>CM077644.1:188812461-189544961 GCA_039707465.1 Rhabdophis nuchalis
TTTGCTAAGCTGCCAAACATGTCTAAAATTTAGCAGATACTGTATGGAATTTTCCAACACATGTTGATAGCTGCATCACTAGGGATGCAACTCTTTTCTAATTGTGATTAAAAACTATGATGGCAAACACTGCAAAATATGTGAATTGTATTATTTCTGAAACAGGTCCAGTCTTCATCTATGCTGTATTCTCTCTTCCTATATCTAGACTAATTAAGGAGAATTGGAGGCTGCTTTAAGATGACTTGAAGAGTATGTGAGAGAGAGCACATGCATACAAAACCTATTCGTCAAACACACACTAGGTCTAGAGACAGCTAAAAGAAAAATTCTCAGTGGAAGGCTAGTGAAAAGTTTTGTAGCTTAATGTCTTGAGAGAGAGAGAAAAATGAAAGCTTTGTAATTACCTATTAAGCACAATCCCAAAATAAATGGGGCTCTGATATTTATGTAGTATATTTCCTCTTCCCCAGCTATACACCATCTGTACACTGGAACTGCTACTCTCAGAGTTAACATTCTGTATTTATAACATCAGGAATGAATCAAGTTGGGAAAGTCTGTTCTATACATTTCCAAACTCAATAGTGGTAACATTTCTTTTTGGTTTGTTTTGTTTTATTTTTGTGCTTTTGAGTCACTTTTTTTCTCTTGGCAACTACCTGGAGTAGACAAGGTTTCTTTAATATGAGTAAATATAGGTCAGCCCTTTATTTGGATATGTGGATCTCTTTTTATGTGTAAGAGTATCTTTCACTGCTATGATTAGTATATTCTCTTGCTCAGTTACAGATATTCTGTTATACATACATGCATACTTACTTATTGATTGATTGATTGGTTAAAAACTTTTGCTTGTTCCCATTTTCATTACAATAGTAACCTTTGCAATGAGGACAAGTAGGGACGAAAGCTCCCAAAGCCTCTGCTAAACTGTAGAGGGGAGATGAATACGATCTGCCAAAATTCCCAAAGCCCTTTGATATGAATTTTTTTTATCTTCAGAATTTCCACCTTCGAGGGACCAGTTTCACAGCAATCTGTAATGGTGAAGACTTGCAATCATAGACTAGAGCTGCTGTATCCCTGCTGCAAAACACAGCTGTCTTGGGTGGTGGGGGGAGGGGGGAAACCATCATTTCAGAAAGCAATTTTCTCCAGCGGAGAGGAAAAAGAAACAGTATATTGTGGAGAAATGATTGATTGAAATCGCAAGGAATTAAGTTGCATCACAACAATGTTCTCTAAATTTAATTCCTAAATTTATTTTGTAACGGGACTTTTGCACAGATAATAAAGGACTGGCTCATTAGACATGTTCTAAGAAGCTTGGACTTGCCTTGCATTACAATGAGTAAAACTACAGCTTTGCTGGATTTGCAACTTGACAGATAAGTTTAGATGGAAACATCTAAGCCTTAACTTCTTTGTGCTTACCAGACTAAGACCTCTTTGTTAAAAATGTTTACAACCGCCTTATAATTGTAGCCAATTCCAATTTGGAATCTGAATGTTAAATTCTTCATTTCTTGGGTGGCATATCTTGGCATGACTGCCTTTCCCAAAGCATGACAGACATTATTTTTAGAATTAGGCTATCAAATGGACTTTTCTTATATCAACAAATGTTCCTAGCACGTAGAATGTTTATTAATTAAAATACACTGCTGAATCACATTTCAGTAGAGGAAAACTCAACATTTGTCTCTTTTCCTATGTTATGGGGGCAGGGGGAAATGAAGAGGATGTGTATTAAAGCAAATTGCAAAGACTTTAAATGGATTAAACAACTGTTCTTTGTTAACTAGTAGAATTGAGTCCCACCATAGGCAGATTCCACTCCACATCTACTTCTGGATATGATCGCAGCCATCACACAACATACAGGTGCAATCTACCAGAGTGCATTGCAAACTATGAAAAACTCCACACACCCCTCATCCTTGGAAAATAAGCACACCCACACACCCATGGCACATACGTCTTAACTTTCATGCTTTTCAGTTTACATGGGGAGATGTTTTTTTGCAGGGCTCGGTGATGGGAAAAGGAGATCTTTCTGTTGTTGGTAATGACCAAAAACTCTGCATTCCTCTGTTCATTTGCATCTGATTCTTTATAGACTGTATAGTAGTAAAATTAAATGAGCAAAAAGAAGTGGCTCTGCTTAAAAGAGCTACTTCACAAAGCAGAAGAAATTGTGAAAGAGCTGTAAACTTGGTGAGTGACAATCAAATTGAGATCATAGGAGGTCAGGACAAATGGCATAAATACAAGTCGATGTTAAATTGTGTTGTCAATACTTTAGAGATAGAATCTGAGGGGATGTCAAGGGGTTCATTAGCCTGTACACAGTTCCCAATTGACCTTAGAACTCTGACCAGCTGCCTTTCTCTGCCACCTAGTCTGTTTTTTTTCCCTTTAGCATTACTTCTTTTTAGTGCCCAGCTATGAACACATACTGCAGGTCTTTGGGGGAGGGGAAGGGGTATCTCACTGGAACAGACTTAAGAGTAAGTATTGGATGGGGTACAGGAGAAAGAAATGTAAGGAAAGTTCCATAAAGCAAGAAATCTCTTCATCTCTTTGGTTTTTATCCAAGCTATTTCAATGATTTTTGAATATGCACAATTCATGAAGATTAAGCCGTGTACATAAATGTCATGTATTAATTTTTTTTAAAAAAAATATTAATTTTTTGTTAAAAAAAAAAGAATGAACAAGAGAAAGGAGAAAAGAAAGAATTGATTCAAAACAACAACATAAAAGCAATAAATATCTGGGCTATACCTGTGATTTCACTCTGCAGGAATAATTGACTGGATCTAGATGGAGTTGGACAATTTGGACAGAAAAACAAGGAAGCTTATGACAATGAATCGTGCCTTGCACCCTAAAAGTGATGTTAACTGATTATATCTACCAAGAGCAGAGGGTGGTTGAGGACTTCTACAAGTAAAGCAGACTGTGGAAGAAGAAAGACACAGCTTGAATGATTACATCCAGAAAAGTAAAGAACCAATGATTAAGTAAGTAAATAAAAGAGGCCTTTTGAAGACAACTAATATAAGAAAAGTATTTGAGAAGCGAGCTGAAAATTGGAAAAGCAAAGCTATTCATGGCCAACACTTGAAAAGTATTGAAGGCAAAGCTGACCAAAAACTATCTTGGAACTGGTTAAGATCAGGAGTACTGAAAAAAGAAAGGCTTTATTTTGGCAGCTCAAGAAAAAGCCTTAGCCACAAATTGCATGAAGGCAAAAATTCAGCATGTTACCAACCAACAGCAAATGAGAAAGATGAGACAGTCGACCACTTGATCAGTGGGTGCAGCAAAATTTCACAAACTTTCTACAATGCCATGACCATGTTGCTAAGATTATTCACTGGAAATTGTGTCAGAAGTTTGGATATGAGTACAGCAAAAACCACTGGGAACATCAGGTTGAGAAGGTTTTAGAGAATGAGAAAGTCAAGATCTTGTGGGATTTTAGGCACTTGGCCTACAATACACCTGTCAGAACAATAGTTGAAAAGAAAAAAGTATGGTTCATTGACATTGCAATACCTGGTGATCCGCGAATTGAAGATAAACAGCAAGAAAAAATCACAAAGTACTGAGACTTACAAATTGAAGTTGAGCGACTGTGGAAAAAGAAATCGTGTGTTGTCCCAATTGCAATTGGAGCCCTTGGAGCAATACCTAAAGGGCTACCTTGTTATTTGGAAATTCTAAATTTACCAGATTTGAACATTCTGATTCTACAAAAAACCATCCTACTTGGAACAGCTTATATCCCCCTATGTTACCTTAACAGTTCCTAGGTCCTTGGTTAGGACTCGAGCTGTTGAGCTACCAATCAGCCCCAAAGGCTGTGAATCTCACCAAAGATTACCCAATAACAACAACCAACAACAAGCAATTATTGTGCAGTTAATGGTCAGTATATTGATGATGAGAATTTAGCCTTAAACAAAATACATATTTTTTACTTTAAAAGAAAATATTTGAATCTCTGAGCAAAGTGGACTAATCATTGTTATTTAAAAAAACAAAGAAAAAAAATGCTAAAAAGCCTCAGATAAATATTGTAGTTTCTAATTTTCCTTTTGCTCTACAATAGTTAACCCTTTAGACTAAAGCTATTCAATTAATTGTAAAAAGAATTCATATTGACTAAACCTACACTTTTTCTTTCTTGTTCAGACTAACCTCCCTTTAACTCAAAGCTCCTCTACAACTCCTCTATAACATGATCAAAATTTATTTATTTATTTATTTTATTAAATTTATACCCCACCCTTCTCCTACAAAAAGACCCAGGGCGGCGCACAGGTAAATTAAAACACAACGTACATAAATAGATCAATTATTAAAATCCAATTAAATTAAATTACCCCGTGCTAAAACATTTTAAAATTCTCTATTTAAAATTTATAACTAAAAAGTCCAGATCGGGTGTTTATCCTAGGCCGGCTTGTTGGAATAAATGCGTTTTTAGACGCCAGCGGAAAAGGCGGAGGTCTGTGGTGGTACGGAGTTCAGGGGGCAGGTCGTTCCAGAGGGTTGGGCCCGCCACAGAGAAGGCGCCCTGGGTGTTGCCAACCAGCATTGCCCGGCCGACGGCACCCGAAGGCCCTCTCTATGGGAGCGGCTCGGTCGGAGGGATGTATGGGGCAGGATACAGGATACTGGATAAAATGTCCCACCAGTTCATGTCTCCCCCACAAATTGTACGTTAACACATATTAATTGACCAGAGCTATGGAAGTTGATGCTAAAATAACACTATATCCAAGGGTGGTTCCTGTACCGGTTGGGCTTCTGCAGCTCTTCTCCAGCAGGGCCAGCTAATGTCCAGATCCGCTGTGGAGATAATGTTGCAAAAGCAAATCTGGACCATTAATACTGGAGCGGGCAGTTTTCCATCTGCAAGTTGCCTCAGCTTTACTCACCTTTCTGTAGAAGCCAAGCCATCTTGCTCTCTTGCCACACTTCTGTTCTGAAATCAAGTTGCCAAATCGCTCTTCCACAGAAAAACAGCCCTTTGGCCCTCGGCTCCACACTCATGAAAACAAGAAGGAGGAGGAAATAGATCACACAGATCATTATCCCATTGTTTTCAAGATGCATACAAATCAATCTTTAAATTTGCTCCAATGTTTTCCCCTAATGTTAGTTTGCTGGATTTTTCTCCTCTCCTTTTTGAAAGTAGGGGCTGCTTGCAACTTTCTGGGCAAGTGACATTTCAGTATTTCTCTCAGATTTTTGAAATCTAATGCACATTGTGAAAAATTCAGCCACATCACCATGTTGTTCCTTTAACTGTGGAAAGTAATTCATCTGGTCTTGAAAATTTAAGATCAGTATGCAGTGATATTTGCATGTGTATCAATCTCAAAATTCAGGCCTATTCGTCATCCGGTTCTAAACAATTAGAACACAAGTTTTGTTTGAGAAGGGTTAGAACAGGTTTCCCAGGATGACAGCTGTACAATGTAGCATTGAAGACAGGGTAATGGTTAAGGCTGAGCACTACTTAAAACTCTTCAAATTCAAAGACACTAAAAATATAACAAAGAAATTCTGATGATCAATGGAGTGGAAATGAGAGGAAAAAATGTAAAATAAATATATATGTGGCATTATTGTCCTTTGTTTCTCATGTGAAAAAAACACCACCCTGTTGACTTGACTTGTTATCTAAAGAACTCTGAATCGCAAGAAGAGATACAATAGTTTTTAAAAAGCAAAAAGCCATTGAAATGTCTTTGGATATTAATAACTCTAACCAACAACATAGCAATAAGCCTTTTCCTGGAGAACCAATTCTCTGTGCAAAACCACATTCTCGCTCTCCAGAATGAAGCCTACATATTCCAAGCGTTTCACAATGTCAATCTGAGGCGTATGAGTCTGAGGCAAGAAATAGGTTACACATTACAATTATGCAGCAAAAGAGAACCTCTGAGATATTTGTTAAATGGTAGTTACTCATGCGCACCCAAATGCTATTTGGACTTCAATGTCACTTCAATGCCACTCAATGTTTGATTTCAACATTATGATAGAGGGAGGCATCACAATGGCAAATTATTTATTTATATATCAAAAGAGCATTGGAACTAGAGATACACAAAGTTAGTTTCAAGAAGGCCCCTTAGCAATATTTACTAGTGTGTATAAATAAAATTTTGTAATACATTAAAGCCCTTTACGTTTAGCTTTTTAAAAGAATTTATTTCTTGTTAGCTTTGGAAAGAAAAGCTCTGCTTTTCAATATATTTCTCTTCCCTTCTACAGTTTATATTAAAGAGTTTCCATTCTGTAGCACCTTTTAACTAAAGTAGTTTTCTGATAGATTAGTTATCATTTGAGAAGTCATTTTTAAACTGGAGATGCACAATGTCGAGATAAATCCATTTCTTGCATTTCTAAAGAAGTGTTTTTCTGGAGCAAACAGCTTAAAAGCGATTAAAGAAAATGACTATTTCTTTCAAACTTTTCCTATTCATTATTAAAATGCAGGCCAAGCTAATTCTAGTGAGAAAGGAAACAGGTAGGCTAGCAGGCTTAGAGTGCCTGCTAGCCTACCTGTTTCCTTAGAGTATTATAGCAGAAATGGGGTTTGCAGATTTGGAAAAAAAATATTTGCTTTTTATTAATATCCCCAGATAAAACAACTGGAAATATACACATATGAAAATAAAAGCAACAAAATGAAAGTCCTAAGTGGGTATGAAAAAAAATACTGGAAAAAACTAAGAATGAGAGAAATATATTGCATAGCATCTACAAAAGGAAAGAATCAACACAAAGAATGTAGTATAAAAAAAGCAAAGACTGGTTAAGATTTAAAAGGCAAATGAGTTTGACAGAAATAATTATTTTGAAAATGGATGAAGAAAGGTAAACAAGAAGTTTTCATCAGAGTATAATTAAAAATAAAACTGATGAAATGATTTGGGTTGAAACTGAAGTAAGAGAATGCTAGGACCATGTAGTACAACTGTTAATATTGAACAGAAATGGATGAAAAGGAAGCCATGTGTACAATGAGAATGTTGAAAGATGGAAGTGTGGATGGTGTAATTAGAGAAATGTTAAAAGCCAGAGGTACAGTTGCAAGAAAAAGTATGTGAACCCCTTGGGATTACGTGGAGTTTTGCATGAATTGGTCATAAAATGTGCTCTGAACTTCATTTAAGTCACAACAATAACAAAACACAGTCTGCTTAAAATAATGCTACACAAACATTAGATGTTGCCATGGTTTAATTGAACATAACATGTAAACATTCACAGTGCAGGGAGGAAAAAGTATGTGAGCCCCTAGCCTAATGACTTCTCCACAAGCTAATTGGAACCAGGAGTGAGCCAACCTTGACTCCAATCAGTGTGATGATATTGGATGTGTTGCTGACAGCTGTCCTGCCCTTTAAAAACACACACCTGGTTTGGGTTTACTGGTTTCAAGAAGCACTGTCTGATGTGAACCATGCCTCGCAGAAAAGAGCTCTCAGAAGACCTACGATCAAGAATTGTTGACTTGCATGAAGCTGGAAAGGGTTACAAAAGTATCTCCAAAAGCCTTGATATTCATATATCCACGGTAAGACAGACTGTCTACAAATGGAAAAAATTAGCACTGTTGCTACTCTCCCTAGGCGTGATCCTCCTGTAAAAATGACTGCAAGAGCACAGCGTAGAATGCTTCATGAGGTAAAGAAGAATCCTAGAGTGTCAGCTAAAGACCTACAGAAGTCCCTGGCACATGCTAACATATTTGTTGACACATCTACAATAAGGAAAACATTAAACAAGAATGGAATACATGGGAGGACACCAAGGAGGAAGCCATTGCTGTCCAAAAAAAATTGCAGCACGTTTGAAGTTTGCAAAAGAGCACCTGGATGTTCCACAGCACTACTGGCAAAATATACTGTGGACAGATGAAACCAAAATTGAGTTGTTTGGGAAGAACACACAACACTATGTGTGTGGGAAAAAAGGCACAGCTCACCAACAGCAAAACCTCATCCCCACTATAAAACATGGCAGAGGGAGCATCATGGATTGGGGCTGCTTTGCTGCCTCAGGGCCTGGATGGATTGTTGTCATTGATGGGAAAATGAATTCCAGAGTTTATCAAGACATTTTGCAGGAAAACGTACGACCATCTGTCCGCCAACTGAAGCTCCGCAGAGAATGGGTGATGCAACAGGACAATGACCCAAAGCATACAAGTAATTCAACAAAAAAATGGCTTCAACAGCACAGAATACCCTTTCTGGAGTTTCCCAGTCAGTCCTGACCTCAACCCGATTGAAATGCTGTGGCATGACCTTAAGAGAGCGATTCACACCAGACATCCCAAGAATATTGCTACACTGAAAGAGTTTTGTGAAGAGGAGTGGTCCAAAATTACTCCAGATCGTTGTGCAGGTCTGATCTGCAACTACAGGAACCATTTGGTTGAGGTTATTGCTGCCAAAGGAGGGTCAACCAGGTATTAAGTCCACCGGTTCACATACTTTTTCCTCCCTGCACTGTGAATGTTTACATGTTATGTTCAATTAAACCAGTGCTTCTCAATTATTTTCTGTCAGGCCCCCCCTAGGAAGAAGAAAACATTTCGCGCGCCCCCGCGCGACTGTAAATAGTATCATTTGTCTATAAAATTGTTATAAGTACACCTCTGCATAACACTGTATCCTTATTAACGTATGAGAATAAAAAAAAGAAATTTCTTTCTCTTTCTTTTTCCTCTTTCCTTTCTGTCTCTCTCTTTCTCTCTCTCTGTCTTTCTTTCTCTCCCACTTTTTTCTTTCTTTCTTTTTCTTTCTTTCTCTCTCTCTATCTCTGTCTCTCCTTCCTCTGCCTATCTATCACTGTGTGTGTGTGTGTGTCTCTCGCATTCACGCACTTAATCACTGTCTCTCTTTCTCTCCCTGTCTCTCTCTCTGTCTCTCTGTGTGTTTCTGTCACTCTCTGATTCCTCCCTCCCTCCCTCCCTGTCTCTCTCTGTCTGTGCCTCTCTCTGTCTGTGTGTCGTCGTCCCCGCCCCGCCCCCACTCCCCGCGGAGTCTCCTTAGCCCGGCTCACCCGCCTTAGCCTGCCCCGGCCGCGCTGTGCTTGATCGCTCGTTCGCTCGCTCAGGCTCCGTGTGTGTGTGTGCGTGCGTGTGTGAGGAACGGCAGTCCCTGGAAGACGACGAGTGGCCAGCATGCCGGCTGTGGAGGGAGGGAGGAGGGAGAAAGGGAATCGGCAGAGCCGATTTGCCGAGGTCAAACGCGCCCCCCTTTACAGAGCCTCGCACCCCCCCTGGGGGGCGCGCCCCACTATTTGAGAAACGCTGAATTAAACCATGGCAACATCTAATGTTTGTGTAGTATTATTTTAAGCAGACTTTATGTATAGGCTGTCATTTGATTAGGCTGCATCTCTAATTGTACAATTGGAAGAACAATATTGCTCCACAGTATTAAGAAAAAGGTAGGAGGAGTGAATGCAAAAATTGAGAATTTGTTAAAGATGGCTGGGAAGATTTGACAACTTTGATTGAAAGGATTATGATCATGAGCAAAAATTGACAAGTGGACCTTTAACCCTGGGCAATCAAGGAGATTCATACTACATTTTTGACCTTCAGCAGTTAAGCACCACTGTATATTCAGATTTCTTTTCAGTTCCTGTTTGATGGACATTCAGACCTAATTCCTGTACCCTACTCTAATTAAATCTAAAGACAGCCATATGCTGTTTAAAATTCTCCCTGTGCTAATTTTTGTATTCCTTGGGCCAGATATCTTTTTTTAATTTGTTTTTTAGCGGTAGGCAGATGAATGACATTTCTTAAGTAAAGAACTAGGGACCCCTGCAGTGCCTTCTCATGACACTCATAGAATTTATGTAAAATCTGCTAAATTTATAGAGTTCAGTACAGTAGTTTCAGATATCATTTTTACAGAGTATACCTTGCCTGAATCTGGACAGATACATATTCTTCATAATAAAGTATAATCCTGTTTCCACTGAACTATTTGGCATTTTAAACTTTAATATAATGTACACACGACTGCCAAATGTCTAACACATTTTTCTGCCTCTTTCACATTGCAACGACAAAGTTCCTATTTTTTCCCTTCCACTTCAGCAGGCTTAGGATGTGAAGTTAGCCATGCAAATATTTAATGTCTGAACAGCAAAAGGCAGATTACTGGATACTCACCCTGGCTGGGGTTCATTTACTGCTCTGGAATCCACATTTAAACTCCCCCCCCCCCCATAAAATCAGAGAATAACAGAAGCCTAATAAATCCCTTTGTTTCAGTGTACCTTTCAATCTGGAAAACATTTCAAATTCCATTAAGAAGTAATTCATACTCTAAGCCAGTATGAGGTTCAGATGCTTCAAATTGTCTTATCTCTTATTGTCTGAGAGATGAACTTTATGCAGAACATCATAAATCCAGCACCAGAAAGGTGAAAAAGTAGGGAGCAGCATTTGCCCTCCTTGATGTGTTGAAAATATGTCGACAGTAAAAAAATAAGAGAGCTCCAGATCCTAACATGCCATCAGTTCAGCCTCCATTATATCTAATGTCAAAAACAACTGGTCCTAAGAAGGCTGAAGTAGACAGATCAAAGACAATATTGGATTCTAACCATTGCTGTAGAGAGATCTGAAGAATCTCCTGTTTAATAACACGTCATCCTGTGGAAACTACATTTTAAAAGGACATTTTTCACAGTATCATTTCAGAATAGCTTATTACAAATTGCCCCAAACAGTTTTTCTGTGTTAGATTGTCAGGGTACATGTTAACAAAGTAAGTCCTATTTCCTCCAAAAGTTTCTCTTTTCCTTCTTGTGGATGAGACTGTTCACCGGTAAAGTGTAATCTTAAATACCCTTAAAACTGGTCATATTAACTGGAGAAGCTAAAATTTATACCGTACTTCAAACTCTTGAACTCTGAATTTCCACTGTTAAGATCCTGTTTCCCATAGTGTATATAAAAAGTCAAATATTCGTTTTAGATCTTTTAGATTATCTAATTAAGGCTACCTACAATTACAAGGACTCCACTACATAACACCAGAGAATCCAGGTTGCTGGCAAAGATTGGCCAAATATTAGGAAACTATTTTCTCAAAAAGCATCTTTGATTTCCAATCTCGTCGGAATTGAGCAAATGGTCTTTTGTTCACAGCCTACAACTATATGCATCACCTTGACATCTTAGGTAAGAATACCTATGCTGCGTTCACTAACTGAATTGATCTTTCCCCTATAACTCTGTTCAGGAAAAACAAAATGTTTAAAACAAATGATTACATTTATTAATATTTAAAAGAATGAACTAACAACTAATTATCCCAGAAAAACTAGTGTTGTATGGATTTTCCCTCCATTATGTATCTTAAAATCTCTCAAATCCTAACTTTCTATTCTCAGGCTGTGGAAATGATTCTCACTTTCTACCTGGATGCAGTCTTTTGCCAAGCACTGGATTTGATCATATCAAAGCATCCAAAAATTGGGGACTCTCCTTCCACAACCATTTTTGCTTGCTGCAATGACCCCTACAGTAGTTTTTATCTATCCTAAGTGCTACCTGACAACTTGGTCAGGGTTAAGTCCTATTACTTAATGCCACCCAAGGCTTCTTCCTGGAAAGGGTATTATGCTGTGTCCATGCCCACTGCAGGGAGTCTAAGCAATGTATTTCCTCTGCTTGAGACTTATATCCTGCCTTTCATTCAGCTCAAGGTGGCCTACGCTTCCTCCTGTTTTTTCCTCACAACCGCAAACATCTCTTGATGAGAGGCCAGGCCATGCTGCCTGCCTGAGGAAAGTATGGATTTCTACCACCAGGACCGACTAATGATCCCAGGAAGTCAAGAAACAACCAATCAAGGAAGAGGAAAAAGTGAGCCAAGGCAATTGATTCTAGCTGAGATACTTTGGGCTACACTCCAGAGTGGGTTCTGATTGATGCAGGTGTTGTAGCAAATGGAAAGGCTTTCATAGCTCCCAAGTAGTGACAGCAATCCAGCTTTGGCCTTTGCATATCCAGTTCCTGGAAAATCATGTTCCTGCTTTGGACAAACCACATTTCACTTATCCGTAAGCCTGTCGGAGCCCAACACATATTCATTTATTTTAGGTGGTCATAGCGCCACACTATTTGAGAGCTCCTGACTTAATTTCTTGAACAGCCCTGGCTGTTTAGGTTATGTATAGAAAGGTAATCAATAAATTCCCAGCCCTTTTTCGACGTTGAGCCAAGAATTTAATACAATGAAATTATTCTGCTCTTTCCAAACTCTAGACCCAAATTCACCGCATTTTGCCTGATTAGAAGTGCAATCAAAATTTCAGAAGTCAGCGTGCTAAATTCAACATAGATTTTAGTTGGCAATAGATTTTGAATTCTATTAGGTTATCAGAGCTTAGTAGGAAAATTCTGGATTTGTACATTAGTCTTATCCAAAGCTATTCAGTTTAATAGCCAATGTTGGAAGTAAAATGCTCACTAAATATTTTATTCATTAAAAATACATCAGAAACTAGTTTTCTGATCAGCTTTTTAAATGGTAAATGCAACTATTTGCATTATTGCCAAATGTTTCTTGTCTGTGACCACTTACATAATGAGCATTTCTTCTAATTTTCCCTTTATCTACTTTCTTGGATTTGAAATAGCACTGTTTATGCTCTGAACAAGAACAGTTTCCTCTCCCTCCTTTTGAATCTTTAATGAACACTCTAATAGCAAGACTCCCATCTTGTGGCTGATTATAGTATTGTAACATGATAACCACAACAGAATCTTTGGCATTTGCAACTCTTAATTGTGCTTTAAACTGTTTCATCTCTGGCTGATGCTTCAATATCCTGTTTGGAAAAAATAAAGAATATATAAACCTGAATATCCCTTTTCAAATTCTGGAGGTAAACACAATTGATTCTTCAATTCTGACAGAGAAACATCTCTAGAATCCCTTCCCACATTTTTTTCCTCAGGCCTTTTTCTCATTTTTAAAAATTACAAGTCACTAAAAGAGCTTCTGTTTCAATGGGGTTTTGTATTTATCAATATTGTACACATTAATAATTAAAATGCCGCCTCTACTATATCTCACAACTCTGAGTGGCTTTTAATATTATATTATTTTTAATTTTAAGGTGGCAATTTTGATTTTGCAGACCCCGAGGTGGTCTTGGAAATGTCCAGGAATCCTTGGACCACACTTTAGAAAAATATTGCATAAGAAAAGCTGTATCTGCAACTTGATTTCAGTTTCCTTAGCATATAATAGTTTTGTTGGTTCTAAAAAAGTTAAATCAGAATATTTTTTTCTCACAAACTTTAAACAAACAAACAAACATACAGACACTAGTCAAGTAAATCAAGAAGTCACTATCATTTTCCCAGCTTCAAAACCCAACTATAGGATGTAAGCAAGATTCAGTCAAACCTACATAGGTGTTTTCTATTCATGTTGCCATTTTCTAAAGAACTGTTTGAGTAAAATAACCATTAGCAGAATTTAATAGAAATACTAGAATATAATAACAGTAGAAAATTTGATGATTTTGTGAATGTGAGCAATGAGTGAATCCCCTCCTTTTAATAATACAATGCCTTCAAAAGATCCAGGACACATCAATCTGAAAACAAAACAAGGTTATCAATAAAAAGTGAGGCTCCTATGTAGCAAAGAAAGCCTAACTTATGCATAATGCACAAAAGAGAATGGATTTCCAAAATTTGGAAGAAGATTCTCTATCTGCAAAGAATTCTGATAGTACAATAGCAATGCTGAAGCACTGATGTCATAAGACTAAAAGATTAATATGTTGTGGCTTTAAAAAAAATGCTAAACAAGAGATGTGGTTTCAAATATTCTTAATATGAGAAAAGAGCTGAGTAAGGCTTGTCAGACTTTCCGTGACCATTCAACAGGCTTCCAGAGTAGGCCATTACCTGCAAGCCTGCCTTATCCAGGGATACAAGATCATATGATCTTTCTACCCTTTTGGAGAAAAACAGAGCAATGCTATTTTCACTGATCTGCATTGTAAGCATTACTCTCTCCCTTGTAAGCCCATTTAACTTTTCATAAACACTACTCCTGATTAAACTCTCCCCCCCAAAACACATTTTCTTATGGGTTGTACAAGTAAGATGACAAATACTTTATAAAATCTGAAAACACCAATGCATCTAAGATACCCAATTATTAAACAATTGATTTCCGCAGTAACTAACATTGATGATTCTATATTTTCTTTTTACTAAAAAATCAACTTCCTCCCCCAAAGTATTAAAATGCAAGCATTCTTAAGATAGCTTTTATTGTTAATATGACATGAAAAAGTATGCAAGTTACACTAGATTTTAAAAACACACATCACACATTAACATAAGCCCATTTCCTGATTAAATTGCTAAGTAAACTAGTCAAATTGTTTTAGAGTCCTTCATCCTTCTATTTATGATGTAACTAATAGACAACAATTTTTTTACAAATATTTTGAGTAAAATTTGTGTATCTTGATTGCTAAAATACAAAAGTTTTCCATACAAAAATTTGTTGAAAGCACTTTCCTTCCCCCTTCCAAAAAGCATGTAAGAATATAAAAAGATAAAGAGTAGATGGCTAGACTAACAACCAAACCCCACGCAAGATTTTTTTTTAACAAGGATATTAAAAAAGGACCACCGTAAAAATGAGGGTTGTTGTTTTGAAAAACAGTACATAGTTCAGTGTCAATATTTCACATTTCAAAAAGCTATATATATGATTTGACATACAAAAATCTCTTGTTTCTGGGAGAAAGGAAATTAAGGCCAGACATAGCTTTAAAATTCACAAAAGGAAATACAAAAATATGTTGTGCTTCCATGACGGTTCTCCTTTGCAGGAAGGGATAAACATAAGTGAGGACTAGATGATTGGCATTTACATGATTGCACAGCTTCTGTTGGCTCCTCGTGGGTCTCCCTATTTTAAATATAAAAAAATGTTAAGATTGTAACTGATATATAAAGCTGTAAAGTTTGATAAACATTCAATGTAATGAATATACCTATTTCCCCAAATAGTATAAATAATAAGCATGTCTGAATCTTATTAACAATGTATTTAATGTTCTCTCATATGAGGAAAACATGGAACAATTCAAGAGTTTTAAAATTATTTGCATGAAACAATATAAATTGTTTGACAAATATTATATAAGGGGCATCTCTCCTCTCTATATCTGAACAATATCGTTGTATATACAATATCAGAAACACATGGACAACTATTTCCTTCAAAACCTTGAGCAAGTTTTCATATCAAAAAGCTGAAATAGAACTAAATTCTACATCGTTGCTAGAAACTTTTTTAACGCAGGGTTGAAGCATAGATGGAACAGCTTTGAGTGTCTTTGTCTAGAATAAAACACACATTTTGTCCAGATATGGGCCTGGAGGATGGAAGAGACATTAGTGAGAAGATCTGGAGCTGGGAGTTGACTGCAGCACAGTATATGCTTGCCACTTGTAGATTCCCCACTTGAATTCAAGTACAGGGAAAGGCAATGAGAGGTTTAAGAGGCAAGACAGCTCATGCCTCGTGTGAAGACAGGAGAGGTGCAGAAGTTTTTTTTCTACTAGCCCTTTAAGATCCCTCCAACATTTTTCAGCCAAACCCCGGAACAAACAAAATATTCCAGTTTATTAAAAAATGATTATTTGCAGATGTTTGCGAACCTCTAAGTCACAAGTGTTTATTTTGAGTTCAAAAAAAACCCCAAAACACATTTTCTACGTTGTGTACGCCCTTAAAAAAATACAAGATGGTCACAAGACAAATATTACACTTAGTGCCATGGCTGTTTATAATGGCTTGGATCTAAGGGAGTTCAGTTCTGAATTTGCTTATGGCTCTCAAAATATTTTAATCGCTATAATTTAGCACCTTTAGGCCATGCCTAGGTAAACAGTGTTTAAAACATTAAAATCGTGGAGCAGGCTATGATCTAGGCCAGTGATCCCCAATCTTTGTGGCTTAGTGGTCCGGCCCAGCTGGAGCACGGAAGCAGGCTGAGGGAATGGCATATGTGCATGCTGACCCGCCACTTGTGCGAAGAAAGCTGTGTATGCACACCAGTCTGCCTCTTGTACAGCCCAGTTCCGAATAAACCACAGCCAGGAGTTGGGGATCCCTGATCTAGTTCAATGTTTCCCAACCTCAGCAACTTTAAGAAATATGTCTCTGAACTCTCAGAATTTTCTCAGGCAGCACTCTGGAAGTTGAAATCCACTCATCTTAAATGTGCTAGTGTTGGGAAACACTGCTCTAAGGGAAAAACTGGTTTCAAATTAGGAACCGGCTAAACAGAAGGCTAAATGTACACTGAGGAAAACATGAATAACTGAAAAGCATTTCAAACATAAACAAGCACAAATGTACTACTCTTCATGAGCTAAAGTTCGTTAATGTAGATCTGGATAGACATGGCAATATTTGCCTGGCTGTATTTCATGTGCTTATCAATCAGCCTGGTGATGTTACTTCCCTCGTGGCTTTACTAATGAGGATGAAGTGATTGGTCTTTCTTCCCCTACTGATCTTTCAATGGATAGTTAATAGTTCCTTCTTTACCCTCTAGATCAGGGGTGTCAAACTCACGACCCATGGGCCAGATGCATCATGTGCTGGTCACACCCACCCACGGTTTAGCAAAGGAGAAAAAAGTTCTGATGTCACATGACAATGACATGAGTTTGACACCACTGCTCTAGACCACCAACAGCCAACAATCAGCAACCCTAGCAAATGTTAATATCACATTATAGCTAGAATTATCCAAAAAGTTGTCTGGATCTCAGTCTGCAGTAGATTCTTTGAGTTTTATTTATTTCATTTGTACGATCTCTATGTCGGTTTGTTAAGCAACTAAATGTATTCCTATCCTGGTTTTCTGCAAAATCCCTTACATTATTCAGAAGATACAATTTTTTAAAGATATTTGAAATTATAGGATACCTGCTGGTGAAATAGATCTTCCTCTTCTACAGCTTCAACTGGTTCATCTTCTACTTCTTCCCCCTCTTCAACTTCAAGTAAAGTTGTTTTGAAGACGGTGCTTCTCTGAGCAACTTCCTATAATAGACATTGCTGGGTTATTATCAAACACTCAAACTATTTCAGGACTTTTTTTATTATCAACTGTAAGCATGCACTGTGAATATATAATGCCTACTTGGAGAAGTATACTAATATATTAAGAGGAAAATCATAGACTTACTCCTCTATTTGGTAACATCCTTTTTTAACAGAATAAATTAAATTGTATCAAGGTAATGGAGTCATATGTTACCTCTCCCTGAGAGTTTTTCAGAACAACTTTCACATCTTTGCCAGTGCCCCAGGAATTCTGGTTCTTCCAGATGAGGTCAGAGGGAGGACTGGCTGTTATTCCAGCATTAGCAGCCCATATCTGAGAAAAATAAAACAGATCATACACAATTAATATATATCTGCCAGTAATTATCTTTGCATCTCTATTTACATATAATGTTAAGACAAAATACACTAAAACTGCATGTTTTTGGATACAAATTGCCAGAAATTTTAAGCAAAATAACAGTTTGAAGACATTTACTATAATCAAGCTTCATTTTCTTAGGGAATAGAGTCCGAATGACACTCATAATATATATTAGGATTAATTTACACATAAGTTAATTAGTTATTATTCCATTCCACCTGGACCTTCTGGTCTAGATTATATTTTATTAACAAGCTACATTTTGAGTTCCACAAAGTTGATCTCACTTACTGTAACAGTCTGGCCTGCCTTCAGCACATATCTTGAGGTATACTTATAATTCACAGAAACATCTCCTATTTTTCTGATCATCTCCCAGCCTCCCATTGGTTGATCCTACATTAAATCAGAGGACAAAAAGATCTGTATTAGGCAATTACAATATATGAATACGGATAAGTGAACCCTTGAAATTTCAATGAAAACACCACAAAAATGAATCATATGCAGATAAATCTAACTTTAGATTTTAACCATAGTGATAGATAGGAAAATATAAATTTTTATGTTGCAAGTTATAAAATTGCACAATTTTAATGCTCTGATAGGCTTTAAAAAAGTGGGTCTATAATTCTGGTCTACAGATAGATCAAACCAATTTTGGATTATATTTTGGAACCTAAAATTCTTGACAGCCATGAGTACCTACAGTATATATTTCTATCCATTAAGCTATTCAGATTAATAGAATTATATACAATATATTTTGCATATACGCTATTCTTTTTACCAATGAAGAATAAGTACAATAGTTTTTCTAGATTGGCAGTCTATTCATAGAAAGTTGAATCATGCAATACTATGGACTGTAGCTAAACTTTAAGAGACCCCTTTAAGCTTTTAGCCTTCCAGGAACCCCTTAGCTTCATCTTCCAACTGTTCCCTTATCATGGGCAATGAAATAATGCTACATTTGCAGTTTCTGAAAGGCTTTAAGTTCCTGTCTCTACCTTATGTCAGCCTTATCCATCCTCTAATTATATAAACTTCAATTCCGAATAATCCTTGGCCAGCAAATTAGGGAATGAGGCAGTCGTAGACCTCCCCCGCCGACATGCCGGCCCCTCTGCTGCTTACGGGGGGGGGGGGGGGGGGGGGAGAATGACAGACACACATAGAGACAGACTTAGAGAGACAGAGAGAGGGAGGGAGAGAGGGAATCACACACACAGAGTGATAGAGATGGGTGGAGGGAGGAGAGACAGACAGATACAGAGAGAGAGAGAGACAGACAGACAAAAAAACAGAGAAAGAGAAAGAAAGAAAAATAGAAAAAGAAAGATGGAGGGTGGGAGGGGGGAGGGAGTGAAGGAAAGAAGGGGGAGGGAGGAGGAAGGGAGGGCTGAAAGAAGGAAGGAAAGGAAAGAAAGAAAAAGAAAGAAAGAGGGATGGAGGGTAGGAGGGAGGGAAGGAAAGAAGAGAGGAAGGGAGAGTGAGGCAATGGAAGGAAGGAAAGGAAGAAATCTATTTTCCTATTTCCTTCCACCTCAAGCTACCTGTTTGATTAACCAGGTTAAAGAGCTATTTTTCTCCCAGTGGTCATTTCAAAGGAATCACATCCTGAGACATTTCCTGGATTCAAACCAGCATCCCAAAGAGTCATGGGCTGCCTTTATATATAACGAGTGCCCATAAATCCATTTTTACCATCTTCAGAAGACCGAAGACCAGCCAGAAATGGAAGAACGAACGAAAGAAAGAAAGAACTTATGACCACAATTGAGCCCAAAATTTTGGTTGCTAAGCAAGACCATTAAATGAGCTTCACCACATTTTCCAAGTTGGCTACGCCCACCGGGTCACATGACCACTGAGCCACTCCCACAAAACAGGCCACACCTTTTGGCTCTCAAAAGAAATTTCAGTAGTGGTACTGTTGATATTAGGCTCTATTGACTAATAAGTTTGCCCACGACTGCCCTAGAGGGCCAAGTGAGCTGACTCCCCCCCCCCCCCCCCCCGCATGTGCATGTGCTGCCTGTTCCCCCTCCTCTAGGCCAGCCGGTCCGCAGAATTTTCTTTAAAATGAAAACGGTCCCTGGTGCAAAAAAGATTGGGGACCCCTGTACTATATAATCAAAAACAAATCAATTATACTATGTCTTAGCACATAATTAACATACCTGATCAGAAGTGTTCTTCAAGCGGATAAATTTCCCATCTACATCTAGCTCCTCAATACAGATATTTCCAGTGGCAGAAGCTGAATGAGCGATACTAACACTACTACTGGCCTCCGATTCTTCTACATCAACCCTCTTCCTCTTTCCCCTCGTTGTACGAACACTACGGCTTGATGATGCCCGAGAGACAGTTACACGAGAAGATGGGCTGGGAGTAAGTTTCAATCTGAGGAGAGAAATTCATGAATACAATTTTTTTTAAACCATGTCTTCATTCATCTTGTGTTATGATCTGGTAAAAGTTCAGGGCAAGGTTTGTGAACCCAACTCATGAATAAAATAAATCAATTAATCTATATTTAAATTAACATACAGGCTTGCATTTTCAAATACAAACAGTTCAGTTATTGGCCTCCTCGCATAACCAACATTATGAACTGAGGCTAGTTTTTAAAAGGTTTCAAAACAAAGGCTAGCCAAAGAATAATGTATTAAATTGTCCTTTATTCGGCAGCATACATTTTAGAAGAGAAGTGGTAGAAAGAAAAAAAATGACAGATTTTCTGTCGGAGATGCAAATCGTGACCAA
This sequence comes from Rhabdophis nuchalis, assembly GCA_039707465.1. NCBI lineage: Eukaryota > Metazoa > Chordata > Lepidosauria > Squamata > Natricidae > Rhabdophis > Rhabdophis nuchalis. The sequence continues at coordinate 188,832,790 of CM077644.1, forward strand.
AGCAATCCAAAACTGAACTAGGAAAGAAAAAGGAGTAATGAATCTTCTTCTAATCCTCAAGACTGCTAGCTCCTAACAAATAGGCTGGAAAGTATGAAAAGGGCTATATTTACTGCTATGCTATGGAAGTTCTTCTGCACCCAAACATGTCTGTGAATTGTATAGTACTTTCACACCAATACACAAGCATCATAAGCAACAGTGGTTTGGCAGTTGGATGGGGGGAAAAAATCTAAGAATATTGATTGGCAGATGTGGTGACTAAGAAGACGTAGATAAGATTGGCAGACTGGTGACCAGCAGACCATTTAGAAGACAGAGGCTGCTGAAGCCTTGTTCAATTTTTCTGATTAGTCTCTTCTGGAGTTCATTTAGATGAAAACTCTTCTAGCTTCTAGCAAGCAGTCAATGGGGAAACCAGATTCATTTAACCACCATGTTATTAATTTAACAACTGCACTGATTCACTTAACAACTGTGGCAGTAAAAGTTGTAAAATGGGGCAAAGCTCACAACAAATTTCTCACTTAGCAACATAAATACTGGGCTCTATTGTGGTTGTTGAGGACTACCTGTAACTTCCCATTAGCAAAACTATTCCCTATCAAGAGTAATTTTCTCCAGTGATTACAATACTTACAAATAACCAGATCAATACTATTTCAGTACTGTTGTTTATACTATATACTTCCTTACAGCAAAAAGTTTTAGTTGGATTTTAACTGTTTTACATATCTCACACGGCTAAGCCAACAAATGTAAGAGTGATCATATAGAAGTCCTAGGAGAAAATTTGGCAAAGAGGATCTTTCTATTTTGACCTCCATTTGTTAAAAACATACACATATCTCTTATTTTATTATTTTATTTTATTAAATTTATACCCCGCCCTTCTCCTAAAAAAGGACCCAGGGCGGCACACAGGCATCATTAAAACATACAAAATACAAAAATCCAAAATTGTTAAAAACTAAATTAAATATTCCCTTTGCTAAAATTGATAAAACTCTAAAATTTAAAAATTATCCCTATAAAATTATCCCTATAAGAGTCAGAACGGGAGATTATGCTAGGCCGGCTTGATGAAATAAATGAGTTTTAAGACGTTGGCGGAAAAGGCGGAGGTCCACGATGGTGCGTAAATCGGGGGGTAGGTCGTTCCAGAGGGCAGGACCCGCCACAGAGAAGGCTCTTCCCCTGGGCACCGCTAACCGGCATTGCCCGGCCGACGGTACCCTGAGAAGGCCCTCTCTGTGGGAGCGGATCGGTCGAAGGGATGTATGGGGCAAGAGGCGGTCGCGAATATAGCTAGGCCCCGAGCCATGGAGCGCTTTGAAGATGGTCGTCAGCACCTTGAAGCGCACCCGAAAAGCCACAGGTAGCCAGTGCAGCTTGCGCAGGAGAGGTGTTATGTGGGATTGCCTTGAGGTACCCATAATTACCCGCGCGGCCGCATTCTGGACCAACTGCAACCTTCGAGTGCACCTCAAGGGGATCCCCATGTAGAGAGCGTTGCAGTAGTCCAGCCGGGATGTCACCAATGCCTGAGTGACTGTGCGAAGGGCTCCCCGGTACAGTAAGGGGCGCAACTGGTGTATCAGGCGTACCTGATAGAATGCCCCCCTGGCCACGGCCGACACATGGTCCTCCATGGTCAGCCAGGAATCCAGGAGGACACCCAAGTTGCGCGCCCTCTCCACGGGGGCTAGTTGTATGCCCCCTATGGCCAGTGTTGGACTTACCTGGCTGTACCGGGGTGCCGGAAACCACAGCCACTCGGTCTTGGACGGGTTTGTTACTACCCATCCAGATCTGTACGGCCTCCAAACACCGGGACAGCACCTCGACGGCATCGTAGGGGTGGTTTGGGGTGGATATGTACAGCTGAGTGTCATCAGTGTACAGATGGTATTCCACCCCAAAACCACGGATGATCTCGCCCAGTGGCTTCATATAGGTGTTAAACAGAAGTGGCGAGAGGACCGACCCTTGCGGAACCCCACATGTGAGGGGCCTCGGGGCCGACCTCTGTCCTCCTGCCAACACCCATTGCGACCGACCAGAGAGGTAGGATGAGAACCACCGCAAAACAGTGCCTCCCACTCCCAACCCCCCCAGTCGGTGCAATAAGATACCATTGTCGATGGTATCGAAAGCTGCTGAGAGGTCTAATAAGACTAGGATAGAGGAGCAACCTCTATCCCGAGCCCTCCAGAGATCATCCACCAACGCGACCAATGCCGTCTCAGTGCTGTGACCGGGCCGGAAGCCGGACTGGTGCGGGTCCAAATAATCAACTTCCTCCAGGTGTCGAGGAAACTGTTGGGCCACCATACTCTCGACAGCCTTCGCTAAAAAGTGAAGGTTGGAGACTGGACGATAGTTCTCTAATAATGCTGGGTCCAGGGATGGCTTCTTGAGGAGGGGTCTCACCACCGCCTCTTTCAAGACGGTAGGCAAGAACTCCTCACTGAGAGATGAATTCACAATGCCCTGGAGCCAGCCTTCCCAGGATGCCAGTACAAGCCAGGAGGGGCACGGGTCCATTAAACATGTGGTAGCCCTAAGGCTCCTCAACAACCTGTCCATATCCTCGGTAGCAACAAAGTCAAACTCCTCCCAAGATGTTGTCACAAGACCGGCATCAGACAGGCCGACTGGGCCACTTTCAGTGGAGGACAACTCGTTCCGAATCTGAGTGATTTTGTCCTGCAGATAAGCTCCAAATTCCTCTGCTCGCCCCTGCAAAGGGGCTTCCCCCGGCCTCTGGTGAAGGAGGGAGCGGGTCACCCCAAATAGGGCGGCAGGGCGGTTATCTGCGGACGCGATAAGGGTGGCACAATACTCCCGTTTGGCCACTCTTATCGCCACTAAGTAAGCCCTAATATGGTCTCTCACTCTTGTCATCAAGGTCTCTTCTGGCGTTCAGAGAGGTGGGTAAGTGTTTTAGTGAATAGAAATATTAAATTATCTTTACATTACCTTTCTTCTTCACCCTCCAACAGTTTCCTATAGGCATTAATTTCCATATCCAGAGCCAATTTTACATCTAGCAGTTGTTCATAATCATTCAACTGCTGTTCCATCAGATCTCGTATCTCTGCCATCTCTCTCTCTTTGTCAGAGAGTGACCTGCGGAAGGTGTCCCTTTCTTTAGCCAGGATGTCTTCCAGTTCTTGCATCCTCTCTAGCCACCCTCTAGACTAAAAATTACAAACAAAACGAAAACTTCAGCAATCTTAACTTCTGAGAATATATATATGGAAAGATGCTATTAAAAACTGAAAACCGAAAGACATGAAATAAAATTTTTATCTGTTTTGTACATAAAATAATAATCATGAAGGAAAAAAATCATAATTTGTCCCCCTATGCCCCAAAATATATATTTCTACAGATTATTAAGCAATCTAGCACAAAAGGAAATAAATATACATATTTCCTGTTTGGGGCAAGAATAAGCCATGCATATCACTGAATGATTACAAAACAATCTCATTTGCAGAACAATTCTTTTTAATATTCAGAATTCAGCAATTTCCCCATGCATTAACATCTTGGGTAAATACTAAATATAACAGTACAATATAGGGATTAAGTGTTCCTTACTTTAAAGCAAATTAAGAATCTCTTCCTATAAAAGCCATTTATATATTGTATGCTATATACATTAACATATGTACATATTTTAAAATAACTTTACCAAGGTGATTTATGCCAAATGTTGTAGTTTAAAATATTTTATATTATTTTCCTCAAATAAAATAAGAAAAATATTTTAAAGAAAAATAATTTATGTTAAAAACATTGCTCACTCTTGTGATAGTACTACTTTTACAAAACCAATCATCAGCTGAAAGCCAAAGCAATTGTTTTGATAAGGGTACCTACTGTGCATGACATTGGAACTAAAATACATTAAGTAGAATTAATTCAAAAAGCACATTAAAGCACAAATTCAGAGTTAAAATTAAATTAACTCCAAAAGAATCAGCACAATTTATTCAATGGTAAACACCCCAATTCAGATGCATCTAACATTCACCCCAAAATATTTAAGGAGGATTGACTACTGACAGACACAATTCTATTCTGTCACCTTCTGTCTTCTCTTAAAAGCAGAAGGAAGATCGAGAAACTCCCTCATTGGTATTTGCAATAAAAGCAAAATAATCCCTTGTCCTGAAAAGTAGTACAGCTGAGATATATTGTCTTCTGTTTTTAATTGAGAGAAATACAAATTCAATCTAGTTAGAATCTTAAATTCCTTACCTCTTTCTGTAAAGCAGACAGTTGGGAAGAGAGGCTATCAATGCGCATGCGACTTTCTGTAAGTTCTTCTCTTACAGTATTAGCTGCTGAGCTACACATTTCAGAGGACAGCCTTGCGTTTTCAAGCTATAGAAAAGCATAGAGAAAGCATTCCAGTTACTTTGCCAACAAATACAGTAACAAGTACTTTACTCTTAAAAAATCTGTAATAGAATTAAGTTACGTAATACAGGAAACCTCTCAGGCTGACAACAAGGAATTTACGCAATATTTTGCTGGTGAATGATTTTCCACCCATCAAAAGTATTCAGATTACTATTTCCCCCCAAACAGCAACATTTTCACTACACTTATTAATTCAATATTTAATAAGCAGATATAATAGGATTTAAGATAATTGAAACAGGGTGTTAATAGTTCACTGGAAAAGAGCAGCAAACTGGTGCTTAATAGTTTTAAAAAGTATTCCAGTTCAGCGAAATTTCAGTTATTCAACATTTTCAGCTTGTTTAAAAAATCAGTGCAATCACATGAAATAAGCTATGTACTACTTTTAAGCACTGTTACACTTTAGGATTAAACATATAGGCTACAAAAGGCTACGCCTTTATCTACTAATGATTCAGTCAGGGGAAAGCAAATGTTAACCATGCTAGGATTTCCTCAACCAGAATAAGAGTTAATGAAATGCATTATCATGTAAAGAGCCCTTTTAGAAAAGGTCATTAAAAGCTGCTAGAGACAATTTTTTAAAAGCTTGGTTGAAAAAAGCCAATGTTATAAATGTTTTTAATATTGTGAAGTGTATTATTAGCTTTAATGACCTTTTCTTGATCAGCACTAAATGATGACCTATAGTTAAGGCAAACTTGTGGCACGTAGAGCCCTCTCTGCTGGCACACGTGCCGTTGCCCCAGGTCACATTTTCGTGGCGTTTCTTTCGTGAGCTTGTTTTCCAGCAAATGATGAAACAGAAGCTCACGAAAGATCTTACCGCTTGCTGTGCTGCCAGTGCTAGAATGCCCCGCCTCCCGCCGGTCTTTGGGTCTCTGCTGCACATGTCTGTGCATGTGCATTTATGAGGGCATGTCCGTGCATGCATGCATGTCCACGCATGCACACGTTTCAGTTTGGGCATGTGTGTGCATGCAGTTTGGGCACTCAGTGTTTAAAAGGTTCACCATCACTGACCTACAGGATTATAGAAGAGATATGGAAAGAAGAGATTTTTTTTGCTGCATTTTTAGAGAAAATGATAAACTATGATAATGAAATTGAAAGGAAATGAAACAATAAGAACTTATTAGAACACTAATAGATAAAGAACTAAAAATGAAAATGCTAAGGTTCTCTGGGACTTCAGAATTCAAATAGGTAAGTACCTGACACATAACACCCAGACTTAACAATTGCTGATAAGAAAGACAAAAAAAAAAAGTCTGGATAATGTACATTGCAGTACCCGGAAAAAGCAAAATAGAAAGAAGTGGAGAAAATCACAAAATACAAAACCTGCAGAGAATTAAATGACTGTTAAAAGAAAGCAAGGATAGTACCAAGAATAATGTTATTTAGCTCTGTAGCAGGAGCTGCAGACAAAACTTGTAACAATTTTTAACAAGTCAGATTTCTAGTTTATCATTTCTACAATTAATATACATCTGTATTAGAAAATTTTCAGCTAGTCAAAAAAAATCTGAAAATATTCAAGTGTGTGTACTTTGGCATGGTATGTTTCTTCAAGCTCCTCTTTGTAAAGTTTCACTTGCGCATCATGTTGCTCTCTCATTTCTTTCAGTGCTTGAGCCAGTTTGTATTCATAGTCTATCAGACGCCCAGTGTCCACCTCAACAAGGCGAGTCTCTTGTTTCCTTCTTGTTTCATTTATTTCCTAAGAATAAATAAATAAAGTTATATTAAAAGCATTCACTTTTTTTAAAAGTAGGAATCTTATCAAGCTGTCATATTAAGTAAGGGCTGTAATACTGGGTTACAAGGTTAGGATCTTCAACTTTTCCCATGCTAGCAATCCTCCTCAAAACTACTTCTACTGGTAACAGAGGCTAGCAATATGTGCTTTGCCATGTTAATCACAAAGATGCGCTCTAAGAGGATCTGTGAGCCACAAACTTTATAGATAAAATAATGGTTTACGTAACCTAGTTGAAAAAATGTTTTGGTTTTAGAATCTCAACTCATTACCTCTTCATACATATTTTTTCGAAATTCCAAGTCTTCAATCAAACTTTGGCAGCGGTTTTCGAGATCCACTTTCAATAATGTTTCATCCACCAATTGTTTCTTGGCAGCTGATAAAGCAGCTTCAAGCTTGAAAGGAATATTAAAATAAAATTATAGCACAAATTTCACCAGAATACCACTGCAGGAAAGAATAACGTATCATATAATTATATTATATAATTGACAAATTACAGTATTCAAAACCTGCTTAGCAATATAAATATTTGAGATTTCTTTAATGCCTAAATTATAAGTATACAGGTAGTCCTCAACTTACAACTGGTCATTTAGTGACCATACTAAGTAATGACAGACTTCCCTATGGATACTTATGATGCTGTTTTGAAGTTCCGACAGTTGCATATTTCAGAGTCTCAGCAACTGGCTCGCATTTATGGCCATTTGCAGCATCCAACAATTATGCAACTGCATTTTACGACATTTCAGTTGTAATCCTGCATTACTTCCAGTTATTTTTCCATAGCAAATAAATAGTTTGTTTAACAACTGCAGTGGGTCCTTAACAACTGCAGCAACAAAAGGTGTAAAACTGGGTCAGTCACATGCATGACTTGTTTTATGACCACAACTTACAAATGTAATGGGTAGGCTCCATTACGGTTGAAAGTCGAGGCCTATCCAATTCAATCACGTATTGGCCACCCACACCCCCTTGTCGCCAGCAAGGTGCTACAGGAGGTGTCCGCCCCCTCTCCTAACCACACCTCACCAAAGAACAGCAATACTGATCCGGCCCTCAAAGGAATCCAGTTTGACCTCCCTGCTCTAGAGACTTCCATTTTAAATTAAACTCAGTAAACTATGGCTATTCTAGTTTTAACTATAGTTAATTTAAAGAAATCTACTTTATTAAAATTGAGATGCAACATTTTAGCTATGATTAAACCATCACATCTTCTTTATATAATCTTAAGGAAAAGGCAACATATAGGCCCAAGCTTTACACACATAACAGGCTATCACTGAAAATATAAATAATTAGGAATGCACTGTATATAGTTGCTGCTACTACTTTAGTAAAATAGTTTAATAGCACTGGCAGATTATTTTCCAATTATATAATGTACAGCCAAGTAGTACATATTTACACTAATTATGAAATCCACAATAAGAATCCAAAAAATAACTGCTTGAAAATATAGCTGCTTATGATTTACCTGATTAATCTGATCCTTTAAGTCCTCAAGATCCCCTTCGAGACTTTTTTTATCACCAAGGGCTGTAGCAAGGGCTGCTTCTTTTGCATTTAGAGAAGCTTCATATTCCCGAAGCTTCGCCACAGCACAATTCAGATCAGATTCTTTTTTTGCATAGCTAAAAATCAGAAATTCAGTTCAAAGATTAAGAATGTGGAAAATGAATTAACCTAAAGTTAATTTGCAACAAATTAACTTTAGGTACAGCAAAAAGAATGAAACTGGCTTATTCTAATTAGATATATTTGATATTAAGAAACATCTTAAGGAGCCAGCTGTTGTGATATAGCTCCCCCCCCCCCAACTGCTTCCAAGACAGCATAGTAATGCAGTAATATCCTGCTGCTATTAATGCAGATAAATTGATTTATTTATGAGCACAATAAGGAGGGTAAAAAAGAAAAAAAGGCCAAATAAAAGATGCAGGTACTTGCTGGAAAGGTTGCTCTTTTTGCTTTAAAACTTTACAATGGGAAAAAAAACTAATTCATATGGGTGTGTTGCATATTGTTGTGCTTTATTTGGTAGGCAACTGTGTATTAATGAAACAGATTGTACAAATCAAGATTACTGGAACAATTGTTTACTTGTTTTAATCATCAGTACAATATGTATATCCAATCTGGGTTTGCTCTTAGACACTGTTGGAACTGAGTTTTCAGGTACAAAATATTTCGATTGGAGCTAATTTTCTTTTAAACATGACAAAAATATGTTTGAATTTCATATTCACCTTTTCAATAAATATAACTCTTCAATTACAGTGAAATCATACAAAATCTAATAACAGCAATAGATGAGCCGCAATGGCTCATCAATGGGAGTGATTAGAGTACAGTACTGCAGGCTACGTCTGTGCAATTTGGCACTCAGCCTTCTATCCTTTCAAGATGGGTAAAAGAAAAACCCAGATTGTTGGGGGCAATATGCTGACTACAGAGAGGATTGTAAAGCGGTATATAAGTCTATTGCTAGTGGTATTCATTCGCAGGTACGTAGATTTCATTGATACAGCAAAGTTTATCAAAACTGTGTTCTGAAGATAGTGCGTGCTTAGTCTTGTTAGGATTTTAGCAAGGAAAGAATGGAGAAATCTTATGTTATAGCGTGTTTAAGTAGAATTATATTATAGCATCAAATGCCCCTAATTTATATTAGGTTGGTGGTTAAAATCTGCTGCCTAGTATTAGTAGCCTACCAACATATTAACTACAGTCTCTTAACTTTTTGTGCAGTGCAAGCACTTTTGGTTCAAATGCTTTTAATTAATTTAACAGAAATGTTACACTTAAATATAACCTGCATTTTAGAGGGAAATATATAAAACTCTACATGCCAAGTATTTCATCTATATACCACCCTAGAGCTGGGATAGAAAGATTTGCAAAACAAGGGAAAAGATGGAGATGAAGAGAATCGGGTAAACACTGGTTTCATTTTATATCCTATTCCTGAAAGAATAAAGACAAAATTGGATATATGGGAACATAAGAAAAAAAAATCAATGAAAGTTTTATAAAGTACTGAACATGAAAATTATCCAGTGAGGCAGCTTAGAATAAGGCTACTGGCTTTACAGCTACTAAAAAAATGGTAACAAATATTTATGTATTAATTGCATTTCTACATGGCCCATCTCACCTAAGAGTGTTGTGATGGTCATAAAACAGATCATCCACATGACTAATCTGATTTTATGATCTTTTTTTGCCACTTCAATATGTGAAAATTATAGTCATTAAACAAATCAATGGTTTACTGTGGCCCCATTTTTCAGAAAACAGGAAATAAAAGGCAGGATTTGGTAAAAATGTTGTAAAATGCAGTCATGTGATCTCGGGGGAGGTACCGTATTTATTCGAGTATAACGCGCACACGTGTATAACGCGCACCCCTAATTTTCGATTAAAAATCGGTATTAAAAAAACGTTTTTTTTTCTTCGCCCTCGTGTACAGTGAGCGGCTGCAGCCCGGAAAAGGCACAGTGCGAACTCACAATTCGCCTGCGCCCTCAATGGACTGGCCCTCGTTTATAACGCGCACCCAAACTTTGATTTCTTTTTTTGGTAGAAAATTTTGCGCGTTATACTCGAATAAATACGGTAAGTCAAGTACCTATTAGAAGACTTTCAAAATTTCTTCCAGGGTTATGATTATATGACCTGTATTAGAGGAAACTGACTAATGAAAACTTCATCCTGGTCACTGAACTATTTTTATATCTACTTTTCCTTAGTATTTATTTACCATAAATAACATAATGTACAAAGTAAAATTCCAAGGGTTTAGATCAGAGATTTTCAAACTTTTTGAACAGGGGGCAGATTCACGGTCCCTCACACTGTTGGGGGGCCAGACTGGGCGGGCGGGCATAGCTAGGTAGTCATGTGACTGGGTGGGCGTGGCCAATTTAGCATGCCATTTTGCCTTTGTCCTTCCTGTACTTGCTCAACCCAAGGAATCTATTTACTTAAGAGCCATTAAAGAAAGAACACGTTTTCTTGCCACTTGCCTAACTTCATTAAAACAGCAGTTTCAGGCTCCTTAAAATATACCATTAAAAAAAAAACAATAAAACAAACGGGATTTCCTTCAAAATAACTCCTGATCATATGTTTCAGATGACTACACAATCAACCAAACTGAGAACTGCACCAATTAAGACCGTAACTAAAAACCCCAAGATGGGCATTGAGACACATTGAAAGCAGGTGGAAGAAGGTAAGAATCAAAACACGCACGCACACACACACACACACACACACACAGCCTCCAATGGTGAATTAAGGAGGGATAATGGTCCCTCAGACTGTTGGGAGCCTGACTAGTTTGAAAAAAATATGAACAAATTTCTATGAACACTGCACATTTCTTTATTTGTAGTGCAAAAAAACATGAAATAATACAATATTTAAAATGAATAATTTTAACCAACATAAATATACTACTAATTCAATGGGAAGTGTGGGCCTGCTTATTTGGGATTACAGGGCTAAAGGTCTTTTAAGCCTGGAGAATTCACAAACTGATTTGTTTTTTGCCACACTTGTGTATGTGTATATACACACATAAATATCTACCAAAATTGTTCAGCAATCAATTTGGTGAATGTACTTCATATATGGGAAGAATCAAAACAGTGGGTGAATTCTCTTTCAGGCATTATACTGCGGTTGCATGTGAATTAGTGTTAGCCAACTTCAGCTGATTTTGGAAAAGCTAGGAGACATGGAAACATGCCCTCCCCGCACTCACTCACTTTTAAAGTGCTATTTTAAAAGCAGCCCCTTCCCTACTCACCCATTGGCCCTGGATCACATGGCTGTGAAAAACATCCGAAAGGCTGTTTTTAAAGCATTTTAAAGACTTTTAAAGCACTTCTTTACAAACTGGCAGCTTCTTTTCATCCCACCATGGCATTGGCGGAATACTTTGCATTGGCGGGCTGTAGTTTAGATCCTGAAACAGCTAACATAAACCTCACCTGTGAATCCATGGATAATAAATGGAAACTTCAAACTCTGAAGAACAAAGCAGAAGCAGGAATTTCCCCCTCAAGTGGATTTTTTTTAAAGAATGTGGTAACAATTGGTTTTCCTTCCTCGATTTCTATCAAAACCTTTCCTACAGCTGGCTGATAGCCAAATAAAATCAACCCACCAAAATCTGGGTTGGTTATCAGAACACTATACAAGAAACTGGAGATCGGTGGCTATAGATTTTTTTTAAATGACTGATTTATTCTTTGTTCTGTGGGTGTGGGTAAAGCAAAATCCTCAATTAAGGAAACAGCTACCTAACAACAACCTCTTCAGAAATAAATGTTCATCTCTTCCTTTCTCCTTTTGTACCATTTAACTTCTTTCAAGTTTTTTTTGACCCGCACAATAAAAAAAAAACAAGCAAACAAAAACCCCTTATTCCTATGGTTTCTTTCTGTGGCTTGTCATATCCACAGCATAGTATTTGAACAAAATGACTAGCCACATTTTTGACAAATGAATGACTTTCTCTTAGAGTTAAATTAACTTCCACTTTTACTGAGAATGGGAGAAGAAAAATACTAACAAGACAGCACACCCAAGATTTAATGCAATAAAAAAATGAAAAAAATATTACCTCCTTTTGCTAAAGCCAATTCTTGCTTAACCACCATTCATAATTATAACAGTTAAATGAAGGGACTTGGCAACTCTGGACACTTGTCAACTCATCCACATTTACTGTGTTTCCCTGAAAATAAGACAGGGTCTTATTTTCTTTTGATCCCTGGTCAAAAATAAGCGCTTGGCCTTATTTTCAGGGAGGTCTTATTATTTTTGAGGTGCAAGAGGTGGTGAGCATGGTCACCTTATGACTGCTGCTGTGTTGTGCTTCCAGCCATATTTCCCAGGACTCTGCGCCCAGCCATGCTGCTGCAACTGTGACAAGAAGGGACGCGGTGACTAGGGTTGCAGGAGTGGCTGTTAGGTAAGGATGTGTGGGCCATGTTCCTCCTCCCTTCCCCGCCCCCTCCGGTGTCGCCTCCTCACCTCGTGTTGTTTGCGTTGCAAGCAACCAGAGGAAATGCCAAGGACCAACTGCGCATTCGTTTAAATATTTTTGGGAGGGGTTTATTTACCGGAAAACAGGGTACAATTTGATTGACAATTACCTGCAATCATGTGATCAACCATTCATAATCTTACCTGCTGGCTTCCTCAGAAAGCCAATAGGAAAGCAGGCAAAGAAAGTCACAAGCTGTTGCTATCTATTAAGAGTCCCTCTAGTTCCAAAGGAGGGGGGGGGGAGATTTGCTAACAAAGGTCCAACCTGAAACCCAAGCAGGATTTTGGCATAGGGTGTTTGCAGCATGAGACATTTGCAGCCTACAACTGAAGAAATGTATTTAGCCCAGCGTTTTTCAACCACTGTGCCGTGGCACACTAGTGTGCTGTGAGATATTGTCTGGTGTGCCGTGGGAAAAATTCCAATTTCATCCGTAACATGCGGCTTCAGCTCACAAATATACCAATCATTAGATTCTTTATTATTTCATAATAAAGTAATTATAAAATAATTTATTTGTGTTTATTTGATTCCTATTCAAGAGAATTACTTTATATATAGTCAATATAGGCACAGTTAAAATTTTTTAACATTTTCTAATGGTGGTGGTGTGCCTCGTGATTTTTTTCATGAAAAAAGTGTGCCTTTGCACAAAAAAGGTTGAAAAACACTGATTTAGCCTATCTCTCCTAATGAGATCTTCCACTATGTGGGACATGAAACATCTGTTTCAATTTTGCTTGTTAGAGAACAGCTGTCCTATGCACCAAATGAATCATAGTTTTTGCTTGTTGAATCAATTAAGTCATTGTCTAAAGGCAATGATAAACATATATTTTAATATAACTTTATAAATATCTTTTTTTAAACAATGGAATGATCTATTTTAAGGGAAATGACTCCCCTAAGAAGCCAGCAATCTTATTATGAATGTTAAAATTGGACAAATTCAGTTTATATTTGAAGTGGATTTGAAGCTAAAGTTTTTGGTATTTTTTTACTACTCATGTATTAATTCTAAGAGATGGGCTGGACAACTATTTTTATTAAAATATTACAGATGCCTCAGTTTATTGAAGGGCAGCTTAGTTTCCCCATTGTGAAGAAAAACTGCTATGCTTGCCATTTTCTGTACGATCCTGGACAATCTCAATGGCATTTGTAAACAACTTAGATTTGATAGTTGACAATACTACATAATATATATTTTTCCAAAACTCTAATCTTTTTTTTGTCACCAAATTTGCTTTCCCTGTTGCAGTTTAAATGCTTTATATTGGTGGCTACACAAAGTATATAAGGAGCAACATATTGGAACATACAACATACAGTTACATCATTACATTATTCCCAATGTAATACTGAAACGTTTTCTATTTATCACTACTGGGAAGAGACATATTTTCCCATTCCCATAGAATGGAAGTTCGCAAGTACTATAACTCTTAAGCTTATTACCAAGCTCAACTTCCAGAAGTTGCTATTGGCTCAGTGCATACTTATGGCTATCCCCAACAAAATAACTCAATTTTCTATTATGCCTGCTGTATATAATTCCACTGCCTTTTAGATGGGAAGGGAGATTTTTTTTTAAAAAAAAAAATTCCTTAATCCTTTATCTGAGATCTTTGCTTCGAATTCTGTTTGTTATGTTGTATGTTCTTTTTATATGTTTTCAAATATGCTTATCTTCTGGTGTTCTTGAAAGAGAAACCAACTTTAATAAGTAAAAAAATAACAAAACTAGGCAGTATTGTCCATAATACTGACTTCCTTGGTTTACTGTATTTTAGAAGATATAAATAGAAACAGTAAGAATGTTGAACTTTAGAGGTTGAACATTAAAGAACAAATATTAGTTCTGTAATGAGGTATTTGAAAAATTCTTTCAAAATTCTGCCACATAGGATTAAAGAAAAAAAGATTTGACCATCCTATTTGTCACATTCATAAAAGATGTATACAAGCATACACTCTGGAGTGGCAAACCCTAATAAACCAAGATCAGGCCCTTTCTTAGAATGTTTATTTAAGATGATAATTTTGCATGAAATTGTTATTACTATTATAAAGACATATCAGGAGCAAGTATGAGAAAATTTAATACATTATATAAGCTTATGAAAGTATAAACATTTACCTTACACTATCTAAATTAAATAAAATTTTGCTCATTAACATATATTCTAAATAATATACATATAACAATACCCCTCTTTGTTAACTTCAATGGTCTAACTTTCTAAATATTAGAGATAATACTTCTTAATTAATACTGTTCAAGTATTACTGTATTGGAATAGTACAAATGTATCACATGTTTTGCATTGTAGATACATGAATGCATACACATAATTTACTCTAATTCAAATATATAAGCATTGTATTAATTATTTATTTATCCAGTTTTCTTTACATGGTTTTACATTACTATTCAAAATACAGATGCAATTCACAAGATATCAATTGCAAACCCATCAAATCACAAAATTACATACCCAGCTCTATAACATTTGTTATACTGCCTGCCTTTTCTCTGCAGTACAAATCCACTGATCTGCAGCAGGCAGTTTGGTTACTTTTCTTCCTAAAGACAGATTTTAATATCTGAGCATACCTCACTTTATAAAATACTTCATATGAAGCTATTATTAATGCTTGACCGAAACTTTCCCAAGGCAAGTACCAATCCACCTACACTCATACAAAATCAAACTTGCTGAAAAAGCAAAAATGATGAAACAGGTGTTTTGAGTATCATGACAGCAAAGCTTTGAACTCTTAATTTATAGCAGATTAAAGAGTGATTGAAAGATGTGAAATGAAAATATGCATTTACAACACATTTGCTTAGGGATCCAAGATGCATGTCTAAAATCATTTTTGTCTGCCCATTTGGTGGATATTGCAATGTAAAGATGGAAAAAAGAAAGAAAAAGTCTTCTGTAACTGTTAGATTACTGTTAGAATCCTGTTAGATTTGGCCAGATACTCGTTATAGTTCTAATCTACAGGTAGTACAACTTGTCATTTAATGACCATTTAAAGTTACAATGAACATCCCCCAGCTATTTATGTCCCATAACCTATATAACCTATATAACCTCCTTGCAATCACATGATTGCATTTGGATGTTTGCAAACTTTTGCAGCTGTTTGCAGTGCCACATGATCAGGAGACTACTATTTGTGACCTTTTTTTGCCAAATGACTACTGAAAAACTGCCTATTGGGGTAAATTAATTCATTTAAACTACTGACAGTTGCTTAATGACTGTTAAAAACAAAAAACAGCAATAACTTCAAATCCAGTCGCATGATATCTCTCAACTTGTGACCATGACTTACAACTAGGCTAAATTATAGTTGTAACTCAAGGACTATCTGCAGACTGTTCCAAGTAGCTTAATTTCTCATGCATAGCCACTTTTGAACAAGAAAGGTTAATATTAATTAAAATTAATATTATGTTAAAGATTAAAATTAAAGGCCCTACTTAACTATATGAAAAGACGCATCTATTTTCCCATGCTGCTGTCTGTAGAGCACAGTGGTTTTCTGGGAAGACTGATGTTTATCTACTCAAATATAAATGATACATTCTGAATCAGTATAATATTTAAAAAACTGAAACTATAAAAGAGACAGTAATAATTTTGTATTGTGCACATTATGAAATACACAAGGCTACCTGCTCCCTTTTCTAATTTTCATGGTATAAACCAGTGCTAGTCAACCTGGTCCCTACCGCCCACTAGTGGGCATTCCAGCTTTCATGATGGGCAGTAGGGGTTTTGTCTGATACTGAAGCACTTTCCTTTTTTAATTGAATTGACTTCCCTACTTTATAAATCATCATTACTGTGGAACCTGTGGGCGGTTAGAAAATTTTACTACTAACAAAGATACAAAAGTGGGTGGTAGGTATAAAAAGGTTGACTACCCCTAGTATAAATAACCTACTTAACAGAAAGAAGTAGAAAGTGAACAACCGAAAAAATTCTATACAAATAATAAAGAATCAGTTAACACCTGATTCAGTGCCTTGCACAATGTTCCCTCCAAAACCCTAGCTGAAACATGTGAGTTGCTTTGCAAAATGTGAAAATGTTCATTATTAAACACCTCATCAAAGCCCTTGAAGCAGCTGCTTTGATGTGCAGGCAGAAAAGACATTTCCACCAATGCCTCTGGTAAAGTGGAAGAGCTACTCTAAAACGGTTTAATAGGAGGTACCTTGGTTTTTATGAGTAAAGCTGCTTATCTCAAATTGAATCTGTCCAATTCTCCACAATGCAAAGCATTAATTTTGCAATACATATTAAATATACTTGGATCTCTCAAATCTGACATATAGTACTATAGATAGACCAATCCTAAAATCAATTGTACTGAAGAATCTATATTGTGACATACATTACTAAAGTTGAAGTGACTTCCACCTCATTCAGATTAGGATGGCAACTAAAGCATACTGTTTTACTCCAAGTTTTGCAAATATATGGGTATGCTATTATTGGTTTTTTATATTTTTATAACCAATCATGAGGGTCAGTACCATACATATTTGCAATGAATGCACAACTTACTAATATTTTTCAGTCAGATGCCAACACATACTTTGGACTCTAAAACTAGGGTTTATTGTTTGTTGATGGCAAATTATATATATTTAAGTCAACAAATGTAGAAGGCACCAATTTATGAGAAGTTGCCCTAGAAGCACATGCCAAAACTATAAATGAAATACTTTTAATTTCAATAAAGTAAAAAGTTATCAAAAGAAACATAGCTAGCATTTAAAAACAAAAAATTGCAATATCCTAACAATTAAGAATATAACTGCTTCAAATTAATGTTTTCATTTGCACTTTCACTGATAAAGGATTCTTATTTGCAAATAAGTGAATACTTGTCTACTATTTTTGTTTAGCACCACAAAAGTATTGAAAATGGAGATATGAATCTTTTTTGTAAATGTGCATGAATTTAATACATATTTGATACCTATGCACTTCACCAAGCTTTCATAGAAAACAGATTTTTAAATAGCATCCAAAAACACAGTGAGACTTTGAAAAAAAGCTTTTTAATGAAACTGACTAACTAAATCAACCCCAATGTGGGGCACTTGATATTGTATATATAGCATTGAGGTACAGATTCTTTCATTAGTATCTCCAAATAGAGTCTGAGAAACGCTTGTTTGCAAGAACTGAAGAGCAGTTCCCTATCAGCATCAAAAATATTTGCCTAGGTGGGCCAATGAAGTGACTTCTAAAAAATCCAATATTACAGTCCAATATTATTACACAATAATCATATTTAGATCCCAAGTAAATGTTGAATTTTATACGTAATCAACTATTTACATTTAAAATTGAATGATCAACCCAAAGGTGAAAACTGATCATTCAGAAAATAAACAGTTGTAGCAGCGGGAACAGGAAACTTATTTTAATTCAGTCAAGTAAGAATACATGAGCTGAAGCACATGGCCCAGATGGTTAAAAACTGAATTAATATACCACCAGAAAAATGAATGGGCGAAAAGGGGAGGAGACAGTAACATTCCCTCCAACCATTTCTGTTTCTCATTTGTGAACGTAGCAAACACTGAGATTGGAATCTTATCTGAATTTCAAATGATCCATATTTCTCAATTATATAACCTTTCAAAACAAGGATTTACAACACAGAATGAATACTTAAAGCTAAACGTTAAGGTTGGAATCAATATAGCCTTCCATTAATATCCCGCGTATCCTGTAACACCAGATATAAAATACCCACGGCCCCTCAACTAAGCTGTAGGGCTTCGCCTGTTATTTATTCATTTTCTGCCTCCATGGTCGGTGGCATCGGATGCATTACGGGAGGGGGGGGGGATAAGGAAAGTTGACGATTTTGCAGAATGGAGATGGATGAGACACAATTATTGGGGATAACAGAGGATCGCTTGGTCGGTTACATCAAAACCCAATAAACCCCGCCCACAAATCCCCCCTCAGGAACATGGACCCTGATGGGCGATCACGTGGCTACATTAGGGAGAAAGCCAACAGAAGGGAGTCTCTAAGGGACGACAGGAAACCACATGGCTCCGGCTGAACGGTCGCCCTGCATCCATAATGGGCGATCTCCCCTTAAAGTTACTATGGGGTTTTTTGGGGGGGGGGGGGGGAGAAATAGGTCCCAAAGTCAGCCACTTACTTGCCAAGGAGCTGGTCGTGTTCAGCGCGGATCTTGCCCACCTCGATCTGCAGTTTGGCTCTCTCCCGAGCCGTGTCGTCCAAAGAGCGCCTAGCATCGGCCAACTCGGTCTCATAGAGGGATTTAAGGCCGGTGAGTTCACGGCCACGGACCTCTTCCCGCTCGGTGACTTGGAGGTGGAGCGCGCTGTTCTCGATTTCCAGGCTGCGGACCTTATCGATGTAAACTGCCAGGCGGTCATTGAGGTCCCGCAATTCCTCTTTCTCTTGCAGGCGGGTGATGCGGGTCGGACTAAGCGGTGTGCTGGCTGCACTGCTCCGGGTGCGCTGCCCTATCGGTGTGGAAGCCGCCACAGCAGCCGCCATGGCGCGAACAAAGCGCGGGGAAAGGGGGATGAAGATAAAAGAAGGGCAAAGCGGGAAACCGTGTCGAGCCGAAGGAGGGGGCCCGAAAGTTTCTGAGGGGGGAGGGGAAGAGGGTCGGAGGGCGCAGACGTCTCCCGAGCCCAGCGAAACAAATCGGATTGAAAAGCAGAAAGGAGACTTTACAAGCAAACCTGAACAAAAAATAATAAGATTGCCCCTTGCTTCAGCTGTGGAAATAGAGGGTGAGGGAAAAATGAGGCGAAAGAAAAATCTCCGAGGTTTCAAATGAATGAACTGCGGAGGCGAAAGGAAGCAGCCAGGCGGGAAAAAAAGGAGGAAAAGGAAAGAGGAGGAGCGAAAACAAATGAGGCTCCTGCAGGTGCTGAGAGGGAAATATAGGGAGGGATTATTATTCTTTTAAAGGAAAGCGGTAGAAGGAAAAGTGCAGATGCCTCGAAGAAGACCCGCGCAGACTCCCGCTGGCACTTGCCGTTGGAAAGAGCAAACCTAGCTATCCAACCGAGATGGTGCACAGCCTCCAGCCGCTCCTCCCGCGTAGAAAGGAACACAAAACAGGCGGGCTCAGCGCAAAACCAATATGGCCGCCACACGCCTCGGCTCCCCCACCCCCCCTTGTCCCTCCCTATTTTCCCCCCGTCCTCTCCGCGCAGATCCCCATGTCACGTGTCCGAAGCTTAGCCAATCGGGCGGCGAAGCGCGCCCAGCTTCGCTGTTTATGGCGATCGGGACGCAAAATTCAAAACGCGCAGACTTGCAACTGTCAGCGAGATAGCGGCGCGCGCGCTTTCCCCGCTCCACCGCCGCCCACCTTAGCGCGCCCGCGCGCGTTGCTGTGTTCGCGCTACCGCCGTCCTTTGCTGCTGCATCCACTCTCGCCCCCGCCGCCCCGGCTGGGATTTGCTCAGAGAAGGAAGACGGGGTCGCCCTTGTGTTCTTCGCTCTTGTTTTCCTTCCCAGCTGCCGCCGCGGTGTTGAATTTCTCCTTCTCCTCATTAATACGGGTGTCCTACATAGCAGCCTTATTCCTCGCCGATAACCAGGGAAATATGTCCGGTTAAAAAGGGGATATTCGACTGCCCCAGCGTGTGAACCGGAGTTGTTGATTGATTTTGCTTGGGTTTCCTTTCCATATTAAGGGCAGGCTTGGGTGGTTGAATAGTGACTCTTTGAAAGCCTGGATTGACCCAGCTCATTAAGCAACAGCTGGGTTGGGTTGGGGTTTGTTTGTTTTTTGTGGCTTTACTGTGGTGTGATCCCAACCGCTGTGGATTGCTAGTCAGGTTTTTGTGGCCGAACGTGAAGCCAGTCGGTCGTGATTTACACACTAAAGCGAATAATGGCTTAGTATGTAGTTTTGAAGCCAAGCTTAGCCTGAGGCATGGCAGTAAGGATTACTTGCTAAGTTTCACAATTGGCTAACTTCATATAGCAAATTTATGCCAGAAGTTTGGTTGGCTAGCCATGGATTTCATACGTGGTCAGTTAAATGCAAATCCAGTGGCTGAAAAAAATGAACATTTTGTGAGCTAATGTCTGCAATTGACCTTTGAAGGCATGTGGGCTGCATCCCAAAATAAATAGTTCCTGGGCAAAAAAAAGGACTTTACCATAATTAACATTTAAATTAAGTTAAAATTATGGTTTCATCCATTTTTGTAATTTTCTTTAGCCAGATTAAAAATTACAATTTAGTAGAAATGTCTGAAAGAGATTCTAAGATTTTAAATGGGTTCTCTGAGGCCTTTGGTTGCTCTTTTTGGCATAAGTTATCTGTAAACTACATCTGAGAATGTGTTCAGAGGTAATTCAGCCAAATTAATACATTTGCATTCCCAATGTGGCTCCGTTCACATAATAGATTGTCAAAATATAGTTAATTTTTTACTCATTTCTGGAATACACAGCGAATGTGTTTCTTATATCTTGGCAGTTTAAAAATGTTAATATAAATATCTCTAATATAAAATTACTGTATTGCTGAGTAAATATCAAAATACTATCAGGCTGCTGTACAATTGTCTGTTCAGAAGCAATCTCATTTTTTCAATTAGATTTCTCCCTGAAAAATATTATAGATTGGAACTAAATATTACAAATATGTTAGATACTTGTGATTATGAGTCTATGCTTGTTTGCTCTGAAGTGACAATAGAATGCCTCTCTTCCAGAATTAAGAATTGGGTGGGGAAAACACTTTTCTACATGACTAGCATTAAGAGAAAAATTAACAATCCTTTCTGACATGCCAGGACACCAATGTGTTTAAAGGCAAAACAAAACATAAAATGTATCAAAGCTTTTTTCCCCTTTTGCTGTTCTTCAATTCTTGGTAAAATTATAATGTATTGCATGTTTGAGATGATTGCATGATGCTGAAACTAAAGCTTGCAACAGGGCGATTCTTCCTTTGCAGAAATGATGACTTCGCTATTATGTTTTGGCCTAAAAGAACTAAGTTTTTCATGCTTAATCTCTTTGATCTTGAGGTGAATACAGGGTTAATCTGCTTTTAAAAAAAAAAAAATATCTCGCCCTTGTTTCTTATAAACAACTTGATATAGTGAATGTCCTAATATTCTTTTCTATTTTCCCCACAACTAATCCTGTGATGCAGGTTGAAATGAGAGAGAATGGCTGGCTCAAAATCAACCAGCTTCTTTGCATGCCTAAAATGGGAGGAGAATTCAGTCTTCCAGTTTTTAGCTTGGTGACTTATCCATTAGATTGCATTAGCTCTATTTAGCCTTTACTTTTTCTCATTCTTTATTTTTATTCTCATTCATTCTTTCAATTTCATTCATTTTTCTTATTCTGTTCCTAATTTTCTAAAAGTTGCATCTTATGTTTATGGTTTTTTCCCCTGATGTTTTGCCTCTGATCTTTCAAACTGGTCCTAAATTCTCAATTCTTGCAATTTCAGAGTCACTGGCAACGCTGTATCTATTTGAAACTCTTTCTTATATAATGCTCCTGAACTTAAAAAGAGCTTATTCTCGTGTAATCATGTATCAGAATTTACCTGTATTTTTCAGACTATAAGACACACTTTCACCCCCACAAAAGAAGTGGGTGGAAATGTCTGTGCATCTTATAGAGCAAATGTTCCTAAAGTTCCGCCAACCCCCACCTTTTGGGCTTCCCCTTTCAGCAATTTGTCTCCTTGCAGCAAACAGCGAAAACATGGTCAGTTTCAGCACAGCCTGCTTTAGCACAAGCAGCTGATTGGCAGTTAGATCTGCTTCCCTGAATACCGCCATCAGCTGTTCCGGGCTGCGGGGATTGTTATCGCCCATCAGCACTGTTGCTGCCCATCGTCACTGCCACCTATTGCCTCCTCTACACGTCCCATTTTTGGCTCCCGCACATTCATGGACTGAAAACAGGATGCATGGAGGCACCAATAGGTGGCAGCATCGATGGACAGCAATGGTGCTGATGGGCAGCAGTGATTCCCACAGCCTGGAGCAGCTGATTGGCGGCATTCGGAAGGCAGATCCAACCACCAATCAGCTGCTCGAGCTAAATCAGGCTGTGCTGAAGCTGACCAGACTGTTTGCTGCATGGGGGCAAATTGCTGGGAGGCAGAGACAGAGGCAGATTTCTTTTTTCTTGTTCTCTTCCCCAAAAGTTAGGTGCATGTTATAGTCCAGAGCATCTTATGTTCTGAAAAATACGGTATTTCTTTTTTAAACCAAAGATTTTTTAAAAAATAGGATTTATTAGATGATCTCATATGTACTGGAAAAGAATAGAAATGAAATCCAGTTCATAATTCTCTCAGGGAGATGGGTGGTTCAAAAATGTGAAGTAAATGATATATCCAGGCCAGCTGAGCCTGAGCTGCAATAAAATGAGCATTGTTTCTTTTTGTCTTTTAAAAACAGGTCTTGCTTTTTTTTCAGGTCTGTCACATATTTCTTTAAGATGAAAAGTCTCTTTAATTTGTACAGATATTTTTTTCGGGGGGGAACGGGGGACAATATCTCTGCTTTATGTCACATAATATATATAATATATTATTGAGGAGAAAGATATGGTATGCCAAAATATATAATAAATAGAACGGCTTAATTTGTTTCTTTCACTTCTGTAACTGAATTAATCCAGAATAGTGTACTTATCTCTGAGAAGCAATAATATCATCCAGATATCCATGTATTCTTCATCCAACTTTAGAATTTTGTTTTAACTAAACCTGTATAACAGCATTTTTAAAATATGTGAGAATTCATTCAAAATCACATGGATTAGCTGCACCTTGGCACCTTTTCAGCTCATACAGAAGTGATTACTGTATAATCACTGCCCTTTTAATCCACTTTTGCTAGTAAACAGTTCTGATAAACATTGGTGAAAGAAAAACAAGCATCAAATCATGCATAGACTTGCTTTTCAATGTGTTTATGTGTTTCCCCCCAAAAGTAAGTTAAATGTGTTGATGAAATGCATCTGTGTTCTATGAGTATGTTCTATGAATGTTTAGTCACATTGAGATATAAGACAATTCATATAAAGATCATATCTATAAAACCTTTAAATCTTTTTATGGGATTATTAATATTATTTAGTACCAGTCTAACAGTATTGTGATTATAATCTTCATCTCTCACTAGGTTTACAGAATATATTAAAAATCTAATTAAATCACATTAAAATATTAGGATTAAATGGAAGAAAATAAACAGCAACATCAGATAAATATTATTTGGCCTAATACTATCCTTAGGCCAAAAAGACTTATTTGGCACAAAATAATATAATGATAGTAATAATCATATCACTTTGTTGTAATCTTCAAATGTGTTCTAAAAACTTGTTTAGAAGTTTTAAAGATGAATTACAACACCTTAATTTTTTTAATTGATGCAGTGTTTTGTAAATTGCATTCCTTTGATTTTAGAATTAGAGTATTTGAATGTTTACATAGTGTAAAAGTATTCAAGTATAAACTTGCACATTGAACCTAGTGCCACAAGTTTTAATTCTTTCCTTCATATAATTTAATATCTATGAAGCTGCTGGAAAAGGTTGTGTATCAGTTTGGAATTTGGTATCATGAGTATGCTTTTGATATCCATCTGTACTTTGGTACCCCAGCCTGGACCTGTGATGGCTGCAGTTGTCTTATCTTAATGCCAAGAGGCTATGACAGAGTGAATAAGACAAAACAGGCTGAAGCTGAACTTTAGACACATGATTATTGCTGGTCCAGATTTGAGTCATTAGTGCAGAGGTCCCCAAACTCTTTAGGTCACTCCTTTGCGCCCCGTTGCTGGCTGCAGTTGGCCCTTCAGCAGCCCTACTTTCTCCTGGCACCTCTTCCCAGTCGGGAGACCCTCCATGACAGCCCCGTTACTCTGGCCACATCCAGGCGGGCTCTAGGTCAGTCAGCAACCTGTGTGCTGCAGTTATGTGACTGCTCTGGCCAGGGCAGGGAGGGGGGTGCCTGGTGGTGGGGAGCACAGCTTCCCTTTCAGCCCGCGAAGCCATGCTCAGACTGCCCAGCTCCCAGGAGACGCTTTCCTGGCAGGTGGCCAATTTATAAACAGAAATTAACCATCTTCTTTTAACCTTTTCATTTCAATGAGAACTTAAGAAGTTTTAGAAAAAATCTCATTGAAATGGAAAGGTTAAAAGAAGATGGTTAATTTCCATTTTTTAAAAGACACGAGGTGGCGGCGCGTGGGATGCTGACAGACCTAACACTTGCATGGATGCAGCCAAGGTGGCGGGGCTGTCCCGGAGGGTCTCCCGGCTGGGAAGGTGTTCCAGGAGAAAGCAACGGGCCAACTGTAGACAGCAACGGGGCACGAAGGAGCAGCCGCCCAGCAGACCCAGGAGTGTCGCCAGGTCAGTGGGGTGGTGGGGAGGTTGTGCGGGGCTGGAGGCGGGGTAGGAGGGATCGAGGCTGCCCTGGGCGCCTGCAACGTGACATGGCAGCTCCCTGGGGTGGGAAGTGGGTGGAAGAACTTGAAGGAACAGGCACCGGGACCTGCTGCCAAGCCCGCACAAAGCGCCTCAGCCTGGGCTTATGCGGCATCATGGCGGTGAAGCCCTGCTTCCTAACTTAAAAAGGAGCCGGGTGAGGCTGAGCTGTGATGCTCCCAAAAAGGCTGCCAGGGGGGGGGGGGGCGGTGCGTATTTGGTTTCCCAGTGGAGAAGCCTCCATGCAGCTCTGGGACGGCTCAGCAAAGTGTCTCGAGGCCCTTCCAGGGAAAGCGGCAAGCAAGTAGCTGGCAGCGAGCAGTAAGGGAAGCAACACTGCCTCCTTCCTCCGAGAGTTAGGCGCCTGGACTGAACATCCACCGCCTCCCCATCTCCCAAGCCGTTGGGTGCCCCTTGATGGCTTTGAGGGCTTTCTTCCAACTGGGATTGGGGTTAAACTTCTTGCTGGAGAAGTATGGTGCTTCTGCAGGCTCAGGCAGCGCCTCTTCTTTCCTGCCGAGAAAAGCTGTAGGCTTTTCTACATCACTGCTTTTCTTTTCATTGCTGCTCTCTGCTCCCTGTGCTTTGCAACCTGGAGACCACCACCACTAAAGTGGCGCTTTGCTTGCTGCAGCTCGGACACTGGGGAGACGAAAGTAACGCTGTCCAGGTTTGGGGGAAAGCGGCTGGGATGGGGCTGCTACAGCCAAGGCTCCACTGACCCCTAAAGAGTGGTGAATGATTGGTTATACGAGCAAATCATCCAATGCCTCCTGTTCTTTAGGGGTCTTTGGAGCCTCCAGTCACCTTCCTCCAAATTTGGACAGTGCTACTCCTGCCTCCCTGATGTTCAAGCTGCAGCAAGCAAAGTGCCACTTAAGGGGGGTTATTCTGTATCTGGGGTTTATCATCTTAGGTCTTGGATGTGGAACCCAGTGAAAGAAAATCCACAGCATCAGTTAATAGTCCAGGATTGAGATGTACAATTGGGTACCATCTGCATGCTAATGATTCCTCATCCAGTGGTGACAGATGTTCTCACACAGTGGCTTTCATGTACAAGAGGGGTGTCAAACTCAATTTCATTGAGGGGCACATCAGGGTTATATTTGACCTTGGTGGGGTGGGCGTGGGCATGGTCAGCTTGAGTGGAGGCACGTGTGGCGGCCTGAGGGCATGCGGCCTCCCTGAGCTCCATTTTTGCTGGCAGAGAGCTGCAGACGGCTATTGCGGTCGAAAGCGGAGCCCGTGTGCAGCCCTTCCAAGCTTCATTTTTGCTGGCAGAACTACAGGCTGTTCCTTCACTGTTTCCAGGGCAGTCCTGCGGGCCAGATCTAAGACTCCGCAGGCCAGATCCGGTCCCTAGGCCTTGAATTTGATACCCCTGATGTAGATATTAAAATGGAGCAGATAGATCTCTCATTCCTTATCACCAACCTGGACCAGTCTCAAAGAAAGAAGAGCCCACAGAAAACTCTGCCATTCCAATCCCAACTCCTGGAGCTGACCCAAAAGGATACCATGGTCAATGGTATTGTAGGCCATTTAGAGATCTAAAAGAGCCAAGATGGATGCACTACCCCATCCTATTCCTACCAGAAATAATCCAAAAGGGATCAAAACTGATTCTGTCCTATATCTAGGCCTGAAACCCAACTGGAAGTGGTCTAGATAATCTCTTCCAGGATCTTCTGGAACTAAGCACTGATTACCTCATAAACTGTGCATAATGTTGTTGCTATAACAAAGTAATTTCTTTCCTTCACTACCTGTAATACTAGAAGATAGATAGATAGATAGATAGATAGATAGATAGATAGATAGATAGATAGATAGATAGATAGATAGATAGATAGATAGCTGGATGCATGCATACATACCTGTTTCCCTGAAAAGACCTCCCCAGATAATAAGCCCTCCCTGAAAATATTGTAAAGCAGCAGCTGCCATGAGGTGACTATGCTCGCCACCTCCTGCACCTCAACAATAGTAAGACCTCCCCAAAAATAAGGCCAAGCTCTTATTCAGTGGTCAAACAATAAGACCCTGTCTTATTTTCGGGGAAACACAGTAATGCAACCCTTAGAAGAAAGCATTCATTCATTCATTCACTCATTCATCGTGTTTATGTGGCCACGTATATCTCACAGACAAGTGCCTCCGTGCCATACAACAAAGCTACAAATATATATAAATATTTAAAAAATGTAAATGAAAAACACAAAATAAAATGTGGATAGTGATCTAAGTGACTAGTCAACTTATGTAATCATGAATTATAATACTTCAGTCAATCTATTTGCAGAAATACATTAGCTATCATTTCAATATTCCTGCTGTTTGCATCCCTGTTTACCCTATTTAGTGAGCAGAAAGGAACAACTAATTTCAACAAAGATAATAATGGAAAGTTTTGAATGGGGAAAAAACTAAATTGTAACGCAAACAATATTTTCCATTTTCATGAACTAGAAGTGCCAGTTCTTCAAATGAAGAGAACTATACTACATATTAGTATTGTTTTCTGAATTTGAAATACTTTCAAGTGTTTTTTTGAATAAATGTAAAATATATAGCATCAGTTATATATATTTAGAACAATATTCCCTAATCCGGTATTTTATTGTTGCATTACATTATAGTTCCATTCATCCCATCAGTATAGAAAAAGTCATTACCTTGACAGGATAATTGTTTTATTGTTTCCATCCTGCTGGGCTTGTGCCTGCAGGCTTTGGAATACAGTACTTTGTGTTGGAATTAGACTGCTTATTATCTGATTTAGCTTCCATGAGATATGTTCCATGCTAGGCATAAATCCTGATATAGAACTTTCTATCTGGCTGGAAGAATAACAGCTTACTGCATTTGTATTTTATTTTTGTTTTATGCTGTTCTTAATATCATACCATCATATGTGCTTATTTTATAAAGCACAATATGTATTATAAACTATCCTGTACATTGTTGACTTTTGAGGAAAAAGGTTCTTTGTTTGCAAAGAAACTGACAGATAACATATTCAAGTATTCTGCCTGTAATCACTTTTTTCTTCCTTTGATTGTAGCCTTTTATTCTTTCCAATCTAATAATGTTGGGAAGAAATTATATAGAGGAATTTTGGAATCTGGCTATCCAGTAGAATAATTATCTAAAAACTGAAAAAGAGGAGACAACTCGCCCCCACCAACTGAGATTGTTGAGTAATGACTTGCAGAAATCTATATACAACAGACTGCTTTTTCACACAAAAGCTAATCCAGACACCTTTTACGTGGCCACTGCTGGTAAAAGGATTAGAAATAATTGAAAAAAGTTATGCTCTGCAGGCTTTTCCTGACTTTCTTCTTCTTTTCAGATCAATAGAACAATGGGAAGAAATTGTGTAATGGAATATAGGATAACTATAAAAAAAATGGGTCCAAATTGATGTGGTGGGAAAAACTGCAAAAAAAATATCAGACCGGAGATTAGACCAGATCTAGCCAGGCATTGACAAGGGGCGTGGGGGTGGGTGGGGAGAACCTCAGTGTGCTTTCTTAAATTCACCTCTGTGCCTTTCCAGAGTAGAACTATTTTTAAATAATTGGGAAGAATTCTAGAAGCCAGGCTCTGTGGGCTTCCTTAACTGGCTTACTAGATTCCAGAGCTGCTTGTGGCCAATTAGAGCAATGATGGTGACAAATGATACAGATTTATGCTCAGTTGAAAAATAATCCTGGCTATGTAACCTTAGAGAGAGAGAAAGATATAAATGTACTTGTAGCTGCTGTAAGAAGATTGGAAACCACACTTTTTCTGTTTCTTTCATTGCTTTTTCTTTTGGTGTATTTCTTTTTTTATTTTTCTCTTCCATTCAAAATTGGCATTGTTTTTATTTTGCTGAAAATATATTTAATAAAAATTATTTTAAACAAGAAAGAAAAATCCGGGCTACAAGTGAAGGGCATCTCCTTTAAACATTTTTTGTAGTTGTCAATATCTTAAAATTTGCTGCAGCTCATGCAGATTTGTTATAGTATTTCTATGCTGCTCTATTTCAAAACTTCTCCAGGGCATTCTGCTAAGATGCCTGGGTATCTTTATCTAGGTGAGTGACCACTGCTGCTATACTTGAGTAATTTCAGTAAGATGACTCTAGAGGTAATTGCCCTGGAATTGGTAATGCCATTGATATCTAAGTTGTTAAACTGGTATATCTGAATAGACTGTTTTAATCATTACTAGTTCTTTTAAAATGGGAAGAAATATTATTTTTGAAATCCCACTTTCGATAAATTAGCAACTTTCTATCCCCATTTTGTTATCTAAGAAATTGGGAATGCATTGTTATTTAATTGCTTTAAAAACACTACATAGGGAGTCTCGATGTGAATTAGTGTGTAATGACATTTAGATTTTGGATTTAGGTTTAGAATCTTCTCCCCCATCTTGAAATAATCCCCATTTCCTTCTAATTTCTCTTATGTCATTGAACCAAAGAAAAACCTTACATATGGATTTAGGCAACAACCTTTTGGTTATATTGCCTAAATCCATAAAAGTATTCTGCTGTATTATAATTATCCAAGTTCATGAGAAACTCTTAGTTGAGAAAAGATGCCTTAGGACAGGGGTGTCAAACTTGCCGCAACATGTCATCATATGACACCGTTGACCTTCTGAGCTGTGGCCTAGAGGTGGAGCTCTCGCCTCCTAATCAGGAGGTTGTGAGTTCAATCCTAGGTAGAGGCAGATGTAGAATCTCCTGCTTGGGCAGGGGGTTGGAGTAGATGACCTGCAACTCTTTCCAACTCTTTTAATCTGTTATCTGTTAACTTTTCCCCCTTTGCTAAATGGGGTAGGCGTGGCCAGCGTGTGTTGCATCCGGCCCATGGGCAGCGAGTTTGACACCCCTGCCTTAAGATATCTGAAAAGGAAGATGATTAACAATATTGTTTTCATTGTAGTTAACACATGTAAAAAAATGGGTGAATAAAGAGAAGATCTTTAAAAAGCACTCTTCTATTAGAATTCTAGCTTAAAGAATTAGAGTATACATTTCCTAAACACATGGTAGATGAAGATAAAAAAGTAAACAGATTTTTTTTGTGACTCCACCTTCATATTTGACTCCACATACAGGTAGCAGTTGATTTACAACCATTCATTTAGTCACTATTCAAAGTTACAACAGCATCAAAAAAGGCCTTCATACTTACAACTGATGCAACAATTCCACAGTCATGTGATCATAATTTGGGCGCCTGGCAACCAGCATGTATTTACAACAGTTCCAGCATCCCAGGGTCATGAGATTGCCATTTGAGACATTCCCAGCCAGATTCTGAGTCATTTGAAGCTTATGTGACATAGCAATTCTGTGCTAGCCTTTAAAAGAGTGTCTCTTTTTTAAAAAGTATGAGCCAAAAAATGGTATTGTTACTTTAAGGCATAGGTGGGGACTTTATGACTTTTAGACTTTAACTCCCAGAATGCCTTGAGCCAGGATGGCTCAGTCTCATGGACAAAAGAAAAGGAGTTGCTTTCAACAGATGTGATGTGCTCCTGTGAAGTCCAAAGCATGGATTGTTAGTCCATTAATGTATTAACAAAATACAGTTGGATACTGTAGTTGTAATCACAGTTTTAAGATTAGAATTTAGATATACTTTGTGCTAGAGGCTCATAAAATTATCGTATCTACATACTACTCAAGCACTTATGATCTTTAACTGGGCAAAATGATGTATCACAGGACATTTTTAAAATTAAAGTATCTCAAATGGGCTAAGTAATAGAATGTATCCATAGTCCTGGAAGCTGAAGTCATGACTATCAAAGGAATGAAATTCGGGAAAGTCATCATTGCTTCAGTGTTACTGGCTGCTGTTGTGTTCAGGAGCTCTTCATTTTCAACATTCTGTGACAGTTACCCATCTAGTATCACAATAATTCACTCCCTTCCTCACCAGACATCAGCCACTTCTCTGAGAGGAAGATTTCCAATGCCAATGCTGTCAGATTCCCTCAAGGAAACTGAGCATGAACTTGGCAAGAAGTTGAATGTTGTTCCTGTTCCCCCTGCTTTTTTGCCCACAGTTGATCATTCTGTTTTTTAGTTACTTCTGAGGAAGTAACTAAAATGATCTAATTGGGCATGGGTGGTCTAGTTTTAATTAAAAATACATATGTTAATCTCTAGCATATTCTTAATTTAGTATTACAGTTAATTCCCAGTTTATGCCAGTGTTAGTGATTAGGTACTTTATTTTTTTCTATTTTTTAATTAAGAACTATATAAATTTAATGCAGTTTTTTTTTAAACAAAGAAGTAATCAGCCACTTCTTACCCAGCAGCAGCACCTGTTCTTAACATCCTTCTGTGTGTTTGCTGCCACCACAGCTGGTGATACTGATTGCTATGGGTACTTTCCAGTTGGATCTCTTCCTAGAGTAATGTAATATCCATTCATCAAAATTCAATCCTTTTGTTTTTTAGGGCATTTAAAAATCTAATTGATAAGTAAATAATTTATATGCTTCCTGACTCCCAGCGTCTCCTGTATCTAAGTAAGTCTGCGAACGATCAAAATAGAGCTGGAAGTTTATTTTCCTTCTTTGTACTACATAGCTAATTCTTGACAGAGGTTTGTTGAACTTCAGTGTAACTATAAAGATAACAATCACATTCAAAATTATCCTCACCAAGAACATGGAATTGAGAGGACAAAAGTAAAAATGTGTCAACTTGGATCTCCAATCAATGGTTCCATGTGCTGTCAAGTGCAAAAATCTATCCCTGTGTTTGTATGCCAACAAATGGTTGGAACTTTGATAGTTCCAACCACTTGTTGCCAAGGGGGTGGGGGGAGAAAAGTCCTGCTCACAATAGATGATTGTCTTTTAATGAGCCATGTGTACAGTGTTAATGTACAGACCTGATCCAGTAGGAGCTGAGTTCTTATTCTAGGAAGTGTACAAGGGAGCACAGATAGTTGCATGAAATTACATTTCGTTTATTCTGTGCAATATGGATCAGCAGCGATCTGACTTTGCTACATCCTAGAAGTTCCTTTTAAAAATTGTTGAAGCTAAATAAACAATATGTTAATGTGTAATAATATAGATAATCTTCAACTTACAATCACAATTGAGTCCAAAATGTCTGTTTTTAAGTGAGTTTTGCCCCATTTTACAAGTGTTCTTGTCACAGTTATTAAGAATCACTACAGTTGGTAAGTTAGTAACCTGGTTGTTAAGTGAACCTGGCTTCCTCATTGAGTTTGCTTGTCAGGTCACAAAAGGTGATCACATGATCCTGGACACAGTACAGGTCATAAATATGAACCTGTTACTAACCATTCTAATTTTGATCCCATCATGGGGATGATGCAAAGGTCGTAACTGAAAAACAGTCATAAGTCACACTTTTTCAGTGCTATTGTAACTGAATGGTCACTAAATGAACATGTAAATAGAGGACTACCTGTAATGCTGTAAACTGAAATAGTTTTAAAAAGTAAAATGTCCATTGATGTGGTATATCTATTTTTTCCCCCTTCTGTTCAATCTGCTGGGACTTGTCCAGGCAGCCTAATTCTCAGAGACTGCCTGGACAAGTCTCAGCAGCTTTCTTGGCAAGGTTTTTCAGACCTGGTTTGCATTGCCTCCTTCCTACAGCTGAGAAAAAGTGACTGGTCCAAGATTACTCAGCTGGCTTTGTGTTTAAAGCAGAACTAGAGCTCACAGTCTTCAGATTTCTAGACTGATGCCTTCCTTAACGACTATATTAAACTGTCACTCAGTGTATCTAATAAGAGTACTTTTATATTTTGTAGTTAGGGTTTTAAAATGGCTTTTAGAAGATTAATTCCTCTATAGTTAATTATCCAGTCACTGAATATTAGTTCTATTTGAATTTAATATTGTTTAAAAAAAATGTTCCAATGTGCAATGTCACTCCAAAACAATAAAATACTTTCCTCCACATTTAAGAGGAAATATATTTTACATTATTATATTGTATTTATATATTTGCTTAGGATATAGTATCAGTGAATAGAGTGGCTTATTTGAACATCAGTTAAGTAAGGTTATATTGCATCTTTGCATACATATCTGTTGGCTATTTAGTGAAGATAATTTTTTTAACATTTAAAATAATTGTTGAGATTTTAAAACAAGAATAAAGCTAATTTCATTTAAGCCATTATTGAAAAGCCATATATCTTCAAAATATTAATTTAAATAAAAGCTAAAAAACAAATATAACAACCGGAAAGGGAAAAGTAGAATAATGCAATAATACTATACAATTAAAATTTTCATCTTTAAAACATTCCATGTCTTCATTATATCAAAGTCTAGTCCCAGGAATTCATTTTGAAACAATAAGTCAAAGATGGCAAAGCTTTTCTCTCTTGCTCTTCTGACTTAGTTAAAGGAGGATCACTCTTCCTTACCTTCAACCCTAGAACACCAAAGACAAGTGACAAGCCTCTCTGTTCAAAAATCAACATTTTCAACTTGCACACTGTACCTTCATTAAAAAAATGTTGTCAGTGTTTGTCTAAACTAATTGAGCTATTTTGTGATCTGGATAGTTTTCCAAACTAGATTCCATTTAGAGCAGGGCTGTTAAATTCCCAGCCCCATGGACCAGTTTTGTCATGTGCTGCCCACGCCCATACCCAATTTAGCGAAGGGGGGGGGATTCTTGATGCTGCCATGACAACATGATTTTGACCCTCCTGATTTAGAGGGAAGCATGCCTTCAAAATAACTATCACCAGAGTATTGCTTTGATATGCAATTTGTGTGTAGGAACATACAATCCTCTTACTGGATTTAGCATAACTTTTTTTCTGGGAAGACACACCAATCTTTGTGAAACCACAACAGTTTTATGGCCATGAGGACAGTTGCATTGGCATCTACTTCATAACTGAAATTATGCTTGCTTCAAAATATGGCTGGGTATGTTCACTTGGGCTTATTCTCCCCTAAGGATCACAGAGTTGAAGCTCCATAATAAACTTTATCATCCCTTTCACAATTAAGATGTCATGAAGACTGAGGTATATTGTGTAGTATTATACTATATGCTGTGTATATGTATATATGTATACATTTATTACCTTCATGGACTTTTATGCCCACATAAGCACTAATATATGGCAAATAACATGTGGGAGGATGACAAGAAGTGAAACCGAAGGTAGTCAATTTCTGAAGAAAGCTGGTTGATCCTAAAAAAAGTTGCCTAATGTACTTTTCTTTAAAAAAAGAAAGTGAGAAATCTTCAGAAGAACCAATCTTACAGAAGAAGAATGAGTTGTGTCATGTTTGGAGCTTGTGCTTGAGCATATTGTGTATGTTCAGCAACACAACACGTTTGAAGACTATCCGTTCATCAGGGCAAATCTTAATAGTTGCAGACTGAAAATCTTGCCTCTTCTTTGCTAAATATCGAAAGGGTTGTGGGAGGACTACAGACAGGCATAGTCCAAGGTTTCTTTGAGACCACGTTCATCCACTAAATCATTAAATCTTTATTACTGGCATAGACCAGCCAAAAATCAACCCAGTTGTTTGAATCTGTTAAAAAAACAGCCTAGGCCCTAGGGTTTCCCACCTTAGTGAGGTGAGAAGGGCTGAGGCAGAAAAGCACTATTTTTCTGTAAGTTGTGCTGGCTTCTGGAATGTTCTCTGCTGGAGCTGAGGTTAGCTTCAGTTTTGGCTGCCTTCTGAAGGCAGTTGAAAATGGAGGTCTTCTGGAGGGCATATGGGACGTTGGGATTTGGTGTTTTTTTGGTGTTTTGTTTTTGTGTCTTTAGATCTTGTAAGTATTAGGGTTTTTTCACGGTTTTAACTAGACTGTATTCCTGTAGGGGCCTGCCAATTGTAGCAGGGAATAA
Source organism: Rhabdophis nuchalis (assembly GCA_039707465.1). NCBI lineage: Eukaryota > Metazoa > Chordata > Lepidosauria > Squamata > Natricidae > Rhabdophis > Rhabdophis nuchalis. The sequence continues at coordinate 188,867,491 of CM077644.1, forward strand.
ATGGAAGGAAGGAAATTCCTTGGTGGTTGCCGCCTATTGTGAAGATAAACAAAGGTGGTACAGCTTTTAAATTTTTCCTTCAAAAGAGGAGTATGGGTTTGGGCAGCTTCAGAAAGGATTGCTTTTCTTCTCCTAAGACTTGTTCAATTGCTTGTCAGATATTCTGAAATTCCTGCAATCACCTCTGCTCACAGTGAGGCTGGTAATTAAAAACATCTCTCTGTCTTAATAATCTAAAGGAGAATATTGTATATTATTGTTAAGCCTTACTGGAGACTGGAGGAGGGAGTACAGCCAATAAGGGCCCACTTGATGTTATCCATTACTGTCTGGTTGCCTAACGTCATACCAATGGAATGGGAATTGAATATTTTTTTAACAGGCTTTGCAATTGCTGCTTGATCCCATCTGATTTAGCAATAGAGTACTACTTTATTATAGTCCATCTACCCTACCCCCAACTTCATTTATTTGTCTAGAGAATAATTTACTAGTTCTTCAGCAAGTAGTTCATCCAGCACATACTTCTTCTTTGAGAGACAAAAGGCATTGCTGAAACATTGCTGCTATGGATCCAGAGGTGGTATTTAGCCAGTTCTGACAGGTTCTAGAGAACCAGTAGCGGAAATTTTGAGTAGTTTGGAGAACCGGCAAATAGGTTGGCCCCATTCCCGCTGCCTCCCAGCCTCTCCGCTCATCTTCTTTTGTTCTTCTTTTTTTAACTGAGCTGGAAAGTAGGTTAGTAGGGTGGGCAGGGAATGGGGATTTTGCAGTAACCTCCCCCCAGGAGTAAGGAGGGAATGGAGATTTTGAAGTATACTTCCCTTGCCATACTCACAAAGCCATGCCACAGAGCCGGTAGTAAAAATTTTTGAATCCCACCACCATATGGATGCATAACCCAGATTAACAAATGCAGTATTTCTCAAACATATTTGAAACATTTTTGGGGATTCAAACATATGTTTGGAGTACTTGATTAGAACTTTTTTCAAAACATAATATTGAAAGTTTTCAAAAACAGGTAAAAAATAGAAACTAAAAGCAAGAAGGAAAAAATGAAAAGGAAGAAATAAAAGTATGCTTAAGTGAAAAAAGTAGAAGAAAAATAGATAAGAAAAATGTAAAATTATAACTTACAGTAATTAGTTACAATTTAAAAAGTACGACTTGAAATTTTGAATAAAAATTAATGGGAATGAGCTTTAAATAGTATTCCAATCATTTTAATGCAAAAAAACACTTCAGTTCTATGTGTAAAAAAAGTGCTGTACACTGACTGCTATTTCTTTGCAAACAAACAAAAACGTTACAGAGCTAAATGTTTTGCTTCAAAATCTGCTTAGAAGCAAAATTGTAGAGTTGGATCCTTTTGTCTGGTGCAACACCAAAATGATTTTTCCTTTTCATTGTAATGTAATATGAAACTCCTGCTCTACATAAATATATCAAACAATAAATAAACAGAAGTCAAAATTTGCTTGTTTTTTGCATTTGAAAATTCATGAATTATGCTGATAAATTCTCTTTGTAGGAAATTGTTAAATGTTCTGTTGAGAGTCAAAAATAAGGAACTCCGATTCTCATATTCATGGACTGCAATGCTGAGCTGACAGGCTTGACTGTAATTCAGCATTTTGGGAGTGCAATATTTATTAATTTATTAATAAAATTTATACACTGCCCATCTCACTGTCTGAGTGAATTTGAACTATTCTCAAAAACTAAAGCACAGATCGCACAGGTGCTGTCCAATGGTTCTGTAGATATTATCAACTACAGAATTATTTGACTTCCGGTTCCGCCTTCCAGCGGTGACGGACGAGTCTTAGGACTCGTCCGCCGTTTTGTTCTTTTTTCTGCCCCCCAACGGGGGCGAGGCACCCCCTTTTTGGGGGCCTTCCGTAGGGCTGGCTTGCCTGGGTCTGTTTGCCCCTGCGGCGGCGGGAAAACGGCCCTTGTCTTCGGCCTAGGCGAGAGGAGACATGCTGCGGGGGGTTTTCCCTTCTCCAATGGAGGACGGCAACGAACGACGAATTTGAGAAGAGCTGAGTGTTCGGGTCGGAAGGCTTCCCGGGGCTTCGGCAGCGAGGTGAAGAGTGAGTGATTTTCAACATTATTTGTGCTGGCAGCCTGGACTGAAAGAACGTAGAGGGGGGTGTTTGTTTGTTAAACCCCCCCTCGGATTTAAAGCGGCGTTTAGAAATGGCTCCTCGTTGCGAGGAAGCGGATATTTCGCATCCGGACTGCTTTGAACCAAGTGAAAGTGATTTGCTGCTTGTTTCTTTACAATGTATCTAAGTCCGGCTGGCTTGAAACAATTTTTCTTTTGTTACTTTCTCCTGCTGGCTCTCAGACTGGGTGGTGGAGGATGGCTGCCCTCTGTTCCTGAATGATTATTTTTATTTATGGAAAATTACCAACATCTCTTTGTGATTTGGACTCCCTCTCTCTACTAATGAAGAAATTTCTGGATTAATTGATTCCTTCCCTGGAGTGCCTTCTCTGCTATAAGTATTTCTCTTCTGGGTCTTGAACTTTTTGCAACTTTCACTTGAACTGTTTTTCTCCTGACCTGCTTCAACGGCCCCACCCAAAAAACGCCATCTTAGTGGCACTGACTTTAACAGCTTACCATGGCATCAAAATCAGAATTGGCAGGATTGGAACAAAGAATGACATCAATGGAATCAGTGTTACAAGCTCTGGTGCAGGAAATTAAAGCTTTGAGAGAAGATAATAGCAGCTTCAAGAAGGATCTTCTGGAAACACGGAAGCAAGTGCTGGAGAACACACAGAAGACTGAGGAGCTGGAAGGGAGGCTGGTTGGGGCAAAGGGAGAACTTAAAAATGTCAACACTGAAATTGCAGATTTGTCTGGTCATATGTCTAGGATGGATTTTGAAAGGATGTCATATTTTTTAAGATTTCAGAATATTTCTGAAGAATCTGGTGAATGTCTTCTTGAACTCATGAGTACAATTTTAGCAGACTATTTACATAAACCTAAAGATGAGATCAGGGGGGACATTGACCTAGTCTACAGAATAAACTCGACATATGCCAGGATAAATGAAGTACCCAGAGAGATACATATTAAATTTGTCAGAAGGTCAACCAGAGAGGGAATTTTGAAGGCGCAGAGAGGGGGGCCGTTAATTTACCAACAAAAGGAAGTCGCCATCTTGAAGCAGATCCCAAAAAAGATTAGAGAGATGAGAAGGAGGTATTCCTTCTTATCCAAAAAATTGTTTGACCACGGGACTTGGTTTAAGTGGGCGATGCCGGAAGGGATGTTGGTGTTCTGGGAAGGAGGAAGAGTTAGGATTAAAACAGTTGTTGAGGCGGAAGCCTTTCTTAAAAAGCATTCCTCCCTCCTGGGGGAAGATTTAGGGGGGGCAGGGGGGGCCACGGTCCCGCCCGCTGGGGGCCAGGGAGGAGAAAAAGAAGATACAATTGCCAAGAGACTTAGATCGAAAAAATAAGTTTGCTTTTTTTAATTAATATTGTATAACCTTTATATCTGGATGTTTGCACACGACTGCCAGCATAGAATTGAGAATTTAGGAAACATGCACTTATTTTCACCTTGTAGTATTTTTGAAAAATGTTTTTTCAATGTTTTATTATGAAGCCCTGGAAGGGCCAATGATCCTGACGCGAAAGTTCTTAAAATGTTTCTGTATCCCTTACCCTACCATTTTGGAAAATTGTAAAAACCAATAAAACTTTTTCAATATAAAAGAATTATTTTAACTGTACAATGATATAAGCTGATATATTAATATATTTTTCTGACAATTGCTCACGTTGAATTGCACAGTAGCAGCACTTGTAAAAGGGTTTTGTAGAACTAATTCAATTTATTATGTATTAAAAATTAAGAAAATATTGCCAGCTGTAATCTTTCTATTCTCTTTTTCCTTACAATATTTATTGAAAATTTGAAACACAAGAATAAGACTAATACAAAATGAAATAGAGCAAAAAAAAGGGAAGGGAAAGAAAAAATCAAAAGAAAAAGAGTAGCAAAAAATAGAAAAGAAAAAAGATATAAAAAGTAGTTTTTAATTTTCTTTACATCAGTTATAAATATAATTATAAATTGACCAATTGACCAATGGTTCCATTAGTATTCCATTGGGAATCATAGAAGTTTTAGTTTCTGCACCTCTGGACCATTTTTAGTCCTCCAGTGCCTTCAGGGACCTTCAGGAGGCTTCCCTGAAGACTCCGGAGGACAAAAAAACGGCCCAACGGACAAACCGGAAGCCTCCGGAGAGCTAAAACCAGCCCTATGAGCAAACTGGAAGTCTGTTCCTGAACTTCCGGTTTGCTCGTAGGGCTGTTTTTTTGCACTCCAGAGGCTTCAGGGAGGCTCCTGAAGCTGCCAGAGGGCCTCTGGGGGGGTTGTTTCCACCCTCCCCAGACTCCTATAAAGCCTCTGGAGCCTGAGGAGGGCGAAAAATGTCCTCAAAAAAAGGCTGAAGTCAGCTGACCTGACAAATGGTTCCGCGTGCCACCTGTGGCACCTATGGTTCGCCATTCCAGCACTAGGCTGATCCATTGGCTGCACCTGATGTAGACATCTGGTTGCAGATAAAAAGGAAAAAATATTTAGTTTGAATTCTGAGCAGCCAAATTCTTGTGTATTAGAATGACTTGTCTCAACAAGAGTTTAATGCTGTCTTATTAATATCTGAGTTCATGAGAAGAGATTATAAAATAGATTATGCAAATCACTGATGAATTCCAGGAATGTATTTTTAAGATGTACTTTGTCAGTATTCCTTGGTAATGAATCATGACTAGGGAAGCACTCATTGCGATAGCTAATTTACAGCAATGTTCTCCCTGTTTCAACACTAATCCTTCCAAAAACATCTTTTGATTCCTTATATCCGTGAAAGCAATTTCTTTTTCCAGCAGAGGATTTCCATTTAATACCAACTTGAACTGTCAATGTGGTATGCATTACTGAGCCTAGTTAGGCCCTCTCTGAAATATGCCTGGCCAAATTTAGGGTATGGCACCAGCCAAATTTCAGGGCAAGGGAGGGGGATTAACAGTTGTCATCTGGGAGTCTGTTGGGCTTTAGGGACATGGTTGCACAAGTTGCAGGGTATGAGACCCAGTTTCTGAAAATAGGCTTGTCGGATTGAGGGGATTGTTGCTACTGTACCAACCTCTCTAAGGTGTAACAACCTCCCTACCCAAGATATTGAAGGCTATCTCAGAATTGCTGATGAAATTCCCCAAACTGATTGTTTTAGGGGATTTCAATTTGCTGTCCCTGGACTAGGCCTAAAAATTAGCTCAGGAGTTCATGGTCACAATGGTGGCCATGGGCTTATGTCAGGTCATTCAGGACCCCACTCAAAACAGGAGGCACATATTAGACATAGTTTTCTTGTCATAACAGTGGCCTGAAAGGAGGGGGCTATCATTGTCCCATCTGTCATGGTAAGATTATGCCCTGGTGACCTTGAGATTTTCTTATACCACTAGCTTCCAGAGGTGTGACCCATCCACCATTTGCAACTGGTGACCTGGTGGAATCCCAAAGAAAATGGGGTTTAGCCAAGATTGTACTGCATAATCCTGCTGAGGCCTTGACCACTCCTGAAAGAGAAAAGTGGTGAAGGCTGTGGATTGGATTGTGCCCATCTGACCTCTCTTGGCTCATCATTCACAGAATTCACTATAGCTTACAAAGGAGTTGAGGAAACTGAAAAAACTGAAAAAACATTGAGAGTTGTCTGGACCGCCACTGGAGGAATACGAGTAATGAATCGGATTCATCTGAGTGAAAAGCTGATATTAAGGCGTATCTCATGGCAGTAAGAGCAATGAAACTAATATTTTCCCCCTCCTATTGTGTTTTCAGAGAACTTCCTGGAAGTCCTGCTTGAGTTATCCAAACACTGGGATGGGCGGGGGCTTGGAGGCTTACCTTTGAGGTCATTTGAGCAATTTTCAATGCATCTAACAGATAAAATAGCTCATATCCACTCTCAATTGGTAACCAAGTGTGGCAGAAGTCCTGTGGAGGTCCTCAGAAAATGGATCTCCAGTTACCTCGGAACTGCTGGACCTCAATTAATGGACAGGGTCTTTGAGACTGCAAGTACAGATCCCTGTAAATTAAATCCATGTCCTGATTAGCCATCCAGGAGGTGAAATATGGTGAGTGCTAGTGATGGTTAATTCATCTTCATGGGAGAGTTTGAATTAGCCATCACTAGCACCCATGACATCTCATCTAGATGGCTTTGTCTAAGCAGGATGGGCATGGATTTAATTCACAGATGGCTGCATTTGCAGTCTCAAAAACACCTTTTAAATAGGTGTTGGTAGCTTCCTCCTCAAGAAGGCATTGTTGGATCTTACCAGTCTAGATAATTTTTAGGGAAGGTGGCTGAGAAAGTGTTAACATTTTAGCTCTAGAGGATTCCGGATGAGATGGATTATCTGGAACCTTTCCAATCAGATTTCAGGAATAGATATGGGACAAAAATGTCATTGGTCATATTTCTGTCGCAGACAACCTGTGGATTATCTGGGGTTCCTACTGGACTCAACTTCTGCTTGAGGAACAGGTAGCAATGATGGTAGAAGGCCTTTGCTCAACTTCATGTTGTGTGCCAGTTGAACTCATTCCTGAATTTAAAGGCCTTGTTTTGCCTCTCATGCTCTGTTCAACTTGGATATAGACTACTGCAATGCAGTAGTTTCTGGAACCTGCAATTTGGGGCACCTCTAGGGTTGTACTTGTAACACTCCTGTTATGGGAGCTGCATTGCATGCCAGTTTGCTTCCATGTCCAATTCAGAGTGTTTGTTTTGATTTTTAAAGCTCATAATGGCATTGGCTCAGGCTATCTTGGGAATCATCTTGTCCCAATTATGTCAACCCATACCATCCCATCGGGTAGGAAGGGCATGTTACAGACCTCATTGCTTAAATAATTTTATCTGGCAGACTCTGTGCCATATTCCATTTTGACCCCTGAGTTGAGCTTCTCTCCACACTCTATTAGCTTTCCAGAAGAGCATCAAGACCTGGCTTTTCCAGCTGGCATGGGGGTCTAAGAGTGGCATGCAGCCTAGGGGTGGTTGGTGGTTCTTAATTTTATAATTCTTTTTAACTTTGTTTCTAATATTTCTTTAAATTGTGTTGCTTGTAATGGTCTTTATCTGTAAACTGCCCAGGCACTTGAATGATGATAGAAGACAATATTTGTAGCTCAGAGTTGAATTGTAGAGTCCTTGATGCTCTCTGAGCTCGATGGTTTTTTTTGCAGACATTTCATTACCAAACTAAATAACATGATCAATGACCTGCACATTGGTTTGATTCCCAGTTTTTCTGGAAGTGGGATTCTCTCCTCACTAAAATTTGTGTGTTTATTTTAAACAATTATGTATTAACAATATTGCAGTTACATTGATATACTGATATTGCACACTGTTTTTCATTTTAATTCAGACATCAGTGTCCCCTTGCTCCACCCTGGTGCTCTCAGTGTATGAATTACAATCCCATTAACTGACCCATCATAGTATATAGCTAGGTTAGTTTGACATTATATTATTATGTAACCCAGCATGGTGGCTTTGAAAGACTACGACACATAAATGTTATAAATTGTGGTTTCAGTATCATTTACAAGATTACCAATTGTAATAAATTTATATAAAACAATAATCAAGTTCTCATCCTTTAAAGGAAGATGGTATTACCAGGGAAAAGGATTACTATCTAAATTTAAATTCTTTACGATACTTTTCCAAGTATTAGAGTGACCCTTAGTGGAAGAAGAAGGAACTAATGCCAATATATATACAATATACATATATACAATTTTGTTTTTGTTGCTTTTTTCTTCTATGTTTTTTAATGTAACAATCATCCCACTTTTTAAAAATACTTTTACATTGGTAGTCCATGAGTAGATTACTACTTTTTGAATATGCAACATCTTCATGAGTATCTTCATCTGCAAGTGTTAGGAACTGTATATTTTTAAACTCAAATTCCAACCATTTTATTATGTGGCTCAACAAACATTTAAATATCTAATTGGAATCTTAAGTCTCATGAGCTAGCTATTTCTTAATTTAAATTATTGTAATTATACAAAAGTATAAAGTATAAAACTATGTTTTGAAAAAGCAACAAAATAAACACAAAATTAAGAATTAAGCCTTGCCCATACAAAATCATGACCGGTTTTTCCCATTAACATAATAAAGATCCTGTTCAAAGGCTAGATCTAAGTATATATCTTCAGATCAGTTTTTTAAAAAGCTGTGAGTATTGTACAGGTAGTCCTTGATCTACGACCACAATTGAGCCCAAAAATATGTTGTTCAGTGAGACATTTGTTGTGAGCTTTCCCCCATCTTATGACCTTACTTGCCACAGTTGTTAAGTGAAGCACTTCAGTTGTTAAGTTAGTCACACGATTCTTAAGTTGAATCCGGCTTCCCCAATGACTTTGCTTGTCAGAAGGTTGAAAAAGCTGATCACACAACCCTGGGACACTGCAACCATCATAAATATGAATCAGTTGCCAAGCAACCAGACCTTGTTCATTGACCATAGGGATGCTGCAACAATCATAAGTGTGAGCAATAGTCATGTCACTTTTTTCAGTGCCAGTGTAACTTTGAACAGTCACTAAACAAACGGTAGTAAGTCAAGGACTACCTGTAGTAGATTCTTTCCAACAAAGCAAGATCTGATTTTTTTGCTTGCTCTAAACATCTGTAGGATGTATTAAGGTGTTTAAAATCTCCAGGAGGAAAATGTGTAGCAGATGGATTGGTAGTGCCTAGAAAAGCCAACCATTTAAGTCCCCACAAGCCATGCAATGTAGAATTTCAAAGGTAAAAAACAACACTTGCACATATATTTTTTGGGCTCAATTGTAGTCGTGAAGTATAAAAAACCTGAACTATATCCTGAATCTTGTTGAAAGCTAATGCAATACAATAATACAATACAATACAATAGCAGAGTTGGAAGGGACCTTGTAGGTCTTCTAGTCCAACCCCCTGCGTGGGCAGGAACCTTATACCATTTCAGACAAATGGCTATCTAACATCTTTTTAAAGACTTCCAGGGTTGGGGCATTCACAACTTCTGGAGGCAAGCTGTTCCAGAGGTTAATTGTTCTAACTGTCAGGAAATTTCTCCTTAGTTCTAAGTTGCTTCTCTCCTTGATTAGTTTCCATCCATTGCTTCTTGTCCTGCCCCCAGGTGCCTTGGAGAATAGTTTGACTCCCTCTTCTTTGTGGCACCCTCTGAAATATCGGAACACTGCTATCATGTCTCCCCTGGTCTTTCTCTTCATCAAACTAGACAAACCCAGCTCCTGCAACCGTTCTTCATGTTTTAGTCTCCAGTTCCCTAATCATCTTGGTTGCTCTTCTCTGCATTCTTTCCAGAGTTTCCACGTCTTTTCTACATCGTGGCGACCAAAACTGTATGCAGTATTCCAAGTGTGGCCTTACCAAGGCACTATACAGTGGCATTAACACTTCACGTGATCTAGATTCTATCCCTCTGTTTATGCAGCCTAGAACTGTGTTGGCTTTTTTGGCAGCTGTTGCACACTGCTGGCTCATATTTAAATGGTTGTCCACTAGGATTCTTAAATCCCTCTCACAGTTGCTACTATTGAGCAAGGTACCACCTATACTGTACTTGTGCATTTTGTTTTTCTTGCCTAAATGTAGAACCTTACTTTTTTCACAGTTGAATTTCATTTTATTAGATAGTGCCCAATGTTCAAGTTTGTCTAGATCTGACTTGCCAGCATGCAAGTAGTAGCATGCAGCACCAATTGCAGTTTCCGAGTTTTCTTCAAAGATCGTACATTGCACATTGTAGTAGTCTATTCTTGTGATCTGGAGAGTATTATTTATTATTTATTTTATTATTTTATTAGATTTCTAGACCGCCCCCTTTCCCCGAAGGGACTCGGGGCGGTGTACAGGTAAAAATTAAAACTACTAAAGTATGAATACAAGAGTTACCTGAGCTATCATTATTCCACCCATTTATTACTTAATTAGTATTAACAATATCCCTGGAACCTAAACCTAAATTCTAAGGGAACGCAGTATGAAAAAGCCTTGTCTATTATAATAATTTAATTTTGGCTTTATCTGAAAATGAATTAGGTGGTTGGAAAAATAAATATTTGATTGCTAGTACACGTGGAGGAAATAGGTACTTTATTTTTAATGTCAGTATTAAATCCTTTGTACTATCTATATATATGTGTGTTTGCAGCTGAGCAAAGAACTAGAGTTTTGACCAAGTATTTTAAAGGAGCATTTTTCAAAACAAGCATAAGTGAAACAGCCCTCTTTGAAGCACAAAAGCAGCTATTTCTCTCCCAATCTTCACAATTGCTTTGAAAGCTGTCTCTGGTTATTAGCATGTGCTTGTGAAGACACAAACAACATTCCACAGGGACCACCAGTGAAATGAAGTGAACTGAAGTAAGCGTGTATGCACTGATTTAGACAGCGAGGGACAGTTTTCTAAACCACTGAAGGTTACTATCTCAGTTAAGTTCAAGGTCTTACATGTTGTTATTTTATGACAGTGGTAAATTTTAGCACAAAAAAAAAATCCCTTGATGAGTTTTTGATCCAAACCAAGTAGTACTTTACAAGACACACCTGTGTGGCCAGGCATGGCAAGCGCCAAAAGTTTAATTGCCGAAAAAATTTATATTTCCCAAACAGGCAGGGGACATTGCTAAACTTTTCTCCATTGTATTGCTCATGCATTTTTCATTTGGGATCCATTGAGAAATACTATTTTGCAATTTATTATGTTGGCCTTTAAAATCATTTAGATTGCATGCCTTATAAATATGCATAGGATTCAAATGAAGCAAGTGATATATGCAATGATATGACAATCACATTTCATAAAATTAATATTGTATTTTAATTAAGGATGCATCTTAATGAGACACAGGATAAGGGCCAATGTTTTAAATCCTTCTCAGAAATGTATAGCCTCTAACGTGTGCTGATTATTAGTGAATTTAATTACAGCTTGTTTACATAGATAAGAAGTCACAGTTTTAAATGTGATTGCTTGTCTACCTTTATTTTTTATAGAAACAATGTTGACGTGGGGGTTGAAAAACAAAAATATTCATGTTGTTAATGCTACTTTCGGATTTTTATATTTTATTTTGAAAATATTTTCTCTTTGAATAGATATTAACAGAATGTAAAGATTAATGGTCAGTACCTTCATGACTTAGAAGTGGGCACCTAGCCATGTAAAGCACAGTCTGCAACTCTGGCTATGGATCAAAATCTGAAAGATAGCAGGTATGGTATTGTGATCCAGGCCCTGCCTCTTTTGTATGTGCTTGTGATGCCAACACATATACAAAAGCGGTCCATACTAGTTGTGTCCACTATTTTGTAGATTTTGATGTGACTGCACATACTGGCTGTATGAAATAAAATATAAATGTTTGAATTAAATCAGTGAATATACAAGCACAGCATGGGTGTGTGTGCTCAAGATGGCAATAGGAATAGGGCAAATGTAGAACAAAGTTCTGTCAATGTAGCTTTACAATAAAATGAACTTAGCATATCTGATGGTGATTCCTATCTAGTTTACCCAGCAAAGCCAATATCAGTTTTGCAGGTCTGAAAGTACAATCCCTCCTCCCCCCCCCCCCAGATCTCTTTTGCAGCTTGAGAAGCTAGGGAGGGTCTCTTCCAGCCTTTTGTGTCTCCCACTATTTAGTTGCAGATTGTGCTGCCTCTAACCCATTCCATTGACAACATCTCTTTGTCTATTATCTTAAGGTCTTTCCCATATGCAATTACATCTTTGCTGAAAAAAAGACTTTGATTGTATCATCAATTTAAATGTGGAATGGGCTGCAGCTAGTTTGTAAACAAAACAAAATACGACTGAAGTTTACTCCAGACCTAATTTACTGCAAAACAGCATATCTGTCAAAATAATACACAAAACATACTCCACTCTACTAAACTTGCACTGGAAAGTTTGTGCTGAGAAGGGTTGTTTTTTTTACAATATAAAATACAGCATTTGATTGGATTTCTTTATCTAGGCTAAAACATTTAACTTGAAAATGCCTCCTGTAGAAGGATAATTTGCTTATTGACTGTGTAAAAGAAGCTCCTTCCATTTTTGAAGCAAATGTGAAGTTACTAGAGATGCTTGAGATATGTAAGGGACTGTCATGCAAATTTCCAGCTGCAAGTTTCTCTACTTATCAATGAAAAGTCTTGTCTCCTCACCAGATCAGAGGAAGAATGTTAGAAATAAAGTTTTTTTAAAAACAAAATCCATCCCCTTAATGTACATGGGGAGTGTATTAGTTCTAAATGGCAATTAACCCAGTCAGAATTTTTATAAATCCACCGTTTTCTTCCACAAGAGACTCTGAGAATATTGCTTGAAAGGAATCATGTTCAGTTTTAGTTAGAGAATGAGAGCCATTTGCAATGGAAAAAACCCTCCTGAATGTTTCATTGACAAAAATAGAAAACTGGGGCTTACTAATGAAACTACAATCCTACTGCTGGTGTAAAATGAACTCTTTGATCATTAAATCATATTGTGACTGGAGACTTGCAAATTAGATGCATCATGATAGTTTTCATAACAATTAAATTTCATGCCTATTCTAATTTGCTCCCCTTATATAAATCCTTCCTCTGAAATCAAAATTCACCTTCGAATGAAGCTCTTCTCTAGCACACACACACACACACAAAAGGATTCCCCAGGCAATTGTTAACTTTAAACAGGCATTAAAGGTTACATTTCCTATGTACTTTTCAATGATATACTGATATAATTCAGGAACGTTTTCCTATAGCAAAAAAGTCTTAACATTATAACCAACACTTCTACTTTCCCCATAATTGAAATTCTCTGAGTAAATTAAAGAATTAAAAACATTAAAAACTGAAAGACAAAAATACCATATTTTTCAGACTATGAGATGCATTGGAGTATAAGACACACCAAGATTTCGAAGAGGTAAACAAGAAAAAAAAGGGGGTTTGCCCCTAGGGGCACTCTGGAGGCCTCCCAAACCCTCTGTGTGTCCTGTTTTTTGCAAAAAACTGGGCACACGGAATGTTTGGGAGAGCTGCAGAGTGCTCCTGGGGGCTGGGGAGGGCAACAATGCCCCCATTTTTGCAAAAAATGGGCTCACTTTTCACCTCCCCCTCACTTCACATTTTTGCCCTCCTCAGCCCATAGGAGCACTCTGCAGGCCTCCCAAACCCTCTGTGCACCCTGTTTTTATAAAAAACAAACCTGTTTTTGACAAAAACCGGATGCGCGGGGCAGGGTTTTCAGAGGCCAAAAATGGCTATATTCGGTGTATAAGATGCACCAACATTTCCACCCTCTTTTAAGGGGGAGGAGGAAGTGCACCTTATATTCCAAAAAATATGGTAGTTCAAACAAGAAAATATACTGATAAATAATATAAGAATTATATAATAAAGTCCAATCTAACGCAAATCCTTAACTTTAAAAGAAAAACAAATGTAAGCAAATATTTGAAAGGATATGTAAATTATTCCTAGCTGATCAAATCTTACTTTTCTAATTTAGAAATATATTTTACGGAGTTATCTTAATGAGGAAAAAGACCAAGCAAACACATGCCATTTTTTCTTGTAACATTGTTTATGTACAGCTGATGAAATCCCAATGGAAGATAAGAATCTCAGAGTTTGATCCTAAAGCCATAAGCCACCATGGATTTGTGGTATCTGGAGAGGTGAGAATAAATGGGAATATCCACAATTATGTCTTCTTGTGGAACTTTCTGCATAACTTTCTTTCGGTCCTCCCCATGGCAATATCTCTCACTTTTCTCCAGGAATAGGGTGTCTTCACGGGCCCCACTATATAGTTCAACTTGGTCAGCGTGCTAATGAAGGGAAATCAATTGTTTTATGTCCATGCAGAGCCTTCCAATAATGACATGATTAACATTAGTATTAATTTATTTGAAATACAGGTAGTCATTGAGTCACAACCACAGTTGAGCCGAATTGTTGATGAGTGAGACATTTGTTAAGTGAGTGTTGCCCCATTTAAGATCTTTCTTGTCACAGCTATTAAATGAATCACTGCAGATGTTAAGTTAGTAACACGGTTGTTAAGTGAATCTGGCTTCCCCATTGACTTTGCTTATCAGAAGGTCAAAAAAGGGAATCACATGATGCAGGATACTGCAATCATCATAAATATGAGTCAGTTGCCAAGAGTCTGAATTTTGATCACATAACCATGGAAATACTGCAACGGTTGTAAGTATGAAAAATGGTGATAAGTCATTTTTTTAGTGCCATTATAACTTTGAACAATCACTAAACAAACTCTTGTAAATCAAAGGCTACATATACTATATTTATGCGTGTAAATTCCATTGTTTTTAATACAATTTCAGTCAAAAGAATCTATGGGTGGTGAATAACAAACCAGAAACCAACTTTTAAAATATACCACCATTACTAATCATAACTGAATGTATTATAATTCCATGCGCAGATAAAAATTACAATTAATTAATCTAAGTATGAAGTATGCACTCTTGAGATCTAATTTGAGAGGTCTTAATTTCAAAAGCTTACTTGAAGCATACAATGCCACTGATAAATATCCCTACCCTATATTGTCAAACTTCAAAGGACCATTCATTGTTTAAAAAATCACTGATGTCCATGGCTCTATATTCTTTGAAGAAGAAACATCTTATATAAATAAAATGAAATAGCCCTAATTAATTTTGGAAGTGGGAATGCCTTCTCTCTCTGTGTTCTCTTTGGGTGGAATAATAGACCTGGAAAGATCTTTGAATACAACTGCCTACTTATAGTATTCAAATACAACGCCGGCCTGGGTCCTTTTGGAGAAGGGCGGGATATAAATTGAATAAAATAAATATAGGAATTCAGGTTGATGTATCCCAATCAGGTAGCCATCTAACTTCTGATGAATACACCCAGTGAAGGGAAACACACCAATTCTCTATCTGGACTGTTGATTTAATCACCAAACTGATATTTCTGAAAGTGTTTTCTCCCACTAGAGATAAAACTAGAACCTGTCTTCATATATTTTCAGTCCTTTATTCTATATCCTCTGGAATGATGGGAAATGGTCTTGAATTTCTTCTATAGAACATCCTTTCAGGTATTCAGAATGTCTTAACCTTCCTTAGTCTAATTCTACCCAGCTGTTTCATTCCCTCTTTTTGTTGTTGTTGTAACTTCAAGTCAGTGTTGACTCCTAGTGACTACCTGGACAGTTTCTAGTTTGCTTGGCAAAATTTCAGAACTGGTTTGCACTGTCTTTTTCCTAAGTCTGAGAGAGAATGAACTGGTCCAAAGTCCAAAGTCACCCAGCTGGCTTTGTGCCTAAGACAGGACTAGAACTCATGGTTTCCCAGTTTTTAGCCTGGTACCTTACACCAAATTCATTCTAGTCCCAGTTTAATCACTGTTGTCCTTCCCTCAACCACTTCAGAATTTTCTGAATTCTTCTTAAAATGTGATGCTTGTAAAGTACTCAAAGTAGTATCTCACTAAATCAGAATATATGTGCGTACATGTATTTTTCAGTAAGGATGTCTGGGCAAACATGGGTAAAGAGCCATGTTTGCCTTGGACACCAGGTTGAGCATGATTTTCTTCCTCTTTAATAGAAGAAAGAATGAGCTATTAAATTTGATAGGATTCAATAGTGACTTTGTAAGTATTTATTGAGCACAAGTTTGGTGTAATGGTTAAGGCTTTAGGCTAGAAACTCAGAGGCTGTGAATTCTAGTCCCACCATAGGCACAACGTCAGCTGAATGACATTGAGCCAGTCACTTTCTCTCAGCTCTAAGGAGGCGGCGATGGCAAACCACTTTTGAAAAACTTCCCCGAGAAAACTGCAGGAATTTGTCCAGGCAGTTTCTGAGAATCAGACATGATTGAACAGAGTAAAAAAAATATTGGGTTTTTAAAATGAGGCCCCTGTTTTGCATAAAAAAACAATTGCTTCCCCTGATTCCTACCTGCAAATGTAATGCTCGGTACTTCATATCTTGTTTCCAGGGCATCACATACTGTCTTGGAATCATTCCATGTTTGCATGAAAATGTTGGTAAATGGCAGTGAATAAACCTGGGAATATAATAAGCAAGTAAGGAATTGACAAATAAATAAAAATGAAAAGCATAACATTATGATACATTAGAAACATCTCACAAACTATTATTGTAACCACATGGCCTCACAGTAGCACACAATCCAAATAAAGGTGCCAAAAACCTCCTAAGCAAACCAAAAGACCCAGCCTCCCCAGAAGAAAAAACAAAAGTTATCTTACTAGAAGTTATCTTACAGTGTAGGAATTGTAACAACCACCATGTAGGACAAACAGGCAGAATATTAGCCGAATGCATCTATGAACGCCAACTCTTGTCAGAAGGCCTGATAAGAACTCCTTAATTTCACAACAAATTGACACATATAACCATAGTTTCACCTGGGAAACTGTGAGCACCTTAGATCAAGCCAAGCCAAAAAGATTGGGGACCATTGCCATACACAACTGGATTGATGCACAATTATACGAATCAATGTGCATCATTAGTGGAACGAGAACCCTCTAGAAGAGAAGAGAAGATCTACGGAGCGACAGCCGGACTAAACCGCTCATTGATGCACTTTTTAAAACTCTGATTGTATATATATTTTAATTATTTATTAAGATATATATCATACTTTACATCTGGAATTGCGGCCAAACGATGCCTTTTAAAATCTTAGGACCCATGCTTTTATTTATGTATTTACATCATTGATTGTATATGTATAAATAATTATCTATTTATATTTAATTATTTATTAATACCATGTACTCGAAGCTAGACTTGCTACGACTGCGAGAGGCCCCGCTCTCGCAGGTTTGGCCCTCCATTCTAACGAGGGCCAGCCTTGATGAGGGACTTATTGATCCGGAGAGGTGGAAGAAACGTGGTCTTAGGGGTTTTTTAAGTCGTAGGTTGTTGTCTATTTTAGGGGGTACCAGGGAGGGGGGTGGGTATTATAGACAGGTAGAGACAGAGGGAGAAAGAGAGGGCCAGGCCAGCAGGCGACGGAGGGAGGCGGACGGTGCCGTTAGTAGGGGGGAATTAAGAGTTGTCCCGGTGGAGGGCATACCTATCAATAGGGTCGTGGGGAGAGGCAGGTCTGAGGGGAGACAAGTTCCATCCTCCCGGTTGGGGGCACGTGGCCGTTGGTTGCAAACGGTCAGGTGCCACAACCCCTGCAGGCTAGGTGGTCAGGGAGTACAGAGCCAGGGCCTGCGGCTGATGTTTTGCAATGCCAGGTCCGTTGTCAACAAAGCCCCCCTCATCCATGACCTTGTGTCAGAGGGGGAGCCGGACCTGGTAGGAATTGCGAAGACCTGGTTGGGCCACGAGGGAGGACTCCCCCTCGTTGAGTCATCGCAATTTGTGTTGACAGGAGAGCAGAGGTCGACCTCGAGACCCCTCACATGTGGGGTGCCTCAGGGGTCGGTCCTCTCGCCTCTCCTGTTTAACACATATATGAAGCCGCTAGGTGAGATCATCCGTGGTTTTGGGGTAGAGTACCATCTCTACGCTGATGACACTCAGCTGTATATATCTACCCCAAACCACCCCAACGATGCCGTAGCGGTGATGTGCCAGTGCCTGGAAGCCGTACGGGTCTGGATGGGAAGAAACGGACTCAAGCTCAACCCGACCAAGACCGAGTGGCTGTGGTTTCCGGCTGCCCGATTCAACCAGCTGATTCCATCGCTGGCCATTGGGGGCGAACATCTTGCCCCAGTGGATGGGGCGTGCAACTTGGGTGTCCTCCTGGATGCCCGGCTGTCCATGGAAGATCAAGTGACAGCCGTGGCCAGGAGGGCGTTCTACCAGATTCGCCTGGTTCGCCAGTTGCGCCCCCTATTGGATCGGGACGCTCTTCGCACAGTCACTCATGCTCTCGTGACATCCCGACTGGACTATTGTAACTTTCTCTACATGGGGCTCCCCTTGAGGTGCACTCGGAGACTTCAGCTAGTCCAGAATGCAGCCGCGCGAGCAATTATGGGAACCTTAAGGTTTACCCATGTAACACCGCTCTTGCGCGAGCTGCACTGGCTGCCTGTCGTCTTCCGGGTGCGCTTCAAGGTTTTAGTTATCATCTTCAAAGCGCTCCATGGCTCGGGACCTAGCTATTGCAGGATCGGATCCTGCCTCATACATCCACACGGCCAATTCGCTCCCACAGAGGGACTTCTCCGGGTGCCGTCCACTAGACTTTGTCAGCGGGCGACGCCCAGGGGAAGGGCTCTCTCTGTGGCGGGCCCAGCCCTCTGGAATGACCTTCCCCCCGACATTAGAACAACTACGGACCTCCGCTCCTTCCGTCTAAAATTAAAAACATATTTGTTCTGCTTGGCCGGCCTAGGGTAGTCTCTCGTCTATGGGATTGTTAATAGTTTTAGATAGGGATTTTAGTATTTTAATTGGTAATTTTTAGCGCAGGGATATATTTAATTTGTTTTTATTATGTGTATGTGTATTTATTGTTTTATTTGCCCTGTGCACCGCTCCGAGTCCCTTTGGGGAGAGGGAGCGGTCAACAAATTAAATTATTGATTGAAAATTATTGATTATTGATTCAGTTTACTGTGATATACTGGTTACCTACTCTGAGTCATATACCACCTCTGGAAGTTAGACGAAAAAAGGCCCTCCTTCAAGAACACCTGAAGATTATTGATAATTATACTGAGCAACAGTAGCTTACCTGAGTGAAATACGTTGAGATCTAGACAACTAGCAATCTCTACTGCTTAAAGCACTTTAGAAAAACGATTTCAACACTCACATGTGGAAGCAACATTGGATAGAAAAGTGACCCCCAGAATGTTGAAGCTTTTTCTGATGGTTCTCAGATGGTTCCGCCCCAGGCTCCTGATGGACCCTGATAGGTTCCAGAGGGAGCTTGGGCCAATACCTGTGGCCTTGCCCCGCGACTCGACTGAGGACCTAGTGGCCGCATGGTTTAGTGCTGCCACGGGGGCCTTTGATCGAGTCGCGCCCTTGCGGCCTCTCATGCGGCACCGAATCACCCAGGCTCTTTGGTTTACCGAGGAGCTGAGGGAGATGAAATGCCGCAAGAGAGCAGATGGAGATCCTCTCGCTCCGAAGCCGACCAAACACTAGTGAGAGCCCATATTAGCACTTACTT
Organism: Rhabdophis nuchalis; assembly: GCA_039707465.1. Classification (NCBI taxonomy): domain Eukaryota; kingdom Metazoa; phylum Chordata; class Lepidosauria; order Squamata; family Natricidae; genus Rhabdophis; species Rhabdophis nuchalis. Next base: position 188,886,818 of record CM077644.1, read on the forward strand.
AGTGGCGATAAGGGTGGGCAAATGTGAGTATTGTGCCACGCTTATTGCATCCGCAGATAACCGCCCTGCCGCCATGTTTGGGGTGACGCGCTCCCTCCTTCTGTGTGCTGCTTGGAGAGTCCAACTATGGTTAATTCTCCCTGACTGCCCTCTGGACTGGATTGATTTTCCTTGAAGCCACGCCTCTTCCTGTGTGCTTGCCAGAATTTCAATCCAGTCTGAACCAACATGTTCTGTTGGTTCTCTTAAAGAAATCTCTAACAGGACCTAGTTGGACTCTCCAAAAGCATTTTATTCTTGATTTCAGCTTCGCTTGGGTGAGTCTTTATTTCAAAGCTCATTGAAGAGCGCTTCCCGACGTGTCCTGGGTTCGCCCAGGTGTGCGCGGGCTCCGTTCACTGGCCCCAGGCTCGGATTGCCTAGGGAGCCTGGGAGCACTCCGTTTAGTGGCCAGAGTGCCCTACCGGCTCGCGCTGTCTCGCTGGAGCGACAGATTCATCCCCCGGCTCTCAGGACGGCCGGCTTGCAGGCAAGCGGCTTCGCGCTGCTTGTTTAAACTGCGCCCGCCATTTTCAGGCTCTGCAGCCATTGGAGGGCACTTTTTGCAGCAAAAGGAAGGCGGGTGCGGCAATTTTGGGCGCGAACTCTGCCGGAAGCCCCAGATCCGCTTGTACAGCAGCTGCTACTTGGCGCCGTTTTCTGCGGAGGAGCGGAGGCGCGAAGAAGGCTTTGGACTGCTGATCTCTTCACAAGCTGCACCTGTGTGAGGCTCCAGTGCGTGGCTTAGGAAACGCTCCTGTCCGGACACGATCCGGCAGGCTTTCCTTTGTCTCTGAGCAGTTCCTGCTCTTTGGAAGGCAGTTTATTCAGTCTCCTCGGAGCTGGTCTACTGTCTGCTAGCTGACTTCTCCACCCCTGCTGTTTTCGAGACATTGTGCTGTGATTCTTCTTTGTCTTCGTTCTTCTGATGGTGAGTTACCAGCCCCGGGATGTCAGATAGACCTGCCCAAGATCATGACCAGCCAGGGCCATCCACCAGCAGAGGGCTCGTTAGGCAGGCCAGCAAGGCTGCCTCTGAAGCCATAAGCAAGAACGGGGGGAAAAAGCAGGACAAGGCTCAAGATATGGCAGCCTCTAGGCGCCAAAAGGCCCTTGACAAGGAATTTGACAAGGCCCAACGTAAGGCCAAAGAAATTTCCATGGAGATTTCAGCTGAGGAAGTTCAGGCACACCCAGTGGCTGTGATTGAAGATGTCCCCTTGCATGGCAGGGAAGAAGATGAAGAGGAGGAAGAACAGGAATTCTCTTCGGATGACTCCCCAGAACCTTCCTTGGGGGGAGATGAAGACCTTTTTCAGGAGGAGGGCTCCTTTAGGGCTAGGGACATTCCCCCTCCCCCAGTCTCTGCTAGGCCTGCCAAGAGGGTCAGACCCATTGAGGATCAGGGGCCTGCAATTTCTGCTGAAATGCAGGCCATTATTGATAAGGCCATTTCACAAGGGATAGCTGATGGCATCAAGCATAAGACCAAGCGAGCCAGGAGGCCTAGTGCCTCCAGGGTTGTTGAACGCCAGGTTGTGCGCAGGTCTCCTTCCCCTCATTCATCTCTGGATAGTGGGGATTCTTCTGTGGAGGACGACTTGCTTCCTGAGCAGGAGTTTTCAGGGGATGAGCAGGCCGTCCCGGAGAAGCCTGCCTTTAAGGGGCTTTTCCGTAGCTCCACGTTCATAATCATCCTAGGTAAGGCTAAGGTCTCCACCCGCATGAAGGTCACCACACCTGCACCGGCCACTGAGGTGGTCTCTGACAATGATGAAGGCCTCTTTGAGGAACCGGAGGAGACGTAGGAAATAGTCCCGGTGCCCAAGATGTTTCTAAACTTGGTGCAGCGCCAGTGGGCCCAACCGGGCACTGCGGCGTCACAGTAATATGGACAAACAATTGTACACAGTAGATGCCCCCTTGGAGGATTTGCTTAAGCTGCCTCCAGTGGACCCTCCGGTACAGGCCCTCACATCCACATCTGTATTTATTTATTTTATTTATTTTATTTATTTTATTTATTTTATTTATTTTATTATTTATTTATTTATTTATTTATTTATTTATTTATTTATTTATTTATTTATTTACATTTATATCCCGCCCTTCTCCGTAGAGGACCCAGGGCGGCGCACAGGAGATTTAAAAAACATACAAAAATAGAACATAGATAAATAATTTAAAATATATATTAGATCCCAAACCTGTGCTAAAACCAATTATTAATTGAAACCCAATTTAAAACTTTTCTAAAAGTCCCCATGGGAGGTTAGGCTAGGCCGGCTTGATGAAAAAAGTATGTCTTTAGACATTGGCGGAAGAGGCGGAGGTCGGTGATGGTCCGGAGTTCAGGGGGTAGGTCGTTCCAAAGGGCAGGGCCCGCCACAGAGAAGGCTCTTCCCTTGGGTGTCGCCAGTCGGCATTGTCCGGCCGACGGCACCCTGAGAAGGCCCTCTCTGTGGGAGCGTATCGGTCTAAGGGATGTATGGGGCACGAGACGGTCTCGCATATAACTAGGCCCCGAGCCATGGAGCGCTTTAAAGATGGTCGTCAAGACCTTGAAGCGCATTTTACCTCCTGACCTCCTGGAAGGCCTTAAGGCGGAGGACAAGAGGTCTGAGAAGGCCTGTCACAAGATCCACATGGCGGCTGCGTGGGCAATTAAGACTGCCACCTCAGCTTCCTTCATGTCCAGGGCCACACTCAAGTGGCTCCGCCAGCTCTTAGCAAAAGTTCCGGCGGGTGACTCCAAAGCTAGACATGACAGTTGAGGAAGATTATGGCGGGTGTTTCATACACCGCTGATGCCACCCTGAGCTCCGCCAAGTTTGCCTCTAGGGCCTTGGCATCCAACGTGACCACTAGGAGACTCCTTTGGCTTCGCCACTGGAACGCGGACATGGGGGAAGCTATTTGGGGAGGTTCTTGACCCAGTATTAGTGGAAAACAAGGATAAAAAGAAGGTCATGCCCTCCGTCTCCAAGAAGACTGAGCACAAAGGGTCTGGTTCCTTTCGGAAGCAGTCCTTTCGAGCCTCCGAGCCATCCACCAGCTCAGGACAGTACCACCGGCCCTATAATTAGGGATCTGATAGAGGTCAGGACAGGCAACCTTTCCGTGATAGGGGCCGACAATCCTACTCGAAGCGTCCCTTTCGAGGAGGATCTGGATCCCGGCCCTACCGTAAGTTTAAGTGACTTGCAGATGTCTGCTCCCATAGGGGGCCACCTCCAACTCTTTCAGGCGGCTGGGAGCACACCACGTCCGATCAGTGGGTCCTTCAGACCATCCGGATGGGGCTTACCCTAGAATTCATTTCCCTTCCTCCCAGGCGGTTCATTCGTTGCCCCACCCCCTCCTCCCCTCTCAGAAGGTCACTCATGGAGCAGGAGGTGGCTCACCTGAAGGGCATAAACGCCATAGAACCAGTGCCAGTAGAACATCAGGGGTCAGGCTTTTATTCCATCCTGTTCCTGGTCCCCAAGAACTCGGGGGGCTGGAGGGGAATCTTAGATCTAAAACACCTAAAGCAGCATCTGGCATACAGACGCTTCAAGATGCAGTCCCTTCAGTCCATCCTGAGTTGCATCCGACCGGGGGATCTCCTAACATCCATAGATCTCCAGGAGGCATACCTCCACATCCCGGTTCGGAAGGCACACCGCAGGTTCCTCAGGTTTTGTTATGCAGGGAACCACTACCAGTACAGGGCCCTTCCATTCGGCCTGTCCTCCGCCCCGAGGACATTCACGAAGGTTCTGGCGGCAGTTCTGGCATCTCTCAGATCTACTAGCGACTCTACTTCCCGCCCTGGGAATGTTTAGCTTGGGCACTTCCCATAGTTGGACTCTCCAAGTAGCACACAGGAGAAGTGTCGTTGGCTTACCTGAACGATCTCTGTGTGCTGCGAGGAGAGTCCAAACCCGCCCTTTTTGGTTGTAGATTCCTATGTTTTTGTTGACTTTTCACCTGTTTACTACCTTGACAGACTATTGTTTACACCAAGAACTTTTCGGCAACCTGAGAACCAACCAGAACGACCTACTGGTCCACGCCTACATTGAAATTCTGGCAAGCACACAGGAAGAGGCGTGGCTTCAAGGAAAATCAATCCAGTCCAGAGGGCAGTCAGGCGGAATTAACCATAGTTGGATTCTCCTCGCAGCACACAGAGAAGATCGTTCAGGTAAGCCAACAACACTTCACCAGAGGCCGCGGGAAGCCCCTTTGCAGGGTGGAACAGAGGAATTTGGCATATATCTGCAGGAGAAAATCACTCGGATTCGGAACGAGTTGCCCTCCATTGAGAGTGGTCCGGCCGGATTGTCCGAGGCTGTTCTTGAGACACCATCTTGGGAGGAGTTTGACTTTGTCACTACCAAGGATATGGACAGGTTGTCAAGGAGACTTAAGGCCACCACATGTTTATTGGACCCGTGTCCCTCCTGGCTTGTACTGGCATCCTGGGAGGTTACACGAGGCTGGCTCCAGGATATTGTGAACGCTTCTTTCAGTGAGGGGCACTTGCCTGCCGTCTTGAAAGAGGTGGTGGTGAAGCCCCTCCTCAAGAAGCCTTCTCTGGACCCAGCATTGTTGGAAAATTACTGTCCGGTCTCCAACCTTCACTTTTTAGCGAAGGTTGTAGAGAGTGTGGTGGCCCAACAGTTTCCGCAACACCTGGAGGAAATTGATTATGTAGACCCGCGCCAGTCCGGCTTCCGACCCGGTCACAGCACCGAGACGGCATTGGTCGCGTTGGTGGATGATCTCTGGAGGGTGCGGGATAGAGGATGTTCCTCTATCCTAGTGCTATTAGACCTCTCAGCGGCTTTTGATACCATCGACCATGGTATCCTGTTGCACCGACTGGGGGGTTGGGGTTGGGAGGCACCGTACTGTGGTGGTTCTCGTCCTACCTTTCTGGTTGGTCGCAATGTGTGTTGGCAGGGGGGCAGAGCTCAGCCTGTCCCGGTGTTTGGAGGCCGTACGGATCTGGATGGGTAGTAACAAATTCAAGCTCAACCCGTCCAAGACTGAGTGGTTGTGGTTTCCGGCAGCCCGGTTCAGCCAGGTAACTCCAACCCTGGCCATTGGGGGCGAAACACTGGCCCCCATGGAGAGGGCGCGCAATTTGGGTGTCCTGGATTCCCGGCTGTCCATGGAGGACCATGTGACGGCCGTGGCCAGTTGGGGCGTTTTATCAGGTACGCCTGATGCGCCAATTGCACCCCTTACTGGACCGGGCTGCCCTCCGAACAGTCACTCAGGCACTCGTGACATCCCGACTTGACTACCGTAACACTCTCTACAGGGGCTTCCCTTGAGGTGCACTCGGAGGCTCCAGCTAGTCCAGAATGCGGCCGCGCGGGTGATTATGGGAGCCTCTAGGCATTCCCACATAACACGTCTCCTGCACGAGCTGCACTGGCTGCCTGTGGCCTTTCGGGTGCGCTTCAAGGTTTTGACGACCATCTTCAAAGCGCTCCATGGCTCGGGACCTAGTTTAATGCGAGACCTTCTTCTGCCCCATACATCCCTTCGACTGATCCGCTCCCACAGAGAGGGCCTTCTCAGGGTGCCATCGGCTGGGCAATGCTGGTTGGTGACACCCAGGGGAAGGGCCTTCTCTGTGGCGGGCCCTACCCTCTGGAACGACTTGCCCCCCGAATTACGCACCATCTCAGACCTCTGCCTCTTCCGCCAGCGTCTTAAAACCCACCTTTTCCAACAAGCCGGCCTAGCATAACCTACCGTTTTGACTGTTTTAGATAGATTTTAATTTGGGGGGATTTTATACGATTTTAGCACAGGGCATGGATTTAATAGTTTTTTAAAATTTTATATTTTTGTTATATTTGTATTGTTTTTTAAATTTCCTGTGCGCCGCCCTGGGTCCTTTTTTGGAGAAGGTGCGGGGTATAAATTTGAATAAAATAAAATAAAAATAAAAAATCTTGGACAAACCACAGCCCTGTTTTATATAGATATAGTTCAAGTGATTCACCTTAGTCATGCTACATGCACTGATGCACTCCATAAGTGGGGCGAAATACCAATCACTGAATTGTGACTGTGAGGTCCAAAACACAAACTATTGAACACATAGTGATGGAGTGTCACAACAGAAGCTATAATGGAGATTTCACTGATTTTATGGCTGTGACCACTGAAGTAAAAAAGTATATTTGTATACTTTATATACTTTTGTAAACTTCCTGTTAAGATTTCCTATTTTATATTGTTTTGTGTTTTATCCCTGTTCCTTTTTACCAAAACATGGTGTGAATGTGCTACAGTATATGATAAATGATAATAATTTAGGTCTAGTGGACTGCAGAAAACATAAAGATACAAAAAGCCTGAAGGTCAGCTAGGGATCAAGCTATGTCAGCCTCCATGTGTCTTGCTCACAGCTACTGTGGATAGTCCATGCTCTCCTTCTAGCTCCTAAAACTTGGCAGATATGTAATAGTTCCAGTCAAGCAGAATCATCAAGCCTATCTATCTATTAGTTATGCAACATGCTTTAATTGTTTCTGCACTCATTTCAAATTATGTCTTCAAATTTGCTCAAGTAAAATGAAGTAAACATAGGAAAAAATGATAATTTAATGTATTTATCTGGATTGGATATTAGCCGATGAAACATAATGTCTTTATCATTTCTCCTTTTGCTAAGTATATCACACAGGTCTAAAATATTTCTTTGCATTATTGATCATTCACACCAGATTCATTTCTTAGACAAATACATCTTTTTGAAAACAAAACATAAGCAAACAACATGTTTGTAAATTACTTGCCTTAACAATTCATATCTGCATCTTTGAAATGCTGATTTACAAGACAACCATCCGCCCTGTTGCACTGTATGGCACTGAATGCTGGGCAGCAAACAACAGGGACCAAAAGCTATCTCCATGCCATGGAAATGTGAATGCTCCGTTGGATATCAGGCATCTCTCTTCTTGACCACATCACAAATGACACTTTGACATTTTGGTATGGCACCAATTATAAAGAAGATGAGAGAAGACCAGTTCCATTGGTATGGACATGTCCTGAGAGCAGCACTTTCCACCACTGCCAAGACTGCCTACCAACTAGTAGGCAATGGCTGGCAACCTTGCAGGCATCCAAAATGGAGATGGCAAGGTATCATCAACAAAGATATGCGACATGCACCCTGGAGACACAGCTGACCATGCGAAGTGGTGTTCAGTGATCCAAAAAGTGAAGCCTGCACTAGTGGGAATATGCTAGGAAGATGTTTGAAATTCTGATAAAATGTCAAATCAGCTTTTCCTTTTCCCACCATTCTTAATGTTACAGTAATCCCTCGTTTTTCACAGCTAATCGGGACCGGACCCTTCCGCGGAAACTGAAAAACCGCGAAGTAGGATTCTGTATATCTAACCGGAAACTTGAGCTGGTGGACATCGTTTAAAGCAAGCACTAGGGGGCGCTTGCCTCCTACAGATGCACTTTTTTGCTATTGAGCACTGAAGCCGCGAAAAAGGAAGCCGCGGAAAACGAGGGATTACTGTATAGAAAAAAAATGATTCTTTACATTAAGGAAACCCAAGAGGAAGACCTAATGCTTAACAAGCTTCTATAATAAAGACATACCTCAAGATTTTTTTTAAAAAAATCTTATACTTCACTTATATATTTTCCTTTTTTTTATCATTCACCATTTCCCATTCTGATAATAATAATAATAATAATAATAATAATAATAATAATAATAATAATAATAATAATAATAATAATAATAATAATAATAATAATAATAATAATAATAATTTATTAAACTTGTTGACCGCTCCCTCTCCCCAAAGGGACTCGGAGCGGTGCACAGGGCTAATAAAACAATAAATACATACAGATAGTTAAAAAACAAATTAAATATTTCCCTGCGCTAAAAATCCAATTAAAAACTAAAATCCCCATCTAAAATTTCTAGCAGCCCCATCGAAGAGAGACTATCCTAGGCCGGCCAAGCAGAACAGATATGTTTTTAGTTTTAGACGGAAGGAGCAGAGGTCCGTGGTAGTTCTAATGTCGGGGGGAAGGTCGTTCCAGAGGGCTGGGCCCGCCACAGAGAGAGCCCTTCCCCTGGGCGTCGCCCGCTGACAAAGTCTAGTGGACGGCACCCGGAGAAGTCCCTCTCTGTGGGAGCGAATCGGCCGTGTGGATGTGTGCGGCAGGATCCGATCCTGCAAATAGCTAGGTCCCGAGCCATGGAGCGCTTTAAAGATGATGACTAGAACCTTGAAGTGCACCCGGAAGACGACAGGCAGCCAGTGCAGCTCGCGCAAGAGCGGTGTTACGTGAGTACACCTTGCGGTTCCCATAATTGCTCGCGCAGCTGCATTCTGGACTAGCTGAAGTCTCCGAGTGCACCTCAAGGGGAGCCCCATGTAGAGAGAGTTACAATAGTCCAGTCGGGATGTCACGAGAGCATGAGTGACTGTGCGAAGGGCGTCCCGATCCAATAGGGGGCGCAACTGGCGAACCAGGCGAACCTGGTAAAACGCCCTCCTGGCCACGGCTGTCACTTGATCTTCCATGGACAGCCGGGCATCCAGGAGGACACCCAAGTTGCGCACCCCATCCACTGGGGCAAGATGTTCGCCCCCAATGGCCAGTGATGGAGTCAGCTGGTTGAATCGGGCAGCCGGAAACCACAGCCACTCGGTCTTGGTCGGGTTGAGCTTGAGTCCGTTTCTTCCCATCCAGATCCGTACGGCTTCCAGGCACTGGCACATCACCGCTACGGCATCGTTGGGGTGGTTTGGGGTAGATATATACAGCTGAGTATCATCAGCGTAGAGATGGTACTCTACCCCAAAACCACGGATGATCTCACCCAGCGGCTTCATATATGTGTTAAACAGGAGAGGCGAGAGGACCGACCCCTGAGGCACCCCACATGTGAGGGGTCTCGAGGTCGACCTCTGCTCTCCTGTCAACACAAATTGCGATCGGCCAGAGAGGTAGGAGGAGAACCACCGTAAAACGGTGCCTCCCACCCCCAACCCCCCCAGCCGATGCAATAGGATACCATGGTCGATGGTATCAAAAGCCGCCGAGAGGTCTAATAGGACCAGGATGGAGGAACAACCCTCATCTCTGGCCCTCCAGAGATCATCGACCAACGCGACCAATGCCGTCTCGGTGCTATGCCCGGGCCGAAAGCCGGACTGGCGCGGGTCTAGATAGTCAACTTCCTCCAGGTGACGGGGAAACTGTTGTGCCACCACACTCTCAACAACCTTCGCCAAAAAGGGAAGGTTGGAGACTGGACGATAGTTGGTTAATAAAGCTGGATCCAAAGAGGGCTTCTTAAGGAGGGGCCTCACCATAGCCTCTTTTAGGGAGGCAGGCAAGGAACCCTCACTTAAGGATACGTTGACAACCTCTTGGAGCCAGCCTCGTGTCACCTCCCAGGATGCCAGTACAAGCCAGGAGGGACACGGGTCCAATAAACGTGGCGGCTCGCAGTCGCCCACGTAACCTGTCCATATCCTCGGAAGTAACGGAGTCAAACTCCTCCCAAACAAGATCTATCTCGTGGCATCCCACTGGACCATCAATGGGGGCTAACTCGTTCTGTATCTGAGCGATTTTCTCCTGCAGAAAAGTCACAAATTCCTCTGCTCTACCCTGTAGCGGGGCTTCCCGCACCCTCTGTTGAAGGAGGGAGCGGGTCACCCTAAACAGGGCGGCAGGGCGGTTGTCTGCGGATGCTATGAGAGTGGCACAATGATGACGTTTGGCAACTCTCAGCGCCACAATGTAAGTCCGTAAATGGGCTCTTACCTGTGTCCGGTCAGATTCAGATCGGGTAGACCTCCATCTTCTCTCTAGGCATCTCTTGTGGCGTTTCATCCCCCTCAGCTCCTCGGTAAACCAAGGAGCCAGGGTGGCTTGGCGCCGCAAGAGGCCGCAAGGGCGCAACCCGATCCAAGGCTCCCGTGGTCGCAGTATTCCATGCGGCCACGAGGTCCTCCATCGGGGCGCGGGTCAGGGGTACAGGAAGTGGCCCAAGCGCCGCCTGGAACCCATCAGGGTCCATCAGGCGCCTGGGGCGGAACCAGATAGATGACTCAGGTTCCGCCTCCCCGCGGAGGGGAGTAGCGGTTGGAAAGTCGAGCCGGAGAAGTGAGTGATCTGACCATGACAAGGGCGTAATGACTATATCCCCTATACCCAGATCACTCTCCCATTGGCCAGAGACAAAGATGAGATCCGGTGTATGTCCACCCTCGTGAGTGGGGCCTTGAATTAATTGGGTCAGGTCCATGGCTGTCATGGAAGCCATGAACTCCCGAGCTACCTCGGATGATTCGCCCACCGATGGCAAGTTAAAGTCCCCCATGACTAAAAGTCTGGGGGTCTCAACTGCCACCGTAGCGATCACCTCCAGGAGCTCGGGCAGGGCTGCTGCTACATAGCGGGGAGCCAGGTATACAACCAGCAAGCCCAACTGCCTCCCTAGGCCCCACTTCACACAGAGGGACTCACAACCGGTGGTCTGAGGCACAACGGTCTCTCTTGGCTCAAGACCTTCCTTTACAATAACCGCTACCCCACCACCCCTGCCTAGGGCCCGAGGCTGATGAAAAGCGCGGTAACCTGGTGGGCACATTTCAACGAGGGGGAGTCCATCCTCGTGGCCCAACCAGGTCTCCGCTATTCCTGCCAGGTCTGGCTCCCCCTCTGACACAAGGTCATGGATGAGGGGGGCTTTGTTGACAACGGACCTGGCGTTACAAAACATCAGCCTCAGGCCCTGGCTCTGTATTCCCTGACCACCCAGCCTGCAGGGGTTGTGACACCTGACCGTATGCAACCAACGGCCACGTGTCCCCAACCGGGAGGATGGAACTTGCCTCCCTCGGACCTGCCTCTCCCCACGACCGTCGGGATGGAAATGCCCTCCCTAGGGACGACTCGCGTTTCCCCCCCCTCACGGATCCTTCCGCTACCCTCCGTCGGCTGCTGGCCTGGCCCTCTCTTCCTAACTGTTTATACCCTCCCCCCTCCCTGGTACCCCCTAAAATAGACAGTAATCTAAAAACTAAAAACTAAAAAACCCCTAAGGCCGCGCTTCGCCCACCTCTCCAGAAGTCCCAGAGGGACTTCTCCGGGTGCCGTCCACTAGACTTTGTCAGCGGGCGATGCCCAGGGGAAGGGCTCTCTCTGTGGCGGGCCCTGCCCTCTGGAACGACCTCCCCCCGATATTAGAACTACCACGGACCTCCGCTCCTTCCGTCTGAAATTGAAGACGCACTTTTTCTGCTTGGCCGGCCTAGGGTAGCCTCTTATTACAGTATTATAGGGTTTAGGGTTTTAGTGATTGGTTTTGGGGAATTTTAGCGCAGGGTCTTATGTTTAATCTGTTTTTAACTGTTTTGTATATATTTATTGTCTTAATTTCCCTGTGCACCGCTCCGAGTCCCCTTGGGGAGAGGGAGCGGTCTAGAAATTAAATATATTATTATTATTATTATTAATAAATCCTTCATCAAGGCGGGCACTCGTTAGAGCGGAGGGCCAAACCTGCGAGAGCGGGGACTCTCGCAGTCGTAGCAAATCGGTTCTAGATATGGAACCGTAGGAAATCGGTTCTAATATGGACTGTTTAAGCCATCTCTCCTTTTATTTTTAAAAATCTTTAAGAACATTTTATAAAAATCAACATTTTTGATTTAAGTTTCATTCTGGTTAAAAACCATCTCGTTAGATGAGATAATGGAAAAGCCACGACTACATTGCCACAAACACTAAAAATTAAGTTCAAAGGAAATGTTTACCATATTAAAGAGAAAAACATTGAAGTACTTTGTTACCTATTATTCTTTAAAAAAAAATTAAAATTCAAAATACACATGAGAACATTTTGGTGCTTTACCCAATTGTTCTGTTTTAATTTTCAGTAAAATGGAACAATAATTAAGATAAAAATTCTTCTTATGGATTCTAAAGGTTTAGGGAATAAAGTACATCTTAAACTATTTCATAAAAAATGCAAAATGTTGCATTTTCTACAGTAAAGTGCTTTGGGAAATGGAATACAAGTAGTGGAAACAAATGCCTGTCCTTTCCGAATTTATAAGTTGCTTCTGATTCTATAACATTTATTTTGCAAAAATGGGATTGATAGGAAATAAAACAAAATGCAGTCAAATAAGAAAATAAAAGGGGGAAAAAGCAATTGGCACAAGATTACTTTTTAGTGGAGAACAACCAATCACAGCTTTTAAATTCCCTGCTGCTGTACAACTTCAGGTTAATATAGTACAGTATACCTAAAGGCCTATGAACTGCATTCAATTGATGATATGCATGCACAAACAAGCATAGCCAATTCATGAGTTTAGATAAAACATGATGTTCAGCTGAGAATCCATTGAAGAATGGACAAATAGATTACATGCATGTATATGATTTATTTTTGCAAGTCAATGTAGCTTTGTCTCGATGTGTACCAAGGTTCCTGAAAAAATATATTACTGTATAATGATTATTATTGGACAGGATGCTAGTCACTGGACTGGTTTAAATTGATATCTGTATGTTTGTTAAATCATCTTATTAGAAATGAACATGAGCTCACTTTGAGAAAAATTGGATATTAAAATCCATCTGCTTGACTGATAGCTGCTGGAAAAAGTACATCCCCCCCCCCCCAATCATTCCAAGTATTTGTCCAGATTGAAGTCCCTCTCTTACCCTCTGAGGTTTGTATTGACCCCTTTGGAAACCATATTGGTTTTAGACCCCTCAGGGGGTTCATCTTTGGGGCTGCTGCTCATGCTACAGGAAATGCTGCACTCGGTTGTTGGTAACTTATTAAGCAAACTGGCACCTGCATCAAGACAAGGATTATGATGCATCAGCCATTGTCAGGTTGATGACACAATAAGAACTGCCCTTTCAATGAACACATGGCTAAAATACAACAAAATCCAAACGAAGCTTGACTGTTTCCTTTAGGTGCTGATGAGGAAGCAGATGTGCATGTATTTTGATGGAAGTGGAAAATGCAAAGAATATTAGGCTTGTGTGAGAGAAGAATATGGCGATGGGATTATGGTCATTGCATCTTTGAAAACCTGTATTGTCAGAGGAAACAGGTCAAGGCAGTAGGTGGCAGTTCTTATAATAACCAATTTCATTGTAATTTTTACAATGACAATAAAGATTATTATTATTATTATTATTAGCCTTGAGAGATCTAATCCAATAGAACCTTTACTTTATGATTAAATTATATATAATTGTCCTTCTAATTTAATTTAGGTCTATTGGTAACTTGCACGCAGTTAATAAGCTTCATTATTAAAAAAGGACTTAACTACCATTGCGAGAATTACTTGAGTTTTGTCCCATTTTACAATATTTCTTGTCACAGTTGTTAAGCAAATCAATCCACTGTTGAGTTAATAGAATTTATATTAATCTGACTTCCCCATTGACTTTGCTTATGTCACAAAAGGTGATGTCATAGCCCAGGACACTGGAACTGTCATAAATACATTCTGAATGTTGATCACATGGGGAGGTTGCAATGATTGTGTGAAAAATAGTCACGTCACTTTTTTCATAAGTCAGTGCCATTGTAACTTTAAACAGTCATGAAACGAGTGTAATGTTGTAAGTCAAGGACTATCTGTACTTTTTCTAGTGGCTGATAAAATATATACTAATTTATAACTTATTTCTTCCTCAAAGGATTCATAAATGAGGGACAAATATATACATGAAGGGAAAAATGCATGAGTGACAAATACCAATCCAACAGGAATAGGTCTACCTCTCACCTACTTTACCAAAAAAATTTTTAAAGGTCTTTTAAACTTCATAGCAATAACAATTGATTAAATCATTCCATGGAAGTATGATGGCTTCTTTGTGATAATAAAGGAAGACTGAAGAGGAAAATGTAACTTTGCTACAGGCAGTTCAGTGGACAAGTCATTTAATATACAAAAAACATTTTTAATCAGCAGCATCTCCTGTTTTCACAATAACATTACTGAAATTCATTGTGTAAGTTTGAACTAAAAATTTAACACATACAAATGTATATAACTGAAATAAGCTGTTGGTCTTCAAGGATTTAACTACCAGTGCTGAAGTTTCATATATAGACAAAATAACCTAAGCAATAGTTCATTTCACTATCCCACCTCTTTCATTTTTTTAAAGGCCAACTGGAAATCCTAAAAAAAAAAAAAAAAAAAAAAAAAAAAAAAATCCACCAAAAAAGCAAATTGTATAAATAATTTAAAAGTGAATAATTGTATTTATTTTATGTATTATAAATGAAAATTAAACCAGATTTGCAATTTCAACTCTAACCTTGTGAAACCTTAGTCTTATGATACATAAGTCTACTGCTATGATTCATACAAATGTACTGCCACTTGATTTCTTAATTTTTTGTTCTTTTAAGATGATTATAATTAATAGGGACTAACAATGGAGATTAAATCTTATAGCCAACTCCCATCTTCAGAATTATTAATTTCAAAACAAAATGCGAAACTGAGACAAGTTCTGTAGCCATATATGCTGTCTAAATTCAGACTTAGGTATTCTTCAAATCTCTGCTATCAATTAAATCTAAGTCACAACTAATTTAAGATTTACTGATTTAAGTGGTCTATTTTAATATAACTAATTTGATGCAGGATTGTTAGCTCAAAACTCAGATATAAGAAATTGAAAACTGAAAGAACTGTAAAAGAAAAAAGTTTGTTTTATTATTTTAAGTTTATATTATTTTCTCAGAAAATGGTCAATATATGCTGAAATTGAAGTTCTCCATGCATGCAATGTGTAGTATTCATCAGTTTGTGTTATAGAACAAAACCTCAGGTTCTATCATTAAAACAGGAGACAAACTGGATAATACCAGGCCTTCTTCTTCAGAAATAATCTTTTCAACTGTGAAGGGCATCCAAATGAAAAACATTTGAAATGACTATTATATTCCTTATTGCTCCATCTATAAAATCTTGCAAGTAGACTGAATACCAATCTGGCTCGTAGGCAAAACCTGTTCTGAAATTCATCATGAAAATAATGATCAGCTAAAAGGCTTCCATACCAGAGTATGTGTCAGAGTGATATTTATTTATATTACTATTAGTGAGATGAAATAGTGTTTCCATGCAGTTATATTCAGCTTCATACACAGGTTTTATTTTTGGAATGAGAGCATTCAGGGTTTTTTTCTAATGTTAAAACTAACTATGAGATGAAAGAATGTGCATTAGGTATTAGTGTCTGTTGAAATTAAGAACTAAATGAAGATATAGAGCATTCATGATCTGAAGCAAACTGAAAACTTAAGCATCAACTGTAAGAAATAAAATGGTCCTTTCCAGCATGTGACTGATTCACACAATTGGCACTATTGCAACTAATGAAAAGATATAATATAAAATTGACCATTGATATATACATCACAAAGATTTTGATTCCTCAAGTATCTAATGCACAAAAGATACTATCACCTTCATCTGCTTCAAAGACATGTTCTACATCAAGTTTTATTTCCCCATGTCCTTCTTGCAAGTCATCCAGAGAAGCCAGGGCTTCATTTGTGTCACTCGCAAAAGTCTCTCGGGAGGCATCATCGTATTCCTGAAGATTAAGTCCTTTAATAGCTTGCTTCATCTTTTTGCCCAGCACTTGAAATCTCCTCTTCTTCGCAGCCCATTTTTTCTCACATTCCTTTTGATTTTCAATATAGAAAATTTCCTTTAAAGAGAATGTTAATATCCCATGGTGAGAAGGAATAATAGACAAAAGCAGCTTTCACAAAACACCAACTGCCCTAACCAACTTTTAGAGCTAATCAGGGCTACTTAACAAAGAACCCTCAAGTTTTTAAAAAGCCATGTTTTTTCAAATATTGCTGCAGAATTATTTGAAAATGTATTCTTCTCTGTAGAGTTAAAAGAAAGCCTTGTTATAAAATAATAACATTATAATAAAATAAATGTCCCTCCATTTATAATATTGAGAAAGAGTTTCTAAAAATTGAGACACATATTGGATCTATTGAAAGGAAGGGGGCAAAAAAAAATCAGGAAATGAGCCAGTTTATTGTAGATATGAAATATGCTATAAGAAGAATTTGGCTTTGAAATAGTCAAACAGAGAAGTGGGAGACACAAAGACCCTTTGTCTTTTGGAGAGTTAGCTTTGGGATGACAGGAAGCAATGCAGGTTGTTATAGCCCCGTATAATATTTCCCAAATACATCCCTGCGAAAACTCTACATGAGGGTCCTCCCCTTTGTAGCTCAGAAGAGAGAAACATTAAGCAATAAAGGGGCCCATCAACTCAGCATTCTCTTCCACCCACTTTTGGAACTTCATGCATTGTAAAGATTACATATGTTTTCTTCATTACACATTAAAATGTACTCTACAAAGAAGCCCTACAGAGAGCAAAACTGTATAGTGAGACTCCATATGAAAGAATAGTTATCCTACAGTTTGAAATAAAGAAAAGTACTCGGCAGGATTACTCCCATCTGCTCCATACATCTTTTGAATAGAGTTGGGCAGGATTCAAATATAGAACACAAGAATGGGGTGCTATTTAGCTGATTTACTACAACTGAGGACTCATGACTTCAATAAAAGAATTATTGTTATTATTTTGATGGCTTGGATTATTCCATCATTATATTATTGAGAAGAGTAACTTTATTTATAGGCATTTGCCTAAAAAATCAAGAATTTAATTATTAGGGAATGCTGATTTTGAATACCACTTTTTTTGTCTCTTCATTTTGCATATTTGCAGATAAATGAGGAAGAGTTTAACATGATATTTCTTAAGAGTAACCTCTGCAACACTAAGAAAATTAAGAACAAAAGCTTAAGTTAGTAGTATAGAAAACAGCTGTCAGAAAGTTCTCGATTTACAACAATCCGTTTAATGATCATCTGAAGTGACAATGGCACTGAAAAAGCGACATGACCATTTTTCACACTTACAACTGTTGCAGCATTCCCATGGTCACATGATCAAAATTTGGACTCTTGGAAACTGGCATGTATAATGGTTGTCAGATTTATGGGGTCATGTGATCCCCTTTTGTGAATTTCTGACAAGCAAAATCAATGGGGAAGCCAGATTCACTTAACAACCTTCTTACTAACTTAACAACTGCAGTGATTCATTTAACTCATAAGATGCATAAAAAGCAAAACTCACTTAACAACTGTCTTGCTTAGCAACAGAGATTTTGGGCTGAATTATGGCCATACACTGAGGAAATACTACCTGTATTTCGTGAAATGCATAAAGAAATGTGAGAAAATAAAGCCAGAATATTGTATTAATAAAAGTTTGCTGCAAATTAGAATGAAGAAATTAATATTTACTTTGATTTGTTCACTGGTTATGGAAGGCGTGTTTTTCATCAAGTTTATATAAACACCACCTGGAGTTCTTCTTCTAGAACCATCCTGAAATGATAAAAAAATAAACCTTTCAAAACCAGCAAGTGTAAAACATATCAAATATTTTATTGTTTGGAATCTGAATATATATCTGAGGTACAATGAGAATAGAAAATGCAAATATTAGTTACTTGTAAAAAATATTAACAGGGCTTTATATAATTATCAAAAGACTGACTGTATAAACTGAAAAAAATATTGTTTGAAGAATCAAATGTTTCAAGAAATAAAGTAGCAAATCAGTTGAAATTATGGTTTCTCCCTTTTTTATTTATCCTGAGGGTTTCTTGGCAATGTGTTACAATGCTATTTATTTCTCTAGCTTTCCAAAATGTATGGAAACAGTACTTGTATTTTTTTAAAATAGCTGGTAAGCAAAAAAAAACCCAAATTATATTGTTATTAGTTATTCCAATTGTTTGGGAAAGATTAAAAATTAAGTTTGGAAACCTCAGAGAGTCTTTCTTTGGCTTCTTTTTCAACGGTGCGGACTTCCTTCAGACAGCCTCTCAATTCTGATTTCTATAGAATCTATTATAGCTGGGAGTGAGATTTTGAGTGAAAAATTATCCATACATCCCTTCCTGAGGTCTAGCTGAAACCCCAGCCCAAAACAAAATATAAAGGCAATAACTTTCCTTCCTGTAATTCACATATTTTCTGAATAAAAAAATCATCTTTCCAATTCTTCTCATGTAAATACATTTTTCCCCAGAATCAAAATTCATGTAGAAAGTGTCAAAAACGACCTTATTTCCCACATTTAACTTGTTGCTGGAACTCCTAATGTGTATAATAAATCAAAGTAGTGATATCCAGGAAATGTGTGGATTCCTTAATTGGAACACAAATGTTTATAATGTGCAGGTATTTTAGCTTTCTAAATAATTAGAGGTATTTTCTAAAATTTATTGAAATTATATAATTGTATTGGAAATATTCTGGGGATATAGTAACCTGAAATGTTTAATGTTACATGATAGGGTAATTAAGTACTAAGAATGTAGGTAAAAATTAGTTTATTTTACACAATCCATCAAATACCAAGGAATTTTAATTCTGTAAAAAGGTTATCATGCTTTGTGAATATAAGTATCCAGAATAAAGAGACTGATAAAATAAATCTATGAGGTAGAATAATGATGATGAAAATGAATATTGCTTCAAGACTGATACCTATTTTCAGAAGAATATAAAGTATTGGTTTCACTGAAATATTCCACACATTGACAAATTAATAGTTACATTTTTATGGAAGGAGTAAACACCTAAGATTTCTTTTTCAAACCTACTACTTTTACATGATGAAGGTGGTTTCAGTTTCCTGATTCTAGAAATTTCTCTTTCAAACCTACTTCTTTTATATAATGAAGGTGGTTTCAGTTTCCTGATTTTAGAAATTTCCTGATTTTATAATGAAGCATGTGTGTTAACTTCAAGAAGGCATTGCTATGAAAAAGTAATTGATTATTCACCACTATAAAGAGGTTCAACTGAAGTGTTACTTTAACTCCTGGCAAGGTCTAGATTCTAATATAGCAGAAATGTGTTTATATTTTTCAACCCTGAAGATAGTTAAACATATTTGGATCCCACTGAGAAGAAAATTCAATAGATTCCTGTTTGCATGAGAAATTGATGCTGTAGACCAGAGGTTCCCAAACTTGGCAACTTTAAGACTTATGGACTTGAAGTCCACAAGTCTTAAAGTTGCCAAGTTTGGGAACCTCTGCTGTAGACCATAGCTGCTAAACTCGTGGCTTGCTGGCTGGATGCGTCACATACTGGCCATGCCCACGTCCAGTTTAGTGAAGGGGCAAAAAGGCACGATGCATCACATGATACCGCCATGACAATGCGAGCTTGACACCCTGCTGTAGACTAATCCTTATTTCAAAACAGCTGGAAAGATTTAGGAGATAACAATGACTTCAACTCTTCTAAGCTTAGTGCTCTCTGAGCTTACTCGTTTTCTTGCAGATGTTTCATTACCGAAACTAGGCAACATCATCAGTGATCACATCTGCAATGAAATATCTGCAGGAAAACAAGAAGCCCAGAGAGCACCAACGACCCCTTATTTCAACCCTGACCTACAAATATTCTCCTTTATTTGTACTCTTCTAAGAAGTACATCTACGTAATACAACTGAATATTACCAAGCCTGTAATAATTTTTCTAGGCATATGCATTTTAGACCTAAAGTATTTCATCAACCAATCTGTCAAATTATGGCCAAATATTATAAAATATTAAGTCAGGGATGTCCAACTTTTACAACTTTTAAGGCTTGTGGACTTCAACTTCCAGAATTCCTCAGCCAGCCATTTATTACAAATCCAAAGTCATTTTTCCTGTAAGAATTATAAGTAAATAATAAGCCAATTCATTATCCATCATCAGCAATAGAGCTAATTGACTAATGTCTAATTTGTAATCCTAACAGGAACCAATAATGCAATTTAATTCAAAGAGGATTGATGTGAATGTATTGTGCTTTTAGGCAGGTAGAATTGCCAAAAGAAAGTATGATAGGTGTACTGCTAATCTGCTAAGGATGGTGATTGTGGATATGAAAGGAGGAACTTAGTAGGCAAAGTGATTCCCTAAGTGAATCTATCTGGTTGGTAGCAACAGAGGTATTCATTATATGATAAAGAATAACGGAATCAGGCTGGACAAAAATGACATTATCAGTAGTAACAATGAGAGCAAGCTGGAAAAATACAGGAAATACCATTTGGTCTCATTTAGTATTAGTTAAGCTGCAATCCTAACAAGCTACATGACAAATTATTTCTTACCATGATTAAAAGACCTCCATTTTGCTCCACCTCAGCTGTTTCCATCAGTAGTTCAATAGATTTCTTTTTCCCAATGATTTTCACTACCTGTACAATTAGATCTTTCTTTGGTTCATGAAGCCTGAGAGAAAGGTGAAAATGTTGTATTTGCCAAGTAATCTGAGTGACAATATTTGACAAAAAACAAATCCATTATTACAAATTTTAGTAATCTTTTGGTATATCTGATGTTGAATACCGTATTTTTCGGAGTATAAGACGCACCTTTTCTCCTCTAAAAAGAGGCTGAAAGTCTGGGTGCGTCTTATACATCGAATACAGCATTTTTTTGCCTCCTGAAAACCCGCCCCTTCACCAAAATGGCCATGCGCATACACTTATGGAGGCTTCCAGAGAGCTCCTGGGGGCTGGGGAGGGCAGAAATGAGCAAAAAACAGGGCGTTTTTGCCCCCCCAAACCCCAGCAGCACTCTATAAGCCTCCATAAGGCTATGCAAGCATTTTTTTGAACAAAAAATGGGCCGTTTTCACAAAAGAAATGGGCCGTTTCCCCTTGTTTTGCCCCCCCCCACCCCGAGGAGCACTCTGCAAGCCCCCCCCCCAAGGCTATTCATGCCTTTTATTTGAAAAAAAATGGGCCCATTTTTGCAAAAAACGGGCCATTTGGGGGAGGTTTGCACAGTGCAAAAAGGGATTTTTTTTTCCTTTCAGAAAATTGTTTACTTAGAGTGATTGATGAGAATTACGTTGGTCAAGTGCTGTGCCTGCAGAAACAATGATTTGTTCTAAAGGTGGTCAGTGATTTCCTTCTCCAGCACATGGGTAAATACACCTGGAAACATCTACCTACCTACCTACTCCCTCCCTCCCTATCTACTGTATTTCTCTCTTTCTATTTTTCTCTCTCTATCCCTCTACTTATCTACACTCTCTCTCCCCCTACCTACCTACTTACTGTATTTCTCTCTCCCCCTACCTATCTACTGTATTTCTCTCTCCCTCCCTATCCTTTTATCTACCTACCTACCTAACTACATACTCTGTCTCCCTCCCTACTGTATTTCTCTCTCTCTCCCACCTACCTACCTACCCTCTCTCTCTCCCTACCTACCTACTGTATTTTTCTCTCTTTCTCTCCCTCTCTATCCCTCTATCTACCTACCTACTTTTTTAAAAAAAATTGCCTCTTCAAAACCTGGGTGCGTCTTATATTTCAGTGCTCTTATACTCCGAAAAATACGGTAGTTTTCCTTTTGCAGTCATAATTAGTGACATGGAGAGGTGTATAAGCGTATGTTGTAAAGTTTATCTCAACAACAGCCTTTCTTTAAGACCAAAAAATATGTTAATAAAAAAATTATTCAAAACCAGAATATGTTTATCTTTTGCTATTATCTTAAAATATGTCTTTTGTTGAAAATCTCACAAATAAAAGATCAAAATCTTACCGATAGGCAATTTCATCTGCCACTTTTTCTTCAGGATCATCTTCTGTAATTTCATACCTCCCTTTAAAATTCATTTCTTGTCTTTGACCCAATCTCTCCTTTATGGGTCTTTTCCGTTTCCAGAGATTTTGTCTATTCACCTCTTCTTCCTCCTCCTCTTTTGATATAGTCTTTTTATCATCTTGCATATATTCATCCAACTCTTTGTCTAATGACTTCTCTACTTCTGATTCAGATTGTTTCACCAACTGTTTCGCTAACATGTAGTTGTAGGTCTCTGATCCTCGACTTTTGTCCAGGTCGCCATCCATCCATAGAATCCCAAGGTTTTTTGCCATATCATCTTGATTCTGTCTTTGCAAAACTTCACCCCATATATTGTTGACTTTTTTAGGGATCTGTTTGTGAGAGTTTGGAGCAAACTGCAAAAGCTCTGGTTTGGGGGGAGGAAGGTTTGAACATTTTTGTCGCTTTCGCTTCCATAGACCACGCTCTTCATCAGAATCTGAAAAACTTTCATCCGTTGAATCCATACTTTTCACTGTCCGATAAGGAACACTTGTTGCTGATTGTGAACTGCTGCTTGGAAAAGATATTGCTGGATTACCGTTATCATTCTGAAATATAAATGTACAGTACTTATTGATTACAGTTGAGAGGAAAAGGATATCTAAATACTTTTAGCTGGATTTAATATGAAATCTGTTAACAATGCACACAAATCAGAACAATCATCTACTGATAGTACACTGAAATAGCATTTTCTCTCTCTCTCTCTCTCTCCACCCTTTTTCCTGAAGAACTTGCTGTTCTATAAAGCACAAACTCTAAATAGTGTTTGCTAGATAGTTAGAATTTTGTTTTAAAATTGTAAAACAATTGAGCTGCTTACTGAATTTGATTTCAGATTTCTTTACAAATAATAAATAAGAGCCTTGGCACAGTGGTTAGAACACAGTATATTGCAGGCTAATGCTGCCAGGAGTTTGATCCTGATGGGCTCAAGATTGACTCAGCCTTCCATTTCTCCAGGATCGGTAAAATGAGGACCCAGGTTATTGGAGGCAATATGCTGACATTGTAAACCACTCAGAGAGTGCTGTAAAGTACAATGGGGCACTATGTAAGTCTAAGGGCTATAGCTATTGCTAATTAAAAAAACTATAGTGTAATTGTTTCAACAATTGTTTGTAATATTAAATATATCACTTTTTACTACAAAGTCCATTCATGTTTGTTCACCACATTGAAAATATATAGACACTTATATGTCTAACTAAGTAACTATAAAGTAATAAAGAATGAATGGCAGAATGGTATTCAGTATTGTCATATGCAAGATATCAAAACAGCCACATATATATGTAACCAGCAATATTTCACTTAAAGATACTATATTTTCACCACATAATGCAATAAGAATTTAGGCCAATGTCTCCTAACCATGGTTCTATCGTGCTTTTAGTACCTTGCTGGCTGATGGTTATAGGTTGTGTACATTATTGCCCAATACATTTGGAGAGCAGCAAATTGGGAAGAGAATACTTGTTTATACAGCTAATTTATAGTACCCCTTTCCTTCTTACACTGCAGCAATAGAAGATGCATATTATGCTCGCATCATAGAGCAATAGGACTTATATCCTGCATTGCCTCATTACAGCCTTCTCTAAGCTGTTTAGAGTCAGCCTCTTGCCCCCCAACAATCTGGGTCCTCATTTTACCCACCTCGGAAGGACAGAAGGCTGAGTCAAATAACTAATGCATCTATTCGCTTTAATGGTATTTCAAAATGTGGACCATTGTTCTGAGTTTTAAAGAATCACATAATTTATGGATGTTTAAAAGGTATCTCTTCTTAAGATCGTAAAAAGTTTGCAGTTTTGTTCTCGTTTATTAATTCCATCTGTGATGTTTTTCTTGGTTCAACAAAGAAGCCAAAATTAAGAGCCAAAAGATAACCCTGTTAGGTGATATCTCCGTTGGGAGACAGCAGAGGGTGTGCAGCAGAGTATGCAGCTAGAAGAATGTTGCTAATATACACACAATTAGTAGACCAGAAACTGTTCAGTAAAATAAAATAGCATTTACTGAAGTTGTAAAAACTACTAAACTAAACTAAGCTACTGCTCAACAAGCAGTGATGTTAAAGCAAGTCAAAAACAAAGTCTCTTCAGAACATTTGGCCATATTCAACATTTTAGTATTTTGCAATTAAAGGATATTTGATAGTGTAAGGTTTTCTAAGCACATTTTTACAATTCTTGAATCTGATTGCAACTGAAGATGTCAACAGTTTCACTGACAGTTTGTAAAAGATGCTGATGCCTACTTTTTACCACAATAATTAATCTTTTTCTATTACTGCATTAAAAAGTAACTCCTAGCACATACATAAAGAGAGTCATACTAATCCAATGAACATGTCCCTACTTATAAGAAAGCTCCATTAAACAAAATAAGAGATATCTCTAAATAGATATTAGCTTACACTGTAAAAATCTGATGTAAGACAAAGCAATACGAACATGTGAGTCAGCCAACTATTTTGGCTGTGTTTGGCGCATGAGTTTTTCTCTTTTTTGGACCAGGGAAAAAGATCACTAAATCTACTTCAAAATCTTTTTGATCTGCTAATGGCAATTCATACATACAGGGCATACTGACCTGACTTTCTATTTACAACAGTTATTAAGACTAACATTTACATTGCTACTAATAGTTCTTAGCTAGTTCTTTAATAGTTCTTAACACAACCACATTCTACTTAGGTTAGTTTTAGCTTGAGGACATTTCATGAGAGGGGCAAATAAAGATTACTCAAATTCACAGAAGATTTCAATGTTTTTCTAATGTATTGGATACATGTTTCTTTGCCATCATACAAAAATTTAAATTATATCATCTGCTACTGAAAATTGAAATTCCATGATGCAACCTCTTCTGCTTGAAAAATATAATTGGACAACCTAAATTGTTGCTTAAATGAATCATGACCCATTTTGATATTTTTGCCATGGTTGTTAGGTGACTCACTACAGTTGTTAAGTGAATCATGTGGTCATTAAGTGAATTTGTCCCCCCCCCCCCCATTGATTTTGCTTGTCAGAAGCTTTAGGAAAATGACAATCCCAGGACACCAGGATGCTGCAACTATTGTAAATACATGCTGGTTGGCAAGCATCCAAAGTTTGATCATGTGACGGGATGCTGCAAAAGTCATGTGTGAGAACTGATCATAAGTCACTTTTTTCAATACCATTGTAATTCTGAATGGCCATTAAACAAGTAGCTGTAAGTCAAGGACTATCTGTATTTGAATACAGATTTTCATGAAACCATGTAGTAATAATCCCAGTGAACCAGGGCCTATGCAGGAAAGCTTTAATTCTTTGTATGTCCCCTTCAATGGGGAAGTTGCTTAAGAACTTCACAGAACTCTGAAACTACATCTTGGTACATGGCAATGACATCTGCAGAGAAGGTGAAAAAGGTAGAGTGACAGAAATGACATTGGAATCACAATGCGAGTCCCACCCCTTTTGTACATGCACCAACATAAAATATATGAATGAAAGAAGTGGGCTTACAATACTGTTTCTGTCATCCCTTTCGATCTTTCCTGTCTGCAAATGCTGCTGGTACCATAGAAATATTGTTATTCCTTCTGAAGGCAATTCACCTTTAGAAAATTGGACAGGTTTAAATTCCAAACAGAGGAAATAGAGGTACTCGTTTCACTCTAGAGCAGGACTGTCAAACTGGCGGCCTTTAGGCCGGATGCATCATGCGCAGGTTACGCCCAACCCAGCACCGTGAATGGGAAAAACGTCGCAAAACGTGATGGCAATGTGACATGGTGAGTTTGACACCCGTGCTCTAAAGTTATTCTTTCTTCTTTTAAAATGTTCAGACACTTTTTTTTTTTAAAGGGAAAAAAGAAAAAAAAAAGAAAAAGAAATTCCTGGGTTACGAATGGTGACTGCCCATCCCATTCGTAACCCAGGAATTTGTGGGAGTAAATCTCATACCTTGAATGGGATCACTCCCTCCTTTAACCCACACATTCACTAATCAAATGTGAGGCTGGTTAAGTGCACATGAGGTATTTCAGGATAGGGAAGACCACCCAAGGCGTCTCCAACCCACTGAAATACTTCATGCTCCCACAATTGCTTTCCCCAAACCCTGCCGTGGTGGGTCACTTACCATGCAAAGATCTTGCAAGCAGTTTCCTCTCCAGCCTATCAGCTTCAAGCCTCCCCCCCCCACTTGCAGCTCTGGGACTTTGCTGGCCAAATTGGAATTTTGTTTAGGGCTGAGCAGGCATTACCTGAGACTTTGCCAGACAAAATGAAATGCCCCCTTGATACTCTGTTTAAGTGTCCCCGGCACGTTGCAGACCAAAATGGAACTTTAGGGGGGGCAAATCAAGATGGTATGTGTAATTAATCATCAGCAGAACATGATTTTTTTTAAACTTTATTCTTTAGTTAGCGAGAAATGTATTCTTATTTAACAAATTATTTTCTATTTACCGTATTTTCAGAGTATAGGACGCACCAAGGTTTTGAAAATTTTTTTGCACTCTGCAAATCTCCCAAAAATGACCCGTTTTTCACGAAACCAGGCCAATCCCCCCCCCCCCAAGGGCATGAATAGCCTTTAGGAGGCTTGTAGAGTGCTCCTGGGAGGTGGGGTTTTGGGAGGCAAAAAAAAATGCTGTATTCAATGTAAAAGATTTTCAGTGTACCCAGATTTTCAGCCTCTTTTTTGAGGGAAAAGGATCGTGTTATACTCCGAAAAATACAGTAAAAGTTAAAACTTTATGTTCAGAGAAACTCATGTTTTGGATGTGATATGTCCATAAGCAGAACTACAGTCCAAAAATTGATTTCTGTGTTAAATTACATGTCAGCTTTGTTTTTCAACTATGGGTTATTTTAGACATTTTAAGACAGGGGTGTCAAACTCAAAACCCAGAGGCTGGATAAGCCTTTGGAGCGTTGGAAACAGCGAAGGACCAGCCCAAAGTGTCTCTGCCAGCAAAAATGGAGCTCAGAAAGGCTGCATGCATCCCTCCTGAGCTCTGTCTTCGCTGGCAGAGGGTCGCAGGAGGCTGTTGCAGCCAAAAACAGAGCTTGGAAACTTGTTTTCACTGGCAGAGAATTTGGGCCACCAGAGGGAACCCTGACAGGAGTGATATTGAGTTGGCCACACCTGCTCGCCTCCCCAAGGTCAAACACAACCCTGATGTGGCCCTCAATGGAATTGAATTTGACACCCCTGTTTTAAGACATACTCCCACAAATTAATTTTTCATTCATCTACTGAAGGAATTGTACACACTTTCCAGTGCAAAGCAGAATATCCTAGCAGCTGCTGGCATGTAAGCTAGTTTATTATACTGGGAACAATGAGGCTAGCAATATTTAATAGAAATTTGGCATATTGGAAAAGAAATTCAACTTACAGAATCTGCTTTGCTCTGTTAGAAATCATTTAATCAAACTGCTGATGAAATGCTTACTACATTGTCACCAACTATGGAAAAACGAGCCAACCTGACCAAGAGCATCAGTAAAACAGTTTACAGTAGGACATTTCTTTTAGTTTATTAGTTAAAAATTGTTAGAGGCTGTCTTAATCTGAACAATTCTGATGCTGTACATAAGCAATTGAAATAATGAATTAAACATCCTATTAAAACTGCCGAGTGCTAGAACTGTTGCAAGCAGCATGTCCTGTGTATACTTCTGAGCCAGCAGTATTTCAATTGTTATATATAAAATCTTATGCTTGAGTGACATTTCACTCTGACTTTATATAATCTCACTAATAACTCGTCTAAATAATGCCTTTTATTTTTAGAAAACTAATGATGAAATCCACAAGGTTAGAAAATAAATTGTATAGCTTATATCTGACATAATGGGTCCAGGCTAGACACCTTTGGAGACACGGTGTCTCATTTTAAGCGAATGAGTCTGAACTATCATGTGCTATTACTTTTCCCCCACATTTAATAGACTAAAATTAGCACGCCTTTAAACACGAAGATCAAATTTAAAGTTACTGTCTCTTCAGAAGCGTGAGTGGATATCTTAATGCAGAGTGAGTCATTGTGCTGTTTAAATAAACCCCCTCCCCTCCAAACAAAACCTCTTAGAAAAAGAGCATAATCAATAGATAGCTGGATCTGAGATAAAAATGAAGTCATAAAATATTTAAAAAATAAAGTTAAAAGGAAGTTCTGTTTCCATAATGAAACAGACCAGAAGACCTTGGAGCAAATCTGTCTTTTTTTGAAAAAACTCCCAGAAACCCTGCTCTCACAGAATATTTTTAGAAGGCTATCCAAATGCAGTCAGGAAAGATGCCAAATGAAATCGCAGAAACGAAACTGAAGGAGCTCAGAACCCACACAGCAGAAACGAAACCATTTTCCTAATATGAACATTTAAAGGAGACCAACCGCAGCACCTATCTACAAGTTGAAAATGAACAGCCACGTGGGGGGAAACTAAATGCACCATATTACAAAACACTTCTGGATAAAGAAAAAACAAACACGCCTTCCTCTTCAAATAGATCCTGGAGCAGGGTCTGCTGGTTGCAATCCCCAGAAAAAGTACCCTGTCCTATTACTGGCCCATATATCCAGGGAATCATCCAAATCATTACATTTGAAATCTTATGACTCGGTATTAGGTTCTGCTACAATGATAATTTCTTTACCGTCCAGTACACTGGAAGGTCGCTTACAAGGCAAGACTTTGGGAGAAGCCAATGCGCTAAGAAATAGCAACAACTCATTGCTTGGCGGGTAGAAACTAGATGTCACTCAGATTCAAGCATGGGAAAAAGCCTAGACATTCATTCCAATGGGATGGTGCCAAAATAAGAGCGGGAAGACAAGCTTCCTCCCAAGGTGCTAACCTCACCGTCCTACGGATTGCAAAGCTCGCCGGTTTTCCCCTGTGGAGGAAAATACCGGCTCTCCTCCTAAGTCTGAAGCCCACAGGAAGAACTAGTTTGAGTTTGCCAGACCTGTTGGGGACTCCTGGAAGGAGCCGAGACCGGCATTTCGCAGTCCGAGCCCGAAATCTCTCCATCTTCCACATCCTGCTCCATTCTTGGAACTTCCGACGCCATCTTCCCTCTCTCAATTAGATCAGTAGCCGCGAAGGGCCAAGTGCCGGCCTTAAAACCAGAAAAACTACAGAGACCACAATGCCTTGCTCTGAGGAGAAAAGGCGGAACCATGAGCATTTCCCGCCCTCCCTTCTCGAAACTTCGTGGGAATTGTAGTCTTTCTTTCCGCCCGTTACGTCCGTTTTCTATATTTGAGAGATTTTCCGCGTTGGTCTTTTCAGACCGGTATTTTATGCCGCAAAATCTAAAAACCCGGATGTCGGGATTGTTTTCTCAGGATACAAGAAAGAAGGGACGGTGATGGTGAAAAACATCTATTGTATATTAAAGCTGTAATCACGACATGACATGTCCATTATTTTAGATGTCTGTCTACACATTGTGATGGGTGTTGGACTGGTAGACCAAGAGTCATTGATTTGGGGGTGGTAGGCATTTTCAGATTTTGTCAAAAAGAGTTTACAATTAACCCTAACAGCATAAAATATAGCAATCGCTGACTATCATTTAAATAAATGTTCCTGATTTACTTAATCATTTTCCTTTTCTGTTATACAGTAACATCACAAATATTATGTCTTTCAAGATGCATCTAATCTTTATTGACTGAGATTCACATACAGTACTATGAAAAAGGCCTTGTGACTTTTCTGTGAGCTTAACTAATTTCGTTGTATTTATTTTGTACAATGACAATAAAGACTATACTATAGATTATGTGAGGTTCTAATCCTGATACTTCAACTGCTTTTCTTTTGTGGGGTTCCTTAATTCAAACAATACTGGGACATTAAATGGCATCCTGCAACATTGTTTCCCAATGTCCATCAAGAGCTTACACTGGCTCAATGTCTGATTTTTTCAACATAGACCACCCTGTCCTTGAATGGCTGAGTGGACTGGACATTAACATTTCAATCACTATAAATCCATATATTTGCCATACACTAAATAAATATATATTGTCAGAAAAACCTAAGCTTAAAAGACTGTTTAAATTGATGCCATTACCTGGTCCTCATATAGAGTTCAACTTGCATGTTTAATCTTGGAAGTAAATGATCCTTCAAGGAATAAAACTGGGTCTAAAGATTAGTGAAACTAAGCAAGAGAATGGCTCAGGAGGCAGCTATACTATTTAATTAACAATGCAAAGCAGACATCCCTTTATAGTTAGTGTCTGCTATATTTACAATAAAGCAAGGTAGGACTAATAACTAATTTAAATGGTGTAGGGCAGGGGTCTGCAAAGTTGGGCCTGTTAAGACTGGTGGACTTCAACTCCCAGAATTCCCTAGCCTGGCTGGCTGGGGAATTCTGGGAGTTGAAGTCCACCAGTCTTAACAGGGTCAACTTTACAGACCCCTGGTGTAGGGGAATATTTGTACTGAGATTATTTAATAAAAGAGAATAAACTCTTACATTTAGAAATCAGGTCTGGTCGTTTCATTATAAGTCAACTCCCAACCAATGAAATAGGTTTTAGTCCAGTACATTTATGCTTCCATAATATACTATACAATACATAAAAAGTACGGATTAATGACGAGTAATTGCCATTTTACTGTTACTGTGGCTTTATCCTGGCCAAGTGATCTACCGCTGAACTATCAGCAAACAGCATTTCTTTTGCTACCCTCTAGAGGTCATATTGATTTTTGCACGGTAAACTCCTTTCCGACGCATGCCAAGTTATTAAAAACGATTCAATATTTCTTATGCAAACCGAAAATAAAGTGTTTTTATTATTTTTCGTGATGTAACTTGCTAATTGCCTTGGACTCCTCCAAGGGAGGAGATACACGAACTTCCTGAAAGGAATTCCGACAGGAAAAACGCTTAAGTGCTGCTGACCGTAAACCGCGCCTACAAAGCAGGAGCATTTTCAAGGTGGCTCTTGACAGGTGTGAGTGAACACGCGTTTGACTTCTGCAGCCATTGGATAAATTTTCTTCGCGCCTTTGCCTTTAAGGTGCGCGAGAGAGACAGAAATCCGGAGCGCCCCAACATATGCAGAGAGGATGCGCCGAGTCGACGCTAGATGGAGGCGTGGCTTATTTGGTCCGCCAGGCAAGGGTGGACTGACCGTTTTGCCTTCGCCAATCCGGGCTCTGCGTTTGGGGGTGGGCTCTTGACGGACGTCTCTTTAGCCTATGGGTGATTTAAAGGTGCCACGGCCCTTTTCTCGCTATGCTGCTGCAAGTTGGACTTTCGCTGCTCGCCAGTCGTGCTTTGCTAAGGAAGAGCCTCTCTTTCACTGCTTCTTGCAATAGACCGGCCGCCTTCATGTCGACCTTGCTGATCAACCAAGCCCAGTACGCGTGGCTGAAAGAATTGGGGCTTCGAGAAGAAAACGAGGGAGTTTACAATGGCTCCTGGGGAGGAAGAGGAGAGGTAGGCTTGCAAGGCGGGGTGGGAGCCAGTTTGATAGACAGCCCTAAAAACTAAGAAGGAATGTCCTGCGGGCGCTTTTTGAAGTTGTTTCTCCAGTTCTTTGAGACCTGCGTCGCGTCTGCGGTTTTGAATTTCTCGTGGTTTTTTTCCTTTGCAGTTTTAGAATAGAATAGAATAGAATAGAATCCTTTATTGGTCAAGTGTGATTGGACACACAAGGAATTTGTCTTTGGTGCATATGCTCTCAGTGTACATAAAAAGACATGAAAAGATACAAGTATTTTATTTTAAGTAACTATCCACGTCTCACAATTCACGTTGCAGCCCATATTGGCAGAAAGAGACCAGTCCCAGTTTCATCGTTCATTTATCTGAATTCAGAAAGAGAATGGGTATCTTTCAATCCTGCAGCTTCTTTTGGCTTCCTTCCCTCTTTTGTGACTTTCACCAGCAGATAGACCTAAAACATTGCAGACCGTATACTTTTCTGACTTGCCCTCGTTGTAATATTTCTGCATAACTTGAATTTATGATGATAGACAGGTTGAATCACCTGTGCCACACTTAGGTACACTTCCATGGGCTGGTAACCTTACAGCAGTGGTGTCCAAACTTTTTTCAAAGAGGGCCAGATTGGATGAAGTGAACATGGTGGAGGGCCGAACATTTCCCCCGAACATTCTTTGAACCATTACAATTAAATGCAAATAAATTATTTTATGCCAAGTTAATTGCAAATGACATACTTTTCATTTCATAACATTAAGATCAACTGACAGTTGAGTTTTCACAATGTATTGAAAATAAATTTAAAAAAAACTTACCTACCTCTTTCTCTCTTTCTTCCTCTCTCTCTCCATTTCTCTCGCTCTTTCTCTCTTTCTTTCTCTCTCTCTCTTTTTGTCTTTCTTTCTGACTCTCTTTCTTTCTCTCTCTCTTTCGCTCTTTCTTTCTTTCCCTTTCTTTCTGTCTCTCTTTTTCTCTTTCTTTCTGTCTCTCTTTCTGTCTCTTTCTTTCTTTCTCTTTCTCTTTCTTTCTTTCTCTCTTTCTCTTTCTCTTTCTCTCTTTCTCTCTCTCTTTCACTCTGTGTGTGTGTGTGTGTGTCTGTCTGTCTGTCTCTCACTCACTTAATCAGTCTCTATCTATCTGTCTCTCCCTCCCTCTCTCTGTCTCTCCCTGTCTCTGTGTGTGTCACTCTCTCTGATTCTCTCCCTCCCTCCCTCTCTCTGTATGTCTGTCTCTCCCTCTTTCCCCGTCTGTCTCCGATTCAATCCCTCCCTGTGTCATTCTCTATCTGTGTCTCTCTCTGTCTCTCTCCCTCCCTCTCTTTCTCTCTGTCTCTGTCTGTCTCTCTGTCTTTCCCTCCCTCCCCTTCTGTCTCTCTCTGTGTCTGTCAGTCACTCCCTCTCCCTTTTTTCTTTTGGAGCTGAGCTTTCCCATATAAGTATAGAGACAATTCTGCATTTCAGGTCTTTGAAAATCACCAACATGTCTTGCTGTTTTCTTCCACATTTAGCATTCAACTCCTTGCATGGATTGATCCCTGGCCTTTTGCCTTTTGCTCGAACTCATTCTGATTTATCAGTTCATACAATGTGAGTTGGCATAAAAACTACTTGATTGATTTGGAGCCAGCCAATGCCACAATTCGTGCCAGCTTTTGACCATGAGGTTTATGATTATAGGGATAGTTACTAAATGGGACTGAAATGTGTTTTTTTTCCCCTTTAGGTTGTGACAACATACTGTCCTGCAAATAATCAGCCCATAGCTAAAGTTCGCCAGGTAAGATTTTTTTAAATGTATATTTGACTCTTTAATAAAAAGCATCATTAGGGGAAAAATAAGCAGATTTCCAGGCTGGAATGTTAAGAAAGTTCATGAGATGGATAAGAAATGCAGACTACCTAAAAGCAATGTAAATAGAAAATATTATAGGTTACCTTCTTCCCGCCCCTCCCTCCCCCCTTACTGGATGCAGATTCTCTGTAGAAATAAGGCTAATTGGTGCTTTAATAAAAATAAAACCCTCAAACCTGATTATAGATGACTTTATGAACACATATGTTTACTTTCCAATTCTCCATTGAGTTATTACAAACTAAGTCTTGTGTTTATCACTGTGTCCATTGCAGCATTTTTTACTGTTTGCTTTCAGGCAAATTTGGAAGACTATGAAGAAACAATAACAAAAGCTAAAGAAGCTTGGCAAATATGGGCAGAGGTGAGTTAAATCTCTTTATGTTTTCCTGAATTGTATCTGGGGAAAAAATATTTTTCAGTAAGTATGACTCCTAAGCTCATCAGGAGGGATTTATTCTAGAAAGTGCCTAACACGTTTTTGAAATAAATAAAATTAAAACAACAATTTGAAGTTTCACCTGAAATACTCTAATTCAGTGTTCAAACTTGGCAACATTTAAGGTTTGTGAACTTTAACGCCCAGAATTCTCCAGCCAGAAAACGTGCCAAGTATAAAAAACAGTAACCGTATCCATTTTCAAATTAGGTTAAGTGGCTGCATCTTGAATGCTAGGAATGGTTTTGATAGGGACTCTAAAGTCTGTATTTTTTTCAGATATTCTTCAAATGTTCTACATGATATGAAACCTGTCAACGAATACAAATTTCTATAGAAAGAGGAATAACTTGAATTTCTTTTGTCAACTAGTATCAACTAGTGTTTTTTCCTATGCACTTTTAAAATCTGATGGTTCATTTGAGAGTAAGTTCAAGTATATTTCATAGAACTTACTTCTATTTAAACAATCTATGATATATTAACCAAAATAAATGTTGGAATATGACCCTAATTTTGTTAACTTCCATTCTGCTGGTTCAAGTAACTTGATGGCTTTTAAAAATATTATATTGGCCGAGGTAGTGCAGTGGTTAGAATGCAGTATTGTAGGCTACTTCTGCTGCCTGCCAGCTGCCTGCAATTTGGCAGTTCGAATCTCACCAGGCTCAAAGTTGACTCAGCCTTCCATCCTCCCGAAGTCAGTAAAATGACCCAGATTGTTGGGGGCAATATGCTGACACTGTAAATCACTTAGAGAGGGCTGTAAAGCACTGTGCTGTGGTATATAGGTCTAAGTGCTACTGTTGCTATATTTATTTCAAAAAGTGTGCAGGTAATCCTTGGCTTGTGACCACAATTGGAACAGGAATTTTAGTTACTAAAAAATGCGGTCATTAAGCTTCTAGAAATGTGACATTTGATTTTATTACCATTTGTTTCCATGGTTGTAAAGTGAATCACCTCAGTCATTATACAAATCTGATGATTAATAAGTGAATCATATGATAATTAAGTAAATTCAACTTCTCCAGTTCACTTTGCTTACCAGAAGCCAGCTGGGAAGGTTGCAAATTAAAGTTATGTGACTTCAAGATGCTCAACCATTGTAAATGTAAGCTACTTGCCAAGCACCTGAATTGCAATCATGCAAGTATGGGGCTGTTGCAATGGTTGTAACTTTAAAGACTGGTTGTGGGTCACTTTTTTGTATGAGTTTTGTATGAGTTTGGCAAAGTATGCAGGATTCTGGAAGACTAGACTTAAGCAAATATTTTTTTCTTTGCTTTCTTTTTATAGATTCCTGGACCTAAACGAGGAGAAATAGTGAGACAGATTGGAGATGCCTTAAGAGACAAAATCAAAGTTTTGGGAAATTTGGTAAGTTTTACTTTTGAATTGATATAAGCCCTAAATTAGTAAAAAGAAATGTATACAACAGTTCTTGTTGTGTTGCTTCTGGAGCGTGTTGCTAATTTAATCAATTAGATTTCTAAACACTGACAGATGCCATTACACTAATATGACAACAAACTTGATGTCTTTTAGCAAGCATTGATTAAAGTTGATGACAGTCAATGCTAGAAATATACCAAAAAAGGAGACATGTTTTACGTTCCAAACAAAACAGCTTGAAATATTCCATTGAACCTCCTAAATTGGTTATGACAGAATAAAAATGGGAAAATAGGAATTTAAAATAATTTAAGCATGTCATTTCTTGTGGGATAATTGGACTTTCCCCCCCAAAAAATAATCATTCCAAATTTCTGTTGTTTGAGTAGCAGCTAGAAATCAGCATTCATTACCAATCCACTTATTAACCTATCCAAAAAACTGTGTTTTTTTAAAAAAAAAAACTTTCCGGTCTTCTTGACTCATAGGAGAAAGTGATAAAAAAGGCCTTGAGTACCTGTGTTTTGTTCAACCAAAAAAATGCTATTCTTTCATCGGTAGTTCTTGTGTTTTAGTTTATTCTCAAATTCAGCATTACAGAGAACAAGAACTGGGTGTTCATAAAATAGACTCATTAGATGAATCCAGACAATTCCATTGCATTAGTATTTTACAATACAATACAATAGCAGAGTTGGAAGGGAACTTGGAGGTCTTCTAGTCCAACCCCCTGCATGGGCAGGAACCTTATACCATTTCAGACAAATGGCTATCTAACATCTTTTTAAAGACTTCCAGGGTTGGGGCATTCACAACTTCTGGAGGCAAGCTGTTCCAGAGGTTAATTGTTCTAACTGTCAGGAAATTTCTCCTTAGTTCTAAGTTGCTTCTCTCCTTGATTAGTTTCCACCCATTGCTTCTTGTCCTGCCCCCAGGTGCCTTGGAGAATAGTTTGACTCCCTCTTCTTTATGGCACCCTCTGAGATATCGGAACACTGCTATCATGTCTCCCCTGGTCCTTCTCTTCATCAAACTAGACATACCCAGCTCCTGCAACCGTTCTTCATATGTTTTAGTCTCCAGTCCCCTAACCATCTTGGTTGCTCTTCTCTGCACTCTTTCCAGAGTCTCCACGTCTTTTCTACATCGTGGCAACCAAAACTGTATGCAGTATTCCAAGTGTGGAATTTTCATTTATATCTGTCATGAGCAGTTGATTGGTTGCACAGATGATTAATTAGACAAATAGAAAAAGACAGATTTCTGCCTTTAAGGTATTCTATTCTGTAAGGAGGATCTAAGGAAACTGTAAGCATTCATGTTCCATGTGATTAATGTTTTCCTTAATGCCTTTAGGTATCATTAGAAATGGGGAAGATCTTTGTTGAAGGTGTTGGTGAAGTCCAAGAATATGTAGATATCTGTGATTATGCTGTTGGTTTATCTCGGATGTTTGGTGGACCCATGCTGCCTTCAGAAAGTAAGCCTGCATTTTTGCCTGCATAAGAATTTTTTCTGGATTAAAGTAATTTGACATAGAAAATCTCAGTAAAGAATATTGAATGATTTTCGACATAGGTAATATTTTAGGTTTATATGGTTCAGGAAAAGCTGAAATACTTTCTTGTCCCAACCAGACATTATATCAGTTTTGCATAAACTTGGTCAAAATATATAATTTATGGATTTTCTTCAGTCTGTAGGAAATACAAATGACACAATAGTTTCTACCTCTATATAAATATTCATCCCTTTCCACTGTGTCTACTCCAGGGAGAGAGGGAAAACAAGGAAGAAAAATCACTGTTGTACCAGTGAAAATATTCAGTGAGGTTGCATATATGTCTATATGCTTGTAATCTTTGAGTTACAACTGCAATTGGGACTGGAATTGCATGAATAAAACGGGATGTCCTGTGACTGCATCACCTAGCAACTCCTGTAGTTACTGTAATCCCAGACATATGGGTCATTAAACGGGAAGTGATAGAGTCCCACTTAAAGAGTGGGGCTGTTCCAGGGAAGTGGGGAGGTCCGGCTCAGGTGCAGGATGTGCGCGACACTGAGTGCAGGTGCAGGAGGGATAGGGAAAGATAGTGCAGGTTGTGTGTGATTACAGGTAGGCCATGGAAAGAAGATATGGGATGTGGAGACCAGAAAAAGAGGGAGCAAAGTACATGTCTGCAACCCCAAGAAAGCTGAGGAAAGAGGCCGCAGGGTGCATGTGAGTGAAGAAGGAAAGGAGCGCACTGTGCATGCAAGCAGACAAAGGCTAGAGTGGAAGAGTTTTATCCAAGAGTCTTGTGTCCTTTCCTTGCCATTTTTTCCTATTGATTTTGCTTGTGGGAAACTGGCAGGGAGAGTCGCAGATGGTGATCACATGATTGTGGGATGCTACAACCAGTAAGTGCGAGCTGGTTGCCAAGCACTTGGATTTTGTTCATGTGTCTGCTGTGGTGCTGCAACAGGTGGAAATTTGAGGACCAATCACAAATCCCTTTGTTCAGTGCTCTCGTAATTTTGAAGAGTCATGAACAATGGTAATAGCTTGAGAATTATCTGCAGGTTTATTTGGGAAAAAAGTTCAACCTTGAGAATGGATCTGCCATAAAAAGATATAGTGCCATATTTAAAAAACATATTTTAAATTCAAATGGGTTTGTCCTGGCTATTGAATTGAGCCTTTCTTTGAAATGTTTGATCCTAGGGTTATTTCTCTGTTATCTACTAACATATAAACTTGCTGCTTGATCTAGGGCCAATTCTAGTAATTCACCCTAACAATAGAAGAGTTGTTATAACAATAAGTGTGGATACTTTTTATATACATGCCTGATCTCCTTGGACAATGGGATAGATAAGTAAAAAAAGAAAGAAAAGTCTGCACTTGCCAAACGAAACTGCTGTTTTTGCTTTCAGGACCTGGACATGCCTTAATAGAACAATGGAACCCTTTGGGGTTAGTTGGCATCATCACGGCCTTTAATTTTCCAGTTGCGGTTTATGGCTGGAACAATGCAATTGCTCTCATCTGTGGCAATGTCTGCCTGTGGTAAGGTATTTTTTCCTAATTTCAGGATGAGTGTTTTCAGTGGCGTACTTTACACGTTATAACAATGTTCGTGCACATAGACTGCAATGAAAAGAACAAAAATTCAAAATGATATAAAGCCAATGTAGTAAGCAATAAACCTGCATGGTGAAGAGTAAGACTTTCTTTTCTCTGGAATTTGCTTAGCTTTTTAGCACTAAAGGCAGTTCCTAAGGGGAAGGAAATTAAAATTCTATTCCTGCTCTTATGACAAATAGGTGCTGTAGAAATCTCAATTTAAAAAGAGCTAGGAAGATTTATTGGTGGCAGAGGAGATAATTTGGGCTCAAAGTGGTATTCATACTCTCAGTCAAGTAATATTTAAGCATCACAAAAAAACTACAACTACCTACACAGCTGAATGCCAATGTATATACAGATGCTGCATTCACAGTCAGAGCCCAGTTTTACCTCAAGTGTGTTTGCACTATTCTGGATAAGGCAGATTCTCTAATCTAGGGACTATTCAGCAAGTGAACCTATTATTGCCTGTACAACTCAGAGGTAGTCAAGAGTACAGAAATGTACTTAGGATGCCAGTTTGCTTCTTTGACGCAAAGTACTGCATTGCCAAATTGATGCTTTACAGGATGTCCTCTGTTTACAATCACAATTGGGATTGGAATCTTAGTCACTGAGTAAAGTGATTGTTAAGTGAGACACCTGTCTGACTGCTTTGCTCAATCTCAGCTCCCTCAGTTATAGTCCTTAAGTGTTGGTAGCTAAGCAGGTGGAAGAAAGATGCTATCTGCTGAAGGAGGGCAGGTAGCTCCCATTCACTCATGCATTTGCCTAGAAAAACGAAGTTTGGGTCTTTGCAATCCCTGCTTCATTTCTCCAGGTCTACATGGAATCCCTCTTCTTTCTGTGCACAGAAGGCAATTCCTGAGCTTGGTTGGAGAAATAAAGAAAAATGACTTTAGTTTTCACAGCCCAGTGATTCAGATTGGATTGGATTTATATGCTGCCTTTCTCCCAAAGGAAAGATTTCCGGGGAAGGGAAATCCTTTGGTAGGCAGCAACAGCTTGCAACTTTTCCTGAAAGCTTCCCTATTGACTTTCTGGGGAAGGCAGCAGAAAAGGTTGCAAAATGGTGATCACGTGATTGTGGAACACTTGGCAATCAGTCATAAGTGCAAACAGAAGTACAAACAGGAGGCCAAACAGATCATAATCACATGATGGGGGGGGGGGGGACACACGGGACCAGTTTATGATGCTTGGTGATTGCTTTAAGATGAACCATAAAGCACCATTTATGATCTGTTGTAACTTCCAATGGTATTTAAAACCACTGATTGTAAGTCAAGGACCACTTGTATATATAGCCAGTGGTTATGTGCCATTTGTAAATGGTACAAAAACATAGGATATTGCAACTGCTAGTTGTACAAAACAACTGTATGTCTTCAGGAAATTAATTCATAATTTTATCTCATTTACAGCATCCATATTCTAGTTAACATATCAGATATTAATATATATATATATTAGATGACATTTCTTTAAAATGGATTGATATAAGACAGTGATCCTTTACTTACTGAGTTAATACTGCAGTAAACAAGTCCTGTTGTTTCTTTGTTTCTCTACATGACATGGTAAAGAACCTGTCATCACTTCACACTGGCAAAGTGTAGCTCCTGTCATCTATACTGCCAAGATAACCACAAACCACCATCTTGTCTCTTGATGAGTCTTGATCATTAGGCACTTCCCAAGATTTCTAGTGGCTCAGGTTTCAAGAATAGCTGTCCATGCCTGCCATACATGAGGCACTGCAGTTTGGGTCATTGTTAATAGAGCAAGTAAACCATCCTCAGGCTTTGCGTCAGGTTGGTGAATGCACAAAGCCACCCCAATTTATGCGGCTACCAAGCT
The DNA here is from genome assembly GCA_039707465.1 of Rhabdophis nuchalis. NCBI lineage: Eukaryota > Metazoa > Chordata > Lepidosauria > Squamata > Natricidae > Rhabdophis > Rhabdophis nuchalis. The sequence continues at coordinate 188,926,825 of CM077644.1, forward strand.
GAAATATAATAGTTTAAATGCAGTTTGTGAACCGCGTCTGCTCAAGTAATTGAGTTGAAATGTAAATGCTGCAAGAGTGGGAACAAACATGCTGAGTAGTAACTACACGGTGAGGTGAGGGTTTTTTCTTTTTATTGTACTCAACCTGACAATTCCTGCATGGGAATAGCTAATCGGTTTTAGAAACAAATGGCCAAACAAGTTGGTAAAATAGCCTTATTCATAAAAAGTAAGAACAATAACAGGTAGAGTCTGGAGGAACTCTTTGCTAGATTGTATGAGATAAAAGGTAATCATGTGATTAATTTTTATTTTGCTATGACTCAGATTATAATGTGTTAATTTTTCTGAAACTGCTTTTCTGTCAAACCCTTTAGTACAATACTCAATTGCATTGCCTGCTCTGGGCTTCTGAGGTGCATTCTTAGAATTGGGATTGTCTGTTTAAAACCTGGATGATGGCATATAGAAATCTCTTTATGATTTCAGTAGGTTTGGTTTTTAGAAAAAAACTTTTTAAACCGGTAATTATCCCATCCTTCTGTAGTTTTCGGTGCTTAATAAACCTAGCAATATGACTTAAAATACCATATATTATTCATTTTAATTTAGATTATTTCTATGTCTAAGAATATTTATCTCTCTCCCCCCCTCCCCCAATTCCTTCTAAAGGAAAGGTGCACCCACAACATCCCTCACCAGTGTGGCTGTTACGAAGTGAGTTTCTTTCCTTTATTGATACAATTTGCATGCACTTTCAATTTTGTTTTGTCTTCTGCATTGCTTCAATTAATTGTTTCATATTTCACCTTTTTGCCCATTTTCTAAGTTGCCTGCCTGGACACCAACGGTACACATGCATGCACGAAGGCATTTCGGACTTAAAATCTCTACAGTGAGATGATGTGGGAAGTAGAGGTAGTCATCAACTTATGAATGGTCACTTAACGACTGTTCAAAATTACAATAGCTTCCCTCCCAAAGCTACTTAACAACCCAATTTCAAAGTTTAGACTGCTATAGCACAAACACACACCAGCAGTTATTTGCCCTGACAACTGACACTCTGCCTATTCCCCTACCCCATGCTTCCCTGCCCAAAATTTGTTACTGTAGGTTCTTTGGGTGTGGCTTGGTGAGCGTAGCAGGGGAAGGATATTGCAAAATCTCCGTTCTCACCTCACTCCTAGGGGAAGGATATTGCAAAATCTCCATTCTGGCCCCATTCTGGGGTCAGTCAGAGATGGTATTTGCCTGTTCTCCAAACTACTGAAAATTTCCACTACCGATTCTCCGGAACCTGCTGAATTTCACCTCTGCTCTGGGCCTGCTTTGCCAGCCCATTGGGTTCCACGTGCTCCTCCCCACCTCAGTCACCATATCGCTCACTTACCTTTTGAAGATCACCAGAGCTCAGGAGGTCAGGGTAGAAAGGGACAACAGGTGGTGGGCCACTTAAGTAAGCAACACTTCTCTCTTTCACGAAAAAGAACTGTATTCAACAACATCTAGATACACTTGCAAGATGAAATTGTAAAAAGTGAAATCTTACTAGATATCTAGCCAAACTTATTTTATTTTCCCCATTGGAAAGATTGTATCATTAATAAATGTCTTATTGGATTACTAGAATAATTGCACAAGTCCTAGAGAAAAACAAGCTGCCTGGTGCCATTTGCTCTCTGGCTTGTGGTGGAACAGATATTGGGTAGGTACAACATTTTGAATATTATGCCGATTTTAGACAATTTCCATTACTACCAAAATCATGTTATATTTGGTTTGTTTCTAAGGGTGCATAATCCTGTAATTCTTAATATAGTGATTCACAGTCCATGGGATTTCTAGTGTTTTCTGCACCAAGGTTGGAGATAGGATTCTGACCTTGAAGAAAAAAAGTTAATGTCAGATCTCTCTTGCCTTCGCTTCAGCTTCTGTAGGTCCTTCAGAAGTTGAGAAGTTGAAGAAGGACAGGCTTAGAGGTCTTCAATTTTCTTCCCCAAACCTGAAATATGTTGGATCTGATTCAGAAGTGGTCTAAACCAGGGGTCCCCAACCTTTGCAACTTTAAGTCTGAAGGACTTCAGCTCTCAGACTTCTCTAGCCAGCTTTGCTGGCTGGAGAATTCTGGGAGTTGAAGTCCTTCAGACTTAAAGTTGCAAAGGTTGGGAACCCCTAGTCTAAACAAGATCCTCTCATTGGGGAAGGTTTTTTCAGAATGATAGAGAGAGGCAAGCCTGAGTCCAGTGTCACTTCTCCATTGTGGGTCTTATCATTTATCAGAGTTTTTTAAAGTATATCTGTTGTATTTCTGAAACTTAGGGGTGCTACTTTCCATATTTGTGGTGTCATAGTAGTGTTTTTAGAAAAATGGCTTTCTTGTAGAAGGGATGAAGAGGAAGAGAGAGGTAGGCAATGGTCAGAATTTTAAAAGCCACATAATGATTGTCTGGGATTCAAGTACCTGGTTCAAATCCAATTCCTTTTTTTACAGTTGGACTATATAAATTAATTCCCAATTCCCAGAATCTCAGGAGTAATTTCTCATCTTTAGCTATCAATCCTATGAGAATCACTCTGTGAATTCCCTCTCCCCAATTTACTAATTATCTCTACTCTGTTATTTGGTGGTTTTTATACTTTTTTTCTATAGTTTTGACTTACCCTTTACTTGCTGTTTGTGACTAAGTACAATTTATTTGTTTTATTGCCCCAAATAAAGTATTGATGCTTTCATGATTATGTGCTTATGTTGATGCATATGTAGAGTTTCTGGCAATGAGTTCTACTTTTTAAAGGAATGCTAGCATCATTCCTTAAAAACATCCTTTTCCCTTTCCTTACTCCAGCTTCTGTATCTGAAATCTCACAAGTGTATTCCTCACAGAAAAGATGATGGCTACAGATTCCTTCTGTGAAATAGTTTGTCCCCAAATATCCAGATTGCTCTTTCCCCATTGAGCAACTGCTCCATTGTCCCTATTGAACAATTGCTCAATTGTCTAGAAGCCGCCTAGAGTCACTGAAAGTTAGTGGGTGGCCATATAAATTCTCTAAATAAATAAGCTGCAGAGTTTTGAAGACAGCTCTTCAGGAAAGTGCTGGGGACAATGAAATTTAACCAACCCTACTGAGTGGAACATTTAGCAGAGGGTCCTGTTATATTGTATGACTGCTGTTTAATCTTTTTATTGATAGATTCTATCAATGATAGAAATTGCTCAGAGCCTTGAAAATTATTGGACAGCATAGCAAATTAATTAATCCAAATGAATTCTATCCTCAAACAATAATGTCTGTCCTTACCTCCTTTGCTCCATCTTTCTTCCATATTGTTGGCTGAATTTAAGAAAGGGAAATTGTTATATAGGGTGCCACTTAAATCACTTATATAAGAAAACAACAATTTTCAGTGGAAATTGGTGCAATTCCAGGCATAAAATTGCAGTTTAAATGTGCTGCCACTGGAAAAATGATTATAAAAAGTAGTTGTACTGAAAAGAAAATGAATCTGAGTTGACAAATTGTTTCTCCATCAATACAATTTTATAATGAATAAAATGGATTGTTTGCTTTTCTGCGACTTTGGTATACCATTAATTTATGTGGGATTGTCTTGAAGCTGAATTATTTTTTAGAAATTTCGAGACAACAGGGAAGAAATTAAGACATGCCTTTGTAGTTGAGAATTGTACCCTATAGATTGTCTTCTATTTATAGGAATCAATATTGGACATAGATGCATATAAGCCTTTCTATTGCGCTACTTTTAAAAATCAGTTTGGAAAATAAAATCTGGTTGGTACAGTGTGAGCATTTTAATAACAAGTTATATGGAATTAGAGGCAGGGAAAATTTACGGTCCATGACACTACAAAAAACTTGAAACTGAAACCATTGTACAGCCTTACTGAAAAGGCTTGTGGAATGGAGAATGAATAGAGTTCCATTTTTTCTTTCTTTCTGTAGTTGTCTCCGCATTCTTTTTACCAAATGTAGGTCTTTCTTCCTATTCATAATATCCATACAGATCCATATAGAACGGAACACTAAAGCATTTGCCATTCTATTCATGCTGTATAAATAACAATATTTTTGAAAGAATTTTCATTTATGATGGAGCAAAGGGGTATGAAGAGTGTAATAGAGCATTATCAGACATTCCATTGTTGTTATCACAATAGATTTTTATGGTAATTAACAAGAACTGCTTTCTAGCTCTACATTTTCTACTACTGACTCTGAAAATATTTCTGTATTGTCTTGTGTAGCACAGCAATGGCAAAAGATGAGCGAATTGATCTGCTCTCCTTCACTGGCAGCACCAATGTGGGTAAGCAGGTAGCTCTTACAGTCCAGGAGAGATTTGGTGAGTGTAATATTTCAAAAACTTTGTCAATTTCTTTTAATGTATGAAAGAGAAATGACCAGCTTCAAATTCGTTTGCAGATGCATTAACAAATTGTGGCATCGGCTTATTGTTCAAAGTCATTGTTTCTATTACGATTGAATTCAACATTCTTGGAGAGATTTGAGCTTCCTACCAAGAAAAAATACTATACCCACAAGAGCCTAATGGGAAGGGAAAGAAATATGACATTTTTTCCTGTCCCACTTCCCCCAAACTCTCTCATTCCTATTTCCTGCCATATGTTGACCATTGGTGAAATATAGCAGCCATGTTTTCCACTGCCTTCTATCTTGGAATTCTTGTTCCTTTTCTCAATGGAGGATAGAGGAGTTATTTTAAAAGTCACTCTCTCCAGTGGATTAGAAGAAGAGGAAAGGTAAGGTAGCTTCCAGTAAGGTACACTTGGATACACTGTAGTGAGAAAGTGTGGATTTATTGATCCTCTTTCTTTGTACGTGGGAGATTGTACAAGCCCAAAGGCACACAGCAATAGCATATACTGCCCTTTGGCAACTCTTGTGTGTTACATGTTACCACTGAGGCTCAAATAACAAAATAGGTTGCACATATACTGTAGTACCCTTACTACAAACGGAACAATAAAAAGAAAAGAGTTTTCACAAAACTGGGTTCATGTAATGTATCTGAAAGAATATTGTAAGAGTGCCAGCTATAATTCTTCCCAACGCAGACATTAGAAATATCTAATTAGAAATATCTAATTATTCTAATTATTAGTAAGATAAGCAGCTTAGAGTTTAAGCTACAAATAGACACAATTGCAAAATAAAATTTCTCAGAGCAGCTTGCATGAAAAATATATGGAAGGTCTGTCTGTCTGTATTTATGAAGAATGAATCCTTTCAACTTGCCATTTGTGCCAATGCTCTTCCAGTTTCTGAACCAAAGACTCTGTCAAGAAACATGTTCAAAACCATCTTTTAAACTGTTTAAACTCTAATTTTTGCCATGGCTGAGAATTAGAGCGAAATATAAAACACTAAATCTGGATGAAATGCTAATATGCAGTATTTGTTCGTAAGTGGCTAGCAAAAATGAGTATCTTTTGGTTATGTAAATGAAACAATTGTGGTATATGTTTTGTTAAACATTTTCATTTCTTCGAGTCACATTTTTAAAATAAAATTATGATGAGATGATGGGAGGTGGGCTAGCATAAATGCTAGTTAATGGCTAGATTAATATGATTTACTGTTTATTTTAATAGGACGATGCCTGTTGGAGCTTGGTGGAAACAACGCTATTATTGGTAATTAATATTTCTATTTAAATCTGATAGTAGTCTTTATTAATTCTTGTTTCATTGAATATGTACAGAAACTAATACTGTACATTGGCCAGATATAGGGTTTTTAATGGTCCATTTGAATAGTTGATTAAAATGCAAAAAATGTTTTGGTAATGGACTATTAATGCTTGAATTTGAGTGCTGAGAATGCTGTTTGAATTATATGCGTATTATTTTTTTCTGGCACCTCTCACTGTCTCTAATTTTTTTTTCTGCTTCACTCTGGTTATACTTTATTCCGGTCCACAGTTCAATAATCTACTAATCTCACTGCATAAGGTGGGTAGATAATAATTCACAAAGTGCCCTTTATTTCTAGTCATCAGCTGCCCTTTTTCTCTTTTACATCTTCACTTTGGTTTATACAGCAGAAGACAGTTAATGCCTCTAATGACTGCCCTAAACTTGCTACTTTTCCTTAGCAATCATGGAATTGCTGGCCTGAAAATCTATTCTAACTCACTAAATTGATTCATTCAGTTTCTGGAGTTTTGAATAAAGCCTCTTCTCAAAACTCACTGTTGTCATATTCCCCCACCCCTACCCCAGGGATTGCCTGCTGCCCTAAGTGTTTCTTGTCTCCCCTCGGGCTTCATCTTGCTGGCATTTCAAGTTCCATATTTTTTCTGTGCCATATGAAAAAGCCATAGGAGAAAGTCAGATTACAAGTTGGCTGAATCAGTGGTGATAACAGTATCCCTTTTCTGACTGCCAGAATTCATGAATTCCCCATTGAACCGAAGAGCGGATTAAATTGGTGTTGGGGGATGGGGGCTAAATGTGTTATGGCTGGCCTGATTGTACTGGCCTTGTAGATAAGGGAAAACTCTGAATTTAGTCCCTGAATTGACTAAGTTATGAAAAACAAGGACTGAGATTTTTCAGATACCGATATTACTGTTAAGTGGAAGGTACTATACTGAACTATACTGAAAACTTCAATGTTCTGATGGCAATAGGAATTATGCATGGAAGTTTTTAAAAATCCATTCTGCTGCTGCTGCTAATTTTAAGAACTTTTTGCTTTGGAAATTTTGTTGTATTTTTCTCATCATCAAAGGGAAAAAAGTTATTCTTTCCAACTCTGTATGGATCTAGAAGACTTCCTTGAATCAAAACAAAGTTTGTTTGATAAAGTCTATATCGCTGACCTTTGAAGTTGTTTTGTTTTGGCTATAAATGTCTCTGATATATTTAGAATAAAAATTGTTGACAGATTTTCACCAGTAGCTGTTGTTTAATTCCTCGTAGTTGGTATTTATTTTGCTTATATTTTGCATTGGTCCATCATGGTCTGCTTTTGTTCCTTGCAGTATTTGAAGATGCAGATCTCAACCTGGTCATCCCATCTGCCCTCTTTGCAGCTGTGGGTACAGCAGGCCAGAGGTGCACAACTGCTAGGAGGCTGGTAAGTAATTCTTAATATCTTTGTGTATTTTGAAATCTGGATTGATGGACTGATAGATAGATAGGCAGACAGATAGATAATAGCTATATAGACAGATCTCTTACTCATTCTCTTCATATTTTCTGCATAATCTTGATAGTAATAATAATAATAATAATAATAATAATAATAATAATAATAATAATAATAATAATAATAATAATAATTTTAATACTTATAAACCGCTCGGGGCGGTGCACAGGTAGAATAAAAACAATAAAAATATATACAGACAATTCTAAAACCAAATTAAACTTAACCTGTGCTAAAATTCCCATAAAACTAACTATACTAAAAGCTACCCAATAAAAACCCCAAGACAGGGAGACTATCCCAGGCCGGTCAGACAGAAAAAGTGAGTTTTTAATTTAAGATGGAAGGAGCGGAGGTCCGTGGTCGTTCTAATATCGGGGGGAAGGTCGTTCCAGAGGGCCGGGCCCGCCACAGAGAGAGCCCTTCCCCTGGGCGTCGCCCGCTGACAAAGTCTAGTGGACGGCACCCGGAGAAGTCCCTCTCTGTGGGAGCGAATCGGTCGTGAGGATGTATGAGGCAGGATCCGATCCCGCAGATAGCTAGGTCCCGAGCCATGGAGCGCTTTAAAGATGATAATTAACACCTTGAAGCGCACCCGGAAGACGACAGGTAGCCAGTGCAGTTCGCGCAAGAGCGGTGTTACGTGGGTAGACCTTGCGGTCCCCATAATTGCTCATGCGGCTGCATTCTGGACTAGCTGAAGTCTCCGGGTGCACCTCAAGGGAAGCCCCATGTAGAGGGAGTTACAATAGTCCAGTCGGGATGTCACGAGCGTATGAGTGACTGTGCGAAGGGCGTCCCGATCCAATAGGGGGCGCAATTGGCGAACCAGGCGAACCTGGTAAAACGCCCTCCTGGCCACGGCTGTCACTTGATCTTCCATGGACAGCCGGGCATCCAGGAGGACACCCAAATTGCGCGCCCCATCCACAGGGGCAAGATGTTCGCCCCCAATGGCCAGCGATGGAGTCAGCTGGTTGAATCGGGCAGCCGGAAACCACAGCCACTCGGTCTTGGTCGGGTTGAGCCTGAGTCCGTTACTTCCCATCCAGATCCGTACGGCTTCCAGGCACTGGCACATCACCGCTACGGCATCGTTGGGGTGGTTTGGGGTAGATATATACAACTGAGTGTCATCAGCGTATAGATGGTACTCTACCCCAAAACCACGGATGATCTCACCCAGCGGCTTCATGTATGTGTTAAACAGGAGGGGCGAGAGGACCGACCCCTGAGGCACCCCACATGTGAGGGGTCTCGCGGTCGACCTCTGCCCCCCTGCCAACACAAATTGCGATCGGCCAGAGAGGTAGGAGGAGAACCACCGTAAAACGGTGCCTCCCACCCCCAACCCCCCCCAGCCGATGCAATAGGATACCATGGTCGATGGTATCGAAAGCCGCCGAGAGGTCTAATAGGACCAGGATGGAGGAACAACCCCCATCTCTGGCCCTCCAGAGATCATCAACCAACGCGACCAATGCCGTCTCGGTGCTATGCCCGGGCCGAAAGCCGGACTGGCGCGGATCTAGATAATCAACTTCCTCCAGGTGACGGGGAAACTGTTGTGCCACCACACTCTCAACAACCTTCGCCAAAAAGGGAAGGTTGGAGACTGGACGGTAGTTGTTCAAAAGAGCTGGATCCAAAGAGGGCTTCTTAAGGAGGGGCCTCACCATCGCTTCTTTTAGGGAAGCAGGCAAGGAACCCTCACTTAAGGATGCGTTGACAACCTCTTGGAGCCAGCCTCGTGTCACCTCCCAGGATGCCAGTACAAGCCAGGAGGGACACGGGTCCAATAAACATGTGGTGGCTCGCAGTCGCCCACGTAACCTGTCCATATCCTCGGAAGTAACGGAGTCAAACTCCTCCCAAACAAGATCCGTCTCGTGGCATCCCACTGGGCCATGAATGGGGGCTAACTCGTTCTGTATCTGAGCGATTTTCTCCTGCAGAAAAATCACAAATTCCTCTGCTCTACCCTGTAACGGGGCTTCCCGCACCCTCTGTTGAAGGAGGGAGCGGGTCACCCTAAACAGGGCGGCAGGGCGGTTGTCTGCGGATGCTATGAGAGTAGCACAATGATGACGTTTGGCTACTCTCAGCGCCACAATGTAAGTCCGTAAATGGGCTCTTACCTGTGTCCGGTCAGATTCAGAACGGGTAGACCTCCATCTTCCCTCTAGGCATCTCTTGCGGCGTTTCATCACCCGTAGCTCCTCGGTAAACCAAGGAGCCAGGGTGTTTCGACGCCGCAGGAGAGGCCGCAAGGGCGTGACCCGATCCAAGGCTCCCGTGGTCGCAATGTTCCATGCGGCCACGAGGTCCTCCATCGGGGCGCGGGTCGGGTACAGGAACTGGCCCAAGCGCCGTTTGGAACCCATCCGGGTCCATCAGGCGCCTGGGGCGGAACCAGATTGGTGACTCAGGTTCCGCCTCCCCGCGGAGGGGAGCAGCGATCGGAAAGTCGAGCCGGAGAAGTGAGTGGTCTGACCATGACAAGGGTGTGATGACTATGTCCCCTATACTATTATGAATTTGTGCAGACTACTGCTTCTGACCCTGGCAAATATACGGCAATATTTTCTCATGGAGATATTTGGTTTTTATTTCCTGTCCTATTTCCTGTTCAGTTTAGAACAAAATAAGACAACGTTTGTATCAATTTAACCCAGTTTCAAAAGGTATAAGAAATAATGTAGTATCTTTTACCACTTCTTCTCAAATGTCTTTCCAATTCTATCCTGAGTTACCAATTATCAAGTTGCAAATAAAATGCTTAGGTACACTCAGGCACATAAAAGCCGAGAAAGGTTACTTGTCATAGCTTTACAAAAGTTACACTAGTAAACCGTGGAAGATCTGAAGATTCAGACGATACCATAATTTTCCACAGGATGTTGAAGTTGTGCTATTATTGCCAGTAATATTCATTACTTTCTTCTTAGTTTTTGCATGAAAGTATCCATGATGAAGTGGTGGAAAAACTCATGAAGGCATATGCTCAAGTCCGTATTGGAGACCCATGGGATGGTAAGAGTTTCATTTTATTTATGGAAATAGACTGCGATAGTACTAGTACTAAAATCTAACTTCTTTTCCAGTAGCTTTTAGTGTTGTGCTCAGGCCACCTCTGAGAACTCTTTCCTTTGTTTATAACCATGCCCCAATGTACCATGTCACTCATTCCCCAGTCACTTCCCATCTTGATTGTTGCAACACGGTCTACATGGGGCTGCCCTTGAAGAGCATCTGGAAGCTCCAGTTGGTGCAAAATGCATCGGCCCGCATGGTTTTGTGTAGACTCTGGTGTGCACATCTATCACTTCTCCTGCGGGAGCTGCATTGATTGTCGATTTACTTCCGGGTGCAATTCAAGGTGCTGGTTGTCACCTTTAAAGCCCTTCATGGCTTGGAACCAGGTTATCTGAGGGACCGTCTTTTGCCAGTCACATCTACCCGACCCTTCAGAGCAGGAAGGCAGGGAATGTTGCAGGTCCCATCCCAAGGGAGATACACCTGGTAGGACCCAGAAGAAGGGCCTTCTCTGTGGTGGCTCCCTCTCTGTGGAACATCATTCCCACAGAGATCAGAATGGCCTCCACTCTAATACTCTTCTGGAAGGCGCTGAAGACCTGGTTCTGCCAGCGGGCCTGGGGAACCCAGAGCGGGATAGAGCCCATTAAATGGCTCATGTTATCAGCTGTCTCTGGGGCAGAAGGGGTGTGAGGTGGGGGTGATTTTTTATATTGTACTATATTGATTTATTTGATTTTTTTGTTCGTTTTTATTGTCTTAAATTGATTTTATATTCTGTAAGCTGCCTCGAGTCGCCATGGGCGAATAGGCGGCAATATAAACAAACAAACAAACAAATGTATTAATGAATGATATATATGAATAACCATGTACTGATATAACAAAATTGTTTCAAGCAGTTCCAGGTGTAGCCATGAGCTGTTTAAATAAATCTAATGGATTTCTCATTATATTCTTATAAATTTTATTTGGATTCCACTTAAAATATTTTTTTTTTGAATTGCAGCAAACACCTTATATGGCCCTCTTCATACAAAGCAAGCAGTTAAGATGTTCCTTGATGCAGTGGAAGTAGCCAAACAGCAAGGTGGCTCTGTTGTCTATGGCGGGAAGGTGATTATTCTCTTTTACACCTATAAAATTAAACTTTAAAACAGTGGTGTCGAAGAATGTGTTACTCTGACCAATACTATCTACCCCCTCAAACTATTGGTGCTTTTATCCGTCACCTGATAAATAATCTTCATCTTCAAATTTTGTTTCACAAAGTTTAACCACATATATTTCCTCTTTATATAATGTTTATATAGCCTATAGTAATGTACATTTTATCATGCTTGAAGAATACCAATCCAAGAAGTGGCACTTAGTTGAATGTAGTCAATTTGAGCACAGTCATCCTCTTTAATACTTGAATAAGTGAACACCTGGAATTTCCGGAAGACCAGAAAGTTAAAAAATACATTGCTGTCGAGGAGTGCCTTTTGCCACTACAAAATGAAGATAAAGTAACAGATGTGTCCATGAAGTTTAACTTGACTTGAAAGAGACTTCATATTTGTAGATACAGATTTCTGCAAAATTGAAACAGAGCAGTGACTTGCTTTGACTGTATGAAGCCCAATTATAGGGGACTGAGAAGGACCAAAAGATAAACCTTTCTTGGGTAACTTTCCAATCTGATGTCATAGGGTTTCCTATTAATAATTAGTAATATATCTTATATTGTCCTTATCTGGCATGACAAGGGTTATTGCTGTAGTGGCACAATGGTTACAATGCAGTACTGCAAGCTACTTCTACTAACTGCTGGCTGCTTGCAGCTTGGCAATTCGAATCTCACCAGCTCAAGGCCTTTCCTCCTTTAGAGATCAGAGAAATGAGTTCCCAGATTGTTGGGGAAAATATACTGACTCTGTAAATGCTTAAAGTGGTCTGTAAAGCACTGTAGCGCTATACAAGTCTAATTGCTATTGCTATTGCTATTACTAGTTGTTTCTTTAAGAAGCTACTTCCAAAGAAAGGCAAAAATCGCCTCTCTTGATATGAGGAATTAAATGAGGGTAACTTTTTTGAAGTTACACTAACATATTTCTGAGAAACCAATATTTAGAATTGCAGTTGTATTGTTTTTCTAGGCATGGTTTGTGTGTTGCAAATACAGCTGTTGAAGGAATTTTATGCAGTGGATATTTTCATATGTAGAGATTGATTTGGCTGAAACCTGTGGTTTTTTCCATTCTCTTTTAAATTTAAGGTTATAGAGCGTCCTGGAAACTACGTTGAACCAACCATTGTGGTTGGCCTTCCTCATAATTCTTCAATTGTGCATACAGAGACATTTGCGCCTATTCTCTATGTACTCAAATTTAAGGTAAGTAAAACAAGTCTTCAGTTAGATGCTAGCAAGGTTATATCAACTTGAAATCCAGGACTACAATAATAGCGTTGGAAGTTATCTCAGTGGCATGAGTTTTTCTCCTGTTTTGGATGTACAGTAGTACTTGTGAATCATTGGTGTAAACCGTCTAAGATTATCCAAGGATACAGGGTACATTGAGATACAGGGTACAATGTTATGATAAGGCCTCCTCATTCTGGGATCAATGTGATGAGTACAATGAATACTAGAAAAATTGTATTTTATCATAACTTCCTGCTTGCTTAATCGTTTGAGGCACATTTCAATCTTTTTGTGATTTCACTAGGTCTTGCACCAGAACTTTGAGAAGTTCTGGTTTATCATCCTAGTTTTGTGGTTATATTTAGCGCTAAATTCACGTAGGTTTTTTTTATTTATGTTGCTTTACAGACAGAAGAAGAAGTTTTTAGTTGGAACAATGGTGTGAAACAAGGCTTGTCCAGCAGCATCTTCACTAAGGATTTGGGCAGAATATTCCGATGGCTAGGGTATGGATTTTCCCTTTTCTTTAAGAGGGAAAATATGAATCTGCTTAAAATATGACATAACTTAGTTGTTGAATTTTTATTTCTCCTCTTTTTAGACTATTCATATACATGGTGTATCCAAAGATAAGTTTTATACACAGATTACACAGAACATAGACATAACTTAATTGTATAAATAAATGTAATGTTTGAATTGATTTTATTTTCTTCTAAACTTTCTAAACAAATAAATAAGTAGTGCTTCCTTTATTCTCTTGTGGTGTTTCTCAACCTTGCTAACTTTAAGATATGAGCACTTTACAGAATTCTGGGAGTTGAAGTCCATGTATCTTAATGTTGCCAAAGTTGAGAAAACTTCTTCAACTCATGATCTTTGTACATTCCTAAGCACAGTAATATTGAGGTAAAAACAAAACTTAATCAATAAAGAAACTGATCTATGGGGCCTGAGTTTTGGAACACATTGTACATTTAAAAAATAATAATTTTAAAAAGCCAAAGGATGAACTAGCAAGCATAGAAACGAATACACACTTTTAAAAAGTGATAAACAGACCTGAAAGAAAGTAAAGCTTTGAAGGTTACATAAGATTGTATCTATGTGGTATCTGTTTATTCTCTTTCTCTCTCTCTCTCTCTGTCTCTCTCTCTCTCACACACACACACAGACACGCGCGTGTGATTTTAAAAGAAGTATAGACATTTTAAACATTTATATAGACAGAGATGATCTATGGTGGAAAACATTTTAATATAATCCAGAAAAGATATTCTGATTTGATGAAATTTATTTTTCACTATAGGGTTTCGCAAAGTTAGATTGTATCTAGGTTGTAAACCAATATAAGGATTTATTATGAAAGACTGTTCAGTAATTCTCTGACTTGCCACTAAAAAGACCAGTTAGCTATTGTTGTCAAAGATGCCATGTGCCAAGTTGTTTTCCATCTTGCTGACACAGTTCAGCGTTAATATGATGCAATTTTAACAAAATGTAATGCTGCATACGGCTTATTATATTAGTAATTTCTAATGCTTTGCTGAAATAGATTTATGTGGCCTCCTGTGCCGCAAAAGTGCAGATGAATTATTGTAAATTGATATCCCTCATAATTCTCATGAAGTTTAAGAATTTCAAGGAAATTCATATTAATTACCATTTAGTAAGCACATTTTTATTTCTCCCTAGGCCCAAGGGGTCAGATTGCGGAATTGTTAATGTCAATATCCCTACCAGTGGAGCTGAAATTGGAGGTGCATTTGGTAAGTTGTATAGATATAGCTAAATCTCCATACCTTTGTTACCCTATATACATAGAACAAGTGCTTGTAAATGTTTCAGGATAATTCTGTCCTCCAATTGCATTAAAGTCAGAAATACATTGGCTTCATCTGCAAAATTATCTCTGCAGAGAGTGTGTTGAGTAATGACTGAACAAACTAATGCTTGTTGGCGTGTTAATAGGGATCTACACTTGGATTTCTTTGTAGGCAGTTTACACTTCTGTACTCAACTCTTTTCCTTGACAGTAGGATTGGAAACAATTACTTTTCCAAGAAATGGATGCTACTTCATGGCCTCATGTGTCTCCCAGTTCCCTGTCTCTTAAGATCTCATATACGAATGCTGACATTTCATGAGATTTAATGAACTAGTTCGGAATTTAGGCTAAATATATATTTAATCTGTTATTTAACTTGGATAGATGTCAGGTATATTGGAGGACACACACTGGAATATTTAGGAAACTGTATTGTTTCATCTGATAAAATTATTCTGAAAGTAGTTTGTACTGAAGAATATGCAGATTACAAATAGTTCTTGTTTAATGACCATTTGTTTAGTGACCATCCAAAAATACAGAAGGACTTGAGACACATGCCTGAAGTTGCAGAGGCTGTTGCGAAGTCTTCACAGTCACGTGATTGTGATTTATTTTTTTTAAATTAAATTTATACCCCGCCCTTCTCCTACAAAAGGACCCAGGGCAGCGCACAGGCAAATTAAAACACAACGTACATAAATAGATCAATTATTAAAATCCAATTAAATTAAATACTCCGTGCTAAAACATTTTAAAATTCTCTAATTAAAATTTATAACTAAAACGTCCAGATCGGGTGATTATCCTAGGCCGGCTTGTTGGAACAAATGCGTTTTAAGACGTCGGCGGAAAAGGCGGAAGTCTGTGGTGGTACGGAGTTCAGGGGGCAGGTCGTTCCAGAGGGTTGGGCCCGCCACAGAGAAGGCCCTTCCCCTGGGTGTCGCCAACCGGCATTGCCCGGCTGACTGCACCCGGAGAAGGTCCTCTCTATGGGAGCGGATCGGTCGAAGGGATGTATGGGGCAGGATACGGTCTCGCATGTAACTAGGCCCCGAGCCATGGAGCGCTTTAAAGATGGTCATTAACACCTTGAAGCGCACCCGAAAGGCCACAGGTAGCCAGTGCAGCTCGCGCAGGAGAGGTGTTACATGGGACTGCCTTGTGGCTTCCATGACCACCCGCGCGGCTGCGTTCTGGACTAGCTGTAACCTCCGAGTGCACCTCAAGGGGAGCCCCATGTAGAGAGCGTTACAATAGTCCAACCTAGATGTCATGAGTGCTTGAGTGACTGTGCGGAGGGCAACCTGACCCAGTAAGGGGCGCAATTGGCGTACCAAGCGTACCTGGTAAAACGCCCCCCTGGCCACGGCTGCCACATGGTCCTTCATGGACAGCCGTGAATCCAGGAGGACACCCAAATTGCGCGCCCTCTCCACGGGGGCCAATATTTCGCCCCCAATTGCCAGTGTTGGACTTAACTGGCTGAACCGGGGTGCCGGAAACCACAGCCACAGATTATACTTGACAACCCATTCACACTTAATGATAGATTGTCAAGCACCCCACAATTATGGGATTGCCATTTGCACTCTTCCCTTGTGGAAAGGGAAGACTTGTGGAAAGACTGCCATTTGCAGTCTTTCCTTTTGGAAAGTCAGCGGGAAAGCCAGTAGGCAAGGTTGCAAACTGCCTCCTTCTGGTTCTGAAAAAAAGCCTGGTCTGAAATCCAAACAGGATTTTGGCACGAAACATTTCCAGCATGGAATGTTTGGAGCCAGCCTTCAGAAATTGGAGCACCCCTCCACCAGTAATCCAAGCTTTTTTCTCCAAGGTAGTACCAGCATGGACCCTACCCCCAAATGCGCAGAAGGGAACTTCAAAATGCTAGGAAAATGTTTCATTGTTATAAGACCTAGAAATGCAAAGTTTTGCTGTTTGGTTTTAGAAATACAATTTCTATTTTCTTTCCTTTTCTAGGAGGTAATAAACACACAGGTGGTGGAAGGGAATCTGGTAGCGATTCATGGAAGCAGTATATGAGGCGATCTACCTGGTAAGAACTGAAGAGTTTGTGTATACTTGAACTATTTTTTCATAATTTCCTCCAGATACTTTTGTAATTTCCCAGGCCTACCTCTAGGGCAGGGGTCACCAATCTTAAACACTCAAAGAGCTACAAAGGTCCTAAACGGAAGCTCCCTATTCAATTCTGGAGCCAACCAAAAGTCTGGTTTCCCCCACCATAGAATCTCCTCCTAGTGCGGTATCCTTTTTCCTCTACCTGTCTTAACAGAAAGCCCTATCAATTGTGGAGTTGACTGGTGACAGGGAGCCGCAGCAGAGAGATGAAAGAGCCATATGCGGCTTCAGAGCTGCAGTTTGCTGAACCTTGCTCTAGGGCAGTGGTTCTCAACCTTCCCAATGCCACAACCTTTTAATATTGTTCCTCATGTTGTGGTGACTCCCAACCATAAAATGGATGTCTCGGTTCCTAAGACCATCAAAAATACGTGTTTTATGATGGTCATAGCGACCCCTGTGAAAGCATCGTTCGACCCCCAAAGGGGCCGCGACCCACAGGTTGAGAACTGCTGCTCTATGGTATCAGGTTGATAATGCTTGGTGTAAATGTTCTCCTATTCACTCTAAAGTTGGGCAGAGAAACTCATAAAAGGGCAAGAATGTAGAATCCTCTTAGAAAACATTAAAAAAAATAATGTGAAAGAAGGGAGAAAATATTAAGGGCACAAGAAATTATCTTAATACATGCATTTAATTAATTCAGATGACATTCCATTTAATTGTAAAACTGAATTAAATCAAATTTAGTTCTCATTTGGACCCTGACTATTTTTGGCTACTAAGCATGTCCCTCAAAATTTAAGGTTGACCTCCTTTTGTGTCTCTCTCCTCTAGAGGCACATTTAAGATGATGCAGTAGTTCTAAATGTAGGATTTGCAGCAAGCTATGCTTATTCAGCTAATTTTCTTGCAGAGGGGATTAGCATACTCTGTTAAGAATTTTAATAATTTGACCTTAAACGTAATGGTATATATGAACTCAGAATAAATATAAATATGTATATAATAAAAACTGCATTTTAGAAGATTTTATGTTTTATATCTGATGACATACAAGATTTTGTGAGGAAACTGCAAAGAGATTTTAAGGGGAGTCAAGCATAATACTATTTGTGAGGTGGCTGAAGTGTTTCTAGGTCATCTTTAAAAAACCATGGCAAACACTTATTTAGGTGAGAGTAAGGTTGCTGCTGTGATGACAACATTTTGCTTGTTTATGGAGAAAGCAGTTTTAACCGGTATTTAAAACATGGAAGATGGCAGTAACTGGTTTTTGGGCATACAAGAGAAAGCAACGTATGCGCTTTCTAGTAGGGTGTGCAGAATGTTCTATCCCCATGATGGCGAACCTATGGCACGGGTGCCACAGGCGGCATGCAGAGCCATTTGTTAGGGCACGCAAAGCGTTGCCCTGACAGCTCCAGCGTGCATGCCCAGCTGACTTCTGGCTTCTTTTGAGGCCATTTTGCACCCTCCGGTGGCTTTCCTGAAGGCTCCAGAGGGCGAAAAATTGACCCTATGAGCAAACCAGAGGGGGAAAGCACGCACATGTATGGCATGCCCATGCACAAGCCCCCCTGCGCTCCCCCCGCTTTTGGCACGCGAGCCAAAAAAGGTTTGCCATCACTGTTCTATCCTGAAATATTCCTGTTTTGGAATAGCTATGCATATTTCCTCTAATCTGATACAAAATTTCATTCACTCTTTTTCTTTAATTAAACAATACATTTGAAGCCTTAGGACACAGAATGGTTCACGAATTGAAATCTGATGATTCTATACAATTTGTTCTATAGTAGGATACAGAATTGTTAGAGAAAATTATTCCGATATGTTCCTTCTAATTCTTTTCATCCTGCCATTTTGATATTTACTTGCATTGTTAAATCTATTAGATACTATGTAGCAGTTTTGAATTAAAAATAAATATTACAGTTAAAAAGAGTGAGTTCGATGCAATGGTTAATATGGCTTAGAACCAGTAGAGTGAATTCTAGTACCGCTTTAACCATGAAAGCCAGCTGGGTGACTTTGGGTCAGCCACTTTCTCTGAATCCAACTCACTTGTGAGGGAAATAGGAGGAAGGAGTATTAGATATGTTTGTCACCTTGAGTTATTTTTTAAAATTAATAAAATCTAAAAATGAATCAATCTAAAAAAAAATAAAATGGTACATGGTAATGAATACAGAAACTTCCTTAGCAAAGCTGCATACTAACTTGATGTACTTCCATTTGAATCCATATTCTCAACTCTGAAAATGTATTTTAAACTGACTGATTCTTCCAAAAACTCTTATGTTGAGCTAGATACAGATTTAGTTTTGTCTAGATGGGCTTTTTCTAAAATCTGCATATTTTAAGTTTTCTGTTTTATCTTTCAGCACAATTAATTACAGCAAAGATTTACCTCTTGCTCAAGGAATCAAATTTAATTAAGAGGCAGGTGGAAACACTATCTTTGGTGAACCTTGCAGTAAGAAACCAAACATCTATTGATTTCAAATCCTCAGACAACGGCTACCTGAAATATCAAGCATCAAGGGTATTTGTAACTGCTGCACTAATCTCATCCAGAAAATTCAAATTATGTTATGTACGCCAATCATGTTAATAATGTGCCCAGACTCTGATTCTGTGCAGTGGAGGGCAGATAAAGAGTTTGGCAGTAAAGTAGAATTTGGATTATGAGCTACAAAATTTGGATTATGAACTGCACAAATCCTAAAATCCTCTCTTTGCCACATTGGCAGTGCAATGGCAGCCAATGTGTTTGGAAATAATTTATATGATACTGGCTTTACTGCAGAAATAAACTTTATAAAGCTCTTGTTATTATGGAGTACCTGTTTATTTATTCATGTAAAATGTTTTGTTTTTTTTAACCACACTGTCTTCCTTCAAATAAAATCTTCCCCTGTATTAGAAAGGATTATTCTTAGAGTAGAATTCTCAACCTAGTGTTGCAATTTATACCATCTGCAACTGGCATGGCAGATATGATGGAAATTGTGGATCTCTACATCTTGTAAGGGACATGGTGACTCCGTGGCTAAGATGCTAAGCTTGTCTATCAGAAAGGTCAGCAGTTCGGCGGTTCGAATCTCTAGCGCCGCATAACAGAGTGAGCTCCCGTTACTTGTCCCAGCTTCTGCCAACCTAGCAGTTCAAAAGCATGTAAAAAATGCAAGTAGAAAAATAGGGACCACCTTTGGTGGGAAGGTAACAGTGTTCCGTGCACCTTCAGCATTTAGTCATGACAGCCACATGACTATGGAGCCTTCTTTGGACAGGACTGGCTCTTTGGCTTTGAAACGGAGATGATCACCGCCCCCTAGAGCCGGGAATAACTAGCACATATGTGTGAGGGGAACCTTTACCTTTAAATCTGGAGGGCACCAGGTTAGGAAGGGATAGTCTGATTTGTGGAATGAAGCCACCTTTCTTCACCTTAAAACAGAACTGGCAGGTGGAGCAGAGCTGTGTAAACAGTCTTAAACAAACAGTGACATATTCTCCTTTAGGGCTAAGTTGAAACAATGAGTGCGATAGCTTTGTTCTTGTTATACAAAAATTCCTTGAGCTTTTTTGAAGCTTTTGATGACCCCTCAAAATGTTTCTATTATTCATTCAGGTACTAGAATCAAAGTATTGCTTTCAGAGAGCTATATTGCATTATAGGAAGCTTGGAAGGGTGGTTTTTAAGGCTCATGGGAGGAACAGAGCGAGGCTCTGAGATATATATAGCTGCCTCTTTCAACCAAGCAAAAGCTTATTTCCCAAACCTTATTTTTAAAATTATGTTTTAAAAGTTTAAATGATCACTTTAAAAAAATATGAAGTAGGGATATTTACAATCCTGTCTCTGATTTTTCTATGTGTGAGAGAAGATTGCTAAAGCACATAATCTAGCAATCTAACGATTTTTTTATCTTGATTGTAAGATTATAAGACACATGTTTTGTATGCTGTCCTGCAAAATAATATACTCATCCAGCTCCCCAAACTCGGGGCAACATATAAAGCGTAATAATAAAAACCATAAAACACTCAAACATAAATGAATAAAAAAGCATAAATATCCAAAATTACAGGAGAACAGCTGTCGCTTGATTTATTTCAGGTGGAATCACCGTGGAATCCTCATTATGTTTTCAGGGTTTTCCATAAGGCAAGAATTGGGTCAACTTCACCTTGGGATGGGGTGGGGGGAGGAATGATGTTCCCGAGATGGGAGCCACAATAGAAAAGGCACTGGATGCTGCATTGTTGCAAGCTGGAACTCCTTAGTAGACAGGACCTATAGCATAACTTTTGCTTAACCCGATGGAACAGGTGGATGTGATCAGGAAGAGGGTCAAGGGCAGTTTTCAAATATAAATAAACAAAGAAAGAGGCAGGCCCATAAATAATCTGGTCCTATGCCATGTAGGGTTGTAAAGGTCAAATCCAGCACCTTGAATTCCACCTAAAAGCAAATTGGCAAGAATGCAGCTCATGGAACAGAAGTGTAATGTGTGCCATCTTAGGGGTGCCCATATCTGCGTAGCTGCATTCTGCACTAATTGAAACTCCTGGTACTTTCCAAGGGCAGTTGTATATGGGGCATGTTTAGAGTAATTCATTCTGGAGATGACCAGGGCATAAAGTATCTGAGTAATTAAAAGTAATTGGTATTTGGAGAGGATATGGATGTCTTTTGATTAGAAATCTTGGAATTTTAATCATATTTCCTTATACATTTTAGTGAACAGAGTGGAAAACAGGTGAACATAAAAAACGAAGGAGACATGACACCCTTCTTATGCACAAACCTTTTGTTTAAATGTGGAATATAAGAATGGGATAGAAATCAACCCATCTGACTCATTAGCCCTTATTTGAATCTGTTTACTTGCAAGGAAGGGATGAAAATGAAATAAATTCTGCAACACCACCTCCGGTATTATGTTGAATTGTGTGATTAGGGAAAACAGCTCTGGTTTCTTTGGGAACCATCAATCTCACAGGTTGTGCATGAAGTCAAATTTTATTTTAAAACAAAAAGAAATGCTTTTATACTTTAAGTACTCTAAATACTTTTATACTTTAAATATGCAAGACTTTCATTGTGAAGGAAATACAACCATGTCATTGCAAATTAACCCTGGTAGATAAATACACAGAAATTAATAGCATTCTGATGGAACACAGACTAATGCTAGTTTACAGGCAATTTTGTAAAAAAGCTAAAGGGGGTTCTAAACTGTATACAAAACCACATAGTTGAATTTGTATAAAGACAATATTATTAGCAGACACAAAAATTTAACTTGGTACAGTTCTTACTTAACTTTATCCTGTCCTTCCATAAGATAAATGACTTTTGCAACAAGTATCACTTCTTTATTAGTTTATTCTCTGAAAAATACTTCCTGAAAATTTCATCTTAAATCTGAGTTTGGAAGACTATCTTAGCTTTTTCTCTTCTCCCTTCTTAACCGGGTGCACATTACATTTCTTCTTTTCATCTTAGTGAGTTTTCTATCCGGGATCTACTCTCAAAGGCCTCCTAGGCAAGAGAAACATTTAAACAAGAATCCTAGATATCAATGCTCAAACTGAGATGCAATTATTGGCTAAAACCAGATCCCTGGCTTGGTTGGCTAAGAACAAAACTATTTCTCAACATGAAAATACTTGTCATTGAGTCTGACACAATTTTTAAGAAGCATCTGTTTTAGAACTAGATTTGACTGTTGGTTAAATATGGATGCTTCCACCACTTGCCACATTTTCAGAGAACCTGCATATACCCCAGCCATTGAAAATATTTCTCATATTTTGTTTGAGAAATGAGGATTTTGTAGTAACCTTCCCCTGGAGTTGGAAGGAAATGGTGATTTTATTGTATCCTTTGTCTGGAGTAGGGAGGGAATGAAGATTTTACAGTATATTTCCCTTGACACGCCCACCAAGCCATGCGCACCAAGCCAAACCCACAGAAGAACAGGTAGTAAAAAAAATTGAATCCCACCACTGACTCAAATGTACATATTGTATGCAGAACTGCTAAGTTTATAACTAAGGCGATGATCCTAAGACCCCAATACATTGAACAAATTGGGATACTCTGTAAAGGAGTCATTTATCTGATTACTGACATTTTGAATTACCACATAAGTATTTTATGCTATCTTTCTTCCTATCTTATTTTATTCTGGAACAGAATTGTGTACTGTATTTTTTTTTTTTATCAAAAGGTTGCAAGACTACTCAACAAAGTTCTCCTCCACCACCTTAGTTCTGAGTGCAGTTTTCCAA
Source organism: Rhabdophis nuchalis (assembly GCA_039707465.1). Classification (NCBI taxonomy): domain Eukaryota; kingdom Metazoa; phylum Chordata; class Lepidosauria; order Squamata; family Natricidae; genus Rhabdophis; species Rhabdophis nuchalis. The sequence goes on from CM077644.1 coordinate 188,949,684, forward strand.
ACAACGAAAGCTCTTCTGCCTGGCAAAAAAGGACTTAAGAGAACATCTCTTTATGCTACATTTTAAAATAAGCATCCCTCTGTCAAGAGGATGTTGATTTGAATGTCTGAGCTGGCAGTTTACTTTCTGGCGTGGAAGCCTGGCAGGCAGGCTGCCATAGCGGGTTGTTACAGCTTGCCAATGCACAACGTTGCTATTCTCAAGGATGGGTCAGATTATAGTCCCATTGCCCTTAATGATAGGAACTACCATGTTTAATGCCTGAATGTGTAGCAGTTGAAGCCTGGTTTATAGAATTGTCAGATCCAGGTACTGACTCACTGCTACTGACTCAGCATTTTTTCCCCCAGCTGCTCCAGTGGGAACAGCACATGTGACCTTTAGCAAACATATTTGGCAGGGATTCCACATTACAGATAAGCTTTTAAGAACAGCAGTATTTATGGGAAGCTAATAAAACAAAGACAAGTTTAAAGATACCGTAAACAAGTTGATGTTCCTTAATTTCTAGCTTAATTATCAAAGGCTATTTGAGTAGATTATAAACTGCGGTAGCAGCTAGTTGATTATTGTTCCCTGAGGAACCCTGTTTGAGTAGTTGTAAAATATGTCCTAGACCTGCCACCGCATTATGTGTGGCAAAAAGCTGCTTAGAGTTTAATACAGCTGCTGCTTGCAGCTTCTGCCTTTGCATACACTTAATTACCATTGAATTTGTAACATCAGTGACTCCTGAGTGCTAAATTACACGGGCGATCAATAATTCATTTGCTCTCCTTGTATTGTTTTACTACAGAATGACCTTGTGAGAAAAGAGCAGCTGAAAATTAATGTTCTCTTCTTATAGTTGTAGCATCTTTAGGGATTGGCTTGTGGAAAAAAGGCATTCTAAAATATTGTCACGCTGGAAGGCGTGAGTTTGCTTGCCAAAATAGAAAAAAAAAACCACCCTCTTCTTGAAAGCTGATGGTCAGGTTTATTTGCTCTGCTGCTGAATAAATCCATGTACATTCTAATGTCCTCATCATTGAATCAAATTAAATATGAGCCAAGGACATGGGTATGTGTGTGTAAGTGTCTGTGTATTTCAAAAATGTCAAGAGGATACCCGTCACCATACAATTATAGTCTGACCTCTTTTACATACATTGTGGATGCAATTTTTTTTTTTAAAGGGGAGTATGATAGTGCCCCCTCCCCATTGCAAGTCTTTAAAAAAAACCTACTTCATTTAAAGAATGTTTCCCCCCCTTTTTCAATCTCTATTTTGGCATTTTAAACCCATCAACATTATTATTGATGGATATTGCTGGTCATAGGAAAGCAACATCTGTTGCGAGATTTGCAATCTGTGGCTGGGTTTGGATCCCTTAATTCTTCCATGTGTTGCCACCAAATCACAGTTTTTAACCCAAATGGATGAGGGAAATTCTAAATTCTACGTATTTAATTGGTTAAAACTGCCCTACTCAGTGCACAACTCAGCACAATCATTACATGGTTTGGAAGTAATTATATTAACAGTGTTGACATTAATTTCAATTATGTTAAATTAAATCAAGTATTGAAGTTCCTCTGCCCAGTTTATGCTGACCATGTCCACTTTTCACAATTTAATTCCTGGTATAATTCCTCCAAGGTCAAGGACAGCCCTCATAAAGGAATCATGTATTTTTTCCTGTATCGTATCACAAGTGATTACATTTTATTTTATGATTAATCCTAGCTTACATAGACTAAAAATATTTTCTGCAGTGCTAGCTTTTACTTCCATCAGAAACTTTGTAGGTTTATCCCTTCACATTGACTTATTTCAGGGGTAAGTGTGAGTGTCTGAACTTGCCAGCAATTCTTGTTCTCACACTTCAGAATGCCTGCAAACGGAAAGTTCTTGTGTGTGTATCTATCTATCTTGTATACTTAGTGTCTGGAGCCACAACATTACATGGTAGGAACTAAGGACTATTGCTTACTGTTGCAATTCCTACTGTATAGAGGAAAATACACTTATATTAAAATATTTGTTGTTGTTTTTAAAAAAAATACTTTTCTCTGAGTTTTCAGAGATTGAAGGCCTAAAATAACTTTTATAGGATTGCAATCATAGCTTGATTAGCAAATTTGAGCTTATGATTTTGTGCTGTCTCCCATGATATCAGCCTTATGTTTATTGTCTGAAATATATCACCGCTGCCAACACAACCCTTTAAGTATATTCAGGTATGTTTTGAAATCAGCCAAGATTTGTTTTAGTATGCTAGTATTACCATAACATTGATATTTTTATTCCATGTGTCTTAATTTAGTACTTTATTGCTAGTACTTTATTTTGTTGTATTTAAGCACAATGACAATAAAGATTATACTGTAGAAAAAAATATTTCTACTATATTACCAAGCTTATACAGAGATAATTGTTATAATATTATTAGACACTCTTTATTATTACTGTCAGAAACCAAAATAACACCATAGTTGTATTTTTTATTTCCTAACATTTTCCTGTGAGTAAAGGGTCCCCTTTTTTAAATTAGCCAAGTGTTGATCCATTGGTTGAAAGTGAATTGACCAACTGGCTTGTAACCGAGCCTGATGTCATTGGCTGAAAATTAGTAGCCCAAGGTCATCCAGTTGGCTTTCATTCCTAAGGCAGGACTAGAATTCACAGTCCACTGGTTTCTAGTCTGGTGTCTTAACCATTACTGTGTTTACCTGAAATTAAGACAGTGTCTTATTTTCTTTTGACCCTCAAAATAAGTGCTTGGCCTTATTTTCGTGGAGGTCTTATTATTTTTGAGGTGCAGGAGGAGATGAGCATAGTCAACTCAGGGCTGCTGGTATGTTGCAATATTTTTAGGGAGGGCTTATTTTTTGGAGAAGGCTTATTTTAGTGCTTGCGCTCAAAAACCCGATTGGGCTTATTATCCAAGGTCTTATTTTCAGGGGGAAAGGGTAGACAAAGCTATCTATCAATAGTTGCATTCTAATAGAATGAAAATAAATTGCATGTCATTTAATGCTACTTGAACAAGAGAAAAACAAAGGCTAAATAAAATTTAGGGCAAGAACAGATAGCAAAGAAGTTGAACAAAATCTTACAGCAATCAGTTCAGAAGCTACCGCGGAGTATAAGGAAATTAAGATGTCTGGTAACAACTTGAACAGGCAGTTGTAAGGAATTTGGCTACATTTGTGCTTATTCTTCAATTTTGATCTGATGAAAGATATTGAACATAGAATTCATTAAGCTCACCTGGAAGACCTTGAATCTGAGACACTATTAAATGCTCTGAAATACCTCTACTAAAAAGAAAACACCTTTGACCAAAGCATTCACAACTTCAGCTGCCATTCCATTTATCTGCTTTTGCGGACAGCTGTGACTAATATTGTCTGACATCTATAAATCTCCTGCTGTCTTGTACATTTTATGGTCTTTTGGAAACTCTTACCTGTTTTTTTTTCCATCAGAGAACTTTGAATTTGATCAAATCTCATCCCACGTGTACTTACCTATACTGTAAAGTCCCCAAAGAAACTTGCCTAATATTTTAAACTTTTCATTGTTGTGGTATTCAGTTCTGTGCTTTTAATTTACTCACTCCCTTCTCCCATTGAGGGCTGCTCCTATCTGTTTTGCCTGTACCATCTCTTTTCCATTTGAATAACAAAGCCAATGTTGCTGGAACATCCATCTTCAGCTTTGAAGTAAGGAAAAATACATATTAAACGGGCAGTTCTTGGAACTGCCTTCTGGATTTTCCACCTGGGAGAGGTGTTCCCAATGGAGAATTAATACATTGGATAAACTTTCCTTTCTCACTTTTTATTTTTATTTATTTATTTTTATTAAATTTATACCCCGCCCTTCTCCTACAAAAGGACCCAGGGCGGCACACAGGTAAATTAAAACACAATGTACATAAATAGATCAATTATTAAAATCTAATTAAATTAAATTACCCCATGCTAAAACATTTTTAAATTCTCTAACTAAAATTTATTACTAAAAAGTCCAGATCGGGTGTTTATCCTAGGCCGGCTTGTTGGAATAAATGCGTTTTCAGACGCCGGCGGAAAAGGCGGAGGTCTGTGGTGGTACGGAGTTCAGGGGGCAGGTCCTTCCAGAGGGTTGGGCCCACCACAAAGAAGGCCCTACCCCTGGGTGTCGCCAACCGGCATTGCCCGGCCGACGGCACCCGGAGAAGGCCCTCTCTATGGGAGCGGATCGGTCGGAGGGATGTATGGGGCAGGATACGGTCTCGCATGTAACTAGGCTCCTATTCAGTACAGTAATTATTTCCAACTACATGAGAACTGATGGTGTCTCATTTTCTATTGTATAGAGAAACCAATGATATCAATTGGCTAGGCCATCTCATTACTGATCATCATCCAACACACTGAACGAGCTAAACACAATTCTGAACTGTCTGTTCCCAGATCCTGGTTTAATTCTTGTTGCATCAGTTGTTTATACTATAGGAGTAAAAATAAAGTGGCCTTCATTTTTGTGAGCAGGTTTTTTTGGTGGATGGTCTTTTATTTTACTTATTTTATTTGGAGAATTTTATTTCAGGAGATATTAAGCAAGTACAGTTCTCCACACCCATGTCCTGCCCTATGGAAGAGGCTAAAAAGATGGAAGAGACTAAAAAGAATACACTACAAATATGCTACCTACTGCAATAATAATTTATTAAATTTGTATACGACCTGATTCTCAGGAGGTCTGGGAAACCTAAGACTTCTCCCAGTTGTTTCTACCCATCCAATCCAGTCAGAGAGGTTGGGTAGGGACTAAGAGACATGCCTTCTCTGCCATAGTCCCTGCCTTCTGGATCATTCTCCTTCAGAGACCTCAATCATGTTGGCCTTTTTCAAGGACTTGAAAACTGTGCCTGGGTTTGGGGCCCTGAGTGTCTGAAGGGTCCTGTTTCCTGATATGTATGATAACATTTTTTTCTTGATTGTCAATATATTGATCTTTGTACTATATTTTAATTATTTTAATTGTTTTATGATTGCTTACTGTCTGAAATCATGTGTGTGAGACAGGAGGCTGTAGAAATAAATAAATTCCTCCCACTACTAAATTCTGTTGGACTTTGAAATGCCATAAGAATCTTTGACATTCTTTGCAACAGGCTAATATGGTATTAATTTTTGAAGTGATAGGCAGGAACCATTAAGATTGCCATTGTATAAATCAGACTCATTCAAACTGCTTTCCTTTAGTTATGAGCATCGCCGTGAGGAATCATTCTGTCATTTTGCTGAAAATAGGGAAAGGAAACAAAGGGAAACAAATGTACCAAGTTAAGCTTCTTTTCCCCCCTATTTGTATGTTGGGCCTTTAGGTGTCACTGTTGGTCAGGCAGAGAGTGATGAAAACGTCCTAACAAAGAGTGAGCTGTTCCCAGTTCTCTCTTCGTCTCATGAGGTCAGAGTAGATCAGCCTTTTGCATTCATTGAGGCAGATGTGTGAAATGCAAACTTCCACTCTTATCAGCTTTTTTATGTTGTTGCACAGCTGGGGTCTCTGCTTTTTCTCTCTCTCTCCCTTTCTCTCTCTCTCATCTATCTATCTTTGTAAATATACAAGTAAGTGTGTGTGTGTATATACTATATGTGTATGTGTATATCTATATATTCATATACATGGATAGATAATAGATAGATAGATAGATAGATAGATAGATAGATAGATAGATAGATAGATAGATAGATAGATAGATAGATGATATAGATAGACAGACAGACAATGATATAGATAGATAGATAGATGATTGATAGATGATATAGATAGACAGACAGACAATGATATAGATAGATAGATAGATAGATAGATAGATAGATAGATAGATAGATGATTGATAGATGATATAGATAGACAGACAATGATATAGATAGATAGATAGATAGATAGATAGATAAAGATAGAAAGATAGATGATTGATAGATGATATAGATAGACAGACAGACTGATATAGATTGGTAGATAGATAGATAGATGATTGATAGATGATATAGATAGACAGACAGACAATGATATAGATAGATAGATAGATAGATAGATAGATAGATAGATGATAGATAGATAGATAGATAGATGATTGATAGATGATATAGACAGACAGACAATGATATAGATAGATAGATAGATAGATGATTGATAGATGATATAGATAGACAGACAATGATATAGATAGATAGATAGATAGATAGATAGATAGATAGATAGATAGATAGATAGATAGATAGAAAGATAGAAAGAAAGATACACATATACTTCAGTTGATTAATATTAATTCCACACATATAGCCTGTTGCAAGTATATTGGAAATAGCATTTCAATTTAACAGCAATTGATCAACTATATTATGCTGTGATCTCCGAGTCATATTATTCATTGGATCTATATATGGACTTCTTCTTTACTCAACTTATGCAAATTGTATACAGAACAACACAAGTGCTATTTGATTGCCATATGTCACTGCTGATTAAGGTTGTGATAAAAAGTATTTCCCCCTTCCCTCTAAAATTAGTCAGACCTGTAACGGAATTAATGTGCTTCTAAAAAAATAGCATGATCTTCATAGAAAAAGTTAATGGTAGAAAAGGATAAGGGCTTAGATTGTAAAATAAATAAAGGGAAGAAAACTCCAATGCCTAATTTGATTGAAATGATCTTTAATGTGTTTTTTTACAATTCAGAGGGGAACCTTCCCAAAGGTTTTTTTTTATTTTTTTAAATGAGTTTTTAATGATTTTCCTAATTAGACATTTTTCTTAAAGTTTGCCTCCTAAATATACATTTGTGCTTTTTTTCTGATGTATGTAATTGTGTAGGGATACATATATAGGGAGGCGGTGGCTCAGTGGCTAAGACACTGAGTTTGTTGATCAGAAAAGTCAGCAGTTCAGCGGTTCGAATCCTTAGCCCCGCGTAAGGGAGTGAACTCCCATTACTTGTCCTAGCTTCTGCTAACCTAGCAGTTTGAAAGCATGTAAAAATGCAAGTAGAAAAATAGGAACCACCTTTGGTTCAAAGGTAACAGCGTTCTGTTCGCATTTGGCATTTAGTCATGCCTGCCACATGACCACACAGACGCCTTTGGACAGCGCTCGCTCTTTGGTTTTGAAATGGAGATGAGCACTGCCCTCTAGAGTCAGGAACGACCAGCACATATGTGCGAAGGGAAACTTTACCTTTACATATATTTATCTCTGGATCAATAACAGTATTCAGAAAAGTGTAGATTTCTATGTCGAATTGTGTTCTTATACACATAACCTTTCAGATCTGCTGAGTTCGTATAGACCTTTAGGGTTCTTCTTTCTCCATAGAAAGCTTAAGAAAGATTCCTAAATAGATTCGGAAGCTGTTCTGTTTCAGGAAGGAGCTACTACTGAAATCAGCATGCCTGTTTAAAAAAATGATTGTATACAATCTCCCTCCCTCCCTCCCAACCTTCCCTAATATAGGAATTATATTGATTTAGACCCTGATATATCATGGACCAACCAGCACTAATGTTATATCAGTTTCCTATGTTTTCTAAATTCTGTTAAGTGAATTTTGCCCCCTTTTATGTCCTTTCTTGCCAGAGTTGTTAAGTGAATCACTGCAATTGTTAAGCTAGTAACGCCGTTGTTAAGTGAAACAGGCTTCTCCTATTGACTTTGCTTGTTGGAAGCCAGCTGAGAAGGTTACAAATGATGATACTGGGACAGTGCAACTAACACAAATACATGCCAGTTGCCAACACTCAAATTTTGATCACACGACTATGGGGATGCTGCAACAGTCATAAGTGTGAAAACTGGTCATAAGCCATTTTTTTCAGTGCCTTTGCAACTTCAGTCACTAAATGAATGATGGTAAGTCAAGGACTACTTGTACTTAAAAAACACATTGAGCTTTTGAGAATATTTAGGAACAATTTTGAACTCTCTTGCGTGGCGTGTGTGTGTAGAGGAGTATCCCATTCAGAGAATGGTTGCCTTGAAGAAGTAATTACAAAGTACAAATGTATTAAATGTAACCCCTCTTTTTTACATCCTCTCTCCTACGATGTACTTCCTGTCATCCATATTTGTTATTCCAATAAATGCCCACCATTTAAATTCTTTAAAACAGGCAAAAGGAAATCCAGGTATGATAACGTTAGCAGCTGGAACTTTGTTTTGTACCTTGCTAGCTTCTCTGTTTTTGCATTAAAATACTTTTTATTAAATGTAAAATGTCAGATGAGAATCTTGGCTGACGCTAGGGATATTCATGATAAAGGTTATATTTGTCATTTTTAGCTTCATAGCTACAGTAAGTATTCCCAGCTATCCATGTGTAAAATTGCAGATCAGGATGTAATTGATCAGAAGTCTAGCCACTAAACTATGGTCAAAGTATGTGCCTAACCAAGACCTGGGGTGGCGCTGTTGTTAGAATGCAATATTGCAGGCTAATTCTGTTGACTGCCACCAGTTCGATCCTGACCGACTCAAGGTTAACTCAGCCTTTCATTCTTCCAAGGCCAGTAAAATGAGGATCTAGAGTATTGAGGGCAATATGCTGACTTTATAAACTGCTTAGAGAAGGCTGCAAAGCAGTATGTGATATTTAAGTCTAAATCCTATTGCTAGCATTATGACCTGATAGCGGTTTGATTGAAAGCTATGCAGAAACCCCAAAACATTACTGGTGATGTTGCACCTAAAGGCAGGTTTTTTTTAACCTTGCCTTATTTATCTTCCTTTATTTCTGATTACAGTAATCCCTCGTTTTTTGCGGTTAATCGGGACCGGACCCTTCCGCGGAAACTGAAAAACCGCGAAGTAGGATTCTGTATATCTATACTGGAAACTTGAGTTGGTGGACATCGTTTAAAGCAAGCACTAGGGGGCGCTTGCCTCCTACCGATGCATTTTTTTGCTATTGAAAAACCCGCGAAGCACTGAAGCCGCGGAAAATGAAGCCGTGAAAAACGAGGGATTACTGTAACTATAAAGTTTCCTTCATATATGAATAACTATAAAGTTTCATCACTTCAACCTTTTGTCCCCTGCTCTCCTGCCCCATCATTTTTCTCTTTTGAACTTTACTGGATTTAGACCATGACAATCAGTTGATTGTTATATATCTTTGATCAAAGATATATAATAGAATGTATAATATTGGAACAAAGTGTTCAATGGCCATCAAATATAATGCAAATGAGTAACTTCCTTTTGTGCGTATGGCAAAATTAATACTCATTGCTATCAAAAATCTCAAAACTCAAAAATACTCTTTTGTGAATGCATGCATCAACATTACACGTGTGTACAAAGGAGTCGGGCTTTATCCTGCTACAATTGCCATTCTTAATGCTTCTTTTTTTAAAAAAAACTACTGGGGATGCTACTTTTCATTTCTTTTGCCTGAACAAATGAATGATAATACAAAAAAATAGTATGTGAAATAATTTATATTAAACGTGGTTAACGGTAAAGGTTTCTGATTCAGTATCTTGATTTAAAGTCACAATAAAGTTTAACACCCTTTTCCAATCTTTTCATTTCTGTAAAAATTGCTTTCTATATGAGACTTGCCCAACTAAAGTTTGCTCTATTTGTTCTTTGGTAGCAGCTGTTCAAAAATTATTGCCTTCCCGTTTCCTGGCAAAGTCCTGGCAAAGTGCCTTCTTGATAGAAAGTTAGCCTATTACATTTTATTGTTTAAGAGAATGAAAACTGGTAGTTGCTTTCATATTTTGATCTTGACCTCTGTTTGAGCTACCTGGGTAGTCCAGAGTTCAAGAGACCTGCTACGGAGAGCGGATTGCATTCAGCGCTGAAACAAATATTTTTGAAAGAGTGCTTTGGTTTGGTTTTTTATTTTTTATTTTCCTGTGTTATTTTAAAAAGATACTGTAAATAAAGGAGAGCAATTCAGCAAGCCAAGTAAACTACAGCAATGCATGTTTTTAAAGGATTGTTCGAAATTTTAAGAGAGGAACAACCTTTTAATACAATTTTAAAAATGCCTATGGATAAAATAAGGATCAGGGCAATATTTTTGGGGAAGTGTAACTCAGTGGTTACTGAGTTTGCTGATCAGAAAGGTTGGCAGTTCGCTGGTTTGAATCCCTAGTGTTGAATAATAGAGTGAGCTCCTGTTACTTGCCTGAACTTCTGCCAAGTTTGAAAGCATGTAAAAATGCAAGTAGAAAATAGGAACCAACTTTGGTGGTAAGATAACAGGGTTCTGTGCGTCTTCGTTGTATAGTCATGCCGGCCACATGATCATGGAGTCGTCTTCAGACACCACTGGCTCTTCAGCTTTGAAACTGAGATAAGCATCGGCCCCTAGAGTCGGGAACGATTAGCACATATGTGCAAGGGGAACCTTTACCTTTAACTAGAACTTGTGTAATGTGAAATAATGTAAACCAATGGAGAGTGCCACTAACTAGTAATAAAAAGTATTGTAATATACTAAATGACAAATCACACAATGAGATTTAAAAAAAAAATATACAGTATTTTTACCGAAATAAAAGATAAACATGAAAAAATATAGAAAGAGTAAGAAGAAAAATGAAAAAAATTCAGAAAGCAATAGAAAAAGAAAAAATTAAGACTGCTGACCTTTTTTTACCGCAGATAAAAATAAACTACAATAATTGCTCTCTTCCTTTAAGATTACCTATATAATTCCCTTCTTTCTATATTCGACCTTTTTTAGTCAGCAAATCCAGAAATCACTGATTCATTTTTATCCAACTTGAATAAAAGGCCTATAAAGGGTTTCCAGTTTTTTTAAAAAATTAAACCTTGTTTTCTCCCTTGTCACCCCTATAGAATGATATACTTTTCTGTTTAAATGCTCTCATTAGATTTTTTTAAAGAAAATGTTAATAAGCTTACGTATATGAGAATATTTTTATTCAGATTTACACCTCATGGGGAAAGGAAGTTTAATCTAGTTATGATCCTGTTGAAAGTAACTTTCTATTAAGTATAATCTTTATTGTCATTGCACTTAAATACAACGAAATTGCTTTTACGTATAATGGAAAAATCAAACATTTGTGAATTGGAACTTCCTGTGGGCTAAAAGTGGCAGATGGACGAAGGCTATTTCCAACAAGATTATAGCAGGGAAAGGAATTGCTAAATTTTATCCCTGGGAAAATTGGGAATACCTATAATTCAAAGAAAATTATCTGCTTGGTATCATCTACAGTATGTAGATTTAATACAAAAATAGTATATTTATAAGCCAAACTATCTTTTCCAGCAAAGGGATGCTGGAAATTTTATTTCAATAACAGTGGGAGAACCACAGGTTCCCCACTCCTTGCTTTATATATTTCTACAAAGAGTAAAGTATGTGTGACACCACCTTGTGTACATTCAAGTAGGTAGGATATAGGCTATCCTGTATTGACATTTGTGGTAGTCTTTAGGTTAGAGCAGGGCTCTCCAAACTTGGCAACTTTAAGACTCGTGGACTTCAACTCCCAGAATTCCCCAGCCAGCATAAAACGAAACCGTGCATTTTAAAGTTGCTGCATGGAACAAGGTATGAATAAAGTTGATGGTCTTCTTTCTGGAACACAGGTGTCAAACTTGCGGCATCACATTGCCATCATGTTATTTTTTTTCCCTTCGTGGAGCTGGGTGGGCGTGGCCTGCGTGTGATGCATCCGGCCCTTGGGCCACCAGTTTGACACCTCTACTCTAGAACTAATGTTAACTGATATGCCTAGGGATAAAACAAAATACAATATAGTAAGCACTATAAGGCTATAGTAGAGATGGTTTGCAGAGATATAAAATTATGGAAAGCTAAAGCAACTGGTGCGAATGTAAATGAGATATGGATATGTTTTATTTACACTTCAGGCTAATAAATTTTGTTATCTTATTTCTTATTCCCTTTATGCACATTTTACACAATGTTGCTAGTCCCAAAAGAGATGTTTGCTTTAAGTAGTGAAGAATTGGTCCCTGGCTACCTTGCTCCATTATCAAAACTTTCTATAAAGTGAATGAATGATTTTTGATGTTCTTCTGTGAAAAGATTAGAGGTGGTTGCCTTCCTAAAAATTACACTGAGCCTTCATTGTTTGGTTACAATCTTCTGGGTGAATACATTGTACAACAATTTGAGGGACCGAATATTGCAAAATGTAGTGCTGTGGGCTAGGACTCAATACAGATAGTCCTCAACTTACAACAGTTCTTTGAGTGTTGGTTCAAAGTTACAACAGCACTGAAAAAAGTGACTTTTGAGTGTTTTTCACACTTATGACCACTGCAGCATTCCCATGGTCACGTGATTTACATTTGGATGATTGACAACTGGTTCATATTTATAGCAGTTGCAGTGTTCCTTGGGTTATGTGATCTCCTTTTACTTTATTCATACTTTTATTCATACTTGTGACCTTCTGACAAGCCAAGTCAATGGGGAAGCCAGATTCCCTTAACAACCATGTTACTAACTTAATGACTGTGGTGATTCATTTAATAGAGGTGGCAAAAAAGTCATAAAATGGGGCAAAACTCACTTAACAAATTTCTCACTTAGCAATATAAATTTTGGGCTCAGTTGTGGTTGGAGGTCGACGATTACCTATACCTGGAATCCATAAAAAGTCAGTGGCATTTTTCTTTCTCTGGAGTGCAGGGAAGGTCATGTATAATAATCCTGATCAATCCTCATATTGGCCACTGTCAATGCTTCTATAGTTTTTATAAAAAATAGTCCCAAGTACTTTGTTCCTCAGTAATCCTGAAAATCTTTGCTATCACAAACTAACAAGGCTATTTGGAGATTATATTTCTCGTGTCGGGCAAAGGCCAAAGTAAACATATCTGTATCTAATTTTGCTGGTAAGACTCTGAAATAGCAAAGAGATAACAATTTGCCATGCAGAGGGTGAAGGTGTCCAGACCCATAAAGTAACCAAAGGATCAGTATTCCTTTGATGCTTTGACTGCATCTTTGCAGTGAATTTGAATACTGCAATCAAATACTCATTTGAATACTGCATCTTTGCAGCATTCTTCTATATTTGCATTTATATGAATTCCACATAAACGCTCTACAGAACAATTTCATTTTATGAGGTCTTATGATTATTATTTTTTTGCATTAGCAATCTGCTACTTGCATTTGGATTCAGAATGTTGTAACCCAAAACGTTGTTTGTAACCAATAATACCCAGTCAATTTGGCTGCTTCCTTGAATGTACAATAGATAGAAAATAGGTTATAATTGAATACATGTCAAAATGAAACTGAGCAACTCTAAGTGCTTGAACTAAAAATATACTTGAGGTTAAATATTGACATAGTTTGCATGGCTGTAACAAAAATTCTGGTATATTAACCTTAGCAGACAAACATAATATTGGAATCTGGGTTTCAGAATCGTATAAAATTATGATAATTAAGATGGATCTAACAGGTTGTGAACAGTGAGAACTTTGAATAGGAGATGAGGCAATGGTTGGTAGGTAATAAAGAATATTGTGGTTATAAGCAAGGGTGGTAAAACAGTATTTTCACCAAAGAAAATTTCAAGAAGAATAATCAATAGCTAATGTTGGCTAGAGACCTTAAGACTTATTATAGTATAAATCATTTGGTAAATCTAAGGATAGGGAAGGCTTATAGGAGGGCGTGTCAGCTAAAGCTCTGAAATTCTTTAATATGTAACGCCTGTATGTTAAGTGTATAATGATGATGACAGTGTACACATTTTGCAAATACAGTCTTACCTCATTTGTTTGCTTCCATTTCAGTTTTGCTTTATTGGAATCCTGCCATGTAGGACAAAGGGCATGATTTATTCTCAGAGCCTTGACTTCCTTATGAATATGTAATAGGCATACTGGAAATCTACAAGAATTCAAGGGCTGGTTGGTCAACTTTTTTCAGCTTAATAAAGCCTGATCAAGGGAAAAGCATACTGTATTGCTAAGATGAGAAAAGCTGTTCATCACTCTTTACTCTACTTAAACTATGTTTCTATGATTCAATTTGTTTTTAAAAATCTTAATATGCAAGAAAAGTTGAATTCTGATACAAGTACTCAAATCAAGTACTCAAATCAGCTCTGTTCTATCCAGCTTAATTCCGCTTTGGCTGGTAACAGTGAACAAAATGAACAACTTCTCAAGCTACTTGAAAATGTTTAGCAGTCACACTTCAAGCTTCTACAATTTTGCTAAGCATGACAAGGTAAAATCAAAGCTACTCTGACAGTTAGGCATTTTTCTAAGTAATGCAAGAATCTTAACGCTCTAACATATTTTTTACAGTGATAATGACACCCATGGCAATTGTCCATGGTTCCTCCCATGGAGAAGACCCTATTCAAAGTTTGCTGTATTTTATATTGCTATTAAATGGAGTGATATTTTTCACTCTAGGTGGTGCATAGATGGTGAGCCACTGGGCCATTGACTTTGAAGATGATGACATGGACATATAGATTGGAGTGCAGAGATATAAAAGTTGTCCTTGTTTAGGGATCTCAATTGGTTTTGGTTGTTAAGTGAACCATGTGATTCAAAAAAATCACTGTTTGCTACTGCCTCATTCAGATAACATTTTCTCATACAGTGTCCTGTTCCTCCTTGCTATCCCTTTGCAGGGCACAGAGATTGCTGAAAGACGCTGCATCTTCCACAGCTGTTTTCTCAGAGTGGGCAAACTGTCTAGCCCCATTATATATTTCTTTTCTCTCCTTATTTTTCTATTAACACAACTTTATTTAACAATGAAGTTGTAAATAAAGATATACAAATATAGATCCCTACAAGGTCCCTTCCAACTCTGCTATTGTATTATTATTGTATTATTAAAGAAGATGTTGGAGAGCCATTTGTCTGAAACAGTATAGGGCTTCATGCCTAGGCGGGGGGTTGGACTATATGACCTCCAAGGTCCCTTCCAACCCTGCTATTGTATTGTATTGAAATAGAAGGAGGGAGGGAGAAGAGAGGGAGGGATGAAGAAGGGAAGGAAAGAAAAGGGAGGGAGGGAGGGAGGAAGAAAGAGAAAGGAAGAAAGAAAGAAAGAGAAAGAAAGAAAAAGAAAGAAAGAAAGAAAGAAAGAAAGAAAGAAAGAAAGAAAGAAAGAAAGAAGCCTTTAAGAAGATGTTGGAGAGCCATTTGTCTCAGATGAAGACCTATATTCCCCTCCTCTAAAAAGTATATCAACAGTACTCCAGTTCTATTATTATTATTATTTAGTCTTGTTACAATTCTCTTATTTAAAACAAAGATATAATTTCAAAATGATATCTATTAATAAACAGATAATTGTTCAAGTTGTGCAAATAATAATAATAATAATAATAATAATAATAATAATAATAATAATAATAATAATAATAATAATAATAATTTATTTTTATATACCGCGTCCTCTCCCCAAGGGGACTCGGAGCAGTGTTGATGTTGATATTATCAACATGACATTAATAAAGATTCCAAGCAGGGTATATTTTATTTTACAATATCAAAAAATATGACTTTTTGAGTTTAGTGTCAAAAGTTCCACTATATTATTATTTATAAATGTTTAAACTAATAATAAAACACTCCTAAAAATAATAAAGGTTTTTAATTTCTGACTTCCCCCTTCCCGGTGAAAAGTTAACCCTCACAATCACAAATAGGTATCTTAATAAATTATGGTATGCCTTTTTCATAGGTTCTAGAATTATACCTATTAAAAAAAATAGTGGCTCCACTTTAAATTTAATCCCCAAAATTCTCTGCGTAACTATGTATATTTTTATGGTACTTTTTTTTTTTGGCACGTCCACAGAAATGTTTCCTTTTTGTGCAATTTCCCACATTTATTACTTTATGATTTATGTACTTTTGCAATGATTGATGGAGTTGTATACTATCTGTAAAATATTTTACAGCAATTGTCTTTCAAATCATAGCTTGGTATGCATTTCATAAGCTTGTTTCATAGTTTTCCCCCACTGCTGTATTGGAATTGTCCCTTTGAATCCTACTATAAAAAATTGGCCTCTGATTGAGGTGCATTTAAACATAAATGAATTCTCTGT
This sequence comes from Rhabdophis nuchalis, assembly GCA_039707465.1. Lineage (NCBI taxonomy): Eukaryota > Metazoa > Chordata > Lepidosauria > Squamata > Natricidae > Rhabdophis > Rhabdophis nuchalis. The sequence continues at coordinate 188,965,776 of CM077644.1, forward strand.
ACATTCAGAAATAGTTTATTTTAAATATATAAATTACATTTCATGGAAATGACACAATTAACATCTCTGCTATATAAGCAGAATGCTGATTATTTACAGATATAGAATATTTTAAATGGCATTAATATGATCTAACTCATTTGAGACCTCAAGAGTCAAATCAACAGTAAGGTATGTCTCTTAAACAAATACCGTATTTTTTGGACTATAAGACGCACCAGAGTATAAGATGCACCATGATTTCAAAGACGTAAATAAAATAAAAAGTTTTTGCACTCTGCAGTCCTCCCAAATCCTCTGCACGTTTTTTTGTGTGCAAAAAATCCCACTCTGCTTATAGAGTGCTCCTGGGGCCTGGGGGAAAAACGAGCAAAAACCAACCCATTTTTCACAAAAACAGGGCTGTTATTTGCAAAAAATGGGGTGCATGCAGAGATTTGGGAGACTCTTAGAGTACTCCTGGGAGCTGGTGGGGGGGGGGTCAAAAACGAGCAAAAACTGGGCCTTTTGTACAAAAAAAAGGTGACATACAGAGGCTTTGGGAGGCTTGTAGAGTGCTCCTGGGGGCTGGGGGAGGGGGCAAAAAGGGTCCATTTTTTGCTCTTTTTTGCCCTCCTTGGCCCTCAAGAGCACTTTGCAATCCTCCCAAACCCTCTGCACATCCATTTTTGCAAAGGGGGCGGGGTTTCGATAAATAAAAAATGCTGTATTTAGTGTATAAAATGAACCCAGATTTTCACCCTCTTTTTTTGAGGAAAAAAGGTGCATCTTAAACTCTGAAAAATATGAGTTGTTGACTTGCAACAATTCGTTTAGTAACCGTTCAAAGTTACAATGGTACTGAAAAAGTGACGTATGACTGTTTTTCACACAACTGTTGCAAGATCCCCATGGTCAGGTAATCAAAATTTGGTTGCTTGGCAACTGATTCATATTTATGATGGCTGTAATGTTTTGGGGATATATAATCACTTTTTGCGACCTTCTGATAAGTACAGTCAATGGGGAAGCCAGATTCACTTAACAACGGTGTTACTAAGATAACAGCTGCAACGGTTCATTTAACTGGCAAGAAAGGTAATTAAATGTAGCCAAACTCACTTAACAAATGTCTTGCTTAGCAACATAAATATTATGGTCCTAAATCGAGGACTATGTATATAGCAGAAGTTAAGGATTTTCTAATGGAAAAATCATGGCTTTAAATTAAAATGCTACGGACTAATATTGCACATTATTTCATCACTTGTTTTGAGATGCTGAACTCATGAATTAACTATCTTTCCATAAGAATGAATGAAATGAAAATTCTAATACAAATAAGTTCGATACCCAAATACAGTAAGATACACAGTATATAAAAAATAAAAGGAAAAATAAAATAAAAAGCTCCAAAACCTTGGCTTATAATTAATTTAGAGTATGTCAAATTTGCAAGTTTATCAATTGGTTTGGTTGGAATAATAGACTCCTATAATGATGCCTCTATATTAGTATCTGAACTTCACTTTAGTTTTATAGATGACTATGCTGGTTTATCTAAACACATTATATCAATTGTATAATTGGATAGGAATGCACAGATTGCAGGCCACCTAAATTGACCCATTTATTGGGTTTAATATTGTCGACATATTTAAATTCCAGTAGAAATTAGTGCTATCACTTATATAAATGACTGTATTAGTGACTCACTAAGACCAATGTAATTCTAAAATAATGTCAAATTAAGGTCTAAAGATAGGCAGTTCGGTATAGTTGTTAAGGCACTGGGCTAGAAGCAGGAGACAATGAGTTCTAGTCCCACCTTGTGCAAAAAGCCAGCTGGAAGACCATGGGACAATCTCTCCTAGGAAGAGTGGAAAGCCAAACCACTTCAGAATCCTTGCCAAGAAAACTGCAGGGACACACCAGGCTGTTGACAGGAGTCAACAATCACTGAAACACACACACACACAAATTTCAACTGACTCAATGTGTTACTAACTTGGTTTGAGCCAACTGCAACATTAGGATTGTTAAACTTTGATTGTAAAAGTCTTCTGATGTGCTTTTCTTGTACCTGGATATGATAGAAAACTTTACCAATGAAGGCTTTGGTGGGTATGTGTACATGCATGTGTGCATTCATGATCCTGTATAAAACAGGAACATATATTTAATTGAAGCTGAGCAAACAGCACAGATTCTATTTGGCAATTGTAGGAACACACCAAAAAGAACTTCATCAAATCAAAATGCTAACTTATTCACAAAATAAAATTTATAGAGTCCAGCTAAAGCCATTCTGGATATGTTCAGACTTTCCTTCTTGTTTGGGTAGAGAGAAAAAAAAGAAGGAAACTAGAATGTTCAAGATATAAGCATATACAAGCTATAAAGTTTTCCAGACATAGTTGCACAGCAAATTGTATATGCTCATATTGGTTACCTAAAATACAGTAGAACAGAATGGATTTATGGTAAGTTTAAGTAATATAATAGCAATAGCACTTAGACCTAAATACCTCTTCACAGTGCTTTACAGTTCTCTCTAAGCGCTTTACACAATCAGCATATTGGCCCCAACAATCTGGGTCCTCATTTTACTAGGCCCAGAAGGAGGCTGAGTCAAACTTAAGCCAGTCAGGATCATAATAATAAGGCCTGAGATGGATCCTCTCAGTTATTCATCCTATACAGTGTAGACAAAGAAATGGATTGTCCTCTGAGACAACAAGTTGCCCAACAGTTGTAACTTTGAACTGAGCTCAAGTACACATAATTTGATTGGCTAAGGCTGATCTTATCTTCAGAGTTGCTTATTTGAAGAAAAAAATGAGGTGCGAATGGAGTAATCGAAAGGCAACAGGCAGTTCACTTATTGTCTTCAAGTAGCTTCTGTAAATTGCTTTGTATCTTGGAGAAAAAAAATACAGAACATTATATATGTCGATAAAACTAGCTGCTACATGGACAAGAGATGAATTGTTCAATACTTTCTTTCATTGTGACTCAGTCCAGGTAAATTCATAACAATGAGGATTACATTTTTAAAAACTATTATGTCTAGCCCTTACTCCTCCCAATCTTGTCTTAGTACGATGTGTGTCTAGAGGAGGGGTCCCCAACCTCTGGTCTGTGGACTGGCACTGGCCTGTGGCATGCCAGAAACTGAAGCTCCATCTGCGGGATGCAGGTGGCACACGAAACCATGCTCCCTCTGGCCCACAGAAAAACCTCTCTCCATGGAACCAGTCCCTGGTGCCCAAAAGGTTGGGGGTCGCTGGTCTAGGGAGCAAGGTGGCTTATTGCAACATTTGGAGAACAGTGACTTTATCATTACAAAAAATGCTATGAATTGAATGATTGGCTCCTCAGGTTACCCAGTAGATGTTCATATAAGTCTATAGCATAGAGTAAGACTATATATGAGCTGACCTGAAAAGTAGATTAACTGAAGAGGCCTAAAATGCTTTAACTGGATATTTTCAAGTCTGTGAAGAAGAATTACTGTTTCCAGGATCAGAATTTTATTAGTATTCAGCAGTGATGGCATAACCTTTGGGGTTGGCATGTCAAAAATTCAGAAAATATCTAATTTGGCTCTAATGTCACCCCCCCCCCCCAAAAAAACCAAAAGAGAAAAACAAGGAGGGTATATTCCATTCTTCTATTCCTCTATAGCTGCTGAAAATGGAATGAGAACAGAGCTGCTTCAAGAATAGCTGGTGTTGGGGAATGCTGGAGTGGAGTGTCACCTTGGACACATTTATAATGTTTATAAGTCTAAATAAAAGTCTAAATAAAAGTCTAAAAGTTATTTAGACTTATTTATAAGTCTAAATAAAATCAAAAATCAAATCACATGACATTAGTTCACCATCACTGGTATACAGTATGGGGACAGACAAAATTTCAAAGAATTATATTTTTGTGGATAGATTTTTGCCTAATTGAGACAATGGAGGTGGGAGGAGAATATTCTAGGAAATTGTCTTAAATTATAATAGAATTTATCTTAGAAAGTTTTATTAGCATTCTTCATTATATGGCCTTTTAGGCAAGCTATACCTATCAAAATATCTTCTAAACAGCTATGAAAGATTTTAACCCTCTTTCGTTCCTATCGACATTAAGAGACATTTAACTGTCTTTTCATTCCACTAAATCTCAATTTCACCTTCACGAAGTCTCCCCACTATTTTTGTTTTCTGTAGTTTAGCAATTCATTCCAGTTACCTTTTCCAGTTTAATAAGATTAGCTGTTAGCTCAGCATACAGACCGTCAACATTAAATTTTTGATGATATCCCAAGCCACCTTGAATTGGAAATCTGAAATAAAGAACATGGGTTGAGAAAGTGAGACAGCATATAATTACATATGGAATAAATTAAAAATCTAACTAAATAACATAACCAGAACGCAGCAGAAAAGACAAGTTTATTCCTTTATGCTGATATACACTGAGTATAGCAACTTCATGATACAAGACTCATATCAGCAATGTATGTTCAGGTCATTTAGTAAAACAACGATTTTGATTTTCTCTAAAAATATATATATATATAGCTCATGTGGCCCAGTTAATAGACAGCATTTGTAGAACAAGTGCTTTAAATAACTGGGTATAATTTTTCACTCAACAAATCAGCATAAAGGTAAGCATATTGCTTATGCTATTCTAAATGGCCAAAAGTGCATTGCAGCTATCAAAGCCAAAAGGGTCAGTTATATCCTTATTGAATTCATACGTTTATTGTTAAACCCATAACTCAGGTGCTATGTGATGCAGGTGTAATTGACTACCTATGGGACTATCTGGTCCAAATTTGTTGTCTCTTCAGGTGTATCTTCGGTGTAGTCTTTCATACAGAGGTTGTTTTACTGAAGCTGATACAGGCCATAGATTAATGTTTTAGTTTCATGTCTGAACTAGATTTTCTTTTCACAAGCTCTCACTGCCTTAATACTCACTGACACTTTTATATCACCTTGGAAATGTAAAGATGTTCAAAGAACTGGCTATAAGTAAGCAAAGATTGTACCACCAAAGAACAGTAGATGTTAAAAATTGGACAGTTTGATAGCCTTACAAAAATTGTGGCTGGCAATCTTGACTTTAGTTCTAAGCCAACAAAATACTTTGAGCAGCAAACTCTTTCTAAATTTCACAGAATGTTTACATTCACCAACTTAATACTCTTTCTTTACAAGCAGTGGAAGGCAGACTCACAAACATCTTTTATGACAACAGAACCTGCCCTTCCGGCTGAGATGCTGCTGAAATTCTAGCATATGCCCTATTTTATTGTAACTTTTAGAAATGTAATTGTAAGAACTTATTATGTCTGGATAGCCTGTAAATTCTATGCTTGTTATTTTTTGCATAAGCAAGACTTAAATGTTCAAGCCCATTGCCAAGTATTCTACATATTACTCTAGGCACAAATTTAAAGAATAGAGTATTAGGGTGGCTATTAAAGTTATTAATAGTGGTTTTGTAGTAAATTATGGGTCCCATACAGCTATTCCATTGTATTTTGGTCTGTGATTACAATAAAGGTTTAAGGTTATCTTTTTTAGGAATGCACGAGGGCTGTTAAGAGTGTAGTTTGAAAATAATTGCTTGAAGGTGTCTTTTATAATGTCAATATTCATTTATAAGCACATTGAAGCTGTTGCATGGAAATGGCAGCCTGAAAAAAATGGAAATTTAACATACATTTACTTTGGGTCTTTTTGAGTTGTGGGTCTTTTTCTTTTTGCATTGAGTTTATTAGCGGATTATACTAAAGCACTAAAACACTGTGTAAAGCACCACATGGTTTAAGGGTTTGTACAACTGGGGTACAATTAGATTCTTTGCACATACAAAATGTAACTCTGGTCCTATAACTTCAGTAGCAGATATTTTTTGCAGAAATACACTGAAGGTCGTCTGTCTTCATGCTAGAAAAGTATTCACCTAGTAATTTTTTACAATACAGTAATCCAATTGCAATGTGGTCGGGCATGAGAGACTGTCTGAAGGGCCTCCCAATTTAGAAAAGGGAACAACTGGCACATTAGATGCACATGTCTACACGCCTTATGGCCCTCAGCTGTACATGCCTTAATGCCCTCAGCTATGACCTGCTGTTTGCACAAGAGGACATCGGAACTCCTCAGTCTTGAATGTTGAAGCACAACCCCATTGAGGATCAAGAATGGCAGGACTATTAAAACCACTAATGGATAAGATGAATTAGTTAATGTAAAGGCAAAAAAAGGCATCTACAGTGTTGTGCTGTAGTACTGTGATATAATCTGCCAGGCTAGGACAATCATTTACTAAAGGTCCCCATTCTGTAAGATCTCTGGGATGAGGGCTAGGGCTTTTCGTTGGTGAACTTTGCTCCCTGAAACACATTACCCCAGAAATGAGGATGGTCTTTTTACATTCAGGGTGCATATTTAAACTGTATTATTTCAACTGGCACGAAGTCTCTAGTTAGTTCTGGTGTCTCTTTTGCATTTAATTTTAATTACGGTTCTAACGGTTGTCTACTCACTGTGACGTGAACATGATGATCATTAAGAGAACACCAGAAACTGAACCTATGGTTTGTAATGGGTGGGTCCCCTCCCCTCCGAAATTGGAAGCAAACACTGGTTTCTGGCAAAAAATGTCATAAATTGTGAACATGGAATGTTACAAGTGGTCATAAATGTAGGCCGATTGCAAGGGTTCCAAATGTGATTGTGTGATCATGGATTGTTGGAACTTCAAATCTGGGTCATAAGTACCTTTTTGGGGGGATGGATCTTATAACTTGGAAAGGTCACTAAGCAACAAGTCCTAAGTTGCAAACTACTTGTATATGGAAAAATACTTATTTTGGATAAACAAAAAGTCAATTTCATATAAAAGAAATGTAAAATATAGTGTATGGTTATAAAAATGGAGTTGGCAGCATATTTTAGTAGTTTTGCAATTAACAACAAAAATAATAAATGTACATAAAAAGAAAAAGCAGGAAACTAGCTAGGCTAGATATGGGCTGTGTGTGATATAGCTCAAGTCTTGAATTTGTTAATAATTATGTTTTTATCCTTAGCAGGAGTGTGTTTTTATATAATGTATTTTTAAAATCTATTTTAGGGTTAGGGTTATAAATATAAATGTATAGGGTTTTAAATATAAACAAACAACCAAATAACTATTTTAAAAGGGCAAGCCTGGTTAAAGAAGAATAAATGTAACACCAGAAAAAGTCAGAATGACAGCAACTATCTCGATATGGTTGATCAGTTAGAGGTTACCTGCTTGGACTTTCAGACTTTTGATAAAGTCTCTCCCCAAAGATTTCTCAGAAAACTTATTACTCAGATGACTTATCTCTAGAATCATAAGCAGTTTATTTCTCAAGTTTTCAAGTCCTGTTTGTATTCGACCATTGTGAGAAGTAGATATTGGGCTAGTCAGATTCTCACCTAGACCACATCATCTTTCTTGTTTTTAAGTTTATTTGGAAAAAAAAATGTGGGTAGAGTTTCTATAATATAATCACTGCCTGCCTGCACCCAGGAAGGATGGTGAAGAATAATCAATAGAAAATAATACAAAAGACACTGCATTTCAATGAAGAGTATCCTTACTCATTCATATGTGGATCCACAGTAGAAGCTATGGATACAAGTTGCTCTTCCAAACGATGAACTTTATATCGCATATAGAATGTGGAACAAATGAGGATAAAAACACTGCAAGAGAGATGTAGAAGAAAAAAAAGAACATAAACAGGTGACAACTCATGTAAGATAAACTCATTTGTAATATAGAAAACTTACTACAGTATCAAAGCTCCTGTTACACTGAATTAGGTAACATTAACCATGCTTTGTTAAATCCTGTACTGATGTGCTTTAATTTTAGCTTAACTCATCTGTGTGAATAGATATTCAGAAGGAGGTTGGAGATACTGCTCCTTAAGACAGCGGTCACCAACTGGTGGTCCATGAGAAAATTTTGATGGTCCACAGAAAAATTATATGCATTTTTTATATTACACTTAATCAGGGGTCCTCAAACTACAGCCCCTAGGCCAGATCAGAGGGGGGAAGAAATTCCGACTTGGGCTCTGCTTCAGCCTCTTGGTGTGGGGCTTTGGATGAAGGCTGGAGAGAAGTGCCACTGAGGGCAAAGAGCCAGAGGGCCTTGTTCCAGTGGGACTGCAGCATGGCCTGGAACTGGCTGACCATCTTAGCCCGCTGAGCCTTCAGGCGCTGGTGCTTGGCCTTGCATTCCCTCAGGTCTTTCCTCTGCTTTGAAAGCCTATGCTTGTATTCCTCAATGAGGTGCTTCTGCTGAGCCTCTTTCTTGGCCAGATCTAATTTGAACTGAGCCAGCTGTTTTCCCAACTCTTTCTCATGGTGGCTGCTTAGGTTCAACAACTGCTTCCTGTTGGGGCCCTAAGCAGCCCAGGCAGGCAGGCAAGGAGTGGCTGGGAGGGGAGGGGCAAGTAGAGGTCGTCGAGGTGTCCCTCGATGTGAGTGACATCAAATTGCCCACACCCACCCAGTCACATGACCACCTAGCTAAGCCCACCCAGCTGGTCATTACGCAAATTATATTAGTGGTCCATGGGATTTAAAATTATGAATTTATTGGTCCCTGAGGTCCAAAAGGTTGGCGACCCCTGCCTTAAGAGAGCCTGAAAAGGGAAAGAGAAAGGTCCTTGTGAGACCAACAAGGAAAGCAAATGTTACTGGGTTGGGCTCTTATCTGCTCCAGCAGTGAATAGTCTTGCCCTATTCAACAGGTTTCCTCAGAAATGTGCTCTGCTATATCAATCCCCTTATCTGCTACTTGGTTTGCAGTGTTGCTGCCTGCTCTGCTTTGCCCATAAATCCTGAAAATATCCATCAATCTTCTTTTCTGTTACCTCCAGGAGTCTAGCAAAATGCTTTTGGAAACGACATAAGCTTGTTATCCATATAACACAACCTGGAGTAATTTAGACAGATCGCATTTTTCTCCCTCCATTTTCCCCAGTGAAAATGTTTACAGTGGAACATATTCAGATCTTTATTTGCGTGCGGCAAGTAAGAAAAAGAAATTCAGAAACCATTTATTTAGCCGCTCCACATCCAACTTTCAGAATATATCTCAGGAAAGATGCTGTCAGCCTCATGCTTAGCTTTGTAATTTGAGGAAATGGTTCCATATACTTACAGAATAGCATAAACAATGAGTATGTGAGTCACCGACAAAAATAATTGAAAATTCATTCTGTCGAAAGATCCGAGGATTCCTGAAGAAACTATGAGAGAAAAATAAAAATTAACCTAGCCTTTGAAAAGACTATAGCTAAACACATACAATAGTGGGAGACTAGAAATGCAAAATAACAAAGAGATTCAATTTGATTGTTCTTTTTCTTCTCACCTATGAAATATATTAAATAAGTATGTTAATATAAGTTGTAGTTTAATGTTGCTTAATTAAGGGGAACTAGCTTTGTCTAGTTAACGTGAACATGGTAAATCCCGACACTTTTATATCTCAAAAAGCCTTGATTAAAATTTACAGCTTAAATATGATTACTCTATCAGCCAGATTAGGTTCTCTCACCATATGGGAGTTGCATTCGAAGATGTAAACTGATCTGAATGGAAATATGTTCAGAATAACAAGGCAAAGAAAGGAATTCCAAAAATACTCAAAGCTACAATCTGTGGTTAAGAAATTGATCTGCAAGCATATGCAGACTCCCTGCTATAAATTAAAGGAAATTGAGAGACTACATGGGAAGTCACAGTCCTTTTATGTTGTTGTCATAGCTATAAATTAGGCCTCCTTCCCCCAATGTCTCTCATTCTTGCCTTTCTCCTATATTTTCCATATAAATCCACATACCTTATCATTTCATTTCAATCTAGAAAACTAATTTAAATGACAACCTGACATAAACCCACCACCAATAATAAATAAATATTAGGTTGGAAAATAAGATCTGCATGCTAAGATCAGATGCAAGCAGGATAGAACAGATGAAAAAAAAGGAAGAAAATGAAGAATAAGATTGTCAAAGTATACCTAATCAAGAAATGTCACCTAGAAACAAGGAAGATCAAGGAAGGACTGGAAATCATAAAGCAGTAAATAACAGCTATTGCCAAGGTGATGAGCAGATACGAAATTTGAATTGCACCCTGTAGGCAGGATCTCCAATTTCAGTCAAATCAGAAAGGTTTCTATTTATCCATCAATGAAGAGACTGCAGTGAATCAATCAACATCTGACAAAGAAGAAACTATGCAATTCTGGGCACAGTTGTGGGTCAACCCAAAGAAATACAACAAGATTTACTTACTGTTTCCTGAAACATTCCTGATTTGATCATCACACCTACATTTAGATTGTACATCTTTATAGACACCTTTCATGTCTGTCTTGGAGTTTTTGAAATGAGACTGCTTATCAGTCTCATGGTAATCTGTTGGAGAAGAAGAAACATATACTAAAAGCAAGGGTAGGCTATTTCAATAGTTCTGAGACCAATAAATAAATGTTTGCACTCCCCATTCTTTGTTGAAGTCTTCCAAATGTCTAGACCACGGATGTCAAACTTGCGGCATCATACTGCCACCACATGATGTATTGTGACGTATTTTCCCTTCACAGAACTGGAGTGGGCATGGCCTGTGTGTAACACATCTGCCCCAAGTCTGACACCCCCCGGTCTAGACTAAACGGTTGTTTTAAGATATTTGAGAAACATTTTTTTTAAAAACAAACCTTGAAAGTGTTCCAATTCTGGGCTTTGAGAACCAGTGCTGCTGGATTCTTCCATCTCCTGTCTACGTCTCTGTATGATGCCATCCAGTTCAGAGAAATCATGACTGAAATCCTGGAAAGGGTCAATGTATTAGAAATGCCAATTAAATATGTGTGTATGTTCCAGTATAACTCTGGAATGCCTCGAGCAATTTCAACCAAACGTAGTAAACAGATGACACTCTCTGGGGAAAAAAAACTGAGGGGGTAAGACACCCCTAACACCACTCGGTGTGTGTGTTCTGTTAAGATACAGTCTGTTGTGCCTTAAAATGTCTTCTACTGTACTGCCATGAAATGGCTGCTACTGTACAGCGCAATGGAGTTGCCATGGTACAGTACTCTACAAGAGGACTCCTTCTGGTAAGGGAGGAAATCCAACATTAAAAATTACATTTGGTCTGGACATTTCCCCCCTATAAATAAATACCCGGGCAATGCAGGGTTATCAACTAGTATTCCATAAAACATAGTGAGGCTTGCTGGTAGTTACATACAGTATACATAATAGGGGTACAACAACTTTAGGTTGCAGGACATCGGACATCCAAACCCCGCTAAAAGTATCAACTTGTAATGTTTAATGTTATAAATAAAATGGACATTCTTTTAATTAATGCACATTAAATGTAATACATTTAATTACTTGAATTTTAATTATATTTGCTTAGTGTCCCCCCCGCCACCATCCCATCTACTGTTGTGTGTCCTCCAGTATATCATTCAAAGTTGAAGGTGGTTTTCAGCCTGAAAAATATTGTGCAGCCCTGCTGTTTGTACAATTGCAGCCAAAGTGTATCTTAACCTAATGTGTAGAACAGTAAGACTGTAGATGGAAAACTTCCAGGTGCATAAACGTCAGCAATTGATTTTCATCAAGCCGTGCCATTTCAAATAATTTAGTTTGCAGATAATATCATTTCTTTTACATCTTTGAAATTGATGGAAAGCAATGTTAGAGCTTGAAGAGTTGCGCAGATGTTACTTAATCTTATTGTTTCTGTGATGAAATGTAATAGGCTGGATTCCCAGGTGGCAGAGGGTGCATTCCAGAGGAAAAAGACACAACTTAGTCCAGATATTTTGTTAGAGAAAACAGGTGAAAACAGTCTCTCTCAAATAGTTCTCTGAATGTCTGGTGGATGCTGATAGTAGAGTGCTTAGACGGACAAGATTCTGCCTGTAGGTATGCAAACAATAAAGAACTCGAGGAAGAATCATCAGGTATCATTTTTTTCTTTGGGGGCCTAATTATATATTTATATGTGTGAATGTGTCTATGCATACAGATGATATAGGGTAAATTTCATTCCTCTGGTAAAGTAGACTTTAGTTCTAGTATATGTTAGGAGGATCTTTGCAGAATTACATCATGTACATGAGTTGCACCCTTTTCTGTATGAGGAGCTATTGTACATTATAACAGAGTCACCTTGGTGAGATGGGCGGCATAGAAGTCTAATCAATATAAAATAAAAATATTTCATGCTTTTGTCATCTCATGGCTGAATATTATAATATGCTATTCATGGCTCAACCCTTGACGATCTTTGAAAACTACTTTCTCAGGTTGAATGTGCCCATGCAATAATAGGTGAAGAGAAATTTTATTAAGGGTCCCTTCAGGGGGTCCCTTGAAGATATGGATATTCAGGAAATGTTTGGGGACAATGAAAATTAACCTACTTATTCTGAATAAGACATCTACTAGATGTCTGCTGACGTATTTTGATAGCAATTAAATTTCTATTGCTGGTCATAAGCCACTCAGAGCCATCAGAAACTATAGAAATTCCAGTACATAAATAAAATTAGTAAAACATTTTATGGAGTTCTCCATTATAAATGTTTTTCTTTTCAAAAATAAACTTACCAGAGGTAATGTTGTAGGACGATCAACTCTGAAACTACTTTCTAAGGGAGAAGGATTAGGACTGTTGCCAACACTCGCATCCTGAAATGTGCAATTAAAAAAATTACACAGTTGGAGTAGGATTAACTAAGTAATACCAGGAATAGTCACAGATATATAGGTAGAACTTGCTTAACCACTGCCCTGCTTAGCATCTATTCAGGATTATGACATTGTGCTGAAAAAGTAGCTATCTTTTCTATTACCTACTCCTATTGGTATCTTATGACTATGTAACGTTGTTACTTGCATGTATACTGAGAGTTTATGCAAATTCCTTGTGTGTCCAATCACACTTGGCCAATAAAGAATATTCTATTCTATTCTATTCTATTCTATTCTATTCCATTCCATTCCATTCCATTCCCCATTCCACTGACTTGTCCTCACACTTATGATTTACAGATCTGAAGAAAATTTTACTTACCTCTAGATGACTGCAAACAGATTTTAACAGTTTGTAAACAGTGTCTCTGGACAGAAAAGAGACGAACATGTACTGTAAAGAAAACCACCAACAAATATAATTTAAAAGCAGGAAAAACTGGTAGAGCTTGCCTTTCCTATTATTATTCTTACTAAAGTATATCCCATTAATTATTACTTAAGGATCTGAGGCATCTACATACCACACGCAATCCCATGTACTCAGCTGACTTTTAATCATCTGCCTTTCATAATTGAAGTTTATGAGAGGCTATCCGAACTGTAACTTTGTGCCAAGACTTTCATCAAGTTAGCACATTTATGCCTGAGCAAGATCAGTTTCAACATGATAGATTAAGAATCCTTTATCTTTATTTATTATGTAATCACATTCAGTGCTACTTCCCATATTTGGGAATGATATTCTGAAAGAGCGCAGAACATAAGAGAATAACTGTAAAAGAGGAATATATGATTTCTAGTTCATATAGTCCTCAATTTTTATTCCCAATTATACTCCCAGAAACAGGGGTAAAGAAATGCAAACAACCACCATAACAAAATTATGTGGTAAATAAAATGTGAACTTACCCTATCTGAGACTGTAGTTATAATGAGAGCATTTGGCACTAAAATTGCAGTTTTAGTCTTCTTTATTAGTGTTACAGATAACACAGGTATAGTAATCTAAAATGAAAGCATAATAATTGTTACAAGATGAAGATGTCAACTTAACCAACAATATTGATGGTTATGCAGCAGAACCCACGCAAAGAAGTGAATACTGGTTTTTATAATGTAATTTCTGCTGTGAGGATATCTAGATTCTTTCAGATAAAGCCATTTTTTTAGATTTAAGATATTTTGAGTGCCAATTTGATGCCTACATTACATTATAACAAAAATAATAAAACATATAAAATAGATGGATCTTAAAATTATTATGTTTCCATCTGTGATGAATGCAAAAGGCCTGCAAACTACTTTTGATATGCATTGCGTTTCGGTATTTATCATTTATATATATATATATATATATATATATATATATATATATATATATATATATATATATATATATATATATATATATATATATATATATATATATATATATATATATATATATATATATATAACCTCAGAAAACATATATATATAAATATATATTTTTAACACACACAGTTCCACTACATTGTGTTCTGACCGCTATTTCACCCCAAAATAGTTATAACAATGCTAATTATTAGCAAATGGAGGCAGATTGATTTAAAATGTCATAAAGAGGAATGTTTGGCAAAATTCTTTATAATTAAACAGTTTTCTAATACTGCAAAACATTCAGCTAAATCTCATTTCGATTATATCCAGCTGGGAAGCACTCCATGTATTTGTTTTCTTCCTGACAATGTTATAACCAAATAAATAGTTCAAAAACTTGCCGTGAAGGAAAGGATTTTTAAAAATGCAATTAGCTGAGCACTTCTGTGAGAATAAAATCACACTGGAGAAACTTTGCTTACAAGTAAAGATACAAATTGCATCTTCACATGATGCTAAGGAAGAATCTAACTATAGTTACAAAGCAAGAAACACACATCATATTTGGGAGTTCAGGCTGAACATCTTAAATTGCATTCTATTCCAGACCTAGTGAAATTCAATTTATGAATGAAGTTTTAAAGCCTGCTGCTTTCTTATGGTTTTGCCTCTACATAGTGGGAATTTATCATTGAAATTATTGGTCAAATAGCCAATAGAAACAACGTCACTGTAATCCTTTGAATAGCTCACATATTATAAAGGTGTCTGATTTTCTACTTATATAGTGCATATGACAGATAGCAGTAGTTCCCAACCTTTTAAGCTCAGCAGACCGGCAGAGGTAGTGGCTGGGGAAGAGAGGAGATGGTTTTGCACACGTGTGCATACTACTTTCATTAATGCAGCTTTGTATGCGCATGCACACGAACTTGCCAACCACTTCCACAGGGCTGGTTCCCATGGGCTGTGGCTTGGATTTGGGCTTTAGCCTGGAGTTGGGGACAGAGGTGGGTTCCTCCCAGTCCTGTCTGATACGCCAGAAGAGGTAGTGAAAATCTGGCGTACCGGACAGGACTGGTAGTAATGGTGGTTTGGCAATGTCCCCGACCCTCCGTCAGGAGCTTTTTTTTAAAAGCACTTTTTCTTGCTGGTTCAGGCAAGAGAAAAGAGGTTTTAAAAACTGGAAGAGAGAGAGAGAGGGGTGGGGGAGAGGGAAGAAGGAAGGGAAGGGAGAAAGAAAAAGAAAGAAAAAGAAGTAAGGAATCTCACTTTTTAACCAGGATTTACCAAAGTAGAAAGAAATTGCTGTCGCTTTAAATCAGAACTGAGCATGCCTGGCTATGGAATTCTGGGAGTTGAAGTCCACAAGTCTTAAAGATTGCTTTGTTGGCTGTGGAATTCTGGGAGTTGAAGTCCACAAGTATTAATGCTGCAAACTTTAAATTGAAACCTGCTTTAAATTGAAAAGCTGCTCAAAAGGAAGTTTGCAAAGTTACATTTAGCAGTTTGTTTCTGGGTCAACTGAACAACAAACTGGATAAAAGATAGGATTCTTATCTGGTTCTATGTTTTTGAAGTTTTGGGGTTTGTGCAATATGGGCTTTGTGTTTCTAAAAGGGTTTGGATCATTCCCTGCTTGTGAGAGGAGTCAAACTTTCTATAGGCTCATCTAGTCCAACTCCCCGCTGCAGCAGGAAACCTTACATTCTCTGGATTATTTTGTTGCCTCTAACAGAAAGGAAAATTGCCAGAAAGGAGAAGGAGTTTACTAGGACAAGGCTGCCATGCAGAGGAAGGCAGAGATAGTCCTTAACTTATGACTACAATTGAGGCCAAAATTTTGATTGCTAAGCAAGAGCATTGTTAAGTGAGCTTCACTACATTTTACCCAATCCATGACATCTCCTGATGAGTGACATCAAGTTGGCCATGCCCACCCAGACACTTGACTGCTAAGCCACACTCACAAAATAGACCACACCCACAGAATAGGTAGTAAAATTTTTTGAAACCCACCTCTGGTTGGGGACCCCCGCCATATAGCATGAGCATTTGCAACTATCATTTGGTTGCATATTACAGAAAAATGAGGCATGCATAATGGACATTAGCACACCATAAGCTATATTTATTTATGAACAAGGCAAATATATGTGCTCCAAGATAATGATGTGAGATCAAATTTGGGTTGGTTACCAGGACCAGAGATTTACTCGTCCAAGCTTTCGGACTCATGCTGGAGCCCATCTTCAGGGAATTTCCCAGAATATGTGCTTTGGGCTGTTCTGTGAGTCACACTTGTGTGGTGCCTTCCTATTGGCTGAATGGTGTGTTGATGGCTGGTGATTGGCTGTCATTTTCTTGTGCTGCCAAACACTTGGCTCCTAAGTATTTGATAAATTGGTAATTCAGCACTCCTGTTAACTGACAAGGGGCCCGTTTTCTGGGCTTCAATCATTTCTCTGGCTATCTTTGTACCTGCATGGCCTATATATTATATTTATGTTTTATTTATTTAAATATATTTATTATATTTATTTATATTTGTTTACCTTAATATCTTTGCCAAAGACTTTGGAATGGAAACAAATCCAGTTCTCCGATACATATAGCTTTCCTTGGTACATGATTTCTTTCTGTAAGGCACAGGTGAAATCTACAAAGATCACATGAGCAATGTTATCTAACTGGGAATATGTACAGCCTGGCCAGGCAATGCATCTAACACACACTATATAAGATAATTTTCTTAAAACAACTATTGCAAATTCAAAGGTATTTCTTCTGAGAGGGGAAAACCCTCTGCAAAGATTAAAAAGTCTGGAAAAATATTCTAGTTGTCTCCGAATCTACATTTTGTATATGAATATTGAGTAGAAAGCGCTATTCAGTACTAAATATCAGTAGACTCATTTAGCAACTATAATTGGGACCAGCAATTTGGACGTTAAGCAAAGCTGTCAATGTGAAACCATGACTGTTTAGGCTCTTAGTATAATTTTCTTTTGCTTTACGGACTTGTGAATGTCATAGATGTGGGGATTTGTCAGAAAATTATTTTTTTCATCACTGTGGTAACTGAATAGTTGCTGAATGAGTCAGTCATTAAATGAGGAGTACCTGTACTGGAATTTTACATGGAAAAGCAAACTCACAATTAGAATGTGCTATGAACCAAAACTATATTGTGTGTATATGTGTGCCAAAAAAAGAAGCCTTTATGGTTGCTGCCTTCTTATTCAGATAAAGTTCTCTTATACTGTGTTCTTTGTCTTCTTTTTTTGACATCTGGCAGAGTTTGTTTAAAAGCAGAGTTGCTTTTCTCTTCAGAAGAGCATGTCACTAAAAATGTTAAGGTAAGTTAATAAACTCAGATCTGTGACCTTGATGAGTGGATTAGAAACCTCCTGCAGACTGGCAGGTCCTGCCTGAAACTGACCAGACCTTAATCAGTTTTACACTGAAGGCTTTTTGTTGTCCTAAGTGCTGCCTTGGTTAGAAAATGAATTTTTATTACTGTTGTATTTGTGAATGGTTGCTATTCAAAGCAAAATTACCAAACAAGGATTACCTGTAGAAAACATGATTTACAAAAATGCAACATAACAGATAAAAATGGTATTCCGCTTACTTTGTCTCAAGGGTTCATCAATTGGGACATCCAGAAACAGCTTGTGAAAATGAGCATTTGCCTTAAACTAAATCAAAACAAACAAATAAGCAAACCAACCAGAATTTGGTTACTGCTATTTAACAATCATTACCCTTTGTTTGCCTAATTTATTACTAAATCCTGGGAATAGTTTTTTTTCATCAGCAGATGGACTGGAACTGTATTATATTGAATGCACATACTTCTCAAAAACAGAATGAAGAAATCCATAGGGACATGAGACACATAAAAAAGTGCAGGGCTTAGATGCCACCTTGACTGTTTTTGACTTCCTGCTTCCACCAATCAGAATCAGAATCTGATATTCTGGAAAGGTCAGTTTGTTCCTGTTCCAGGCTGGAAAGAGAGTTTATACAGTTAAAAGAAACTCACCTCCGTATGTACTAGGTTGAATTATTTTGATCCCAATTATTTTCCAGGTTTGGCACAGTGCTTATACATAAAAACCACACCCACAACAAACTGTGCCTAAGGGCATAAAATGTCTTAGTCTTTCTTATCTGCTAAGAGTACAATAAGGCATACTGCTGTAGTTCCTCAAATGGTTCATTATTCCATGAGGATCAGAAACAACAAAATTATTAATTACTTTGATGATCCTGGGCTTAGTTATATGTGGATATAATCAACGTCAGATGAATTTATTTTGCTTTTGGTTAGCATATCGGTAAACCAGTCATTGTGGTTTATTAGCCATGGTTAACCGCTTGCCATATTGAATAAACCTAATCAACTGAAGCTTACTCAGTAAAGATCAATCCAGATACGTCAAAATTAGGTGT
This sequence comes from Rhabdophis nuchalis, assembly GCA_039707465.1. Taxonomy (NCBI): domain Eukaryota; kingdom Metazoa; phylum Chordata; class Lepidosauria; order Squamata; family Natricidae; genus Rhabdophis; species Rhabdophis nuchalis. The sequence goes on from CM077644.1 coordinate 188,984,416, forward strand.
AATTTTGTTTTGATAAATCATGAACAGAGCCTTTACTGACATTTTAAGAGTAGTATAGGCTTGTTTGATATATGTTTGCATTCATTCCTTCAAGAGCTATTTATAGGTTGCCTCAAACCTCAGGACCCATAGTTTCATGCCATAAACAGGGCTTTACATTGCAGGTAATACTTGGGGAAAGGTGAATGCTGAATACATTTGTGCCCAACTGTTTTCCTTTCTTGAATTCCTAATTCTCACCCTCTGACAGTTGCAAGCCATAGTTTGCCTAAGAAACCACCCTTGCTTAGGGCCACATATTCAAACAAACAAACAAACAAACAAACAAACAAACAAACAAACAAACAAAGATGGAGTGTGAGCTGTAATGGCTGGTTGGCTTCATACAATATGCTAATTCATAAAATGTATTTTACTTTAATGATGGGATAGCAGCAGATCTCTTGGCCTGTTCTTGGTTGTAAGCACATACAACCTGCTTATAGTAATCTCTTAAACATTTCAGCAGTGTTGACCCAGCCTATCCAGACTGCATTACAAGCCACTGTTTGTATTGTGCTCAATGTCCATGTCACAGGTAATCTAGACACTTTAATTATGCAAAGCCATGTAGCAATAATGGCGATCAAAGGTCAAATGTTGATACAGCTGTTAGTAAGAAATATAGCCCTATTTTACCCTAACTTTAATAAATAGTAAGAGTACAAAAACAGCCTGCATCTTTTGTCACCATTCTTCCTATAGCATCAACACATAGAGTCAAATATCTTGGGATATATATTTGCCATTATCGGGTGGCATGGAAAATCTGAGCAAGATCCATGTTGGTCTCTATTAAACCAGTGCAAATCCTTGAAATAGTTCTTGTGGAATGCATAGGAGCAGGCTGAAGAGCCCAGTTGTTCTCCTCCTCCTTTACATAGCACAATCTTTTTCCACATCTAATACCACCCCATCAAAAGCCAAGTGAGTAACAGCAGCTGCTGCTGTCTTTCTTTCACCATGAGGACAGCTGTCTTGATTTAGCATCACATTGTGTACTATTGCTTGGAATCAAGACAAGTTTGTGAGACACAAAGAGAGAATGAGCGAAGGTGAAAGAAGGTTGCGTAGATTTGCATTTAAAAACTGGTCCATGTGTACAGAGCAAGCAGGTTAGACTTAGCACCCCTGCATAAAACTACTGATTTGTTAAACAACACACACTTTAGCTTAATATGTGAACTATTTCAGAGGATTAAAGTGCATCTAAGGATCAGCTCTTACAGATTCCAAATACACCCCTTATTTATAAGTTAGAGTTGTGGGATAGATGGGAAAAAGTGACGTTTCAACACTGACGTGCTATTCCAGCCTGATGTTGTGTGCAGTACTTTTGTTGTTCTGCCACAACCAGGGTCTTCAACATTTCAGATACTAAAGAGATGAGTATTTCTCAATACCTGGTTTGAAGTATGCTTCTTCCTTTCAGCCTTTGAGTCATTCTTGCCATCTAACGTCAAGAAACTATTATCCACAATTGTCTTTGACCTAAAGGAAATACCATTATAGTGATGTTACATTATTCTCATTTTATAAGGTCAGGTTTTTCACAGTTTAGCCAACATGGATGAATTTCTGAGTAAAGCAGGCCCTTCAAGATACTTATGAAATAGTGTGAATTTCTTGCTTCTGACAGTGAAGAGAATGACTTTCATGGCTTTGCTACTTCAATGCTCTACAGCCTTCTCTTGCTATATAGGATCAGAAGCCTCTTTCAGCTTTTGCAAATATTGGAGAAAAGAATTGTAAGAAACAACAAGCAGGCTGCAAGATGGTGTAGCGTGTTTCACTGAGGAAAATATCCTATCTTTTACCCCAAATGAAGTAAGCTCAATAGGTCTGTTGGTTAAGCCTTTGACCAAAATTTATGATCTTGAAAATACAGGTAGTCTTCAATTTACAACTATTCATTTAAACAGTATTTCCAATGTTATGATGGCCTTGGAAAAAGTGACTTATGACCTATACTTGCATGTCCAACAGATGTACTACTTTCTTGGTCACAATTTGGAGGCTTGGCAATTGGCTTATATTTATGACAGGTTGCAGTGTCACATGATCACAATTTGTAACATTTTTTTGGCCAATTTCTGGCAAAACAAAAACAAAAATGGGGAAGCTGGATTCACGTAACTATCACATGATTCTCTTAATGGCCAAGGAGATTCACTTAACAGCCACTGTAAAAATTGTTATAAAATTGGGTCCAATTCAACTTACACTCATAATAACTTATGATGGAAATTCTGGTCCCATATGTAGTTGTAATTGAGGACTATCTGAACCTTAACCTGGATGTTTACTATTAACAGATCTGTCCACTTAGTCATGTATCTTTCACATTGTAAAGAATCTGTATAGTAGTATAATGGTGCCTATATTAGCATTTCCCTATCTGAACTTCAGTTCCTTGCATTCCCCTCCAGTTTGGCCATTATTGACAATTCTGAGAGCTAAATATCACATTTCTGGAGGTTAAGAAAATTTGAGCCTTCAAATTTGTCACAATAAAGCACTGTGCATTATAGACCAATGCAATTGAACTTGTAAATAGGAGTCATGACACAATTTCCTTTTTGAAGAATTCTGCATCATCTTACAGCTTACTGTGCATTCACAAAGATTTTCTGGCTACTGGAAAAGCCACAAAAAGGTTGTCAAAGAGACTTTGGAGCAGCAGAAGTGAAGCAACTTTGCTTTCACAAGTTAGGAGATCCCACTGCTTTGAAGGGCTGTGCTTTGTATGAATCTTCAACACAGCAAAGCACCTCTTTGAAACTTTGCACAAGCCTAATACTGTGAAGTATCTTGAGTAGACTGAACATTCTGACACAGCCAAGAATGTGACTGAAGAGTCCACCCTTCTCACAGGCAACATTCTTCTCATTTCATTTGACTAAATCCTTTCCTGACCTCTAATTAGTGGAAATAGTCCCTTCTTTTCAAGTTTTTACAATGGCAAAAACTTCAATTCTGCCCCAAAGCACAGTTAGGTACTTCTGTCAAACAGAGAAGAAAAAAAATACACATCACTCTCAAAGAGATAACTATAAGGATATACAGAAACATAGGAAAAAGGAAAGAAATATAAACTGCACTGCAAACAAAATGCAAGATAAATACTGAGTGGAATGAAACAAACACAATGTTAAAAAGTTATGTTATTTATATAATTATTTACCAATCACATCTAAATTATATTAAAGTAATCAAAATATCTTTACAGTCCTCAAGGCATGTCACAACTTTTGAGCATCCCTAATGTTTGGAAATTGGAAGTTTAACAATTTGACACGCTCTAAATTTTATGATAGTTTTAAATTTGAAAAATGCTGCATCATCTTGATTTGATCTTGAAATGCTCTTGAAGTCCATTGTGGACCCAGAGGCATTCTTAGAAATAAAAAAGGACAGGGGGCTGTTGGAGTTCCATGCAGCCATTTTGTGAGCGAGCCTATGTCAAGTTCTCAAAATATGCTAGTTAGCCTCCAAAATTTGGGAATGGTTCTCTTAATGTAAATTTTCTGACAAATTATTATTTGGGAAACCAGCAAAATCCCAACATTTGTTTCTAGTTTTAAGTGGCATTATTTCATTTTCCAACAGTCATGTTAGTTTTGCTGCTCTAAGAAAGAGAAGATGAATTGGTGCGCTTCTATACAGGACTATTCCCAATTCCAAAAAATGCCATCCAAATAATTAAAACCAGCTGTTTTAGAAATAAGAAGAGCAAGAACCTGTAAACAATTAGGAGAAACGTGTAATTGTATCCAGATTAATTTACCGTATTTTTCAGAGTAAAAGACGCAACAGAGTATAAGACACAGCAAGATTTTGAAGAGGAAAATTTAAAACAAAAAGGTTTTGCACTCTGCAAACATCCCCCAAATGGCCCATTTTTCATGAAAACGAGCCCATTTTTTTAAAAAAAGGAACGAATAGGAAGCTTATAGAGTGCTGCTGGGCGGGGGGAGGGGGGGCAAAAAACGGGCCATTTTTGGCTCATTTCTGCCCTCCCCAGCTCCCAGGAGATCTCTGAAAGCCTTCTAAAAGCACGGCCATTTTGGTGAAGGGGGCAGAGTTTTGGGAAGCAAAAAATGCTATATTCAGTGTATAGGATGCACCCAGATTTTCAGCCTCTTTTTTGAGGAAAAAGCTGCATCTTATACTCTGAAAAATATGGTACTTCCAGCCCATCTATACTTTAAAATGCAGTGCTAGGCATCTGCAAATTAATTGGGCACACACAGAGATGTGGTGCTTGAATTTGCACAGATGTTCTTGGCTACCTCCCTATTGGGCTGGGAACCCAACCACCAGGAGAGATTAATATAAAAGGTAAATTCAGATCTTATAAAAGAGGTTCAAAGTTTATCCTGATCAGAGATACTGTAGAAACCTATCTCGATGAATTCAAAGATCTCTAACATTCACAAATATGTTGTCATTTTTCTTTAATAGAGATTTAACCATTTATCTAATTTATCTAGTTGGTTCTAGATGAATCTAGTTCATTACCGTGCAACTGCAGCTTTTTTCTGGTCTTCAAAACAATCAGCCTCATTAAATGACATTTGTGGCACCCCAAAGCCTGGTTTTCCCGATTTCTTTTTTTCTTCTGTTCCATTTTCATTTTCTGAACTGCAAGAAAGCAATATCATTTGTTAGGGCTAAAAAATATAAAGCAATCATTCAAAACTTCAATTACAGTTGCCAGTTCCAACCATATATATATAGCTTATGTTTTGAAGGGTGGCATTTGAAGAATTTAATATTTTTTAGATACTTTAATTAATTATGTTATTAGTAAAGAACTAGAAGATCTGACTTTCCTTACATGGGAAGAGATAAAAGCCATCTTGAGTTCTCAGACAACAAGCAGAATATAAATGCAATGCATAGAGCAAACAAAGCAAGAACTATCAGAGAGAGGTTTCAAATGACATGATTTTGTTCTGCTTATGCCATAAAATATTTGTTCCAAATAACATGAGTTATTTGGAACAAATATTTCCCATTCACAATCTGACAAGAGATGGCTAACTAATGATCCTATATACAGAGTACGTATATATACTCTGACAATTTGTGGGGAAAGAGAATAGAGATCAAGGATGATGGGGAATCAAGACTCAGTATTTTAACATTCAAGTGTGAAAGACACTGTGCCCATACTTGAATCTATTCACATGGAAGTTAACCTTCATTTATTTGAAATAAACATGTTTACAGTGTCCTCTTTCATTGCCGCTGTAAGATGAAACTTAAATAGTTGTGTTAAAAAAAAACTTTGCTTGCTTGTACTTCCCTGCTGTTCACAGGGTTTTCACCAGTTAATTGGAATTAATTTCCCTTTAATAGAAATTGCTGAAAATGGAGAACTTTTTCTTCATATATTCCACACCATAAAAATGTCAGAGTAACACAACATGCCACTTAGATTTTTGACAGTCTGTTTACTTGTTGCTTCTTATATCGCGTGGAAACAAAGCTCAACAGTTTGGAATAAGATGTCTCACTGAAAAAAGCTTCTCCTTCCATGGTTTTTCTTTCGGATCCCCTGAGATAGTAAGTCTTTAATACTGACAGAGATAAACTGTCTTTTAGCCATGGGATTCATAATCTAAGTTATGCATGGCAGGGGAAAGGGAGGAAAATAGCCAATTGTGAAATCTACCTATTACTACTGCTTATCTGAGAATGTTAATAATAATTATGTGTTAAAATATTTTTCTAGGTAGAAAGATCAGTCAATATTGAATGATTTGACTTGTTTGGAAAAACTGGCCATATAAATGATAACAAAGCCTACAAGCATGGATATTTGCAGAGAGAAAATGACCTGATGGGTCCTGATGCTACAAAAATAAATTACACAATCTTTATCACTTGCACAATGATTTCAGCGTATATAGGATATAATTGTGGATCCATACCTCAGAGAGCTGGTGCAGAGCTACTACCCTAGCAATATTTGGCAGAATTTATTTTTCTCAGTTTGCAATAGCATAGGCAGAGTTCAAAATCCCACACCAGGGCTAGGGTATATGCAAAATATATTTAAATTGGAATATAAAAGACAGGTTGCCTTTGGGAACATATTAAGCTGATTAGTTGATTTCAGAAATGATTAACACATAAAATCTGGCTGCAGGGGTACTCCAAACTTTCCGTATTTTAGTAGTTTAAATTTCATAATTGGCACTTTTAGATCATTGGGAAATAAGACCTTCCACACCTACTGATAAATCTTTATATGTGACTTCTCTTAAAATGCAGAATCTGTTAGTAAAATATAAATAACAGTTTCTGTAGATAGTGAAAACAGAATTAGTGTATATATGTATTATGGGAAACCCCTCCTCCTTCCGGGAGTAAAATATTTTGGGGAATATTTAAAGAAGTAGAATATTATATTTCCCCAAAGGAGAAATGGAGAAACATAGATTTAGAGCCAGAAAGCTATCCTGTCTTTCTCAATAGCCTATGGCAGATGCCCATTAGAAAATCTTGGTCCAGCCAAATTCTAAGAACAGGAGATGACCTTTAGGACATAAGGATTAACCCATCACCTTTAGAATAGCAAAAGATATAGAGTTCTCTACATTGCACAACCCCCTGCAGCATTTCACAAACTTTATACAAATCCTTGCACTCATCAAGCTAATTTGTCAGCTGTCCCAGAACTGCATGGTGTGATTCTGTTCATCAATAAATAGACCACTTTTTCTAAGCAGCTGGTCTCCATTTTATTTTCAGCACCTCTTTCTCTGCTTGGAACTGAACCAGATGGATTTTTACATACATATTCCTACAGTATTTATCTGTCTGTCTGTCTATGTATTTAATAGCAATATTCAGTTAAGTAATTAGTGCTTTTAGTCAATACCTGGTTAATCAGTGTTTTTAGAAAAAAGAAATAAAAAAAAGCTGAATGAAGATTTTATTATGAATTCTGAATCAGCTATATTGTCTAAACTACCTAATATATATAGAATGATCCAGGAAAGAAAATGATTTAGCTCTAATTATGAGTTGTAAATTTCACAATCCCTAAAAACCTTAAGACACACAATTCACAGAATCTGGTGGAGTTTAAAAAACTTTAGAAACTGCTTTAGCTGAAAAAATTATCAAAAGGAACTGAAAAATGTTATAATGGAAAATAGAATCAGCCAAATCTAGTAACCTTTGTCAGTTACTTTATTTAAAGTTTTGCTAATACATTAATCTCATCTATATGTATGGAAGTAGATGTTTAAGAATCTCAAAGCAATAGAGAGGCAGACAGGTGAATAGATAAAATTCTGCTTCATAAGGCATCTTAAATAGATAAACTAAAAATCCATGGGTTTTTTTCTTGAAGCCTGATGTTTTCTCATATCATAAAAGATTTGCATTAATCCCAATCAAGCTTTAATTCATTAGCTTCTGATTAAGAGAAGATTTGAGAATAATTCTTAATGAAATGTTAACCACCAATGCCAAGAAAATCACATCATTTAAATGATAATGAATTTGATGTCTCAATCTTTTTATTTGTATTTTTATTTATTTAGTTTGTGAAACGTACAAGATAACAGGTATATGTATAAACATGGACATGAACAAAGGAAATGAGTATAAATAAATGGGAACAGTAGAACAAGGACAGAAGGCACGCTGGTGCGCTTATGCATGTCCCCTTTACAGAACACTAAGGAATCCCGTGATGTTCATGGTAGACAGTTTAAGGTTGAAGCTGGGGGGTTAGAGGAGGTAACAACAGAGTCAGGTGGAGCATGTGTTTGTTTTCATTGAAATACGTATTACTGGGAAGACCTAGCGCACGCAGAAGCACTAGGCTGGACAAAGTTAAACCACAATTTTACTCAAGCATCCTCAAAACAAGATGACATACTTCTAAAGCAGAAAGATGCAATGTTGAGTGAAGCAACATTTGAGGAAATGCGTTCAGCAGAAAAGTTACTGTTTGTTTGGTTGAGTAAATTGTGCTCAATTTATTGCTTAACAGGTGAAGAAAACATACTGCCCAATTTGACACATGTCTATTCAGAATTAAGCGCCCTTAAGTATGCGCATACCGGATGCAAACATACAGATACTTACCTGGAAAAAAAATCCTATCAATGAGATTTACTGTTGAATAAATATGTTTAGGTTTGTATTGCCTCTTGTTCTTCATATTAATCCTAAGGCATGACATGTATTTTGTCTTTGGATTCGGACTTCCCGTACTAAAGATAACTGAAAATACACATTCAAATGTTTAATAATTATGCCTCCACTCCCAATTTGTACACTTTACTATCGGGAAGACTACCTGTTATTTTCCCCTGTACTCATATAGTACAAATATATTATGTTTATTTTGGCCAGCAGAAACAATAGCTTAAGACATTTAAATCTCTCCTTTGCCTCTTCTTTGTTCTAAAATACAGTGTACAAAAGATTGCTTTAAAGATGAAAAATACATAAATGCTTGGGCTTCAAAATATATATTCATAAGAATTTCTGTTTGCCTATAATTATCCTATTGCAGGAGAAAAACTGAAAGAAATGCAGGCTAGACCCTTTCATGTAAATATGAAGAAATAGTGTAAAATAAGCTGAAACATGAATAATTTTCTTATAAATACATAAACATTAAATAGAACAAATAGCCAGTTAAATAGAACATTTTTTTTATTATGGACAGAAATACCGTGGGTTTTTTTGTAAGGCTATCCTTATTACTTTCGTAGACGGAAATTTTACCTGATACAAAATATGGATGCCTTTATTGTAGGCAAGTAAAACTGGCGGCCTGTAGGCCAGATATACCACATGTATTTGAATTTGAATTTTATTGAATTTTTATACCGCACCTTCTCCCCAGCGGGACTCAGGGCAGTGTACAGGCAAACAGTAAAAGTCAGTTAGTATAAAATTAATGATAAAAACAAGTAAAATTCTATTAAAAATGTATTAAACAGTATGCCTAATTTTCAAATTTTGATAAAAACCCTATCTAAAAGCAAATTAAAAACTACGCCAGGCCAGCCGCACGAAATAAATGGATCTTCAAAGCCCGGCGGAAAAGGCACAGGTCCGTGATCGTGCAAAGGTCAGGGGGTAGGTCATTCCCTCCCTGGTTCCACAAAGACAAAAAACATCATGATACATCATGATCCTGCCCATGATGTGTTCAAGTTTGACACCTGTGCCTTAGTATCTAGGTACCTAATTAATCTGGTTAATCATGGCTTAGCTGAAATATAATGAAAATTCAGGTTGTGGCTGCGTCTTGTCACAATCTTGTTTTAGTAATCTGGGAAACTTCAACTAAGTTTACTATTTCACCTTGAACTATTAAATTAGAGATACCTGGCTTAGAACAAACCAGGACTTTAACTTTCTAAACCCACTTATTTTATGCTATCAAGGACAAGTGAGATAAGGAGGTTGAGTACGAATTTGAGAATTGTGAGCAGATCTTTGTTTTGTATATTTGCCCTGAACAGTCCTTATTAGGCACTATATACCTACATAGCACCTTTAGTGAACTTTAGACCAGTTATTAAATGATAATGATTAATTTTTTATCATTTCATCTGTTGAAGGACAAATGTTGTATGCCTTGGTGTCCACTGATAACATTTACATTACCTATATTTTTAAGAGTGCAGTTTGGACCAGAGTTACTTCCAGTTCCAGAAGCACTTAATTTTTTAGAAGTGGTTATCAAATTTCATGAGACTAAAAATCCAACAGTATTCATAAATGCTTGTAGTCCATAAATCAACTCAATATGCAAACTTTAAAAACTGAATGGAATAAGGAATTCATTTTATGTAAAAATGGGGGAATGTTTTAATGCCATTAGATCTTTTATCAGACTAAAATACTCCTTTTATTCATTAGAAAAAGAATGAGTACAACACCATGGTGCTGGAGATGCAATGAAAATAATATCTCCTGCAAACATTATGCTTCTGTGATGACCTAAAATTATTTTTGGGAATAAGTCATTACATTAATCTGACTTTAATACAGACTTCAAACAGTCATGTTCTTTTGAATTATATATGTGTTGGATAAAACATATGGATTTGCCATATATTGCTAAAAGATTTGTTCTTCAACATTAGAAAGATAATATGTGGCCTTAATCACTCAATAGACTGAATGCTAATGCTACTTGTGATCTATGAATGAGTGGCTTTCAGAAGCAGACTCTGCATGGTTAATTATAATGAAATATGGTCTTATTTTCTTTTGACCCCCCATTTCTGTGTAAGGGCAAGAAACAATGGATAGAAACTAATCAAAGAGAGAAGCAATCTAGAACTAAGGAGAAACTTCCTGACAGAACAATTAATCAGTGAATGACTTGCCTCCAGAAGTTGTGAATGTTCCAACACTGGAAGTTTTAAAGAAGAGACTGGACAACCATTTGTCTGAAATGTTACAGGGTTTCTTGTCTGAGCAGGGGTTGTACCCTGTTTTCCTGAAAATATGACCTCCCTGTATAATAAGCCCAATCAAGCTTTTGAGCGCATGCGATAAAATAAGCCCTCCTTCAAAATAAGCCCTCTCCAAAAATATTTAAACACATGTGTAGCCAGTCCCCACCATTTCCTGGGGGTGGAAAGGGGGGGAAACATGCCCCATGCATCCCACATGCACCTGCCATCCATGCAGAATGGCCTCATGGAGGCCACTCCTGCAAACCATAGCTACTGAACCCCTTTTCTTAGTGGCAGCTGCAAAAAGCTATGGCTGACAAGAACATGCCAGAAACAGAGACAGAACTTCTGGTCCTTTCTGGATCATCTGCGGGCCGAGGTTAAGGGGCCTGCTGCTCCTCAAAAATAATAAGACATCCCCAAAAATAAGACCAAGTGCTTATTTTGGGGGTCAAAAGAAAATAAGAAGACCCTGTCTTATTTTCGGGGAAACACTGTATTGGAAGACTTCCAAGATCCCCTCCAACTTTGTTATTCTGCCTATATGTATCTAAATATATAAGATGCCTATATATAACATGATTAAATATTTAATTATTACATTAGAGAAAAGAAGGATTAGGAGTGACATGATAGCTGTATTCAAGTATTTGAGAGGCTGCCACAAAGAAGAGGGGGTCAGCTTATTTTCCAAAGCACCAGAAGGAGGATAAGAAACAATGGATGGAAACTAATCAAGGAGAGAAACAACCTGGAATTAAGGAGAAACTTTCTGAGGACAAGTAACCTGGAACAGCTTGTCTTCAGAAGATGTAGATGCTTCCTCTCTGGAGGTTTTTACGAAAAAACTGAACAGCTAACTGTCTGAAATGGTATAGGGTCTCCTGCTGGAGCAGGGGGTTGGACTAGAAGATCTGCAAGGTCCCTTCCAGCTCTATTCTGAATGACATTGATAGATATATTCAGTTTGCTTGTTTTTTCTACCGATATTTGGTCAAATAAAAACTACCATAACAACAATAATTGTCCAGATCAAGGGTGCAAAAATCCCAATGATCCCTAAATAGTAATACAGGAGATAGGTTTTCTGTGTCTCTTTGCTTCATCCCAATTTTTGTATCTGGTAGACCTAACTAATGTAAGGTACCAAATTTATAAATATGAAACTTGGTTTGACTTTGAAATCATTACCAATCACCTCACAAGCAGGAGGTTGTGAGTTCGATCCTAGGTAGAGGCAGATGTGGGTTGGACTACTAGATGACCTGCAAGCTCCCTTCCAACTCTAATGAGAATTAGAAACATTGTATCTAGGTTAAATTAAATAATAATTTAATTTATTATTAAATTATCCCACCATGCTAAATATTCTATATGCTGAAAATAACTTCTGTTCGTTAGGTAGAAAAATCTATCTATCTCTCTACCTTAGAGAGACAAGATGAAATATAAATACATTTCTAACTGCTGTAACGATTGAAAGTTTGGTGGGTTGAATCCCTAGTGCCACGTAACAGAGAGAGCTCCCGTTACTTGTTCCAGCTTCTCCCAACCTAGCAGTTCGAAGGCATGTAAAAAAAATGCAAGCAGAGAAAATAGGAACCACCTTTGGTGAGGGCAACAGTGTTCCATATGCCTTCAGCGTTTAGTCATGCTGGCTATGTGACCACAGAGAAGTCTTCGGACAATGCTGGCTCTTTGGCTTTGAAATGGAGATGAGACCCCCTCCCCCAAAGCCGGAAACGATTCGGGAATGATTAGCACATATGTGCGAGGGGAACCTTTACCTTTATCTTAAAAGATTGAAAGCCCATTCTTTATATGTTTATTCTTTTTTATTATTTCGTTCCTCATCTTTTTCTTTATCACTTTTGATTTTTTTAAAAGTATTGTTTTGTTTTAGCTTTGTAAACCTTAAGAAAAATTAATTTAATAAAAAGAAATGTTATGAATAACTCAATGGCACATATTCAGCCAGTCAATAAGAATCATGTATGCTGAAGTGAAATCCCAGTGATGCTAAAACAGAAGCTATCAACTTGTGGACCATGGACCTCTGGGGGGGGAGGCAGAAATGTTATGATTTAAATCTTGAGTTAAATCTTGTGGGGCTGTGGGTACAAAAGATATTTAAATGGGGTCCATGGTAAAGAAAAGATTGAGAACCAGTGTCCTACAATATTCCCACTTTCCTTTCATTATCCCTGAATACATCTATGGAAATATTGGCTAAGTGAAATAATTGTGTAATATTTATTAACCTGTCTGTAACTGCTCTTCAAAGAAAGAACTTTGGTCTTCCCTTATTCAGCAATGAAACAGCTTCACAGATTCTGAGATAACGTTAACACTTTTGAGGGATGTGAATCGTTTTTTTTTAATGAAGCAAATGGAAATGTCTGCTGTAGCAAAAAAAAATATCAAGTTTTTGCAGCAGGATTGCTGTTGACCTCATAGAATGTGTGTATGATACATTTTCTGATTTTGAAATCCAGCTATATTGGCTTTAGATTAAATAAAAGTAACAGTCTTTATATATTTGTATGCTTGTACTGCTTCACTTAAGCCAAATATATTTTTCATCTATCTAGATAAACATTAATAATGTTCTCAGATTTGATTTATGAGACCTTGGAGACCGAAAGCCCCAACTGTACCGATTAGGATACAGGTAGAAACAACAATGCTTGGAATTCCTACTTTTAAAGTTGATGTCAAAAACTAACATTCTTCTAGTCAGCTACAACAATTAAATTAATAGCTTTAGAGTATTTACTTCATTGTATACCTTACCTGACCATTGATCTATTGCAATAAATTGTTATTCCAGCAAGATTAGCAAACAGAAGTGAAAGGAAGCAAGGTTTTTACATAAGAAAAAACCTTCAGCTGAGTTTCTTTCCTGGTAATTATGTAAATTTCTTGGCAATAATATAACATTGCCTTATTTTATGTCCCCCCCCCCCCCAACTAAGGCAAAAATCTTATTGAAGAAGTTTTACTATTCCAATTTTATCTGGACCCTTCGTCCATTTATAACTTTCTAAGATCCAAATAACTTTGTGTTTTGCTATTTATTTCCAATTTATATGAGCCACAGTGGCGCAATGGTTAGAGTGCAGTACTGCAGGCTACTTCTGCTGCCTGAAATTTGGCAGTTCAAATCTCACCAGGCTCAAGGTTGATTCAGCCTTCCATTCTTCCGAGGTGGGTAAAATGAGGACCCAGATTGTTGGGGACAATAGGCTGACTCTGTAAACTGCTTAGAGAGGGCTGTAAAGCACTGTAAACCCAATGGTGGGGTTCAGCCAGTTCGCACCACTTCGGGAGAACCGGTTGTTAACTTTCTGAGCAGTTTGGAACTGTCTGTTAGAAGAAATCATTAGGTCAGAGAACTGGTTGTTAAATTATTTGAATCCCACCATTGTGTAAAGTGGTATATAAGTCTAAGTGCTGTTGCTATATTCTTAAGGTTTCTTTTATTGAGCATTTTCAAACATCATTTCAAAGGAATAGCTGACAAGTAGAGATTTTTGAACTTAGTGTTTTTGAAAGTCTCTATTGTGGTTAGGAGCAAGATAGCTAATCCTATCATTTCCCAGTGCTCAAACTGACAGAAAACTGCTGCCCTGAATTCTGGTCATGAAGAACAGCTGTTCAGAATATATGTGGGTGATCTCCTGTAGTTCTCCTCAATGAGAGGATTTCCTCAAGAAGTTCCAAGAAATTGGTTTACTTCTTGGTTCCATGATCTTTGCTGCGGTCATTGGCTCTGCTTTTATAAAGCTGTTTTCAGATCATTATACCTCCCCCAGAATATCATCATTTTACGATCCCTCCACTATGAAAAATGATCACAGAGTTGACTTGCTATGTTGACTTTTCAAATGGACTTTCTCCATTGTAGTTTGACACATTTATTTATTTAGAATACTTCTATGGCCACCTGAGCCAGTTTGGTGTAATGGTTAAGGAATCTGGCTAGAAACTGGGAGCTTGAGTCCTATCCCCACCAAAGGTCCAAAGCCAGCTGGGTTATCTTGAGTCAGTCACCTTCTCTCAGCTTTAGGAAGCAGGCAATGCAAACCACTTCTGAAAAACCTTGGTAAGAAAACTGCAGGGCCTTGTCCAGGCAGTCTCTGAGGATCAGATATGATTAAATGAAAGAAAAAAATCCCACACCATTTAAATGTTTAGTGTATATAGGTTTTTAAAAACTATTTCGAAGTATTTAAGGCAAGTAACTAAATAACCTTAGATTTTCTGGAATCATTTTGATTCATTTACCAGTAGTGAACTGAAGACACTACTCTTTCCTCATACGTTTTTGTCCTCCACAAAGTTTTCCATAATATCAACTTAGTTCTGCGTCTCTAAAGGGAAATGGACATATCTGAAAACATAATGATGACTGCAGTGCACCTGCCACTTCTAATTTGAACTTGATTTTAATTTAGTTTGTGAAAATACCTATGAAAGAAGCGATCAGTTCCACATTTAACCAAAATAATGCTTAAAAATGGGCCATCAACCTCAGGACAAAAATACCATGTAACAAAACATGCAGCCTCAGTATAGAAATATTGTACATTTATTTATTCATTTTAGCTATTTCCCACTACAATTTATTCACTCTTAACTGTTATGATTACAGTAGAAATGGCCTGCCAACATTCTCTTTAAACCAGGTAGTTTCATCCTGAGTTATGTATCAAATGTGTTTCAAACAACAGGTTTGAACTGAATTTCGGTAGAAACCTGTTGATCAAGATATATGCTACTCTAAAAGAGAGCTTCAAAAGTGTGCAGGTGTATGCATTTTTCCAAGGCGATATGAAAGCTTAACTGTCTATTTAGTTCTTCATGCAACCTGTCAGGAAAAATATAAGAGGAAAAACGATAGTGAGAAAGCACCTGCCACTTCAGATGACATCTGAAATTAAACTGGCAATCTTCGGAACAAAAAGGTATGATTTGCTCTAGAGTACAAAATGTTGCTTTGCTTACTTGAGATAGTAATTTCAACTGGACTAGGTGCAAAACTAGCAATCGAACATGATTGATTAAAATGTTCCCAGCAGTAGGGCAAATAATTTAATTTAAAACAACGGGGCAACTAAATGCACAAGAACTGGTGCAGTTTTAGGATTTTGAAATCCTATATGATCCTGTTATAGGATTTTACCCAACAAATTAATGCAAACTGACTCCATTAGGCATTCATTCTGTTCCTCAAACAAGTGGTGGCTTTCTGTGTGATGAATTTTATCTTAACAAGGCTAAGATGAAATTGGAGAAGTACGCTACGAAACTCCTGACTTGCTGTTGCTGAACACAGCAACATCACTACTGTTATCTGTGTGGGTTATCAAAAAGAGTAAAGCAAGAGTGAAAACTGGTAAAATGCAGAATTAAAACTGGCATTTGTGACTATTTCCCCCTTTAAATTTCTTAAGTACAGCTTCTTAAATACAGAAGCCATTGACTTCAAAAGGGATATTCAAATTGATAGATCAGATTTCCTGCCATAGGCATACATTCTTAAACACATGGATACCAAAATGATGAAATATGTGTTTCCTCCTATTGTACTTGCGTGTGACATTGCAAGTATCTAATAGAAGTTTGTTGCAACATCATATTAAGTATTTTATTTCCTGTCTCTTTAGAAGATGCCTATAACACCTAATTTTTCTGATAGCCCTTCTTCATTTCACTTTCACAATCTGTCTTTCTAGAAAGCCATTTACTAGACAGTAACAAATAGTATTTAAAAAAATTACAAACAATTGATAAAGCCACATAACACCCAAAGTAACTCTGGCTAGCGTACAAGGGTTAAATGCAACAACAATGTATCATGAACAACAACAACAACATGCCAGATATCATGGTTGTTGAGGACCAAAGCATACAGTTTATTGATATCGCTGTACCAGGAGATGCCAGAGTCGAAGAAAAAAGAACTGGAAATATCATGAAATATCGCGACCTGGCCCTCGAAACTTGGTACCATGTCCAAGAAATTTACAAAACACATCAAGAAATTGCAGCTTCCTGCAATAACACCAGAGGAACTACAAAAAACTGTGCTACTTGGAACATCATATATTTTATGATACTTGGTTGATACGTAGGATGCTGGCAGCAACCCCTATCAATCATTCGCACCCGTCAATGGTATTTGTGACACATTTTTAAATGTTCAGTTGACTTGAGTTTCATGTTTAATGAATAAAAGAGATAATAATATTAATAAATAATAAAGTCTTTTTTACTGTTCTGCTTTTTTATTTTTTGTTTTGCCAGTGTAGTTGAAATGCACTACCACATCAGTTACTGAAGTATAAAGGAGATAGAGCACTGCTTTTGAAATCCACCTTTTGCATTTCATTAAATTTAACTAATATTAGATTGGGCCTATGTCCTCCCACAAATGGAAGTGCATGGTTTCAATTTGGGAATTTGGACTAGATGCTAATGATGAAAAATGTAAGTTCTATTTACATAAACTTACTAAATGTAAATACAGCTTGGTCATGCCAACTATAAAAATCTTTATTACTTGACAGTGACAATTAATCAGTGGAATGGCTTGTCTTCTGAAGCTATGGGTTCCCCATCATTGGAGATTTTAAAGAAGAGATTGGCAGTCATCTGTCCAGAATGGTATAGGGTCTTCTGCTTGAACCAGCGGTTGGACTAGAACAGGGGTCTGCAAAGTTGGCTCTTTTAAGACCGGTGGACTTCAACTCCCAGAATTCCTCAGCCAGCCATGCTGGCTGGGGAAGTCCACCGGTCTTAAAAGAGCCAACTTTGCAGACCCCTGGACTAGAAGATCTCTAAGACCACTCCCAACTCTGATGTTCTATTTATCTCAGTTCCAAGGAAAATGGGAGAAATGAAAGAAAAATGGATTCTGAATATAACTTCATTCAATTCTTGATAAAGTGGCATATTAAATGTATTCATTTGCAATATTGAGATTTGCACTTGTTTCATCCCTATTTCAAAAACCACTGATTTGAAAGTAACCACTTCTGATGTGAATTATGTAATTAAAAAAGAAATTGTATCACAGCTAAGCATGACAGTGAGAACAATTAATGGAATGGTTGTAAATAGAGGTAGATCATGCCAATTATAAAAATCTTTATTTCTTGACAATGAGAAGAATTAATCAGTGGAGTGGCTGTCTTCAGAAGTTGTGGGTGCTTCTGCAGATTTTAAAGAAGAGATTGGACAGCCATTTGTCTAGAACAGGGGTGGGCAAACTTTGCAACTTTAAGTTTGAAGGACTTCAGCTCCCAGACTTCTCTTCTGGCTGGAGAATTCTGGGAGCTGAAGTCCTTCAGACTTAAAGTTATATATTATATTGTTTAATAATAGTTTTAAATTTTGTAGAATTTGTACTATTTGTATTGTGGGTTTTTAAGTTCCTGTGCACCGCCCTGAGTCCCTCTTTTGGGAGATAGGGCGGGATAAAAATTTAATAAATATAAATATTAAAGTTGCAAAGTTTGCCCACCCCTGGTCTAGAATGTTACAGGGTCTCCTGCTTGGGTTGCAGGTGGTATGCCACCTGCAACCCAGGGGACTGGATTAGAAGACCTCCAAGGTCCCTTCCAATTCTGTTATTTATTCTGTCTATGCAAGACCAATGCAAAGAAATAACATTGGAACACAATGCTGTGTACCATTTCCAAAATGAAAAATGCGACTTCCATCAAAAAACAAAACAAAAAACCTTATTGAACATCCTTTTTCTAGCCCCCTTTCTTAAGTACAACAAAATCCAAACAATTTTCTCAAAGCAGACCTTTAACCCTTGCCTTCCACAGCAGTGGTGGGTTCCAGATCCCGTTCCAACAGGTACGGTTGTAATGAGTCCAGTGGCGTCCACATGGATGCGTGCAGTGCGCACATGTATCTTACCATCTCTGTGAGCCTCTGCGATGCTCCAGCTGTTCAGCGGAGCATCACACTGTAGGCGCTATGCATGTGCACAGAATTGCCAAAGATTTAAAAGACTGGTAAGGAGATCGGGTGGGCAGGTGGCCCTCCAGAGCACCATACTGGAATGGTATCAGATGTTCTGGGCAGGCTCCGGTACGTCTGTACCAGGGCATACCACCTGCAACCCACCACTGTTCCACAGGTTTCTTTTATTTCTTTCTAAAGCTGCGTGTCAGCTACAAATCTGAGCTATTGTAATACCTAGAATGGAAGTGTACAGGCCCGCTACATTTTCCTTCTCAGTAAGCTAGCCTACTTAAAACCAGAGCCCCAAACTACATACTGTTTCATCATCGGCACCATGCCAAGAAAGGTGAAGCTATCAAAGGCTTCCATGCTTTGAATACCTTTTCTTTCATTGCTGAAAAGAGCTCAAAGGGGCTGATAGAAGAAGAAGCTAACAGATTGAAGACACATTTTCCAGATGCATTCCTAAATCTTATCATGCTTATATGCGAGACCGTCTCGTGCCCCATACATCCCTTACACCGATACGCTCCCACAGAGAGGGCCTTCTCAGGGTGCCGTCGGCCGGACAATGCCGACTGGCGACACCCAGGGGAAGAGCCTTCTCTGTGGTGGGCCCTGCCCTTTGGAACGACCTACCCCCTGAACTCCGGACCATCACCGACCTCCGCCTCTTCCGCCAATGTCTAAAGACATACTTTTTTCATCAAGCCGGCCTAGCCTAACCTCCCATGGGGACTTTTAGAAAAGTTTTAAATTGGGTTTTAATTAATAATTGGTTTTAGCACAGGTTTGGGATCTAATATATATTTTAAATTATTTATCTATGTTCTATTTTTGTATGTTTTTTAAATCTCCTGTGCGCCGCCCTGGGTCCTCTACGGAGAAGGGCGGGATATAAATGTAATAAAATAAAAATAAATAAAAATAAATGCTTCAAATTAAGTCCCCTCCCCCTCCTGCATAATTAGATAGAAATACAATCTCATATGAATCCTACAGACAACACTATTGGCATATTAATTCTTGTGAATTAGGAAATTGTAATAATATCTGGCAGATTTATATAGGACTCTCTTTTCCTACCAGATGATATGAAATCTCAGGAGTGTGTGGAAGAAGCTAACTAGTTTCATCAATCCAATTGATAATATTGATATTATTGGAGAAAATCCATGAGAATAAACCAGTTTGGTATAGTGGTTAATGCATCCGGCTAGAATCCTGGAGATTATGCATTCTAGTCCTACCTTAAGGACAAGATAAGCTGGGTGACCTTGGCCCAACCACTCTCTCACACCCCTAAAAAGAAGGCAATGACAAACCACTTCTGAAATCCTGTAAAACAACCACACCACTACCTTGCAGGTAGTGGCCAAAAGTCATCACTGACTAAACAACACTGACTTCCATCAGAGGACCTGGATAGTCTTGGCAACTATAGCTTTATCATGCACTACTATTTTCACTGGAGTCTGAAAAAAAATCTCTATAATGTGATGAACCCTATAAGACTCTGGAGATGAATCCAAGCTTCCACTCTACAAAGTGGGCAATGAGGCTGACCATATAATTGGCTCATCATCATCATCACCACTTAAGACCTGCCCATAGAAAAGAGACATTCAAAAGTACTTCTCCCACCACCTGAGAACTAATCCTTCGGATTCACTCAATGTAGAAATCAAGAAACATCAAGGGAAAAGTTTCTGATTTACCCTTAAAACAAGGGGCCAAATCACGCTGGACCCCAGTCAAAGCTTAATTCATCTTCCCAACAATCAAAGGGGGGGGGGGAATCTGTAGCATTTTTTTACTTTGAACATAAACCATCAACCTATTGTGACCTTCCCCACCCAACACAGACAGGCAAGACACCAGAATATAAACTGACAGTAAAGAACACTCCTTTACTAGCACTGATGATGTTACCGAGTTACGGCAATGAAACGTCTCTAATAAAACAAGCTCAGAGAGCACCAAGGTCCCCTTATTGAGACCTTCTTCAATACTGTAACCTGTTATATATTGTACTGACAGAGAGTAAACACGCTGCCCCTCGCTTGTAGCTATTTGAACCCCCACTCCCGAGTCTGAGCATTGGGATCAAGAGAAGCAACTTAGAACTGAGGAGAAATTTCCTGACATTTAGAACAATTAATCAGTGGAACAGCTTGCCTCCAGAAGTTGTGAATGCCCCAACACTGGAAGTCTTTAAGAAGATGTTGGATAGCCATTTGTCTGAAATGGTATAGGGCTTCCTGCCTAGGCAGGGAGTTGGACTAGATGACCTCCAAGGTCCCTTCCAACTCTGCTATTGTATTGTATTGTAACTGATCCCTTACCCAAGACTCTTAAGTTACTTCAGATCCAAACAAACTTTCCTCAGTCGCTCTTGAGAAGCGGGGCTTTCTTTTTAAAGTTTAGGCAAAGAAGGAACCTAAGGTTGGAGGCAAGCAAACGGCCAGAAAACTTCCTACCGTCTTCTGGCATAAAACACCGACTTTGTTGCTGGATCACAGAAGCTCCTAAAACTATTCCTTGCAATACACGTCCAGGCAGCATACTTACTGGATTAAAGCCGCTTTTTCCTTTTTACTGGCCACTCTGATGGGTTTTAGTTCGTCCCCGTCAGGCTGAAGATCAGTCATGAGCACCATCGGGAAGCAAAAGTTCGCCTCTGCTGGGTCGTCTCCTCTGGCTCTACTCCTCCTTCTCTTTGCTGATAATATTCAAATGGGACTTCCCCCGAGCATTTCTAGCGTTTCCTCCTTCCTATCACATTACACTACTTCGCAACCTCAAAGCACAAAATGAGACCGAGGGCGGGTTTCTCCCCCCCCCCCCCTTTCCCCTTTTCTTCCTTAGCCCCTAACTAACCTGAGCGAGTTTGAACTGGTACGGTTGCCCGCCCAGCTTTATAGGCTGAGGCACAGAGGGAGGAGAGAAGGAAAGTCCGGGAGCGAGCCAGCCGCCTTCTTCTCGACCCACAAACTCTGGAAGGAGAGAGAAAAACCAGTCCCACCAGCTCGTCGGAGATTCACCCGATTACTCAAGCGCGGAAACGACTGCTTCTTTTACAGCTCAGCAGTTTTGAAAAAGTCGGATGAGAGGGTTTAAAAAAAAAAATCGAGAGAAGATGGAGATCACGGTGGGACTGAGAGGACTGAAGCAATGAAATTTGTATTAAAAATCTGCCCAACGTGAAACGTGGGAGTGGAGAGGGGGGGGAAAGTTGGAAGGTCATTGGCCTGATCCTAAGCTCTGGACAGGACCCCCTTCAAGGCACCTTAGGTGACTCTAAGGTTTATTACAGAGCTTAAATGATTCACAGCTGGATGTTTCCTGCTCAGCTATTGTCACTGGGTGGTTTATGAATACAAAAGGACCTCCTGAATGTTTCATGCGGGGGAATAGGAATAAGAAAAAAAGGCTCTTTGGTGCCTGGTGCCTGAAGACTCACCTGAGCTTGAAAGAGTGGCAGTGAGCTGTATGGGAATTAGCAATGAAATTAGCAAATTTCAGATTGGGCAAGTTTTCTGCTGATTTGAAGAATAGGTAGGGAATGATTGTTTCCCAGTGTGAAAAGGCTTGAGGCAGGTAACCTACAGGTTTCAAGCATGGTGCAATCTTGGCAGGTAGGATTGTACTGTTTCAGGTGGTTTTCTCTGATTGGAAACCTTCTAGCAGTTGGGTTTCTAAGATCCCTGAGCTTGCAGTATTCAGAGGACCAGCCACAGAGAGCCACAGATACCAAACGTTCAACCCTAAGCTATGTAACTCTAAGGGTAGTCCTTGAGTTAGGAGTACACTTGAGCTCAATATTTCTGTTGCTAAGCAAGTGAGTTGAATGAGTTTCACCCCATTTTACGATCTTTGCCACAGTTAGGTGAATCACTGCAGTTGTTGTGAATTACATGGCTGTTAAGTGATTCCAGCTTCCCCCATTGACTTAGCTTGGCAGAAGCCAGGCGGGGAAGGTTACAAATGGAGTCGCATGACCCCAGGACAGTGCAACTGTCAAAAATACATGCCAGTTGCTAAGTGCCTGAATTTTGATCATGTGTCCAAGGGCTGCAACTGTTGTGCGAAAAATGGTCATAAGTCACTTTTTTCAGTGCTGTTGTAAATTCAAATGGCCACTTAGCAAATGATTATAAGTCAAACATTACCCATAGTAACATTAGGTTGGTCTAATGTTGGGGAGAGGGGGCCGTTTATAAATGTAATAAATTATTATTATTATTATTAATGTTCCAGAATGGTTGGTCAAGTAAATTGAGCATTCTGAGAGTTTTAGTCCAAACATTTTGAAAGTGGGGAGGGTGAAAAAAACCCACTGGTTTTGAGCTGCTATTGTCTTAAGAGTAGTAAGACAATGCGTATCTTGTTATTAGTCTATGTCAGTGTTTCTTAGTTTTAACAACTTTTAAGATGTATGGACTTTGACTCCCAGAATCCCCTAACCAACTGGATGGGGAATTATGGGAATTCAAGTCCATATATCTTAAAGTCACCAAAGTTGAGATTCTATGTCATCTTTTTCTAGCTGGAAAGCATTAATAAAATGAGGACAAGATTTTCTTTGCATTTTTAACCAGAGAGCACATCATTTGTCCTGCCTTATCTTCTTGAATCTGTTAAAAATGACGGGGTGTCCTAACAATGAAAACTTTGAGGAACCAACACAATTACTCTTTGTGTTTGCCTCTTTAGTGGAGTTACATGCTCTTTCCCCAGGGGTCACTTAACCTGCAATGACTTTCAAAACATTCAGCCAGATTTCCTAACACAATCACCACATTGATGTTGTTGTTCTAGACTTCACTTCTTTCTTGTGTAACTGTTAAGTGATTTCAAATCTTTTGTATGCTTCCAGTAAGGATTATGTCATTTAGAGTAGCTGTCCCCTTTTCTTACCTCTAGGCCACTTTATGAAAGTATTGCTGTGAAATTCAGTTTAAAAATTGTTAAATGCTACTGGAATGCAGGTTAGCATTCTGATATGATCTGAATCTCCTGGAGTCCATAGTTAGCCACAACAGTTTGCAGTTAATTGTGCTCATGGTTCTCATTCATCATATTAAGATATCCCTGAAATTTTGAGTTTCTGGGGTCAGCAGAAACTTCCCTGGGCACATCTGCTCTCTATCGCTAATTATAACATGGGTTTTCATTTGAAACACGAGGAATCCAATCACACTAAATTCATACTGTATATCAGCTCTGTCAAACTCGTGGCCTGTGGGTGAATGTGTCATGTGCTGGCCACACCCTGCCCGATTTACCAAAGGGGGAAAAAGTCCTGATATGTCACATGATGCTGCCATAATGATGCAAGTTTGACATTCCTGCTGTATACAGACTGATATGATCTGTGTTTCTCAGATTAACATATAGCTTGGAAATCTTGCAGCTCTGTCAGTTCTGATTTTCACCCCATTTCACCACATTTCCTGGCTTAAAACTTATCAAAATAAATTTAAAAATGAGTGAAAGTACACTTGACATATATTTTACACATTTAAGTCTACATTTTCATGCAAATTAAAAATATGTAGTTTAATGCAGAAAGAGGGTGGAAGGAATTATTATACCCACTTGTGAAACTGTATTTTCTAAATACTGTATAGTGATTCACCAATTTCTAGGATGAATCATCATTCCCTATGGAACTATGCAAGATAGAGCACGATATTAAAATTGTGATACAAATTGGATGTAACTATTTAAATCACCTTGTTCTAGTCAATACAATTACCAATACTTGCAACTGAACCTGAATCTCTGGCACCATTTGCATTACATTGTTATCAAATTATCTTACTAAAAACATTCATAATCACGTAGCATATATATACTGTATCTATCTATCTATCTATCTATCTATCTATCTATCTATCTATCTATCTATCTATCTATCTATCTATCTATCTATCTATCTATCTATCTATCATCTATCTATCTATCTATCTATCATACAGTAATGAAGCTATTATTGTTTAAATGTAGTTATTCTTCTGTTATGTATGCACAGTATTCATTTTGCCATTGCTGCATATTCTCCAAATTTAAGTTTCCAAAGCAATATTTGTTTTCCAGCCACTGAATACATGACCAATATTGTGAAGAGTCAATGTGGTGCAATGATTCCCACCCCCCTCACAGTTACCACTCTATGAATTAGGTTGGACTGAAAAACAGTGATTGGTTTAAAGTCACACTAGACTAGGGATGTCCAAACTTGGGAACTTTAAGACTTGTGGACTTCAACTCCCAGAATTCCCCAGCCAGCTATGCTGGCTGGGGAATTCTGGGAGTTGAAGTCCACAAGTCTTAAAGTTCCCAAGTTTGGACATCCCTGCACTAGACTTTTTTGGGAGGGAGGGGGAATGAAAGAAAATGTAATGCACTCTGCTTTGGCCAGAATATAAACTAGTTAACGAAAGGAAAAAATAAAACTTTTTTAGTAATTTCAAAAAATGGCTGCTGTGAGAGGGGTTGGGCCTATTCATGAAGGACTCCCTAGTTTTTGTAAATAGTCAGAACATCAATTTATTAAAGGACAAACTATTGAGGATTCTAAGTACCACTTCATCTTAAATTTATTTTTTTTCCTCAGTAGGAGGGCACTTGTTCAGATCAAGCATTAGGCTCCAACCATTCACCATGTTTCTTTTTCTAGGATACTTACATGATCTGTGTCAGGCCAGGAGGTATTCTTGGAAATAAAGCTGAAAAACTGATGTGTTGTGTGTGACGTGCCAGTTTCCAATTTAATTCCTTTTAATTAATTTTTTTTAAGGCAAAGGGAGCAGGGGGCCTGGCAGAAGCAGATTGCCAGTTTGTCACATTAATTAGTTATGGCGAAAATGTGCTATCCTGCTGACTAATGCAAATAATTTTCATACTAGTTTTATCAAATTAATAGGAAAAATTATAATCAACATATGTAAACAATGGATACTTTATGAAATCATTAAAGGAACTAATTTTAAAAAAAAATATGATTGCCAGATAAAATACATGGCTGTGAAAGACAACTTGAGCTATTTAAATATAATTTTACTAAAGGAAAAAGAGTATGAGCTATAAATCTTAACTTGCATTTTTTGTAGATTGCTTTTCTGTTGTAATTTTCCACCCTCAAAGCTAATTTTGGCATAAACACTTCTGTAGGAATCTTATTTTCCTCTACATTGCCCAATTTAAATATATGAAGATTGATCATTCCACATTTTAATCATCCTTTGGTTGAACTTGGAACTATCAGGCAATCATTTTATACTTTGTTTGTTTACTTTACTTTTTGCTTAGTAAAGAGTTGGGAAGCTGGAAAAAAGTACTCAGTTCCCTACTGTCAGTTCAATAAAACAGTCTGAGTGGAGTTATCTTTATCTGTTATGAGTGATTTACTGTGTTCACATGAATTCCATCTAAATATGTATCTTCCCTTAGGAAGTTGAACATTATGAACAGCAGATTTACAACAATCCTTAAGATCCTCTCCATGAAGTAAAGAGTGCAGACAGCCAATGTTTCCTATAGTATAATCAGGAGCTGGCAGAAGTATATAATGCGTGAAAAGCAGTAATTTATTTAGCTTACAGTTATCTAGAATCTGCATATATGAAATTCCTTAAAAAGACTAAAATGAATTTAGGCTTTGAAGGTGGAAAAGCGTGCATTCTTATTCTGGTTTGAAATAATGTTCATTATATTAAATTATGCCTCAGTATAATAGAGATAGATATATCACTATCTTTCTGGGAAGACTGGTCCATCGGATCAGGCTGCTTGCCTTTTGCCAGCGCGCCATATCTATTTTTTGAGTGAATTGACTTTTCTGCTGTGTGGTATCTCACTGACCTAATCATGAGTTAAGGCTAAGTGAGTTTTCATTTAACTAAGATTTTTAAAAAGATTTCAGAAGAGGTGCATGCAGTCCCATAACCTCATAGTTCCACATCATGTAACCACATGTAGGTAAGGACTGCATTTACATATTTATTGGTGTTCTGTGATAACGACAGAATTTACTCCATATTAAATTTGCCCGGCCCAATGAAGTAAAACATCTCCTTGGAGTAGATGTACTGATTTTCTGCAGCACTGATGGGAAAATCACACTTGGTGGAACACATGGGAAAGAAAAACTGGACAACTTCCTCACACACCTCAACACCCTACACCCTACACCCCAAAATACAATTCACCATAGAAATAGAAGCTAATAACCAACTTCCTTTTCTAGACATCCTAATCTACAAAAAACCTAATGGCTCCCTGGGACACACCATCTACTGGAAAAACACACACACCAACCGCTACCTAAATGCACAATCCCATCACCACTCTGCACAAATAAACTCTGTAGTCAAAACCCTCATATAGAGAACCAAACGCCTAGCTGACAAAGACCACCTGAAAACCGAATTACACTTTCTCACAAATACATTAATATCCAATGGATTCCGAAGAAAAACAATCACCAACCTAATCCAAAAAGAGACACCCCCCAAGAGCCAAGACAAAGAACAGGAAAATGGCATTGCCCTCCTCCCATACATCAGAGGCACCACAGACAAAATCAGCAAAATTCTCCACAAGCACAATATCAAGACAGCCTTCAACACCGACCAAAAAATAACCAATATCCTAAGGAATCCCAAAGACAAGATCCAGCTAGAAAGCCAAGGAGTCTTCTATGTAAAATCTGCCCTGCCACTTTCATAGGACAAACCAATAGAAGAATAAGTGCACGCATCGCAGAACATAAAAATGCAGTAAAAAATCATCTTAATATCTCATCTCTTTATCAACATTTCAAAACTACAGGACACGATATTGACTTTCAAGGAACTAAATTGATCTCCAAGGCTGAACAGCTGAACAGGAGAATAATCAGAGAAGCCATCGAAATAGAGAAGCAACCTAACAATATGAACAAACGTGACGACACCTACCAGACATCTGGAAACCAGCACTGACCAACAGACGAGCCCCACCTTCCACCCAAGCCGTTGAAATTCAAAATAAGGAGAAACATACAAATAAGACCAATCAGCATCAATCTACCAATCATGATACAGCTGCACAGCCAATCAACCCACTCACAACAACAGTCAGCACTCCACCCCCCCCACCAAGATTTAAGGAAGGGCGGCACCTTCGTAACCGCAGACCGAAGCCTGAAGATGGCAAGTGAGATCTTGCCAAAACGTTTCAAAAACAATTTCATGCTTACACGGGAAAACACCCGAATACAACAATACCAACATATATATATATATCTCCCGCGTAGAATTTGAAGTATCTTCACGACGTTTCGATGAAGTCTCATTCATCATCTTCAGGCTGGTGCTTCCGGCTTGGTGCTTCCAGCTTTGCTCCTGGAAGCACCAAGCCGGAAGCACCAGCCTGAAGATGATGAATGAGACTTCATCAAAACGTCGTGAAGATACTTCCAATTCTACGCGGGAGAAAACCCCAACAACCAAAGACCTACATACAAACACCCGCGAAAACCTCAGAAAACAAATATATATATATATGTGTGTGTGTGTGTGTGTGTGTGTGTGTGTGTTAGTTTTATATATATAGGTAATTGTTTCACAACAACCTGTTATTAGGCCCCAATTAAGGGAAGAGACATACTGTTTCCTTTCCTGCCTTTCGGCTCATCACCAGAGACCATCTAGACAGCAAGCCAAGAATTACCGTGTGTAGTTTCTTTAGATATGTGTGTTAGTTTTGATCAGCTCATAAAACTAACACACACACACACACACACATATACTTATACAGTGGTACCTCGGTTCACGAACTTAATTCGTGAACTGACTCTGTTCGCGATCCGAACTGGTCGTGAAGCGAGGCACAATTTCCCATAGGGTTCAATGTAAATCGGGTTAATCCGTTCCGACCTTGTTTTTTGGTCGTGATTCTTTTTTTTTTATATTGAAAAAGTTTTATTGGTTTTACAATTTTTCAATCGGGTAGGGTAAGGGATACAAAGAAATTTTGAGAGCATTCACGTCCAAGTCGTCGGCCCTACCGGGACATCAAAATAGATCATTAACAAAAAACATTTTCCGTACACTACAAAGTGAAAGCAAGTACATATTTCTAAGTTCTCAGTTCTATGCTGTCAGTCATTTACAAAAATCCAGATGCACATGTTATAAAATATTATTCAAAAAATCAAGGCAAAGTTATTTTTTGGATCTAAGTCTCTTGGCAATTGTATCATCTATCTCTCCTTCCAGGCCCCCAGTGGGCGGGGCCGTGGCCCCCCCTTGCCCCCCCTGGATCTTCCCCCAGGACAGAGGAATGTTTTTTAAGAAAGGCTTCCGCCTCAGCAACTGTTTTAATCCTCACTCTTCCTCCTTCCCAGAACACCAGCATCCCTTCGGGCGTCACCCACCTGAACCAGATCCCGTGGTCGAACAATTTTTTGGACAAGAAGGAAAATTTCCTTCTTGCTTCTCTAATCTTTCTTGGGATCTGCTTCAGGATGGCAACCTCCTTTTGTTGGTAAATTAACGGACCTCCTCTTTGCACTTTCAAGATTTCCTCTCTGGTTGACCTTCTAACAAATTTAACATGTATCTCTCTGGGTACTTCATTTATCCTGGCATATGCAGAGTTTATTCTGTAGGCTAGGTCAATGTCCCCCCTGATCTCATCCTTAGGTTTATGTAAATAGTCTTCTATAATTGTGCTCATGAGTTCAGGGAGACATTCACCAGTTTCCTCAGAAACATTCTGAAATCTCAAAAAATATGTCATCCTTTCCATATCAATCCTAGCCACATGCCCATTTATTTCCACACCCTCATTAGTAACATTTTTAATCTCTCCCTTAGCCCCCGCCAGCCCCCCTTCCAGTTCTTCATTCTTCTGGGTGTTCTCCAGCACTTGTTTCCGTGTGTCCAATAATTCCTTTTTAAAGTTGATATTTTCTGCCCTCTGGGCCTTGATTTCTTGTACTTTGGTCGTGATTCTTGAACTGACTCTGTTCGCGAACAGAATTGGTCGTGAACAGAGGCACAGTTTCCCATAGGGTTCAATGTAAATCCGGTTAATCCGTTCTGACCTTGTTTTTAAAATGTCCGCGGCTCCGGTTCGTGAAGCGAGGCGGGGTTCGTGAATCCGAGCATTTTTACGAATTTTTCTGTTCGTGATGCGAGGGCGGAGTTCGTGAAGCGAGGCGGAGTTCGTGAAGCGAAGCGGAGTTCGTGAAGCGGAGCGTATTTATACGAACTTTTCCGTTCGTGAACCGAAACGGTGTTCGTGAACCGGGGCACATTTTTTGGGAAATTTTTGGTCGTAATCCGAATTGGTCGTGAAC
Organism: Rhabdophis nuchalis; assembly: GCA_039707465.1. Lineage (NCBI taxonomy): Eukaryota > Metazoa > Chordata > Lepidosauria > Squamata > Natricidae > Rhabdophis > Rhabdophis nuchalis. The sequence continues at coordinate 189,014,242 of CM077644.1, forward strand.
AGAGGCGTTCGTGAACCGAGGTACCACTGTATCTGAAATATAAATGTTGCCTAGGCAGCAAGTAGACAAGAGGTAGTAGTTCCTAGTGATTTAATTGTATGAGAAGGAAACTTCTGTCCTGATGGATCAAGGAGAAATCAAGTGGTGATGGGAAGTTTGTAATTTTAGCTTGCAAGATGCTGTTTACTAACCTCATAATAAAGTGATATCCACTCATCTAGTCATGCTTTCCATGTGTTTACCAGAGTGGGGGAGTGAGACTGTCACCTGTTGAGTCACCTTTTGCGACATACTAATGTGGCCAGAATGAACATTAAATTCATTCATAGGCTAAATAAATATGTATATGTATGTACTGTATATGTGTGTGTGTGTGTGTGTAGTGGCAAAGAAACATCATTAATAAGTCAATATTTACTTACCTAAACAGATAAACAGAATGACCACAGCTGCGGGACAAAGCAATGGGAGGTGACAGTGACTACCAACTTCCTGCCCATTCCCCCATTGGTTTTGCTTGTAGGAAGCTGGCAGCAAGAATTGGAAATTGTGGTCATGTGGCCCCAAGGATATTGCAATGGCCACAACTTTGTAAATTTAACTGGTCTGAACGCCATGGAAATTTAAATTCCACAGGACTAATGGAAACTAGATTTCTTATCCATACATAGCGGATTAGTAGTATATAGATTTCTCATGCCTATAATAATTTTTCCCTTCTTTCACATTAAAATGTTTGGTATAGGAGTAGCTTTCTGCTGCCAAACTAATTTTTCAGTTCAAGCTGGTGCATAAATTGTAATTCTCTGTTAAATATGTAAAACTAGCATTAGCTTCCTCTTATGCAAAAGTGAACAAGTAATGACACAGAAGAATTAATGGAGCTATGAAACATTTTTTAAAGAAAAAATTGTCTAGATTTTGGAATGTTGAACTGCACCATTCCCATTTAATTTCTATTAAAACATTAATGGTTTGATGTGACCTTATGTTTCAAGCTTACAGAATCTTATAAAAGATAAATAGGAAATTGAGCAGTGAATGTGAATGGGCAATCTCAAACTGTGAGCTTTTATTCTGTAAAAAGATCCTGTTACGCAAGTATGAGAATCAATAGTAGCTGTATTATTATGTAGTCTTAATAGCCTATGTATTATGGATGTAGTAAAACATATCCCTGAAAAGCAAATGTAACACAGCTATTCATTCCAGCTATCTATACCCCAAAGGCCCATCTAGACGATTAACAAAATTGCTTTTTGCCATTAGTGTGACATTCTAATCCTGATCTACTACCAGAAGTGTTGTCTATTGAGATGAATAAAAGTCACTGCTGTAGTTCCAATCCATCATTGCTCAAGAAACATGACATCAAAGAATTTTTTAAAAGATAGACTAATGAAGAAATTGAATGGAAGAAACTTATGAATGAATATGCACAACATTGAAATGTACTAAGAACAAGTTTATTTGTTCTTATTGTTAATATTTGTTCTTAATATCTTAATATTTTAGAATTGTTGGTAGGACCAACTATTAATATTTGTCCTGCTACTTACCTTTTAAAAAAGCTGGTAATCTGTGATCATCCTCTGGATTTCTAAGAATGTATATTTTGATTCAATCCAAGGTTTTCCCCCCCTTGGGGTATAGTGATAAGGATATTGGATTGGATATAGCAATAGCACTTAGATCTATATGCTGCTTCATAGTGTTTTCCAGCCCTCTCTAAGTGATTTACAAAGTCAGCATATTGTCCCCAACAATCTGTGTCCTCATTTTACTGACCTCAGAAGGACAGAAGGCTGAGTCAACCTTGAGCTGGTCAGAATAGAACTCCTGGCAGTGGGAATGCAGAATTAACCCACAATGTTGCATTCTAACCATTGTGCCACCATGGAAATGAGAAAACCAAGATTTAAATCTAGAATTATGGAACACTTAGAACATTGGATCACAACTTTCTCTCACTTCAACCAATCTCATGGGTGTGACCTTGTGAAGGTAAAGAAAGAGATTTTATAAACACTTTATAAGAAAAATAGATGATAAATATAAGAAAAGACTCACTCTTGTCTGCTTTGCTTCAGTGTTACAGTCCAGTTTCACTTAGTCTATATTTACATGGTTTTTTTTTATAAGTCTGCTTGACTGAATACAGACATTTGGTGTGAGTTCACTTATTAGTTAAATGCTTCTTCAGAGATCTTAGCAATGTGAGGCCCACTCCAGCACCTGGTTGTAGTTTGTCATCAACACTTAGCCAGTTGCTTATAGAAACATTTACAGCTTCTTGTAACCTTTCTTTCAAGATAGAATTCCTTCAGTTATCAATTATGCAAGCCATTGAGATATCTTCTTAGCTCACCATATCCCTTCATCTACTTGCATCAATACAAAGTGTTTTCGTAGCTAGATGGATTTTTCCCTATGATTTTCATATTTAAAATGTTTATCCAAATATCTACTTATTGCTTGATTAAAGGATTAAAGGATTAAAAACATCCTTTAGTGTCCAAGCTTTTGGCCATTTGATTAGACAAAACATTTTATGTAAATAAATGGGTCCTCTGCGGAGAAGGGCGGGATATAAATATAAATAAAATAAATAAAATAAATAAATAAATAATATGCATCATAGTGAATGCCATTTATTCAAAGAATAATTCTGTTTCTTTTTACTGACTACTCACTGTTTCTGGACTATGCATTGAAAAATAGCCAAAAATAGTCAAATAAATTTTTAGCTGTCTTAGACGTGGCCATGAAGTAATGCCATCCTTAATAATTTGCTCCTCTTGCAGATATAACAACGATGTAGTTTTACCAGAGAAAGCCCATGAAAAACAATGAACCTCAGGTTGCTCACCTGAAATTAGCATTCTTTGTATAGTCATCCATAGTCTTACCCACCCTATCCTACGTTTCCATCCATATTCTTTTTTTCCCTTTTTTTCTTTGCTTATATTACGTATTCTATGATAATTTTGAAGGAATTGGGTGGGCACCAAACTGTCACTTTAACAAATTAGACATAAGGATGTTAAACTTTGGCCCTAGAAAATGCTTCAATACTGTTCTATATTAATGCATGCACCTAAAATGTCTTGACAGAAATTCTTAGAAGTGCCTAAATACACTTCCATTTCAAGCATTTAGATATATTGCAGAAGGAGAAGATTCATGTTCCCCATCCCTACTACAACTGTATCCTCTGTATGTTCCTAATTCTCAGTTTTTCTGTCTCTGCCTGTCTGTCTCCCTGTGTGCATGCGAGAGAGAAAGAGCTGAACAGTTTCTCTATAGGGACATCAAGGATGATAGCATTTTGATCCATTATCTTTAGTAGTGCTGTAGATCAAGAATAAGAAAGAAGACATTTGCATACTTTATAAATAACAGAAGTAATTGCCTGCCAATAATTTTAAAAATAATAGGAAAAATAATACTATGGAAATAACTGAATCTACACTTACATATACAATCAATTGGTACATTTCATGTACCTGAAAATATATATGATTGCATATGATATTAAGGGGCAAAAGTCTAAAAATAGTATCAGTTTTACTGCCCCAAACTGCAGTACTACAATCAATTTTTAATTGATACTTTAAAAGAATTCATGAAAAAAGTCATAATTGCTTACATTTTTAATGTATGCAGGATTTATATGCATCTTTCCTTAAATTGCCAGGAATTTTAAAAAAAATTAGACCAGCAAATTATGGCTCTTTGTCAGGGAAATTTCCCTTGTACAGTATTTTAAATGCAAACAGACCCTTAATTAATTTTTTTAAAAAAAAAAATATTGTTTGTATACCATTTTCATCATATATCTTTTTTTCTGAAGCAGTTTTTGATCAGGGAATGACATGAACCATTTGATGCTAGTGTTGATATCACATGACACCCTTGGGGAGAGGACGCGGTATATAAAAATAAAATATTATTATTAAAATATTATTATTATTATGAAGTATCGGGAAAATAGATCACTTCCAAAGGAACCTATGCCAGAAGTATTTTACTTCTTTTTTTTATATTGAAAAAGTTTTATTGGTTTTTACAATTTTCCAAAGGGGTAGGGAATACAGAAACATTTAAAGAACTTTCGCGTCGGAATCATTGGCCCTTCCAGGGCTTCATAATAAAATATCAAAAAAAACAACGTTTTTCCAAAAATACTACAAGGTGAAAATAAGTACATGTTTCCTAAATTCTCAATCCTATGCTAGCAGTCGTGTGTAAACATCCAGATATAAAGGTTATAAAATATTAATAATAATAAAAAAAAGCAAAGTTATTTTTTCGATCTAAGTCTCTTGGCAATTGTATCTTCTTTTTCTCCTCCCTGGCCCCCAGTATTTTACTTCTTGATGGAGATGCACTGCTAATTTAGATTATGTCTGCTCATAGTCTTAAAAAATATAGATAATGGGTCCAGGCATGCTAAAACATGTTAAATAGATGCAGTAAGTGGATTAGCTTGTTCTAAAGCTAATTTAGAAGGAATGTGGAATTCATCTTCATGATTTCTCCATCTTCCTTAAGCCCTGTGTTTCTCTCTCTGTTCTCTGCTCAGTTAATGTTGTGGCACGACATGAACCTCTACTGTTGACGGCTGGAGGATGGGAAGGGGAACTAGAGGAGAAAGATTGCTTTTATATTAAACTTCTGCCAAACGCTTTGCCTTTAAGAAATGGAAGGAATCATTTTGTTTATTGACTGATCAATCTGGATCCCAATCAACACAAGGCATTTGTAAATCTAGATCCAGATCAATTTAATACAAATACAAATTGGAAGCCAAATAAATGTCATAATATGTAACGTAATAGGAAGAGGAACATGTCCTATGTGAAAGGAAATGTGTCACTTCATCTGCATATGTAGAGAACACCTTGTGTAAAGGAGGAAGAGCTGTTTCACACGAAATCCACCCGAACCTTCTTTAATTTCATAAATACCAAACTTAAAGACCTCTAAAAGGGCATAACGGGAAAGACTGCAACAAAGAAGCCGTTAAGGCCAATCTCTTCAATGCATTTTTCAGTTCAGTCTTTGTCCAAGCAATGGCATCTCCCCCTCATTTCCTAGTCATACTCAACCAATTGCAACGATCTAATACACATTGATTTTACTGAAGACACTGTCCAAAGGGCACTATGCAACCTAAAACCATCTTTATCTATTGGTCCTGATGGAATACGTGCCTACTTTCTGAAAAAGCTCTCCACTGCCATAGCCGAACCTTTAAGCACTATCTATGAAGTATCTTTTAGAACCAGCTCCTTGCTTGACCTATGGTCAATAGCAATGGTCATTCCTATCTTCAAAAAAGGAGACCCCAGCCTAGTTGAGAATTACTGACCAATCTCCCTTTGCTGTCTCTCCTGTAAAGTCATGGAATCCATCATAAACCAACCCATCACCCTCCACTTAGAGAAAAAAAACCTACTCTCTAATAATCAATTTGTTTCAGAAAAGATTTGTCCTGTAATCTGCAGCTCTTACACTGCATAAACATTTGGACCACACAACTTGACCAGGGTAAAGCAATAGATGAAATCTGCATAAATTTCTGCAAAGCCTTTGATTCAGTGGTACATAATAATAATAATAATAAATTTTAATTTGTAGACCGCTCCCTCTCCCCATAGGGACTCGGAGCGGTGCACAGGGAGGATAAAAAACAATAAATATACAAACATATTTAAAAACAGATTAAACGATATTCCTGTGCTAAAAATTCCCCATTAAAATACTAAGATTCCCCCTAAATTAATATATTAAAAACCCTATAGAAGAGAGACTACCCTAGGCCGGCCAAGCAGAAAATTTAATTTTTAATTTTAGACGGAAGGAGCGGAGGTCCGTGGTCGTTCTAATGTCGGGGGGAAAGTCGTTCCAGAGGGCTGGGCCCGCCACAGAGAGAGCCCTTCCCCTGGGCGTCGCCCGCTGACAGAGTCTAGTGGACAGCACCCGGAGAAGTCCCTCTCTGTGGGAGCGAATCGGCCGTGTGGATGTATGTGGCAGGATCCGATCCCGCAGATAGCTAGGTCCTGAGCCATGGAGCGCTTTAAAGATGATAACTAACACCTTGAAGCGCACCCGGAAGACGACAGGCAGCCAGTGCAGCTCGCGCAAGAGCGGTATTATGTGGGTAAACCTTGAGGTTCCCATAATTGCTCGCGCGGCTGCATTCTGGACCAGCTGAAGTCTCCGGGTGCACCTCAAGGGGAGCCCCATGTAGAGAGAGTTACAATAGTCCAGTCGGGATGTCACGAGAGCATGAGTGACTGTGCGAAGGGCGTCCCGATCCAATAGGGGGCGCAACTGGTGAACCAGGCGAACCTGGTAAAATGCCCTCCTGGCCATGGCTGTCACTTGATCTTCCATGGACAGCCGGGCATCCAGGAGGACACCCAGGTTGCGTGCCCCATCCACAGGGGCAAGATGTTCGCCCCCTATGGCCAGCGATGGAGTCAGCTGGTTGAATCGGGCAGCCGGAAACCACAGCCACTCGGTCTTGGTTGGGTTGAGTCTGAGTCCGTTACTTCCCATCCAGATCCGTACGGCTGCCAGGCACTGGCACATCACCGCTACGGCATCGTTGGGGTGGTTTGGGGTAGATATATACAGCTGAGTATCATCAGTGTAGAGATGGTACTCTACCCCAAAACCACGGATGATCTCACCCAGCGGCTTCATATATGTGTTGAACAGGAGAGGCGAGAGGACCGACCCCTGAGGCACCCCACATGTAAGGGGTCTCGAGGTCGACCTCTGCTCTCCTGCCAACACAGGCGGCGACATGACAAACCTCTGTTAAGCTCCTATGGACTTCCTGTTCCTGTTCCCGGCGGCGACGGACGAACCTTGGGGTTTGTCCGCCGTTTTGCTCTTTTTTCTGCCCCTAACGGGGCGGGGCACCCCTTTTTTTGGGGGTCCCTCCGTAAAACTGGCTTGCCTGGGCTGGTTTATCCTGGCGGCGGCTGGGAAACGGCCCTTGTCTTCGGTTTAGGCGAAGGAAGACATGCTGCGGGGGGTTTTCCCTTCGCCAATGGAGGACGGCAATGTACAATGAATTTGAAGAGAGCTGAGTGTTCGGGTTGGAAGGCTTTCCGGGGCTTCGGCGACGTGGTGGAGAGTGAGTGATTTTAACTTTTATTGTGCTGGCAGCCTGGACTGAAAGAATGTGGAGGGGGGTGTTTGTTTGTTAAACCCCCCCTCGGATTTAAAGCGGCGCTTGAAATGGCTCCTCGTTGCGAGGAAGCGGACATTTCGCATCCGGATTGCTTTGAAGCAAGTGAAAGCAAGTGAAAGTGTTTTGCAGCTTGTTTCTTTACAATGTATCTAAGTCCGGCTGGCTTGAAACAATTTTTCTTTTGCTACTTTCTCCTGCTGGCTCTCAGAGTGGGCGGTGGAAGATGGCTGCCCTTTGTTCCTGAATGACTATTTTTACTTATGGAAAATTGCCAACATCTCTTTGTGATTTGGACTCCCTCTCTCTACTAATGAAGAAATTTCTGGATTAATTGATTCCTTCCCTGGAGTGCCTTCTCTGTTATAATTACTGACTGTGAAAAGTGTTTCTCTTCTGGGTCCTAAACTTTTTACAACCCTGATTTGCACTGTTTTCTCCTGACCTGCTTCAATGGCCCCACCCAAAAAACGCCATCTTAGTGGCACTGACTTTAACAGCTTACCATGGCATCAAAATCAGAATTGGCAGGTTTGGAACAAAGAATGTCATCAATGGAATCAGTGTTACAAGCTTTGGTGCAGGAAATTAAAGCTTTGAGAGAAGATAATAGCAGCTTCAAGAAGGAGCTTTTGGAAACACGGAAGCAAGTGCTGGAGAACACACAGAAGACTGAGGAGCTGGAAGGGGCAAAGGGAGAGCTTAAAAATGTTAATAGTGAGGTTGGAGAACTGACTGGGCATGTGTCTAGGATGGATTTTGAAAGGATGTCATATTTTTTAAGATTTCAGAATATTTCTGAAGAACCTGGTGAATATCTTCCTGAACTCATGAGCACAATTTTAGCAGACTATTTACAGAAACCTAAAGATGAGATCAGGGGGGACATTGACCTAGTCTACAGAATAAACTCGACATATGCCAGGATAAATGAAGTACCCAGAGAGATACATATCAAATTTGTTAGAAGGTCAACCAGAGAGGGAATTTTGAAGGCGCAGAGAGGGGGGCCGCTAATTTACCAACAAAAGGAAGTCGCCATCTTGAAGCAGATCCCAAAAAAGATTAGAGAGATGAGAAGGAGGTATTCCTTCTTATCCAAAAAATTGTTTGACCACGGGACTTGGTTTAAGTGGGCGATGCCGGAAGGGATGTTGGTGTTCTGGGAAGGAGGGAGAGTTAGGATTAAAACAGTTGTTGAGGCGGAAGCCTTTCTTAAAAAGCATTCCTCCCTCCTGGGGGAAGATTTAGGGGGGGCAGGGGGGGCCACGGCCCCGCCCGCTGGGGGCCAGGAAGGAGAAAAAGAAGACACAATTGCCAAGAGACTTAGATCAAAAAAATAACTTTGCTTTTTTTATTAGCATAGTATAACCTTTTTATCTGGATGTTTGTACATGACTGCCAGCATTGAATTGAGAATTTAGGATGTATGCACTTATTTTCACCTCGTAGTATTTTTGGAAAATGTTTTCTTAATGTTTTATTATGAAGCCCTGGAAGGGCCAATGATCCCGACGCGAAAGTTCTCAAAATGTTTCTGTATCCCTTACCCTATCCTTTTGGAAAATTGTAAAAACCAATAAAACTAATATAAAAAAACTAAGCTCCTATGGCATTTCTGGATCTTTGCACAAGTGGATAGCTGCATTCCTATCAAACAGGTAACAAGTAGTCAAAATTAGAAGCATAATATCAAACCCTGCACCAGTTAACAGTGGTGTTCCCCAAGGCAGTGTATTAGGACCCACACTCTTTCTGCTTTACATAAACGACCTCTGTGATCATATTATAAGCAGCTGTGTCTTCTTTGCTGATGATGTAAAACTACCATGTTTCCCCAGCCAAGATGGTTTCCCGGTGTCTTATTTTCTTTCTGGGCCTTATTTTCAGGGAGGTCTTATTATTTTTGAGGTGTAGGAGGTGGCGAGTGTGGTCACCTTATGGCTGCTGCTATGTTGCAATATTTTTGAGGAGGGCTTATTTTAGGGAATGGGCTCAAAAGCCCGATTGGGCTTATTATCCGGGGAGCTCTTATTTTCAGGGATACCCTAACACCACAGGCAATACTACCACTCTATAAAACAACCTTGACTATGTATCTGGATGGTCGAACAATTGGCAACTCTAAATCTCTGCTAACAAATGCCCTGTCCTACACAATGGTAACAAAAACCAGGACACCAAATACAAGCTGGACGGATATGACCTAATAGATGACCCTCACTCTGTCAAGGACCTAGAAGTAGTCATTGCAAAAGATCTAAACCACAGAGGTCACTGTAACAACATTACCAAAAAGACATTAAGAGTTGTCAACCTTGTTTTGTGAAGTTTTTTTCTCTGGAAACACTACACTGCTAACTAGGGCATACAAAACCTTTGCTGGACCAATCCTTGAATGTTCATCTGCCTGGAATCCACACTGTGTATCGGACATTAATATAATAGAGAGGGCCCAGAGGTATTTCACAAGAAGAGTACTTAATTCATCTGCTCATAATAAAATACCTTATGCTACCAGGGTTGAAATTTTAGGCCTGGACAACCTCGAACTATGCCTCCTACGTTCCAAAATAAGCACATTACACAAAATTATCTTCTATAAAGTCCTACCTGTAAATGACTACTTCAACGTCAACTGCAATAATACAAACAATAGATACAAACTCAACATAAACTGCTCCAAACTCAATTGCAGAAAGTACGACTTCAGCAATAGGTGGCCAATGCCTGGAACACTCTTCCTGATTCCATTGTTAGTTCCTCAAACCCCCATATCTTTAACTTTAAACTGTCCACTGTGGACCTCACACCTTTCCTAAGAGGTCCCTAAGGAGGCATGCATAAGCGCACCAGCGTGCCTACCATCCCTGTTCTACTGTTCCCCTTGATATGTACTCATTTTATGTGTTCATGGCCATGTTATACTTATTCCTATCCATCTATTTGTACCACTCTCATATGAAAATGTCCATGTCTGTACTAATACCTGTTACCTTGTGCATGTTGGCACTTAATTACTTAATTGGGGGGCAAACATAATTTTCCTTGAATATCATAGGGAGGCGGAATAGGAAGAGCAGAATGAAGTAACTTGTAAACCTAGTTCTAAGGAACTGTTCTAAGGAACTGAGTTCCTTAGAATAACAAATAGGATGTACCATATGCCCTCCTTATCTGCAAGCTTCATTCTATGTGTCAGATTTCCTACTGCACCTCATAACTTCAACACTTTTGTCTTCTTAAAAGTAAAAAAAGTATAGAAGTGGAGAAAATGCCAGTGGCACTTTGGGAACAATGGTCTTCTCAAAACTGGACTATTATTATCCTTGTATTTATTTACTCAGAAATATCATTGGCCGCGTTCTGGTTGTTACTGAAAGCTACTAAAAATAAAAAAAATTACTACCTGAGAGTAGTCTGATATTGGACTGTTCTGTGACAGTCTGCATTTTAGTATGAGCTGCCCAAAATCCACATAACAACTACATGACAGAGGGGGGAGGGATCTCCTTGCTGCCATCTAGTGGCAAATGACTGGAGGTAGGTGAAATTTGCAGGTACCATGCACATTTGGGTGACAAAAAGACATCTTAAGATATGTACTGTTGTACCATCTTTCCAAAACTGCCCCATAACATCTTTTTATCTAAATATGCTTTTAAGTGAATTTAAGGAGAATCTATCATTCTCATCAAATATTTACAGAGATAAGAAACTTCTAAAAAGGATCAAGTATTTTTGTATGATTTTAATGATGCCTGTGCGCCGCCCTGGGTCCTTTTTTAGGAGAAGGGCGGGGTATAAATTTAATAAAATAAATAAATAAGGATTTTGCGGTGTGACAGTCCGGTGTTTTTTCCCCTTCTACTATGTGGGAGTTTCAGCTGTATTTGGTAAAAAAACATTTAGCTGCATGTGAAGAAATTCAACACATGAAACTTTTCTTGTTATAGGAACAAAATGTCAAACAAATAATATGTATTTGAACCAAACTATAAATTTGGGGGGGCATTTATATATTTTAAAACCAGTGTAATAAGAGGGTTTTCCTGGTGGAAAACAGTTTCTTTTAAAGTCTTTCTAACTGGATACGTCCAATGACATTATAGCATGTTCATTAAACCATACCGTGGCTATATCCTTTTTGATACCACATGTAGGTCAATTGTAATGATTCAGACCAACATTGCCTGTTACATCACTATAATTTTAGATTGATTCAGTTTAGTTCCCCAAGTTACAAGTACTTCATCATTACAGAGACATATCAAGGTGTGTACTTGTATAGATGATTGTACCATTGCTAGAAATTTCCTTTGGTGAGGTCAAAGCAGCAGTGTAAAATCTACTGCATTTTGAAGTAAAATATACTTTGTGAACAAAAGCTGACAGCCTGACAGCCATTTTCTGATGTCAGCTACAATATGATCCCCAAAGGTATATTTCAGATGGCAGTGTAAAGACAGGTTTCTAACACTGTCTGGAAAGTTAAGCATGAATAAAACATTTTCTGAAAATTGATCTCTGTTTCTGGTCAGGTATCAGGAGCTGATTCTAGAAAATTGTTTGTTCACGCAACTTCTGTCATCCTTAGGTTGGCAAAAGGTCATCATTCCCATTGCACTGCTATTCTCACTTTACATATGAAACCAAAGAGCACAGGCAGGATAGGAGAAATTCCTGATTCTCATTTTCCGCGTTTCTGTTGAAGGTGGAACAGATGCAGGAAAATTTAATTTAAGAAATTTCTGCCCTGAAAAAGTTGCACCAAACAGTGTTAACACACTGGGTTAGAGCAGGAGCCATTGGACAGAAGAATGAGTGCTATTTTTTAAATAATAGGGGATAAGAGGGAATGAGATGGAAGTAAGTAAGGTAGATAGGTAGTATATCACAGAAGTGAGTACGCCCCTCACATTTTGTAAATATTTAAGTATTTGTTGCCAGCTGTTTAGACATTAATGGTTGTGTGTTGCGTTATTTTGAGGGGACAGCACAATTACACTGTTGTACAAGCTGTATGCTCACTATTTTACATTGTAGCCAAGTGCTATTTCTTCAGTGTTGTCACTTGAAAAGAGATACCCATATTTTTCGGAGTATAAGACGCATCTTTTTCCCTCAAAAAAGAGGCTGAAAATCTGGGTGCATCTTATACACTGAAGACAGCATTTTTTGCCTCCCAAAATCCCACCCCCTTCACCAAAATAGCCATGCATAGCCTCTAGGAAACTTTTAGAGAGCTCCTGGGGGCTGGGAAGGACAGAAATTAACAAGAAATGGTCCTTTTTGCTCAATTTTATTCCCCAGCCCCCAGGACCACTCTATAAGCTTCCTAAATGCTATCCATGCCTTTTTTGTTTTTTGTTTTGTTTTTTTTACCAAAAATGCACCTATTTCAGTGAAAAATCGGCCATTTTTTGCTTGTTTTTGGCCACCCTCCGAGGAGCACTCTGCAAGCTTCCTAAAGGGTATTCATGCCTTTTTTGGGGGGGGGGGGAAACGGCCTGTTTTTGCAAAAAATGGGCCATTTGGGGGAGGTTTGCACAGCGCGAAACTTTTTAAAATTTTCCTCTTCAAAACCTTGCTGCGTCTTATACTCCAGAAAATACGGTAAATATTTACAAAATGTGAGGGGGTCACTTCTTATCAGTATATCACTCACTTCTGATATACTTGTTTTTGGTGAATTTTGATGGTGGAGCAATTCTGGGAAGTTCTTTGGGTTTTTTGTTCAACATTGCCTTCGGGTCAATGTTGAATCCTGGTGTCTGTCAGGACAAGTCCCTGCAATTGTCTTGGCAAGATTTCAGAAGCATTTTGCCCTTGCTTTCTTCCTCAGGCTGAGAGTGTCACACTGCCTCTAGGTCACCTAGTTGGTTTCGTGCTTAAGGCTGAACTAGAACACAATTTCCAGGTTTCTAGCCTGGTGCCTTAATCTCTTTACCAATCTGGCTCTCGGAATCCTGATAATAGGGATGTGGGCTGAAAGAGATGTGAAGGTTGTAATTTTCTCTTTCCTGTCTCAGATATTATTTATTATATTTCCATTCTTGACTTGAGCAAGCTTCAACTCTTCCCCTGCTTAACAAACAAATACTAAAGATTTAATCCACCTTATATTGACATTGTGATGAGGTTTAAATATATTTTGTAGCCAGTTTGGATCCAATTCACTATGATATCCGAAGCTATATTTCAGACTAAAAATTTATACAATGTTATTGGGCTATGCTATAAAGAATAGACAATGCCAAGCCATGTTGGAGTCAACTCCTTATGACTTTACTGACCCATTTATGTATTTTAATGGTGCAATATTCAATATGGAAATGATTTCCCATTGCCTTCTTCAGCGTGATTCTAAAATAAGCAATAATTTGCAAAAATCACTTTCTTATGCAACTTTATTGATATGTTTATCATAGGATACAGAATAATTCATGTAGAAAATTGTACTAAATTTTGCTAATTTAGCCCAAAAACAGGAGTCCAATAGCAACTTCTCAAACTATCACATTTTATTAAAGGGCATATGTTTTTCTGAACTATAGCTCACTTAATTGGTGTATGGAGTAGACAAACTGATCTTAGTTTGAAATTTTAGTTTGACTACCATAGAGAAATAGTAAAATATAGACAAGTGTTCTTCATATTTGTTATACTTGTTTAATATATTATGACAACTGTTAGCCATTGTGTTAACTTAAAATCAGCAGAGATGCAAGATTAAAGAAAATCATGAAGTCTCGCTTTAATTCCTTATTTAAAAATTAAATATGCTAAACTATTATTTTGAAATTATAGAAAAGTAGGGTTTTTTTCCTTGCCTTTTCTCTTGATTCATTTTCATTAGTTCTTTTAGCATGCTTACAAAGTTTCATTTTTAAATGAAACTAAGAGTTTTGAGTGCTACTATCTTGTTTCCCTGAAAATAGGACCTCCCCAGATAATAATTGGGGTTTTGAATGCATGCGCTAAAATAAGTCTTCTCCTGAAAATAAGCCTTCCCTGAAAATATTGCAATGCAACAGCAGCCATGAGGTGACCACGCTTGCCACCTCCTGCACCTCAAAAATAATAAGACCTCCCAAAAATAAGGCCAAGTGTTTATTTTGGGGGTAAAAAGAAAATAAGGCCCTGTCTTATTTTTGACGAAACACGGTATTACAATAATAATACAATAGCAGAGTTGGAAGGGACCTTGTAGGTCTTCTAGTCCAACCCCCTGCGTGGGCAGGAAGGCCATTTCAGACAAATGGCTATCTAACATCTTCTTAAAGACTTCCAGGGTTGGGGCATTCACAACTTCTGGAGGCAAGCTGTTCCAGAGGTTAATTGTTCTAACTGTCAGGAAATTTCTCCTTAGTTCTAAGTTGCTTCTCTCCTTGATTAGTTTCCACCCATTGCTTCTTGTCCTGCCCCCAGATGCCTTGGATAATAGTTTGACTCCCTCCTCTTTGTGGCAGCCTCTGAGATATCGGAACACTGCTATCCTGTTTCCCCTGGTCCTTCTTTTCATCAAACTAGACATACCCAGTTCCTGCAACCGTTCTTCATATGTTTTAGCCTCCAGTCCCCTAATCATCTTGGTTGCTCTTCTCTGCACTCTTTCCAGAGGTATTAATTGGTATCAGTTTAAAAATAGCAAACAAATACATTTAAAATGTGTTAGTCTGCTTCCTAATGCAGAACCATCATTTCACAGTATGTTCTGTAAAGTGGGCAAGCTATGAGCACTGCTTCCAAGCTACAATATGATAAGCCCATCATAATAAACTATCTGGTCAAAATATTCAAAAAAAGGAATAAAAGCAATTTTTCTAAACGTACCTCATGAACACTGATCCAGCGTTGTCAAGAGGGCTAAGGCAGTGTACTTCATCACTTGATTTGCAGAAGCTGGGTTGAATCTTGTAATGGAAATCTGAGTCGCTAGAAGAATGCTTTCTCCTCACCATTTTAACAAAGTGAGATTGGAAAAGAAATGAATTGGCATGGCTTGCCTTTCCTTTAACAAGCAGCTTCTATAGAACAAGCAGCTGTTACAATCTGGGTTGGGTTTTTTAAAATTCTCAATCTAGTTCAAGCCAGAGCTTTTAAGTTAATAAGTTACATGTATAAATGATGTCACCTGCATTTTACTTTCTCAATTCTTTATTTACCTGACTTAACAGGTGCAGAGTAAATAGTTACCTTTAATATTAAAGTTGATTTTAGCATTAAGATATTACTGACTTTAGAACAAAATTTTACATCCACTTTGTAGTCATCAGTCAAAAGATATAAAATATAGTCCTTAGCCACTAAATGTCTCCGTTTTGTTTTAAGCAGTGGTAAGTTTTGTTTCAGACTGGACACCGCAAAACTCATTGATTTCAGTGGGATCAAAGCTATATAAGAAGGCAGCTATTTCTTACTTATCATGTTAGCCCAGGATTGGAGGAAAAAAATTGTTTTGGCTTCAGAAAATTTCTAGAACTAAGGCACAGAATTGATAAGATAAAGAGATTGGTGGGTGGATTTCCTATTGTTTCAGTATTTTTCTTAATTATAATGATGAAACCCATGATTGGGCCTGGTTAAAATGGGGCAGGACAAGAGGCTACTACACTTGGGGAAAATTATACCTCTGCTCCAGGTTATATCCTGAGACCTCTGACAGCATAAACTGGTAGCACAGTACAGGTTGCTCCAAAAGCACCAGGAAAAATATTTCCCCCCCCTCGTCTACACCTCTACTGAAAGAGGAAGGTACCCTCTAGTTTTCAAGTAGGGAGACTGACTGTTTCCCAACCAGAGGTGGTATTCAGCAGGTACTGACCAGTTCTGAAGAATTGGTAGCGGGAATTTAGAGTAGTTTGGAGAACAGATAAATACCACCTCTGAATGGCCCCACCCCCATCTATACTCTGCTTCCCGAGTCCCAGTTGATTGAGAGGAAATGGGGATTTTGCAGTAACCTTCTCCTGGAGTGGGGAGGAAATGGAGATTTTACACTATCCTTCCCCTGCCATGCCCACCAAGCCACACCCACCATGCCACACCCACCAAGCCACACCCACCAAGCCACACCCACCAAGCGTGCCCACAGAATCAGTAGTAAAAATGGTTGAATCCCACCACTGTTCCCACCCAATGCATCGTAATTGGCAGCAGGAGAGGGTGATGAGATTTTTCCAAACAATGGTAGGGTGACTATATCTGGGCTAGAAGTATATGGAAAGGCACTATGTGATATGTAACTTTCTGAAGAACCACCATCTGTATTATCACACCCCAGACATAGTAGCTTGTATTCCCAATGGGTAGGACTCTGTATTTTCCAATATCTTACCGATGCTCTAAATTCAAGCACTCTCCCCAAAGCTGCAATTTGCAAATATATATTTGTTTTCTACAGTGAGGAATTTACTCACCAGTTTTAGAGTAATATAAACTGAGGAAGGAGCAGTGGATTAACTACCTCAGTGGTAGTCAACCTGGTCCCTACTGCCCACTAGTGGGCGTTCCAGCTTTCATGGTGGGCGGTAGGGGTTTGATATGAAGCATTTTCCTTTTTTAAATTTAACCGACTTCCCTACTTTATAAATCTCCATTACTGTGGAACCGGTGGGTGGTTAGAAAATGTTACTACTAACAGAGATACAAAAGTGGGCGGTAGGTATAAAAAGGTTGACTACCCCTGAACTACCTCAATACAATTCGAATAACATTGTTAAGAGCAAGCAATATTTTCTCAGAGATTTCCAGAGGATCTGCAAGGAATATGAGATAATTTCACCCTTCCCCTTCCAAAATCAGAACCAGCAGAAAAAGTGTCCTCCCACTTGAACTAGTAGAACTGCTCTTATTGGTGGGAAAATGAAATGGCCTGGTTTTGATTTTTAACATGGAGGTAATATGATAAAGGTGAAGTGAAGTTCCATTCCAGGCCAAATTGACAGGAACTCCAAGAAAAAACAAACAAGATAAGCAAATATTTAATTGCACCAATTAAACAAACTGTATAACCTCAATTGCTGCTGACTATTGTTCATGCCTGAATAATGAATCTAGGCTCTCACTGTCAGGGGAAGTGATCAGGAGAGTATAGGTAGAAGACATATAGGCAAGTGATCTAATTTTTCACTGCAAGGCGGGTCAAACTGGCTTCTGTATTGTCTTTTTCTCATTTGGGCAGAGAGTCCCATATAAACTGCTGAGTTCTAAATGATCAATAGAGATTTAAAGCAAAAGTGATTTTCAATTAATTGCATCAAGTCTAACAGTGGAAAATAAAGTGGGCTCTTGAATGAAATTTCTTTTATTAGTCAACTTTTTACTGTGATGGCTGGGCTGAGGCCAACTGAAACATTGGGAAGAGCATGTATATTTCATAGGACAGGTAACTCCCTCATCTTTTGCTTTCTGCTGAAGTTATTCCTGTAGAACTTTCTGTTCATCTTCTTCAGATAAGATAAATGCCCTAGACCAGGGGTCTGCAAAGTTGGCTCTTTGAAGACTGGTGGACTTCAACTCCCAGAATTCCCCAGCAAGTCTAGCTGGCTGGGGAATTCTGGGAGTTGAAGTCCACCAGTCTTCAAAGAGCCAACTTTGCAGACCCCTGCCCTAGACCAGTGATGGCAAACCTTTTTTGGCTCCAGTGCCAAAAGCGGGGGGAGCACATGGGGATCATGTGCCAGCGTGCCACACCCAAAATGCTATGTGCGCGACCTCCCCCTCCCTGCTTTTGCCACAGTTTTTTTGCCCTCCCCAGGCTCCCAGAAAGCCTTCCCTGCACCCCTCTGGAGGCGCTCTGGAGACTTCAGGAGCTTTCCTGAAGCCCCCGGAGGGCAAAAAATGGACCTATGGGGGGACCTGGAAGTTTGGGAATGGTGACTTCTGGTTTGTCCATAGGGCTGTTTTTTGCCCTCCGGAGCTTTCAGGGAAGTTTCCTAAAGGCTCCGGAGGGCAAAAAATCAGCCCTACAAACAAACCAGAAGTCTGTTCCCAAACTTCCGGTTTGCCCTTAAAATGGCCTCAAAAGATGGCCAAAGTCATCTGGCCAGCATATGCATGCGCGCTGGGCAAATGACAGGGCAAAGCCTCGCGTGCCCTGAGATATGGCTCCGCGTGCCACCTGTGGCATGCATGCCATGGGTTCGCCATCACGGCCCTAGACAATATCATAGCAACTCTGCTATTGTATTATTGTATTATTCTATTATCCAACTCTGTTATTGTATTATTGTATTATTGTAAAAAATTTCCAGTCAAATGTAGAGAACTGCAGAATATCTACATTCATATGATCTATATCTGTGATGATGAACCTGTGGCACATGGACCCATTTGTAAGGGCTAGCGAGGCGTTGCCCTGTCAGCTCCAGCATGCATGTGTGTGCTGGCCAGCTGACATTGGCCTTCTTTTAAGGTCATTTTTCACCCGCTGGAGGCTTCCCTAACCCTACGGGCAAACCAGAAGTTTGGGAATGAACTTCCAGTTTGGTCGTAGGGCCGTTTTTTGCCCTCCGGAGTCTTCAGGGAAGCCTGAAGTCGTGTTCATAGCATTATGGGTGTGGGCACACTCGTGCATGCTTTTGGCACACAATGGGAAAAAAGGTTATCCATCACTGATCTTTACAGAGAGAACCTCATTGAACCTCATCCACTAGGCAATGCCAGCGGGCGACGCCCAGGGGAAGGGCCTTCTCTGTGGTGGGCCCAACCCTCTGGAATGACCTACCCCCGAACTTAGAACGACCACGGACCTCCGTTCCTTCCGCCAGAAACTAAAGACTTATTTTTTCCAACAGGCCAGCCTGGCCTAGCTCACTCCACCTAGCCTATAGTCTGAAGTTAAATTGTTTTAATTGGTTTTTAAGGGAAATAGTTTTAATTTATCTTAAATTTTAGCACAGGGATAATAATTTAATTTGGTTTTAAATTTTGTATATTGTCATGTTTATATATGTTTTTAATTTCCTGTGCACCGCCCCGAGTCCCTTTTGGGAAAGGGAGCGGTATATAAATTCAATAAAGTAAGTAAGAATGTTTTCATTATGTCTGAAAATAACAATATCCACAAAGCTGGAAGTTTGAGAAGACTGGTGTGATTTACCCTTTTCTTTGGAACAGCATTCCTCCTCAGATAAGGTTGGCTGCCATCCAGTTGGTTTCTGGAGATCCATTAAAACCTGGCTCTTACAAATAGCTTTGGAAAGGTTGGTAATTGAGGAGAGTTAATGTTTTCAATTCCAGGGTTACATTGCAAGGGCGAGCTGCTACAGGTTTGCCTGGGTTTGGAAAAACCCACAGCTAATGTTATGGCTGGTTCAGAGAACCTCCAAATCCCACCTCTGGCTGGCCCTGCCCACTCCACTCTTCCCCTCCCAGGTGTCCCAGAAGATAGGCTTAAGATACAGAAGGATCTTGACAAACTTGAACATTGGGCACTATCTAATAAAATGAAATTCAATTGTGAAAAAAGTAAGGTTCTACATTTAGGCAAGAAAAAGAAAACGCACAGGTACAGTATAGGTGGTACCTTGCTCAATAGTAGCAACTGTGAGAGGGATCTTGGAATCCTAGTGGACAACCATTTAAATATGAGCCAGCAGTGTGCAGCAGCTGCCAAAAAAGCCAACACAGTTCTAGGCTGCATCAACAGAGGGATAGAATCTAGATCACGTGAAGTGTTAATGCCACTGTATAGTGCCTTGGTAAGGCCACACTTGGAATACTGCATACAGTTTTGGTCGCCACGATGTAGAAAAGACCTGAAGACTCTGGAAAGAGTGCAGAGAAGAGCAACAAAGGTGATTAGGGGACTGGAGATTAAAACATATGAAGAATGGTTGCAGGAACTGGGTATGTCTAGTTTGATGAAGAGAAGGACCAGGGGAGACATGATAGCAGTGTTCCGATATCTCAGAGGGTGCCACAAAGAAGAGGGAGTCAAACTATTCTCCAAGGCACCCGGGGGCAGGACAAGAAGCAATGGGTGGAAACTAATCAAGGAGAGAAGCAACTTAGAACTAAGGAGAAATTTCCTGACAGTTAGAACAATTAACCTCTGGAACAGCTTGCTTCCAGAAGTTGTGAATGCCCCAACCCTGGAAGTATTTAAGATGTTAGATAGCCATTTGTCTGAAATGGTATAAGGTTCCTGCCCACGCAGAGGGTTGGACTAGAAGACCTACAAGGTCCCTTCCAACTCTGCTGTTGTATTGTGTCTCCACATGGCCCATTTTGGATGCAAGGTAAGTGCAGGGCCTACATGGAGGATCGGGAAGGGGGAAGAAACAGGCCTCCTGGAAGTTCCAGAAGGCTGGAAATGGGCCCATATTACAGAATGATTAACATCTAGATTTTCTTAAACTAAATTATTGCTGTCTTAAAATGGTGGGATCTTTAACTTGCCTAACTTTCAGTTTTGTCCTTGGGTGTATATTTTGATTTCAATTTCTGTATGGCATGTGTTATCATAATAACATGCGTGATCAATTAGTTTCATGTGAGCCTTCTGAGATCAGACTAGAGAGCTGCCTCTATTTTTAGTCATTCTTCCACTGTATTTCCTGGATTAAATGGTGTAAAGCATAACAGGAAATTGTTGAGACAAAACATAATTTGGTCCTTATTCACATAATGACATACATTCTGGCACCATTCCAGTCTGAAAAGAGCAGATAAATAGATTTCTTTGAAGTCATAGGCAAACAGGGATATTAATACTTTAGATTAGTTTACTTCCACCAAATGCCAAAAAAAATATCATTATCTGAAAAATTGTGATTTCTTGGGCAATAAATAACATGCGTTTTAACTTCTTTAACAGGGATTGGAACTTGTTTTCCCCCTAACCTATACAGGTAGTTGTTGATTTACAATAATTCACTTAGTGACTGTTTGAAGTTACAACAGCACTGGAAAAAGTGACGTATAACTGTTTTTCACACTTACGACCGTTGCGGCATTCCCATGGTCACATGAACAGACTTCAGACACTTGGCAATTGACTTTTATTTATGACAGTTGCAGTGTCCTGGGATGTCCTGAGGGACCTTGGAGTCGTAGGGGATGATCATTTAAACATGAGTCAGCAGTGTGCAGCAGCCGCTGAAAAAGCTAATATAATCCTTGGTTGCATAAACAGAGGCATAGAATCAAAATCACGTGAAGTATAAGTACATTTTTATAAAGCCTTGGTAAGACCACATCTGGAATACTGCATCCAGCTTTGGTTACCACATTACAAAAAAGATGTTGAGACTTTGGAAAAAGTGCAAAGAAGAGCAACTAAGATGATTAAAGGTCTGGAGGCTTAAACACATGAAGAACGGTTGGGGATTTGGGTTTGGCTAGTCTAGAGAAAAGAAGGACTAAGGTGGGGGGCAGGGGACACGCAAAATAACAGTACTCCAGTATTTGAGAGGCTGACACAAAAAAGAGGGGGTCAATTTATTTTCCAAAGCACCAGACGGCAGGACAAGAAACAACGGATGGAAACTAATCAAGGAGAGAAGCAACCTGGAATTGAGGAAAAACTTCCTAATAGTGAGGATAATTAACCAACAGAACAGCTTGCCTTCAGATGTTGTGGGTGCTTCATCACTGGAGGTTTTGAAGAAGTCACTTGTCTGAAATGGTACAGGATCTTCTACTTGAGCAGGGGGCTGTACTAGAAGACCTCCAAGGTCCCTTCCAGCTCTATTCTGATTATTTGATAACCTTTTGTGACATTCTGACAAATAAAGTCAATGGGAAAACCAGATTAATTTAACAACTGTGTTCAATAGTGGCAAGAAAGGATGTAAAATAGAGTGAAAGACAGCAAATACAGCAAACTAGATAAAGTAAAAGAATGTGGATTAGACAGCATCACCACCAGATGGATTCGTAACTAGCTGACCAACCACACTCAATGTGTGGAACTGCATCTACATGGAGGGAAGTATGCAGTGGAATACCCCAAGGCTCTGTTTTAGGCCACTACTCTTCAATGTCTTCATCAATGATTTGGATGAGGGAATAAATGGAGAACTCATCAAATTTGCAGATGACACCAAGCTGGCAGGAATAGCCAACACTCCAGAAGACAGGCTTAAGCTACAGAAGGATCTTGACAAACTTGAACATTGGGCACTATCTAACAAAATGAAATTCAATGGTGAAAAGAGTAAGGTTATACATTTAGGCAAGAAAAACAAACTGCACAGGTACAGTATAGGTGATACCTTGCTCAATAGTAGTAACTGTGAGAGGGATCTTGGAGTCCTAATGGACAACCATTTCAATATGAGCCAGCAATGTGCAGCAGCTTCCCAAAAAGCTAACACAGTTCTAGGCTACATAAACAGAGGGATAGAATCAAGATCACGAGAAGTGTTAATACCACTTTATAATGCCTTGGTAAGGCCACACTTGGAACTCTGCATTCAATTTTGGTCACCAAGCTGTAGAAAAGACGTGGAGACTCTGGAAAGAGTGCAAAGAAGAGCAACCAAGATTGCTCCAGGGGACTGGAGACTAAAACATATGAAGAACAGTTACAGGAACTGGTTATGTCTAGTTTAATGAAAAGAAGGACCAGGGGAGACATGATAGCAGTGTTCCAATATCTCAGGGGTTGCCACAAAGAAGAGGGAGTCAAACTATTCACCAAGGCATCTGAGGGTAGAACAA
Source organism: Rhabdophis nuchalis (assembly GCA_039707465.1). Classification (NCBI taxonomy): domain Eukaryota; kingdom Metazoa; phylum Chordata; class Lepidosauria; order Squamata; family Natricidae; genus Rhabdophis; species Rhabdophis nuchalis. Next base: position 189,037,121 of record CM077644.1, read on the forward strand.
GAAGCAATGGGTGGAAACTAATCAAGGAGAGAAGCAACTTAAAACTGAGGAGAAATTTCCTGACAGTTAGAACAATTAACCAGTGGAACAGCTTGTCTCCAGAAGTTGTGAATGCCCCAACACTGGAAGTCTTTAAGAAGATGTTAGATAGCCATTTGTCTAAAATGGCATAGGGCTCCTGCCTAGGCAGGGGGTTGGACTAGAAGACCTCCAAGTTCCCTTCCAACTCTGCTATTGTATTTGTATAAATATCATGCTTAAGAATAGAAATTATGGACTCAACTGAGTGAGGTCATAAATTGAGGATTACCTATGCTACTTTTTCTATTTTTTGTTTTCGTTTTTTTCTCTTTTCTTTCTCTTGATCTTATTTTTTGTTACCTTTTTGCTCATGTGAAAATATTGAATAAAACTGATAAATGTGTTTTAACTTTAAGAAAGGCTATCAGATTATGGCCTATATACCGAAAGACAAGATCTTCCAATATGTAGGCATAGCTTGGAAATAAATATTCTAAATTAAGTCCAGAATGCAATGTCTTCTCTTTTTCCCCAAGAAGAATTCATAGTACTTAAAACCTGTGAAATTTATGTCTCTATTGGAAGTGAGATGGTGACACGGAAAATGTATCAGCACAGTTTCAAGGTCTCCAGGATCAAAGAATGCTTCGTAAGAGGGCAAGGTCTCCATTGAACTGCAAAGGAATGTGTGAAGTGAACAGTCTGCCTGCATCAATCTATCAGCCTGGTAACTGAATACTGTTGAAAAGAAGCTGACATAGCACAATATTTATCCATCAAATCTAATGCTTATGTCATGCTGAGAGTTATCAAGCACTATTTGGCAAAGGATGTGTCCCGGAAAAAAATTAATAAAGGGATTTTGCAATGGATCTTGACAAATATTACATAGCTTATATTCATTACACTTTAATTCAGCCATTTTACTATTTGTATGGAGGAGGAAAGATTTTTATAAATGAAGTTTCAATTTGCATTGTAGAAAAATTGAATCCAGACTGCTGCATGTCTTAAATCAGTGCCATCTGGCTGGTCAAGTAAGCTAGTTTTAGACTACATTTACATTTTGAACTAAAGTCGTAATTTTCTTAATCATCGATTATTATATAAACCTCAATGGATTTATCTCATGCAATTTGCTAAGCTGTAGATATTGATTTAAGAGACTAAAAGACCAAGTTCACAGTCTACAGCTAAGTCAAAATCAGACTAGCTGTATTATTGCTTAATGTCTTTGTAGCATTATAGCTAATGCTATATATCCGTGATGGCAAATGTATGGAATGTGTGCCAGAGGTGGCATGCAGAGCCCTCTGTGGGCACACATGCCATGGCCAGCTGCTCCTCTGGTTTCCCAGCCATCTGGTCATGTTGGAGCACCTGAAAATGGTCTGAAAAAAGCCCCCAAAACAGGACATTTTTGGGGCCATTTTCCAGGTTATTTCCAGGCTATTTCTGTTTTCTGGGTTGTTTCCAAAAATGGGCCAAAAAAAAAAAAGGCCAAAAATCAGGCATGTGCGCACCGGCCAACTGGCTTTTGAGTTTCCGGTTCTCTGGCACGCACAAAGACTAGCTGGCTGACGTGCATGCGCCTGCCAGGAAACTGAAACACAAGCTGACCGGCACGAGAATGCGCGCCGGCTAGCTGGTCTTTGGGTTTGTGGCGCTCCAGCACATGCATATGCATGCATGCCTGTTCTGGTTTGGCCACTTGGTGTCAAAAAGGTTTGCCATCACTGCTATATATCTTTTAATTCTTTTCTTGAAAGTAACATCTATAATACAGTGGGCTTTTCCTGCTATGAAAAATTATACCTTTGGAATTAGGTATATGAACATACTCTTTTACTACATTTGTACCCTGCCTTCCATGTAGGACCTCAAGCTGGTTTATCTTGCACATCTTTCTGTTACACCCTCTACAGGGTGTATGTTCTGGGGGTTATGAGGGGTAACAGTGTAGAGGAAAGGAGAAGAAAAATTCATTATGAATTTCATTTGTTCTGTATATCACTTGCATGTAACATAACAGTTAAGATGTGTACCTGATTGCTCTCAAGTGCCTATGTCAGATCCTTAAGGCAAGACACTGCATTAGTACTCTCTGTGAAGCTAATACATGAGTAAGTCAGATCCTCCTCCACTTCCTTATTTAAGAAAGAATTCTTTAGTTTTGGCATCTGTGGTCCAGCTCTAGGTTAAGACCAAGTAGGCACTGGTAGGAGGGTAAAAGTAGGGAGCATGAATGTTTCCCCTTCTTCCAAATATTCCAAAAGTGCAAATCATACAATACAATACAATACAATACAATACAATACAATACAATACAATACAATACAATACAATACAATACAATACAATACAATAGTAGAGTTGGAAGGAACCTTGGAGGTCTTCTAGTCCAACCCACTGCCTAGGCAGGAACCTTATACCATTTCAGACAAATGGCTATCCAACATCTTCTTAAAGACTTCCAGGGTTGAGGCATTCACAACTTCTGGAGGCAAGCTGTTCCACTGATTAATTGTTCTAACTGTCAGGAAATTTCTCCTCAGTTTTAAGTTGCTTCTCTCCTTGATTAGTTTCCACCCATTGCTTCTTGTTCTGCTCTCAGGTGCTTTGGAGAATAGTTTGACTCCCTCTTCTTTGTGGCAACCTTTGAGATATTGGAATACTGCTATCATGTCTCCCCTAATCCTTCTTTTTATTAAACTAGACATGCCCAGTTCCTGCAACCGTTCTTCATATGTTTTAGTCTCCAGTCCCCTAATCATCTTTATTGCTCTTCTCTGCACTCTTTCCAGAGTCTCCATGTCTTTTCTACATTGTGGCGACCAAAACTGAATGCAGTATTCCAAGTGTGGCCTTACCAAGGCATTATAAAGTGGTATTAACACTTCTTGTGATCTTGATTCTATCCCTATGTTTAGGTAGCCTAGAACTGTGTTGGCTTTTTTGGCAGCTTCTGCACACTGCTGGCTCATATCTAAATGGTTGTCCACTAGGACTCCAAGATCCCTTTCACAGTTACTACTGTTGAGCAAGGTACCACTTATACTGTACCTGTGCATTTTGTTTTTATTGCCTAAATGTAGAACCCTACTCTTATTCATCATTGAATTTCATTTTGTTAGATAGTGCTTCACTTCAGTAGGAGGGGGTACCATTATTGATATGACGTAGGGATACCATATATTCTGAAACCAGGATTATCCAACACAAGTCTTCGATTGACACAGTCTACCAGATCTAAACTGCAATAATCCAGATTTTTGGATCCTAAATCTGGTAGATAAAGGTTCATATAGTACATTATGATAAAGCTTTATCATTCAAGTATGATTTATTTACCAAACCACAGAGGCCTGAGTCATACACAAACCTTTAACCATGGTTCATAAACTATAATTTTTATAATTACGAAGAACCCAAACAATTTAAGGTTTGGCACTAAAAAGCTCACAACTGAGAGCTTTGCGTTTCCCTTTGGAAACGCAAACATGATTTTACTGTTTCCTGATATGTAAATTGCTTGTGAAGAATGACATCATATACACAAACATTGATTGAAGTAATAATTTTATTTGTTTTACTCAGCCACAAAAATGAATCAACCCATAAAAGCAAGAGGCCACAAGATTCTCTGAAAAATACTGATGTTCTTAGGTATGTGAGAAGTTCATATCTCAATGAGGTTCCAGAAAGAGCCCTGGCTGGCATTTCACTTTCAATTATTCAAGGGCATTCCTCCTGAAATCCTAAAATGCCAATCCAAGATCAAGATTGTCCCCAAATTAATTTTTGAAGGCATATAAACCCTTTTGGTCCAAACTGAATCTCCAAATATTTTTTAAAGATTCCTACAAATTTATTGCCTACATCCATGATAATGAACCTATGGCACATGTGCCAGATGTAGCACGTGTAGCCATTTGTTATGGCACATGAGGTGTTGCCCTGTCAGCTCCAATGTCCATCTGACTTCGGCCTTTATATTTGCCTGTTTTTCACCCTTCGGAGGTTCCCTGAAGCCTCCAGAGAGTGAAAAATAACCCAATGCGCAAACCGGATATTCGTGAATGGACTTCCGGTTTGTGAGTTGGGCCGTTTTTCACCCTCCGGCCTCTGGAAGGCCTCTGGGGGGTTAGAAGGCCACTTTCACTCTCCCCAGGCTCCTAGAAAGCCTCTGGAGCCTGGGGACGGCAAAAATGGGTCCATCGCACGCCATAAGCAAGAGGAGGGCAGGGTTCACACATGCATGCACCCGGGAGTGTGTGTTGTCAAACAGGCATAGAATTTTGGGTGTGAGCACGCCTGTGCACGACCCCCCTCTGAACTCTCCCCACTTTTGGCACGTGATAGGAAAAAGGTTAGCCATCACTGGCCTGTACAGTATAGTTTATGGCTTTATCCAACCTCAGCTTCAGCCAGGATTCACCCTTTATCCAGCTTTTCAGCTTTAATCAGGATTCACTTTGAGACCGCAAGTTTTTATAGGACTCCAAAAGTCCCAGAACCAAACTGTTCATTTGAACATTCTCTCACCATTTTTTCCCTGCTCTTTCTTCCCTTTTCTCAATATTTTTAGCTACTGAAGCAACACCCTAATGATATGCCCTGTAGAAGGAAATTTGCATGTTGCACTTTAAAAAGCTGATTTTTTAAAACACTGGGCTCATGCAGTTGCAAGTGTGTGAAGCTAGGAAATGATGCAGTTGAGTGCAACAAGTGGAGCTTATACCCCCACCCTATGCAGGCCAAATTATCTTTTCCCCCTTGAATATACTGTAGATGAGATCCATATATAGCTCTCCTTGCTATATTAATTCTTTAGTTTGGCTGCCATTGATGGACAATACTGACCCAGCTGATGGTTTCAAATGCTAAACTCTACTTTGAATCCCTGTAGTTGACTGGTAGTGAATGTGTCATACCACCACAGCAGTGGTGGGTTTCAAATTTTTTAGAACCTACTCTGTAGGTGTGGCCGATTTTGTGGGCGTGGCTTGGCAGTCATGTGACAGGGTGGGAGTGGCCACCTTTTAAAATGTGGTGAAACTCATTTAACAACGCTCTTGCTTAGCAACCAAAATTTTGGACTCAATTGTGATGATAAATTCTTTCTTTCTTTCTTTCTTTCTTTCTTTCTTTCTTTCTTTCTTTCTTTCTTTCTTTCTTTCTTTCTTTCTTTCTTTCTTTCTTTCTTTCTTTCTTTCTTTCTTTCTTTCCTTCCTTCCTTCCTTCCTTCCTTCCTTCCTTTCCTTTCCTTTCCTTCTTTCCTTCCTTCCTTCCTTCCTTCCTTCCTTTCCTTTCCTTTTCTTCCCGTTGGGTCACTGGCAGCGGCGGGCCAGATTTACTTCCAGGTACGCCAGTGGAACCCCCTCTCACCGGTTCTCTAAATTTCACCAACCGGCTCTTGCGAATAGGTGCGAGCCTGCAGAAACCCACCTCTGCACCACAGCATCTTCCCACAATTCTGCAGACTGATCTGATCCCTCATGTCCCTTGCATCTTCCCTGACATCACAACTGATGAAGTTTCTTGGATGAGAAATGAAATGTTGTGTTCTTCTTCCTCAAGGAAAAAAAACCAGTCCAGTTGCCTTATGAAAAAGACCCTTTGAGACAAAGATGACCTGGATGACTGAGAATCCTCACAGAGGTCCTGATCCCTCATTTAAACAATTTAGTTAAAAGGAAAATATTAATTATATTGCATGTTCTCCATAAATTATTTAATTCTTATTGTTATTGGCAGGAGAGCTAAAGCTCTACTTCTTTTCTCCATTAGAATGATGGGAACCCTAAATTGCTTAGCTTTGGCTGGACAATGTACATTCTTTTGATTCTAGCTGAAAGCAGGGAGCCATCTGAGACTTTGGTAGCACCACAGGGCAATTATGCCATCTACTGTTCTACTTAAAGAATCACATTTAATTTGGATTGCTACATTTACTAAGTAATCCCATAATTTTACTTAGCATCCATTTAAGAACAGTCTTTAAACCTCGACCTATTAAAAAAAAGATGATGTGAATGGAATCATGTAAGTATACAAAGAAAGCTAATTCAGTGATATATAACTGGTTGCATGTAGGCTACGAAGTACAGCATTGATCTGCAATAAGTCATTAAATGAGGGAGAGAAGTAGATAATAGAATTACAAGGAAATTTGGGGTCATTTAATCTGATAGATTATTGAATTGCAGCCAATTTTGAAAGGTTTTAGATTAATTGGAATAGTTGTGCTTATACTGATAGATAGCCCAAATTGTTTTATTTCAGGAACAAGTAGTGTGGGATCCATGGACATTTTCCATGGCATGTTTCTACGCTGTACCACATTTATTTAACAAAAGAGGACATGGAAAGCTGGCCCTTTGTCATCTACAACATCAATCCCTAGTACAGGGGTGGGCAAACTTTGCAACTTTAAGCAAAGCTGGCTGGAGAAGTCTGGGAGCTGAAGTCCTTCAGACTTAAAGTTGCACATTTTTCCCACCCCTGCCCTGGTATCATCTTTATTTACAATAATGCTTCTGAGCCATAGGTAGATCCAGAAGTAGACCTCCATAGACAATAAAACAAACAAAGTAGAATGCTTTTTTCCACCCCAAAAGCAAGATCCTACAAAGATCAGTGGGAGGGATTATGGTTGAGGCAAGCCAACAGGTAGTACTTGATTTATGACCACAATTGACCTTGGAATTATGGTTGTAAATTATGGCAGTCATCAAATGGGTCACCATGAGATGGTGCTTGATTTTATGGCCTTTTTTTGGCAGTGGTCATTAAGTGAAGCACCATTGTTTTTAAATGAACCTATTGTTTGCAATGGACAAAATATCTTAAATCACGGTCATGGGGTCACAGGATGCTGCAAATACAGGCTAGTGGACAAGGGCCAAAACTGTGGTCATGTGACTATGGCGGGTGGGGGTGCATTGGAATTTTGAATCCAGGCAATAAGTAAGTCTGGGAAGGTCCAATGTAAGCTTGAACAGTTGCTAAGCAACCAGTTGTAAGTGAAGGACTACCTGTATTTATCTTGTGGTTATTTATGTATGTGTCTATATCAGTGCATGTGTGCTTATGTGTGAGACAGAGATTGGTTATGACAACTGGCATTTTATGAATAGGCACATTGCCTAATAACACATTTCACTTTAACTTTAACTTTAATTTCATTTCTAGACCGCTCTATCTCCCGACATGGGACTCAGGGCGGTGCACAGGAGCTATAGAATATAAAATATAAAATATAAAAGTACAAACAATCAAATAGTTAAAATTAAGAATTAAATAAGATTAGACCTGTGCTAAAACGTTAATTAAAACCCAATTAAAATAGTAATAGCTGTACCAGCTATGCCAGGCTGGCCAAACGAAAGAAGTAAGTTTTTAATGTCCGACGGAAGAGGCGAAGGTCTGTGATTGTGCGGAGATCTGGGGGCAGGTCGTTCCAGAGGGTGGGACCTGCCACAGAGAAGGTTCTTCCCCTGGGAGTCGCCAGCCGGCATTGTCCGGCGGACGGCACCCTAAGGAGGCCCTCCCTGTGGGAGCGGACGGGTCGAGTGGAGCAGGGGTGGGTTTCTGGGGGATCAGCCAGGATCGCGCGAGCCCGATGGTAAAATTTAGAGATCCTGGCCGATCCCGTTGGACGATGGACCCGGAAGTTACTTCCGGAACACGTGGCTCGCTCCGTCAAAACCTCCGTTTGAAGCTCTTTCTCTGTTGGGGCGGCTGGGGGGGGGTTCGCGCAGGCTAGCGTGTCTGCCTTCCGCCGCCCCTAGCCTGCCAGGCTTCAAAACTAAAGGGTGGGGGCCTGGCCTTGAAGCTCTTTCATTGTTAGCATGGCTAGGGGGGGCAGCGGAAGGCATGCTAGGTGCGCGAAGGCCCCCCTGCCCTCCCCAGCCGCGCCAACAGGGAAAGAGTTTCAAGGCCCGGCCTGGGCCCTTTAGTTTTGAAGCTGCCAGGGCCGGGCTGGGCCTTTCGCGCTTGGCGCGAATGCAGAGTTTTGGGGGGGGGGCTTCGCGCCGAGCCGAGGCAAGCGCGCCCGGCTGGAGCGCACGAGCCACCCGCGAGTGCCATGGCGAGCCGGCGCGGGGTGTGCTGCTGCTGTCGCTGCTGCTGTGCGGGCCTGGGGCGCGGGGGTCCCGGGGCGCCGACAAGCAGGACAGCCTCCGCAGGGCGGCCAGCGGCGTCTACCAGGGCGCCAGCGGCCTCCTGGGCGAGGAGAACGTGCGCGCCCTGCAGGTGAGCGGCGCCCGGAGAGTCCCGGGCAAAGGGGAGTGGGGGGGAAGGGGAAGAGAAGGGGTCTGGGGAGGGAGGGGGGTCTGTCCTTGTGGGAGGGGAAGGGGTGCAGAAGGGGGTCCCTGACTTTAGCGTGGGCGGCCAGGAGGGAGATTGGGGAGGGAAGTAAGTAACTGTGGCCGGCGGGCGGGTAAGGAAAGTTGCTGCGGCAGCGCCCAAAATCCTCTGGCCCGCTGGCCGCAGTTGCTCGCTCACTCGCTTGCTCACCCATCGGACGCCAGGTTCCTTCGTCCGGTGGATGGGTGAGAGAGAGAGCGAGTAAATACAGCCAGCGGGCTGGCGGGCCGGTCAGGCTACTTCCTGGAGCTGAGGAGGTTTGTGGGGGGGGGGAGACAGACAGACAGAGAGAAGCACAGACACACAGAGAGACAGGGAGAGAGGGGGGAACCAGAGAGTGACAGACACACACAGAGAGACAGAGAGTGGGAGGGAGGGAGAGAAAGATAGAGACACAGAATGAGTGATTTAAGTGCCTGAATGCGAGACAGACACACACACACACACACACACACACAGAGTGACAGATGGGCAAACAAAGGAGAGAGAGACAGAGAGAGAGAAAGATAAAAAAGAAGGTGGGAGAGAGAGAAAGAAAGAGAGAAAAAGAAAGAGAGGGAGAGAGAAAGAGGGAAAGAAAGAAAGAGAAAGAAATAAAGAGAGAGAGAAAGAGGGAAAGAAAGAAAAAATGAGAGAAAGAAAGAGAGAGAAAGAGGGAAAGAGAAAGAAAGAGAGAAAGAGAAAGAAAGAGAGAAAGAGAAAGAAATAAAGAGAGAGAGAAAGAAAGAGGGAAGGAAAGAAAGAGACAGAAAGAAAGAGAGACAGAGAAAGAGAGAAAGAAAGACAGAAGGAAAGAAAGAAAAAGAAAGAGAAAGAGAGAGAGAACTTATGACCACAATTAAGCCCAAAAGTTTGGTTGCTAACGAAGACCATTGTTAAGTGAGTTTCACATTTTCCAAATTGGCCACTCCCACCCGGTCACATGGCTGGCAAGGCACTCCCACCCGGTCACATGGCCGGCAAGCCACTCCCACCCGGTCACATGGCCAGCAAGCCACAGAACCTGTTCCAAAAATTTTGAAACCCACCCCTGGAGTGGAGGTATGTGGTAGCAGGCGGTCCTGTAAGTAGCCCGGTCCGCTGCCATGGAGCGCTTTAAAGATGGTCACTAAGACCTTGAAACGCACCCGGAAGGCCATAGGCAGCCAGTGCAGCTCGCACAGGAGAGGTGTTATGTGGGACTATTTTGATATGGGAGTATTATGATAGATCTATCACAAAATGCTCCAAATAGTCCAGATGTGTCCAACAATCCCCAAATTTGTTTATCCGTATTATATACTTCTGCTCCTAAAATGTATGAATTATAATTGGAATGTCTACCAATGTAATCCTAGGATTTAAAGCTATTGTAATTTTTGAAGCTTTAATTTCATAATCTAATCATTAAATTTTTTTAGTCACAAATCTTAAAAGTTTTGGAAGTGTCGCAATGGTTAGAATGCAGTACTGCAGGGCTAATTCACTGCTCACTCCAGTGAGTTCGATTCTGAAGGGCTCAAGGTTGACTTGGCCGTCCATCCATCCAGGATTGGCAAAATTAGGACCTAGATTGTTGGGAGCAATATGCCTCCCTGTAAACCAGTGGCTGTAAAGCACCATGAAGCGGTATGTAAGTCTAAGTGCTATTGCTGTTAATGAGTCTAATTGTACACTTCTTACAAGTGGAAGCATGCATTGTACTAAATTCTCTTATGATTTTCAAATACCAGTTCTCTTTTTATTTGCTTTTTCTTTTCTTCATATATCATTGTAAATATTCTAGCCACTGAAGGTTAAGAATATTTCACTCAAATTCAAACCTAAATAAATAAATGCATGAACGGAGATGAGATTCTCCTCTTCGAAAGGATGAATCAACCTACTTATTTAGAATATTTTATTTTGGTATACAGTTGCTCAGTTCAAATGATCATGATCCTAGGCAGCGTACATCATTAATATATATATTTTAAATTATTTGTCTATCTTCTATTGTGTATGTTTTTTAAATTTCCTGTGCGCCGCCCTGGGTCCTCTGTGGAGAAGGGCGGGATATAAATGTAATAAAATGAAAAAAAAAAATGAAAAAATGAAAACCAAAGAAGAACAATATTATAATTAAAGCCAACAACAAAATCCAAATGACAGTTTCAGCACACCAACTCATTTGTCACCCCTGGCCATGTGCCAAAGAGAAAAGCCAAGTTTTGAGAGCCTTGCTGAAGACCCAGAGGGTCTGGGCCGGGTGAATTATTGACTGAATAGAACTTCCAGTGTCTGCAGAGAGTGGCTAAAAAAGTAATAGTAAGACTAACAATAAAATCTAGGCAGGTAAAATGACTTAGTTAGTGATTTAGCCTCTTGGATAACCTCTCTGCTGTCTATATCAAGCTTGTTGGTATAGACATGTAATTCACCTGCGTATTAATCTTTATAAAATTGTCTGAGCTCTTAAATTGCATAGTCCTTTGGCAAAGAGTATTGCATCTCAGCTTGTTGGGAAAAACGCCAGCGTTAAAAACGAGTACTTCTGATGCCAGAAAGTTAGCAACTAGAGGCCAATGTTTCACTTTTAAATGCTCCCATTTGCCTGCCCTGTAAAAAAATGAAATGTAATAGGAAGTGCCCGAAGGCAATCCGACAGAAATAGGAAACTGGGAGAATGAAACTTGGATAATGGGTTCAGATGTGAATTGTGGGGGTAGATGAACATGAAAGACAGAGGAAAGAACGTTAGGAAAAATGTGTGTGGTTAAGAAAGAGTTATCATCTTTTGCTATGACCCCAGCTTCTATACTTCTCTGCCTTGTAGTCAGGCTCTTGGGAAAATCATTTGCCTTATCACTTTATATTTCTATGAAATGTCTGATCTGACATACAATCACAGTCGTTTTGCATTTATGCATTGTGTCGTGGGTTGGTTTTTTTTGAAGACACCTGTTGCATTTAAAAAAATTGACATGTACTTGCCAGCACCCAAAATTTGGAATTATACATATTCTGAATAAAAACTTGTCAAGTCTTGTCCCTGACATTGTGGAATGTATATAACATTGTCACTTAATTCTAGATGACCACTAGATATTTATAACTGGGTGGACACGCTAACATTCAGTTCTATCTGCTTAGCTTTGGTGTACCCCAAGTGTACCAATGTGTTACAAACACACACACAAAACCAATTCTAACAGGATAAGCTACTATATACAAACAGAGGGCAAAACCCACTTCCTTCTAGCAATTTTTTTTTATAATCAGGAACAAAATGTCTGCAGGAAAACAGCTCAGAGAGCACCAATGCTTCCCCAATAAACAAATTCAGATGCCCCACTGAACATGATGTCACCGTATAAATGTAAATGAATTGGCTATAAAAGTGTTCACTAAATAGAACACAGCTGTGTAATAGCAGTAAAAAAAAACAAATTTGGGTGTTTTTGAGGACTGATTTATTTTTCTCAGCCTCTTTGCTTTTTTTCTTATTTTCTCAAATTCGGAGGTTTTATTGTATTTTCATTGCTAATAGGGACAGAATGGATGTAAAGCAGACTCGGCTGAACATATTCAATAAGCTGTTAATAGCATCAGCAGATGATGCTGTTGAGTTTAGACAAAGGAAACTCAATGGATTTTTCCATTAGGTGGCTCTGGTCAATGTGGAAAACAACCCCCCAAAGAAAATCAGTTCCTGAGCATCAGCGGAAGCACAGAAAGTTCATAATTTATTTGGGAGGTTCTGAAACCAAATGGTATTTAATTGCATTAATCAGAACAAAATGGATCCTCTTCTCAAAATGATTATAATCAACTTGGGTAAAAAAAAATGCTCTTCTTTTCCCACTTCCTTCTAGTAATCTCTTAGTTTGACAAGGCTTATTCCTTATAACTTTCAGTTAACTGATAATCAGAGCTTTTCCCAGTGAACCTACAGCCCTGTGTACTGAAGCACACACCGTGACAGCTGCTTTTGCTGGGGTTCATCCTTGCTAATTTACTCCAGTCAATAATGTTCGCTCCTCTGATGATTAAGGATATAGTTGCGATGGTCCACTCGGTGTTACAGAAGCCCCAAAGGGAAGGAGAAGGAGATCAAAAGTCCATTCTTCTGCATTTTAATACCACCCCCTCCCATTTGATTTTTCTTCCAAAGCCTACTTTCAAATAGTGATTTTTGGCAGGGGTAGAGAATTGTTTCAGGCAGCTGGAGGCAATTAGGTACTGGTGCTGTTAATGTTTACTTTGGACAAATCAAATGCTGCTGGACAAGTCTCACAAATAATTCAACGTTCCTCCCCCTTTGCTCTGTGATGTTCTTATTTATGGGATCCTTAATTGATTCTGGGATGCTGAGAGAAGGCTTCGGCAGCCAACAGAATGATTCCAAGCAGATTGAATTGTAAATAACCAGATGTTAGTGGAATTTCAGACAGAGGTCACTGTAGGAAAACACAAAAGTGCTTGCCTTTTCACTCTGTCGTGGCACTTCTTGCCGGGTGATGTCAATACCTCGTTCTAATTGACGCACAATACCAAGAGGCTAATTTAATATTGTCTAGTAATCAAACAAAGCAGCAGGCCAGGCAAGCTATTGCCGCTTTGTGTGAGAGAAATGGATTGTTTTTCTGCAAGAGTGTTGACTTGCAATCTGCAACAGGGCTGGGAGGAATGGGCAGGCAGGAAAAGTACCAATAATTGACTTGGAAATGGAGTACCACATAGCACTAATAAGAGGTGAAATAAAATGTGGGTCATTTTCAAGACACAAGATTTAAGAAGCAAAAAAAGGTGATTGCTTAGAAGGGAAATGTGATAACTCTTTTGAAAGGGCAGCCCTTTTCTTCTTTCAAACATAGTTCTGTCCATCCAACCAGAACAGTGGTGCTTCCCACATTCACTCCCACAGAAAGGGACTTCTCCGGGTGCCGTCCATTAGGCTGTGCCAGCGGGCGACGCCCAGGGGAAGGGCCTTCTCTGTGGTGGGCCCGACCCTCTGGAACGACCTTCCCCCCGAGATCAGAACAACTACAGACCTTCGCTCCTTCCGACAGCAATTAAAAACATACTTTTTCCGCTTGGCTGGCCTAGGGTAATTTTAAATTTTAGATTTTAGGGGTTTTAGGGATAGCCTAGTCATATAGGAGTTTTTAGCGCAGGGCAAGTTTAATTTGTTTTTAATTTTGTATTTTGTCTGTTTTAACTGTTTTTTAATTCCCTGTGCCCCGCCTCAAGTCCCTTCAGGGAGAGAGCGCGGGTTATAAATAAAATTATTTATTTATTTATTTTCTTGGGAATTATCGTTATGCCACTTCATATACTTGGTGCTTGGTGCTGTATATCATTCTTAAATGTCAGTGTAGTAAGAAGGTAATACCTGTGGGTTTTCTAATCCATTACCATATTCAGATGTGGTATTCAGCTGGTTTGGACCAGTTCTGGGGTACCGGTAGCGGAACTTTTGAGTAGTTTGGAGAACCGACAAATATCACCTCTGGCTGGCCTGCCCCTCCTGCCCCTCCTGCCCCTGCCGTTCCCTATCCTATATTCCCTTGTTTTTTAGCTCAGCTGATTCACATGGCAGAGCGGATTGCCGCGCCTTGGCTGAGCTAAAAAAACAGCTCAGCTCACCTCACCAGCGCTGACACCAAAGGTGGTCTTTGAGTGCTGCATGTGTGAAGCGCTCTCTCATAGAACTGGTAGGAAAAGATTTGGAATCCCACCACTGACCATATTTATCTGTAAGAAAGAAAGCTTGGAATTTTACATGACCCCCTCCCCCATATTTTAAAAAGCAAATTACTACTACTATTACTACTACTGTTGCTGTTGCTGCTGCTGCTGCTGGATACAAATGTCAAATCCAATCTAAATTTCTGACTGAGTGTGACCAACCACCACCACCATCATTAATCTATCTATCTGCCTTTCTTATTTTAGTCTCAGCTAAGCTGGCACATTTTAAAAGTAAATTATTTTGGAAAAACCTAGCCCTCCTTTTGGGTAATAAAGTAAATGCAATATTAGTCTTTTTATTATAATGAAAACATTTAAGCTTTGGATCTGTGTTTACCATAAAAGGGAATCCAATTAATTTTACTATTTAATTATTCAAGTTTATTATTAAATTAAAACATACAACAAACATGCAATCAAGATCAAACACACATTCTCAAATATGTATTGTCTCAAACACATACAGAATCCTTCCCATATGTATTGCTACTCACTAATGAGACACATTTTAATTACTATTGCTTCATTTTCTAGTATTGAAACTCCATTTACTCATCTCCATACTTTTCTCTTATGAAACACAATAGGTAGGCAAATGAAAATACCAGCAAAATTATGGTAAATAAAACCCCCAAGTCAGTAGGATATCTGAACTGAATCCTGATCACCTTAAGAAAAGTAGAGTTTTAAAAGACAGTTTAAAAAATATATTAAATACACAACACTCTATTTTTATGGTAAAATATCTTGCTGTCATAATGATGATAAAATTAAACCTCTATTTTTAAAGACTTGCTGACAAGCCATCAGATACCCCAAATTCATTAAAATTCTGGGTGAATGCACATCTATTTTCTTGCATACATATACATTATATGCATTTCTAATGTATTTTAATCAATCTGATATTCCAAGATGGTAAGACTTTCAAAAGCACATCTAGATCTGTAGGAATAAAAAGCAGGAGTGTAAACCTGGGTGTAATTTTAGTCCAAATTTATTTGATCACTACTATTATTAGCAGTCAATTTGTACACCATCAAAAACTGCCTGATGACCTATAATGATTGGGATTTGAGTTCTGTAATCTGAATTTATTTAACAAGATAATTAAATATTTCAAGTCTGTCCATTTGCAATCTGGAAGGGATTATTGTTCAGAACAGGAGAGCTCTTTCATCAGCATGCATGACTATATTTCCCCAATTTTTGTTCTAACTTGTCTTTCAAAACTCGTATCTTGGTTTTTGGCATAGCAATTAGCGCTTTAAAAAGCTTTCGTTGTCCTAGGAACCAAGAGAAAGGAGAATAGGTGAAATGAAATGCTGAATAAGGCAAAATAGATTCAGTCTGCTATGTGATGGAGAAAAGCACTCAGAAAAGTTAATTAAGCTGAGGAAACAGGCAGCTAGATAATTAAAATGAGGTTTAATTTTATACTGGATGTGTTCTGGGTTAGTTTTGCCTGAGACTAAGGAGAATGTCATATTGAGGAAAGAAAAGTCCCCGCCTTTGATCAGAGTAGCTGTTCAACAGCCGGATATATGAACTTGGCAAAATACTATAAATCAGGGGTTCCCAAACTTGGCAACTTGAAGACTTGTGGACTTCAACTCCCAGAATTCTCCAGCCAGCTGGCTGGAGAATTCTGGGAGTTGAAGTCCACAAGTCTTCAAGTTGCCAAGTTTGGGAACCCCTGCTGTAAATGCTTCTTTGCTTTTTCACCATATTGTTTCAGTGATCAATAAATAAGAGCAACTAACTGCTGATCTAGCTGTTGTGGGAAAGTAAACATGTAGCTTGATTGTTTGCTATTGTTTTTAATGAGGATTTATGGCTCGAAATGTTAAATACCAAATGTGAAGCTATGTTTGAGATCAGAATGGTATTTTAAAAATATAGCGAGCAAACATAAGACAGAGCAAGACAAGATGGCACTAGAGGTGAGGGAACACGTCCGTTATTTTTCTCCACATAATGAAATAAAAGATGTGATAATTTTTTGGCTAAAATCCCTATGATCCAGCAATCCCTATGATCGGCAGCCACCGATGAACTAGATTAAATTCAGTTCTGATACTTTCTCTTCAGATGTTAACAAACTGCTTCAGATGATTTAGAAGCAAAGAAGGTGCTGACCAAGGGTAGGGTCTTCTTGGTAGTTGCACATCAACTTTGAGCTTTCTCCTAATAATGATTTGCCTAACACTAAATTTGGAGTGCAAATTTGGATTTGCTTTCTAATTGGTGGCACAGTGGTTAGAATGCAGTACTGCAGGCTACTTCTGCTGATTGCTGGCTATCAGCAGTTTGTCAGTTCAATTCTCATTGGCTCAAGGTTGACTCAGCCTTCCATCCTTCCAAGGTAGGTAAAATGAGGACCCAGATTTTGGGGGGCAATAAGTGCTATTGCTTTTGCTAATTAATATTCTGTTACCAATTTTTGTTTTTTCTCTTTTATGAATGAAAACCACTTTTGAGAATTTGTCTGGAGGGCTAATGTGTGCATCGGGATCAGAGAAAAAAATGGTTTGGTATTATTATGCATTTCTGCTAACATACTTTCTACAATAATAGTCATTTCTGGGCTGAATTATGCTAATAGTGAAACATTACTCCTTTGCATTACCCATAAATACATTTTGAGTTGAATGCTACATGTACTAAAAAATAAATTTGAACAGGCACATCATCAACTCTTGACAGATTGTTTGCATGTATTGATAGCATGGTACACATTTTCCACCACGCTCTGCTTCACTTAGAAACAAGCATCCTGGGAGTTAAAGTGTAAATACAATCTGTGCCACTCTGTTTATGTTCAGGGCCCTGAAGTTACGTCCTTGTCTTCCTCCCTCCCTTCCTCCCTGTCTTTTTTTAAATTTGCTAATGTTTACAGACAATTAGATGTTTGAACCACTTGCTCAACAAAATAATGTCATTCCAATGGGTCATCTTAATTGGGAATGGGATCTATGAAATATATTTTGCTTTGCAGTATTTAACCTGGGTTTAAAAATAAGTAAATAAATATTAAGGATGAGATAAAGTTATAAGGAGATGTTTCAGTAGAATCACAACTAAAGCTGCCACTTTATGGTCTCTGGCTTTTTGTTCCATAACATTTTAAATTATTTTGTTAATCACTCCAAGATCAGATATTAGGTTCCAGTCTTGAGAGGGAAATATATTGGAAGAAGCTTTCTGTTTGCTCAGTCAATGTCTGAAATTGATTCTTTCTGGAATGAAAAGTCCAATATTAAGAGAATCCCAAAACTACATGCTGGCCATTGAGTATAATAATATTTGTAGGGAGCATGTTTTCACTCTATTCAAAATGTTCTCTTGCTTTGCAAGATGGAGAGTTGGTATAAATATATTATCTCCTCTCTTTTCTTTGTTTCACTCTACTGGGAAAAAGAAATGGGTTTAGTAACCTTGGAGTTAGCAATGTTGGATTGCTCCAAGTGTCTCTTCCAAGTGTGTGTGCATGTGTGTGTGAGAGAGGGGGGAGAGTTGGTTACATGCCCTGAGATGAATAAATTGGGTGTGAACATCTTTCACACACTTTTACAAGTTTACATAATTGCTGCCAAATTATACTAAAACCAGACAAAATTCATTGAGAAGGCAGGTGAGCTTTTCTGGATCTATGGCTCACTCCTGGTTAGTGAACTCATTTCTCATGCACATTCAGACCAAAGGCTAAGAGATTCATTTGCAATCTAAGCACCAGGTGCTGATTTTGGCAGCAGGAGGCCTTTCTTGGTATAATGTGACTCTATCTTGTAGCTGATCAGTTATGCATGATCACACTTCCAGTTAATTGAAAGTATCATCTTCAGTTAAAGTTTTTCTCTTGGATGCCTAACAGTGTTAGTGAAATCCTTGATTAATAGAGAATGAAGAGCATGGTGCAAGATTGTTCATCCTAGGGTCATTCATTTTATATGCTTTTCCTATGGAAAGACTTATTTTCTTCAACATACACTTGATCGACTCAGCTTTGCTGCAAATTACCTTCGCAATTAGACTAATATATTAGCAGTATTATAGTTTGAGAATCATGTTGCTTGCCTATTTTTTTTATCCTCTTAAGATTTAGCATATCTATAAATCCTCTCATCCTTAATTTTGCTAATTTTGAGTCTTAAACAAACTCATACCCTTACAAAAAATGTTATGGAAATATATATATATATATATATATATATATTTATATATATGCTGGCATAGCTGGCTTCGGGGATTTTCCCGTGTATAAGGCATAGAAAGGTTGTTGCAACGTTTCGACAAGATCTCACTTGTCATCATCAGGCAGGCTTGTGTCTGTGAGTGTGACTGCGGAGGCATCGCCCCTCTTTAAATCTTGGTGGGGGGGTGGAGTGCTGACTATTGTTGTGAGTGGGTTGATTGGCTGTGCAGTTGCATCGTGACTGGTAGATTGATGCTGATTGGTCTCATTTGTATGTTTCCCCTTGTTTTGAATTTCAACGGCTTGGCTGGAGGGTGGGGCTCGTCTGCTGGTCAATGCTGGCTTCCAGATATCTGGTAGGCGGGAGGTATCATCACGTCTGTTCATGCTGCTAGATTGTTTCTCTATTTCAATGGCTTCTCTTCTATATATCCATAAAATTTTTTGTAAGGGTATGAGTATATATATTTGTTTCACATTCATATCTATAATTGTCTCAGCTGATGCAATTGGGAGAGCCAGGCTGGCTGAATGGTTTAAAGGCTCCTGCCTGATATGCAATACAGCCCCGGTTCGAATCCCAGTAAGAGTATGACTAGCTGATGAGAGCTAAAAAGCTCGAAATAGATCTATCCTAGTCTCTCTGATTTATGTATTGATCAGCTCATAAAACTAACACACACACATATATATTTCTACTACTTTTGTTTCAGAGTGGGGTTATGGTATTTGGTTTTGATAAGTGCTCAGAATTTATTTTTAAATAGATTAAAGATGCAATTCAGGAGTGTTCACAGAGGAGGTGAGTAAAATCATGATGTCAGCTATGATTTTACAATCAAAACCATGCACAAATGCTTGGCATTTGCCCACCCTACCCCATTCCCACCCCACAGATTATTTCTTATTTTTTAAATGCATATTTTCAATTTTTTTCTACAAATGGAATTGTAATAGATCATTACTGAGATTATACCATTAATGCGCAACATAACATGAATAAAAGAAACTAGAACATATTGAATTGTTTTCATGTTTTTTTAAAGTGTAACTTTTTGAGAATAATGTAAAAATACCCACTGTATGATTACTATTTATAATTGATAAAAATAACCCTAATAAGTAATGCAAGCAAATATATTTTTCTATTTATATATCAAATATAAAATCTGCCTTTCTTACTCCTTGAGTGACTTAATGTATGACTTTTTTCTTCTTTATAGTGCAATCGTTCTGCAGGTTTTTTATGGAGCTGCGCGTGCGCAAGATGGCGGGTTAGCTCCGGAGCTCCGTGCGGGCTGTGGAGGTTCGTTAGCCTTCTTAGTGCTCCCAGCCCTCTTTTATGGTTTAGAGGGCTGGGCATCTGTAAGGAATCCATCCTGGCACTACAGGATGAGGTTCGCGGCGATTTCGGAGGTGTCGGGCGTGGGCACGGCTCCGGGGACGCTCAGACGGTGAGAGCGTCGGAGCGGGCCGTTTGGAGTGGGGGCCGGAGCCGGAGCAGAGCGGTGGCCGGCGTCCCCGATGCCGGAAACAGGGCGGAGGCGCCGGTCGCGGCCAGAAGCTCCCGACGCTGATGTCAGCTGTGGCTCGTCCGGGGGGCAGAGACGGTGGTGAGAGCGCCGTGAGGCCAGCGGCAACGGCGTTAATGGTAGTAACGAGGATGGCGGTGCGGAGAGGTGTTTGAAAGATGGTGAACGGGGCGCAGCCGCGGGAGTTGGAGTGGCAATGCGGCTGCGGGAGATGGCGGCGGTGAGAGCGCCGGAGAGGGGAGAACGCCGGAGGCCAGTGGCGATGGCGATGGCGAGTATGGAGGCTAAAGGATGATGGCGGCATGTGAGTGCCGAGAGGCTGGTGGAGGAACCCTGAAGCGGCCGCTGGAAGCCTGGCCGACGATGGTGGGAGCGTTGAGAGGCCAGTGGAGAAGGCGGTGGCTCAGGTGAGATAGAGATGGCGGCGGTGAGAGAGCCGAAAGAGACGCGAACGGCCATGCTGGCCATGCTGACCAACTTAACTTCCCCATGAGACTGAGAACTGAGAACTGAGCCATGCTCCCGAAAGACGGGATTTGGCCTAAGATCTTGGGCCGGAACAACTCATTGATTGACTATTTTCAACTGACATTGCGAGCTGTACCATCTTTATATCCTTATTGTTTGCACTTTATCTCATTTTAATATCAATTGAGGACTTTAAATCTTGGCTAACGACCTTCTAATTTCTTTTAAAATCTTTGTATTTTAAATCCCAGCCCCACTGATGAATTTCACCTACATTAACTATTTATTAATTATTAATTATTTATTAACAACTTTATTATTTATGCATAGTATAATGTACTCCAGAGCTAACCTTTTACTGCTGCGAGAGTCCCCGCTCTCGCAGGTCTGGCCCTCTACACTATCGAGGGCCCGTCTCGATGATGGATATATTAATCCGGAGAGACGGGCGAAGCGCGGCCTTAGGGGATTTTTAATTGGTAAATTATTGGTTATTTTAGGGGGTCCCAAGGAGGGGGGTGGGCATAGACAGATAGAGACAGAACAACATGAAAGAAGGGGCCGGACCAGTAGCCGACGGGAGGAGACGGAAGGATCCGATATGAGGGGGGAATTACGAAACGGTCCGCCGGAGGGCATATCAATCCAGACGGTCGTGGGGAGGGGCAGGGCCGAGGGGAGACAAGTTCCATCCTCCCGGTTGGTGGCACGTGGCCGTTGGTTACAAACGGTCGGGTGCCACAATCCCCGCAGGCTAGGTGGTCAGGGGATACAGAGCCAGGGCCTGCGGCTGATGTTTTGCAACGCCAGGTCCGTGGTCAACAAAGCCCCCCTCGTCCATGACCTTGTGTCAGAGGGGGAGCCGGACCTGGTAGGAATTGCAGAGTCCTGGTTGGGCCACGAGGGGGGACTTCCCCTCGTCGAAATGTGCCCACCAGGTTACTGCGCTTTTCATCAGCCGCGGGCCCTAGGCAGGGGCGGTGGGGTAGCGGTCATTATCAAGGAAGGCCTTGAGCCAAGAGAGACCATTGTGCCTCAGACTACCGGTTGTGAGTCCCTCTGCGTGAAGTGGGGCCTAGGGAGGCAGTTGGCCTTGCTGGTTGTATACCTGGCTCCCCGCTATGTAGCAGCAGCCCTGCCCGAGCTCCTGGAGGTGATCGCTACGGTGGCAGTTGAGACCCCCAGACTTGTAGTCATGGGGGACTTTAATCTGCCATCGTTGGGCGAATCATCCGAGGCAGCTCGGGAGTTCATGGCCTCCATGACGGCCATGGACCTGACCCAACTAATTCAAGGCCCCACCCACGAGGGTGGACATACGCCGGATCTCATCTTTGTCTCGGGCCAATGGAAGAGTGATCTGGGTATAGGGGATATAGTCATCACACCCTTGTCATGGTCAGACCACTCACTTCTCCGACTCGACCTTCCGACCGCTACTCCCCGTCGCGGGGAGGCGGAACCAGAACTTCCTATCTGGTTTCGCCCCAGGCGCCTGATGGACCCTGTTGGGTTCCAGACGGCGCTTGGGCCACTTCCTGTACCCCTGACCCGCGCCCCGATGGAGGACCTCGTGGCCGCATGGAACATTGCGACCACGGGAGCCTTGGATCGGGTCGCGCCCTTGCGGCCTCTCTTGCGGCGCCGAGCTGCCCCGGCTCCTTGGTTCACCGAGGAGCTGAGGGCGATGAAACGCCGCAAGAGATGCCTAGAGGGAAGATGGAGGGCTACTCGCTCCGAATCTGACCGGACACAGGTAAGAGCCCATTTACGGACTTACATTGTGGCGCTGAGAGTGGCCAAACGTCATCATTGCGCCACTCTCATAGCATCCGCAGAAAACCGCCCTGCCGCCCTGTTCAGGGTGACCCGTTCCCTCCTGCAACAGAGGGTGCGGGAAGCCCGCTACAGGGTAGAGCAGAGGAATTTGTGACTTTTCTGCAGGACAAAACCGCTCAGATACGGAACGAGCTAGCCCCCATTCGTGGCCCAGTGGGATGCCACGAGGCCGATCTTGTTTGGGAGGAATTTGACTCCGTTGCTTCCGAGGATATGGACAGGTTACGTGGACGACTGCGAGCCACCACATGTTTATTGGACCCGTGTCCCTCCTGGCTTGTACTGGCATCCTGGGAGGTGACACGAGGCTGGCTCCAAGAGGTTGTCAACGCATCCTTGAGTGAGGGTTCCTTGCCTGCTTCCCTAAAAGAGGCTATGGTGAGGCCCCTCCTTAAGAAGCCCTCTTTGGACCCAGCTCTTTTAACCAACTATCGTCCCGTCTCCAACCTTCCCTTTCTGGCGAAGGTTGTTGAGAGTGTGGTGGCACAACAGTTTCCCCGTCACCTGGAGGAAGTTGATTATCTAGATCCGCGCCAGTCCGGCTTTCGGCCCGGGCATAGCACCGAGACGGCATTGGTCGCGTTGGTGGATGATCTCTGGAGGGCCAGGGATGGGGGTTGTTCCTCCATCCTGGTCCTATTAGACCTCTCGGCGGCTTTCGATACCATCGACCATGGTATCCTATTGCATCGGCTGGGGGGGTTGGGGGTGGGAGGCACCGTTTTACGGTGGTTCTCCTCCTACCTCTCTGGCCGATTGCAATTTGTGTTGGCAGGAGAGCAGAGGTCGACCCCGAGACCCCTCACATGTGGGGTGCCTCAGGGGTCGGTCCTCTCGCCTCTCTTGTTTAATGCATACATGAAGCCGCTGGGTGAGATCATCCGTGGTTTTGGGGTAGAGTACCATCTCTACGCTGATGACACTCAGCTGTATATATCTACCCCAAACCACCCCAACGATGCCGTAGCGGTGATGTGCCAGTGCCTGGAAGCCGTGCGGATCTGGATGGGAAGTAACGGACTCAGGCTCAACCCGACCAAGACCGAGTGGCTGTGGTTTCCGGCTGCCCGATTCAACCAGCTTTCTCCAACGCTGGCCATAGGGGGCGAACATCTTGCCCCTGTGGATGGGGCGCGCAATTTGGGAGTCCTCCTGGATACCCGGCTGTCTATAGAAGAGCAAGTGACAGCCGTGGCCAGGAGGGCGTTTTACCAGGTTCGCCTGGTTCGCCAATTGCGCCCCCTATTGGATCGGGACGCCCTTCGCACAGTCACTCATGCCCTCGTGACATCCCGACTGGACTACTGTAACTCCCTCTACATGGGGCTCCCCTTGAGGTGCACCCGGAGGCTTCAGTTAGTTCAGAATGCAGCCGCGCGAGCAATTATGGGAACCACTAGGTTTACCCATGTAACACCGCTCTTGCGCGAGCTGCACTGGCTGCCTGTTGTCTTCCGGGTGCGCTTCAAGGTGTTGGTTATCATCTTTAAAGCGCTCCATGGCTCGGGACCTAGCTACCTGCGGGATCGGATACTGCCTCATACATCCTCACGGCCGATTCGCTCCCACAGAGAGGGACTTCTCCGGTTGCCGTCCACTAGACTTTGTCAGCGGGCGACACCCAGGGGAAGGGCTCTCTCTGTGGTGGGCCCGGCCCTCTGGAACGACCTTCCCCCCGATATTAGAACGACCACGGACCTCCGCTCCTTCCGCCTGAAACTAAAGACACATCTTTTCCGCCTGGCCGGCCTAGGGTAGTCTCTCTCTCTATGGGTTTTTTAATTGTTTATGTATATTGAGTGGGGATTTTTAGTTAATGGGATTTTAGCACAGGAGTTTGTTTAATCTGTTTTAAATTGTATGTATTTTTGTATATTTATGGTTTTTATTCTCCCTGTGCACCGCCCCGAGTCCCTGTGGGGAGAGGGAGCGGTTAATAAATTGAGCTTTATTATTATTATTATTATTATTAGTAACTTTATCACAGACTTTAGCATCCATACTCTCTTTATATTCATCATGTTGTATAATATAGAATTTATAAGGAAGCCATTCTTGCTTATGATACTTTTCTAAAGAAATGTAAGAATGGTGTTTCATTTATCAATAATCTTTGTTTAAATAAAAATCTAATAGTGATATTCTAGGCTAAATTAATAACTAGACAATGGTTCTGAAATCGAGATGGTCTGTATTTAAATAAAAAGCTTTTCATTGATAATATCTTTTTAACTTAATATTAGATTATTATTATTTGGATCTTACATTCAGATGTTTATTTATTTGATGTGGGAGACTGCCAAACTTTATAAGACTATTTTAAATAATGCACCTTTCCTTTTTTTAAAATTTAATTTAATGTCATCATGAGGAGCAGAAATGTATGAAATGAAATAAAGTTCTGCATGTGTGAAAATATACTCAAACATGCAAAAACTGTCTGTACAAAGTGACATTTAGGTGTTGATGAAGTGACTCTAATCTAACGGAGAAAGATGATTAATCAGGTTTTATGTAGTTCAAATCTCTGGCGAATCATTTTAAAGGCAACTAAAAATAACCAGTAACACTCTTGTCAAATAATCCTGGCTTTTGCACTAGGCAAAAGAAAAGCTGTTATTGATCATCACTGACTCATGTTGCTTACTAAACCATCACTTGGTGCTTGCCCTACAATTAATTAAGACACAAGATAATGTAATGTTTCGTTTTAATGCTTAAACTATGTACTTATGAAAGGAGGATAGAGTAGGTAGACCAAAATATCTAGAAAACTTCAGCACATTATAGAAAAGATCGATGGATATTTTGGCAATTCATTAGGGAAGAAATATGCAGCTTACAAAATAAGGCAATGATAAATAAACTTATTTCAGAATGCTGAACCACCACATTGCTAATGCACAGCAACATAGTGTATACTAATCCAGATGCATCCATGTTCACACCTAAAGAGTTAAAGAATTATACAACCCACTCAAATTAAAGCTATGCTTCGAATCTGGCTGTGCTATTGGACCATTTCACATTTCCACTGACCATTTAATAAATATAAATGCCATTTATTAATAAATTCAACCATGAGCCATGATTGAAGCTAAAACCTAAGTTTAAATCGACTGTTTGGTGGGTCTGTATTTCCCTAGAAAAGTTCAAGAATGTATTTCCAAGGCACCAAGAATGAGAATTTTGTAGTTTTTAGATAATTTTGCTGTGGTGACTTCTAGACAACCAATTTGTTAGTTAGAATGCCCTGTCTATAAAAACATACAAAGTTTGTGGCTGCTGTAGTTTTTTTTTTAGTGCTTCACAAATCTCTTTGGCCAAAGTGAAGGATAAAGGAAATGAGAATGTACATCTGAGAAACAAGGCCTATCAGCTACTTTTCCAGGTTTTTAAAAATCACAGTGCATATCCAGCCTCAGATGCAGCATCATGATTCCATGAGGCTATTGACATTGTGTTCCTTTTGCTTGACTGAATAGATCTTATCATACATAATATCATAATTAGGAAGTGTACTTAATTTTTTACTATTATGTTTAATGACCAGAATGCATTTTTCTTTTAGGTTTGTGTGAGATGACTGTTTTCTCTTGCACAAGATGCCTCGTACCATAGAGATGATTGCTATAGTTTGTCAAAGTGGTGTGATGACTTTATGTTGCTTTGTTGGAGGAAATGGTATTCCTCTAGCTAGCACCTGCACTGGAAATACTTGATGAATCTTCTGTGTAGAAGTACAGTCCACAGACCGAATTCTTGTCTGGTTTCTAAAAGAAGGCAATGGTTCATCTGACTTTTTAGAAATAGATGCATTGTTTCATGAACTTGTTCATCAAAATAGAGCACCTTTGGAAGCTTCATGCATGACTGCATGTTCAGCATCCTGTAAATTAGGCAAAGAAAATGCAAGATAACTTGTAATACTATAACAAAAATAGAAAATAGACCTAGAGTTCTGTACATCTCATTATAAATCTGAAGTAAGCTCTGTGAAATCAACATATTTTTGCTACTCCACAAACTCCACTGAGGAGGGGAATTCAGTCGGCATTAAAGAGAAAATGTTAGGATTGTTAGACAATATATTCTGCTATGACATTTATGGCCCCAGTGAACCATTTCAGTGCACTGCAGTAATTAAAAACTCATTTCACAGAAGCATATTATTCCTTGATTCACAATTATTGTGTCTTTCAAGAGCCTCCAGGACCCAAACGTTATGAAAACATGACACTTCCTTTATTTGCATGATTCCTAACAAATCTTCAAAGGAGCTGTAAAACCTTTCTGAAACAGGCTGATAAGAATCGTGAATAAAAAAGGCTTGATACAAGCATTTTAAATGAAAATAATTAGGCCACAGTGGATGCTTTCAAAGATTTAAGAGTCATGCAAATATATGAGTACATTCCCTCTACCATTAACTAAAGTGCCAGGGCCATGTATTTAGGAGTGAAACTCTACCTTCATTAAAATCTTAAAATCCTAGATCTGTGGAGATTGTTTCATGCTTTCCCCCCCTTGCTGATTAAAGCTTATGATCTATTTTCAATCATGTGTTTTCTAAAAATATGTACTGTCAAATAACTCAATGATCCTGGTATAATGCGCTCAAGCAAATGTGTTGATTCTGGTGCAATTTATCCATAGTTGACTTTCTGAACCATTAAAGGCCTAAATAGGTTTTGATTTTTTCTTGCTTGTCAGTGTAAGTACAAAATCAACCTATTTTAGCATGGTTAGCTGTAGAATATTCTCAGTGGTTTATTTTTATTGGCTCTCATAACAGTTGTTGGACAGAACAAGCTGGGAGCCAGAGTACTTTAGTCTGATGGTTCAGAACTTGATCTGGCGAGATACAGGTTCAAATCTTAAGTGCACCATTGGACTCACTGTGTGACTTTAGGCAAGCCATTGTTGTTCAGCTGCACTTACAATATCCCGCAGGCTGCTACTGTTGAGATAAAATTAGCTAAGTGCCGCTTTGATTTCTCAGAGTAAAGACAGGATAAATCGCCTGTGTAACATTGACTGCAATTAGGTCTTTGTGTAGGTCTAATGCCTCTTTCCTTATACAAGTTGCACAGAACAACAATTTATGTCCTTAAGAATGGCTCTGGAAGCAGAATGTTGACAGCAGGTAATGGGTGTTTGTTAGTGCTGCAAAGTAGTCCAATAAGAACCACAACCAGGAGCACTTACTCTGTGTTTTTTGTAAAGTTTCATTAATAGAATCCCACAAGTCTGAAATTATTTCTCCCCACCTTTCCCTTTATGCTCTGGAAAACTATGGAGGATCTCTTCTGAAACATTTCACATGCCTTCCCACCTGAAATATCTTTTACACATTAGTTGCCCAGTCTTCAGCTCTTCCTCCGATTTCCCATGATCATTCCCATGTACTATTAAATCATTTTTGCACAATCTACTGCACAAGGTATTTGCCAACTATCACCAAGAGCATGAAACACCCATGTATCAGAAGTCAATCTAGTAATGCTAGCCTATGTCACTTCCATGCTCTTTAATACTTCACTCTTTTCTTTTTCCTCTTCTCCTCTGGTGGGTAGACATCTGAACAAAGTTCTGGGCTACAACCTTCCAATATTTTTACAAAATGTATGGGATCTTATATGTCACTTTCAGAATACAGACAGCAAAGCTTCCACAAAACAAGACAAGAATATGATCAATCAATTTCTAGTTACTTTAGCAGAACATATTCTACCAGCACAGACCTATATTCATTCAGTGTAAAAGGATTTATAGTAGATATAAAGAGATAAAAGAGAACATCCTTCTCTGGTCAGAAGGACTAAAGAAAATGGTAGATTTCCTTTTTTTTTTTTTTGAAAAAGTTTTATTGGGTTTTACAAATTTTATAAAAATAGGATAAGGGAATATAAGGAGTTACAAAGACATTTTGAGAACCTCTATGTCGGAAGTGTCGGCCCCCTCTGAGGCTTCATAAAAAAAAATAGATAATACAATAAATTTTTCATTTTTTCTACAAAGTGGAAGAGATACAAATATTTCATTTTAACATCTATGCAATCAATCATTTGTAAACATCCAAATAAGAGTTGTACTATACAGAAATAAAGTCACTTGTAAGATCTAAGTCTTTTGGCAATTGTATCTTCCTCTCCCTGACCTCCAGTGGGCGGAGCCGCGGCACCCTCCGTTCCCCCATTTTCGTCCTCCAGGATTGGGGAGTGTTTTTTTAAGAAAGGCTTCTGACTCTGCAATTGTTTTAAATCTTACTCTTCCCCCCTCCCAGAGCACCAACATTCCCTCGGGCATCAACCACCTGAAGCAGACCCCCTTTTTAAATAATCTTTTTGATAAGAAGGAATATATCCTCCCTATCTCTTTAATCTTTTTCGGGAACTGTTTCAAGATGGCAATCTCATTCTGTTGGTAAATTAAAGGACCATCTCTCTGTGCTCTCAGGATCCCCTCCCTTGTTGACCTTCTTACAAATTTAATATGTATCTCTCTGGGTACTTCATTTATCCTGGCATATGCTGAGTTAATTCTATAAGACATCCTTTCAAGATCCATCCTTTCAAGATCCATCCTCTATAAGACATCCTTTCAAGATCCATCCCAAGACTTTCACTATGGTTTTTTTTAAAAAAATCGGATGTTGATTTCTCCGCCTCCCCAAGCCTGGGGAGCATTTCTAAACGCCGCTTTTTTTCTTTTTTTACAAATGACCAGCCAAATCCACTATTTCATTGTGAGAATTTTTTAGCTCTTCCCTTGTCACAGCCATCCCCCCCTCCAGTCCATCAATTCTTTGCTTATTTTCCATTAGCGCTTTCTGTGTCTCCAAAAGTTCTAATTTTGAACTGACATTATCTTTCCGGATTTCTTTAATTTCTTTCATAATGTTTTGAAGAATTTTCTCTATTGTTGATAACTGTAGCTTCCACCTCTGTTTCTTTGGGTAACATTGAAGTAATCTTAGGTTGATGTAGCTGCTTTTTTGAAGCCATAATGAAAGTTTTAAGTCCTTGTCACTAAAATGGCATCTGTTGGAGAGGCAGTCCGTGAGGCAAGGAGAGAGCAAAAGCCAATGTCCAAATTCAAAGTTCCGTTTGGTTATAATCCAGAGAGAAAACAAGTTCTTAAAGGCAATCAGATAAAAAAAACAAAGAAGGCACATCAGGGAAAGGTCCAAGTAATACATTTCATTCATCCATTAATAAAAAGAGAAGAACAGTCCCGAACACAAGGGAGTGTCAGCAATTTTCCAAGAAAAGTATGTCTCCTGAGAACAAAGGAACGCCATCTTCCCCCGCCCTCCTCGAAGCCTCCAAGAGCTGGTGAAAGTCATTTCAGTTGTTGCCAGACTTCGATACAAAGTATCCAGAGATTGTAAAAGAAAGACTTTCACTATGGTTTTTTTTAAAAAAATCGGATGTTGATTTCTCCGCCTCCCCAAGCCTGGGGAGCATTTCTAAACGCCGCTTTTTTTCTTTTTTTACAAACTCCCCCCTCCTTCTTCTTTCAAACTGAAAGTTGAGAGCATTAAAACAAAATCACTCACGATCCACTTTGCAGCCAGGAGCCCCGGTGTTGCCTCCAGCCCCGGCGTTTCAGTCCTTCTTTAAACGCGATAGCTGTTCCGGCTCTCATTAACTATAAGTCTAGGAGGATCATCAAATTACACACTGGGTCTGTTTGGGCACTGCAATCCTATCTAGAACTAAAGATGGAAAGTCTCTGGATCCAGATAGAGCCCACATCCACAACCACTTAATCTTATAAGGTTATAGTATTGGCTGAATCTCTTCTCTTTGTCTAGGTATCTACAGATACAAAGACAGAACTTTGAAGGCACAAGTTGAAGGGAAGAGGATTAGATGTACAACTGTGCATCAGCAGCATACTATAAACCTCTAAACCCAACCCAGTGGATGATGTCAACCAAAGATCCCATGTAAATAGGAGTGGAGAGCAAACTGAACCCAGAGGCACTTTGGAAAACAATAAATTAGGCTAGATTTCTCCCCCACCTTCAAGATCAACTGGTCCTTTGAATTACAAAGAGATGTATAAAAAACAAACATGTTTATAATCTTCTTATGGATAATTTACACTGCAAATATTCATCATGTTTGGGATCAGAAAATGATCTTCGCTCCAAATGATGTTTATGGTTAGAGCAGGAGTCTGCAAAGTTGGCTCTTTTAAGACTGGTGGACTTCAACTCCCAGAATTCCCCAGCCAGCATGGCTGGCTGGGGAATTCTGGGAGTTGAAGTCCACCAGTCTTAAAAGAGCCAACTTTGCAGACCCCTGGGTTAGAGCAAAGAAGAAACCTCTCTAAGAGAAATTTCAACCATCCAGATTGTGCAAGGTTTGGGTGATTTAATTAGGCAACATGCATATTTAAATTTAAGTCAGTAAAGTTGAATCAAAATATCAAGCAATGACAAGTCATTTATAACTTAATGGCCATGTGGACAGGGTTTTTTTAAGATGCAATGTTTGTTTTATTTCAAAATGTGCTCAGACCATATTTTATTTGAAGCTATCCTGCTCTTTCTGTTGAAGCTTAGGACTTTCTACTTTCAGAACAGAGTACAACCCAAGAATTGTGTCGTATAATCATGTGCAATCATCAAAGCACCATGCATACTAGATGAGACATATTTGAGACTTCTGATAGATCTAGTTCTCAGAGTCTGATAAACACTTTTTGGGTTTATTTCTATAGTGCTTGAAATGAACCATGAGTAATATTTTATGTCAGAGGTTTTGAACCTTTCTCAGTTCCCAGCAGCCTTAGTGTCTCAGTAATGTTTCACAGCACTCTATGGAGTACAGTTTGGGAACCACAAAACAAAAACAGTGAACTCACAGGGGTGCCATGGGATAGTTTAAATTTTTGAAACATAGCAATACTAAGCTAGTAGTTAGCATAGTGTCTGACAGATGTTGAGTATTGCTGTGTTTTCTTGAAAATTTAAAATATCCCTGGGGCACTGCAGTGCATGCTGGTCTGTGCTCTTATATTCAAAACTCTGTTCAGTTAACCATGATTCTAATCTTTCCAAAGAAATAGCTGTGCCAGTTCTTAGTGATAACAAAAAGCAGAAAGCATATACAATATTCTGATATTCAGACTTTCTTGTTCAAGTGAAGAGAACTGCGAGAAAATTTCACGGAAGCTCATGTACACAAGCCAAACTGATGTTAAAAGACCTACCCATGAACATCTGTTCTGTACAGAGGGAGGCTTACTTTGAAATTATTTCACATCCTGGAGGGAAAGGTTTCTTGTTGCTCATGTAATGGGTAAGATTCACATAAGTCTCCATCCTGCTTTCCCCTTTTCTATTGGCCAGCCACCATGAAAACAAGATGAATGGATGTGTGACTGAACGGAAATGAAAGGGACATTAACTGAGAGTCGATCCATTCTTCTTTCCCAAGATGAGATGTTACATGGTTTTTTTTGCACATACCAGACTGACTCCAGATTATAAAAAGGGTTACTCTATGGTGTTTACTATTTGAGAAAGAAAAACAGTTGCTTATCCTTGTTTTGCAGTCTTGCAATTTATAAATTCAAGCGTTCTCATTCAATAAAGTCATTCTGAGTATTGCTCAAAATATGTATATAATGCCTACAATTTCTCCCTGCCTCCCCTGAGAAAATTCTAGGAGAAATGCAGGGGTGAAATTCAGCAGGTTCTGACAAGTTCTGGAGAACCGGTAGCGGACATTTTGAATAGTTTGGAGAACTGGCAAATAACAGCTCTGGCTGGCCCCAGGGTGGGGTGGGAATGGAGATTTTGCAATATTCTTCCCCTGGAGTGGGGTGGAAACGAGGATTTCACAGTATTCTTCCCCTGCCATGCCCACCAAGCCATGCTCACAGAACCAGTAGTAAAAAAAAAAGAATTTCACCACTGGAGAAATGTGACATTTTTTCTTCTATGATTGAATATCTGCATTTGTACTCATGGATATGGAAGAGGGACTTACCATAAAGAAAGACTGGAACAGAATTAAATAGAACAGAATAGAATAGAATAGAACAGAATGAAACAGAACGGACCAGACCAGACCAGACTAGACTAGACTAGATTAGAATAAGCTGGAAGGGACCTTGGAGGTCTTCTAGCCCCGGGGAACCTATACCATCTTAGATAAGTGACTCTCTCCCCCCAACTCTCTCTGTGTGTGTACGTATGTGTGTGTCCAAGCATGGGTGCATATTTGTGTATAGCATATTATGTCACAGAATAGAATTATGTCATAGAATAGCACATAACTGCTTTATTTTTTAGAGAGGACCAAGATCCACAGCTAGGAGACCTGTTTTCTTGATGCATTTTATGGAAAGGCTGAAGTATATCTGCTCTGTATTGAATTAGATCCTGTAGTGCTTCACTAATGCTGTTAAGCGATTACAGTAAACAGCAGGAATGACACAAGGATTCCATCTTTGTATTTGATGTCTCTGCCAGGCAAAAACATCCAGGCCACTCTCATCTTTTCCTTCCCTCCTTTACATACTGTAGCTTTTTGAATGGGATCAGAAAACAATAGCCTTAAACTGGGTAAAAAGAATTAAATTAACTGGAACAAAAATAGTAAACTGGAACCTGTTTTTTGTTTTAGCTCCAGATTACACGATGCAGTACATTGATCAATAATGAAAGCCACATGTTTTTCCTGAGGTGTTTTTCCCCTTCTGAGACTGAATTCAGATAACAAGCTTTTACTTATTTTATTCACTTCATGCAGCCTTCTTTAGGGCTTATTTGACGTGCTGTGTACATGATATGAAATTGGATTGCTTCAACAGACACATGGAGGCCCCTAGTAGGGGAATAAAACAATTTTTATGTAGATACAAATGTCGGTTCAAATTGTAAATTTTAAAACTCATTTATTCTTTGGACTGTTCACTAATGGGAAAGGGCACTTGGGTCATCTGAACAGCTGATTTTAGGCTTGGGCATCACACCATATAATATGGAAATGCATTATTATGCAAAGCTATACTAAAATTGCTGTTTCCACTTAAAGAAACAATGATTCTACAAAGTGGGGGGAGTAGCATTGCTTTGTCTTTTCTGCTTATATTTTTGTTCATTTGAAATACTTTTTTATTCTTTAGGAATATAACAGATTTAAAAAAATATTTCTAGGAACCACCATTTCAACCTGCCGGTTTTCTTGTTTATTTGTAAAGCTTTCTCCATGAGAACACGGAATATTCTTTCTTTCCACTTCCTTTCCTACTCCCCTCCTCCATCTCCTCTTCTGCTTGGTTTCCCTCTCCTTCTTCCATTGTTTTACTGATATCCAGAAAGATAAAGCGATGATTAAAAATGCTGATCATGACCATCTGTGTGCGTGCCCTCTACACTGTCGGTCTGCTATTGGGTATCAAAGCTGTATCATCAATGTTCTTTGAAGACTAAGCAGGTTGGACATGCAATTTAGATGAAAAACAATTACTTTGTGTTAGCTTGCTTTTGGCAAGAGTAGTGGGGCTCGTCTGGGAGATGGGAAACAAAAGTCACTCTTCATCTTCATGAATTTCAAATGAGGGGAAAAGAGAGAAAGCAGGCAGAGAGTGTCATCTGCCAGGAATCATTCCATATCACCTTCCTTTAACTAGCTGCTTCCTCAGAGGAATACGCATTCCCTCTGTCACAGACTGCAGGGGAAGAGCATTTATTTCATCTTCTGGAAGACAGATAATGCTAATCATTTTATCATAAGAATATCTTAGTAGTCACCTTTGTCAGGGTATTTACATTTTAAAAGGCAACCACAACTGGGACTAAATTCATCATTCAAAAGCAAAAGGGTTTTGTTCGACTCTGAACGCACAAATGTCACATTTATAAAAACACTGAAGCTGGTTTGGGGCGAACTAGAGGGTAAACACAAGTGGAGTGGGGAGGCAGTGTAGGAAGGAAGCCTTCCTTGTGGACAATAGTAGTTCTTCATTTTGTTTGTTTTCTTTTTGGTTTCCTTAAAGCAGGGATGTCCAAACTTGGGAACTTGTGGACTTCAACTCCCAGAATGGGAGTTATGCTGGCTGGGGAATTCTGGGAGTTGAAGTCCACAAATCTTAAAGTTCCCAAGTTTGGACATCCCTGCCTTAAAGGCATCACCTTCCAGAGAATTATTTCTCCAGCTAACCAATTAACTAGCACTAAACACTAAATCTTTTCTGAAGTTGGACCATGTTGTAGAGGAACATGTTCTCCTCAGGTGTTATGTTGCATCTGGCTGTAGCCTACTAAATGACATTCCTCAATAACATAATATAAGGGTATACTGAATAAATTTTAAATTTTAAATTTTATTAAATTTATACCCCCCCTTCTCCTTGTTAGGATCCAGGGCGGCGCACAGGCATTATATAAAACCATAAATACAATATACATCAATTAAAAATATATTAAATTAATTCACCCGTGCTAAAACCCGTTATTAAGACCATAACCAAATTATAATTTATATTTAAAAGTCAGACGCGGGGGGCTATCCTAGGCCGGCTTGTTGGAATAAATACGTCTTAAGACGTTGGCGGAAGAGGCGGAGGTCCGAGGTAGTGCGAAGGTCGGGGGGTAGGTCGTTCCAGAGGGCCGGGCCCGCCACAGAGAAGGCTCTTCCCCTGGGTGTCGCCAGCCGGCATTGCCCGGCCGACGGCACCCGGAGTAGGCCCGCTCTGTGGGAGCGGACCGGACGAAGGGATGTATGGGGTAGGAGACGGTCTCGTATATAGCTAGGCCCCGAGCCATGGAGCGATTTAAAGATCGTGGTCAACACCTTGAAGCGCACTCGAAAGGCCACAGGCAGCCAGTGCAGCTCGCGCAGGAGAGGTGTTACGTGGGCTTGCCTTGAGGCACCCATAACCACCTGCGCGGCCGCACTGAATAAGCACTGAATATAGTACAATTATAATTTCATTATGGATTGCTTCAGAAATAGGTATAGATCAACGCAAGATGGGTTTTGTAGAAGATGCAGAGTTCAGAAGGCATATACTACTGAGGATCTCAGCCAAATGTTTGAACCTCCCCTTGGGTAGTTGTTGAAACCAGTACCCTATAGGGTAGTTGTTGAAACCAGTACCCTATAGGGCACATCTTCAGTGACTTCATTGTTTTTAATCAACAATAAAGTCATTGCCACATTAACCTATTGGGTTCACTACAGGAAAGTATAGTCAAAACAGAGTCTCCAATCCTATTACAGAGCCAACATTTGCCTTCTCAGAAACACACTAATGGTTTTCCTTAACCTGTTAATAGGTTTTCTTGAATTCCTTTCAGCATTACTGTTCCATCTGCCTGTGTAAGATGTACGTCTTTGAAACTTTGTTCCATTCACCAAGCAAATATTGTTATTTCAGTGTGAATAGCTTTGATTTTACCTGTGTCGGCAGGCAATTTCAGCTCTTTGTCTTCTTCCTACTTTGCGATGTTCACCCTGTTTCAAAAACAGCTATAATCAGGTTATAAACCTCTATTGTGCTATAATTTTGAGATAGGCCAAAGAGCTCAGTGCTTTTAGGCACAATGAAGGTTCAGTGAATATGTGTTGTGAATAGGTTTCTTCATTTCCACCTATTTAGCTCAACAAAAGGATCAGTATGTAGGGGCCTCTACTCTACAACAAATAATTGCTTCTGGTGGCTTCGGGGATTTTCCTGTGTATATAGCATGGAGATGTTATTGCAACGTTTCGGCAAGATCTCACTTGTCATCATCAGGCAGGATTATGTCTGTGACATAATATTGCCGAAACGTTGCAATAACATCTCCATGCTATATACACGGGAAAATCCCCGAAGCCAGCAATGCCAGTATATATATATATATATATATATATATATATATATATATTTTCGTGAGTGTGGGTCTGGTATCATTCTTTGTGTTAGGGACTTGTTTGTCAGTGAGGGCGGGTTTCCAAATGGCTGGTAGGCGGGAGGTATCATCTCGTTTATTCATGCTGTGTGGCCGTTTTTGAATAATATCTTGAATAAATAGCATGAATAAACGAGATGATACCTCCCGCCTACCAGCCATTTGGAAACCCGCCCTCACTGACAAACGAGTACCTAACACAAAGAATGATACCAGACCCACACTCACGAAAACCACACAGGATGTCACTATCACACATCCACGCAAAAAGCAAACCCAAACCCACACCGATGATGACCACAAATCAGAAGCCCGACCACAAACCAGAAGCCAGACCATAGCTGCATTATTAGCCACTTTAAACCCCTCCAATCCATACATGAAGCAAGATGGCGGTCGGCGCTTGAGTCCCGTGCGGGTCGCGGAGGCTCAATGGCTAGCAAAACGGGTATGTCCGGCCTGGAGACGATCAAAGGGGCCGGACCCAGTGAGTGGACCACCCGAGGAGCATTTTGAGACCAGGCGGGTCTCTCTGGGTGGTCGGGGGAGCGAACAATGAGGCCGGAGACAGAATAACGAGGCTGGAAGCAGGAGGAGGCCGGCTGATGGAACGTTGGGCCGGGCGCCGAGCCGGGCCGGACGCCGGGCGCTCTCCGCCGAGCGCCGCCCGAGGCTAGAGATGGCTGTAGGCTGTGAGAGAGCCTCCAGCTGGAAGGTCGGAGGCTGTAGGCTGTGAGAGAGCCTCCAGCTGGAAGGAAGAGCGAGTCGTTGGAGAAAGAGGCTGAGAGAGAGGCTGTGAGAGAGCCGAAGGATCGAGGCTGTGAGAGAGCCAGTGAGAGAGAGCCGAAACGACCGAGTCGACCGAGCGGTGAGCGGTGAGCGGAGGGGGCGAGCGGCAGGGCGGCATGGAGGCCTGGCCACCTGGCAGTCGAGCCGGACACCGTACGCCGTACACGAGGCGCCATTCAGAGGCCGTGAGAGGGCCAGAAGGCTGTGAGAGAGCCGGACAAATGAGTGGCGAGTAGTGGGGGCGAACGACGGGCGGCGTGGAGGCTTGGGACGGAGGCCTGGCTGCCGGGATGAAGCCGAGGGACCATGAGGGAACTGAAAGACTTGCAGCTGAGGCCTGCATTTTAGACTCTACCCCATGGCCCATTTACCTCATTATTTATTTACCATCATTAATTCCCTGCCTGAACTATAAGAACTATTAACTTTTACCATCATTATTTCCTGCCTTGGACTATAAGAACTATAAGAACTACTTTTAAGACTTTTTAAGACCCCTGTGCCTTTTATCGACTTTATTATTATGCTATGCACTCCTGGAATTAATCATGAATTTTATATTTAACACCTTATACGTTTTAACTGCCATTGTGCCTTTTAAATCATGTATAGCGACTTATTTATATTTTAAATCTTAGCTATTTATATTTACATCTATTTATACTAATTTTATTATGTACTTAAGAGCTGACCTGTTGCGACTGCGAGAGTCCCCGCTCTCGCAGGTCTGGCCCTCCACTCTAACGAGGGCCCGCCTTGATGAGGGATTTATTAATCCGGAGAGGTGGAAGAAGCGTGGTCTAAGGTTTTTTTTTAGTAGTTAGGTTATTGTCTGTTTTAGGGGGTACCAGGGAGGGGGGAGGGTATAGATGCATAGAGATGGAGACGGAGAGAGAGGGCCAGGCCAGCAGACGACGGAGGGGAGCGGAAGGAGCCGTGAGTAGGGGGGAAACTCGAGTCATTCCGTTAGAGGGCAATCCCATTCAGAAGGTCGTGGGGAGAGGCAGGTCCGAGGGGAGACAATTTTTATCCTCCCGGTTGAGGGCACAGAACCGTTGGTTACATGCGGTGAAGTGCCTCAACCCCCGCTTGCTAGGTGGTCAGGAAGTACAGAGCCAGGGCTTGCGGCTGATGTTTTGCAATGCCAGGTCCGTGGTCAACAAAGCCCCCCTCATACATGACCTTGTGTCAGAGGAGGGGCCGGACCTGGCAGGAATAGTGGAGACCTGGCTGGGCCACGAGGGTGGACTCCCCCTCGTTGAAATGTGCCCGCCAGGCTACCGTGCTTTTCATCAGCCTCGGGCCCTTGGCAGGGGCGGTGGGGTAGCGGTTATTGTTAAGGAAAGTCTTGAGCCGAGAGAGACCATTGTGCCACAGACTACCGGCTGTGAGTCCCTCTGCGTGAAGTGGGGCCTAGGGAGGCAGTTGGGCTTGCTGGTTATATACCTGGCTCCCCGCTATGTAACAGCAGCCCTGCCCGAGCTCCTGGAGGTGATCGCTACGGTGGCAGTGGAGACCCTCAGACTTTTAGTCATGGGGGACTTTAACCTGCCATCGTTGGGCGAATCATCCGAGGCAGCTCGGGAGTTCATGGCTTCCATGACGGCCATGGACCTGACCCAAGTAATTCGAGGCCCCACTCACGAGAGTGGACATACGCCGGATCTCATCTTTGTCTCTGGCCAATGGAAGAGTGACCTGGGCATAGGGGATATAGTTATCACGCCCTTGTCATGGTCAGACCACTCACTTCTCCGGCTCGACTTTCCGACCGCTGCTCCCCTCCACGGGGAGGCGGAACCAGAGTCTCCAATCTGGTACCGCCCCAGGCGCCTGATGGACCCGGATGGGTTCCAGACGGCGCTTGGGCCATTTCCTGTACCCCTGACCCATGCCCCGATAGAGGAGCTCACGGCCGCATGGAACAGTGCGGCCGTGGGAGCCTTGGATCGGGTCGCGCCCTTGCAGCCTCTCTTGTGGCGGCAAACCACCCTGGCCCCTTGGTTTACCGAGGAGCTGCGGGTGATGAAACACCGCAAGAGATGCCTAGAGGGAAGATGGAGGTCTACCCGATCTGAATCTGACCGGACACAGGTAAGAGCCCATTTACGGACTTACATTGTGGCGCTGAGAGTGGCCAAACGCCATCATTGTGCTACTCTCAGCATCCGCAGAAAACCGCCCTGCCGTCCTGTTTAGGGTGACCCGCTCCCTACTTCAACAAAGGGTGCGGGAAGCCCCATTACAGGGTAGAGCAGAGGAATTTGTGACTTTTCTGCAGGAGAAAACCGCTCAGATACAGAACGGGCTACCCTCCATTGATGGCCCAGTGGGATGCCACGAGACAGATCTTGTTTGGGAGGAGTTTGACTCCGTTACTTCTGATGATATGGACAGGTTACGTGGGCGACTGCGAGCCACTACATGTTTATTGGACCCGTGCCCCTCCTGGCTTGTACTGGCATCCTGGGAGGCTGACACGAGGCTGGCTCCAAGAGGTTGTCAACGCATCCTTAAGTGAGGGTTCCTTGCCTGCTTCCCTAAAAGAAGCGATGGTGAGGCCCCTCCTTAAGAAGCCCTCTTTGGATCCAGCTCTTTTAAACAACTATCATCCAGTCTCCAACCTTCCCTTTCTGGCGAAGGTTGTTGAGAGTGTGGTGGCACAACAGTTTCCCCGTCACCTGGAGGAAGTTGACTATCTAGATCCACGCCAGTCCAGCTTTCGGCCCGGGCACAGCACCGAGACGGCATTGGTCGCGTTGGTTGATGATCTCTGGAGGGCCAGAGATGGGGGTTGTTCCTCCATCCTGGTCCTATTAGACCTCTCGGCGGCTTTCGATACCATCGACCATGGTATCCTATTGCATCGGCTGGGGGGGTTGGGAGTGGGAGGCGCCGTTTTACGGTGGTTCTCCTCCTACCTCTCTGGCCGATCGCAATTTGTGTTGACAGGGGGGCAGAGGTCGACCTCGAGACCACTCACTTGTGGGGTGCCTCAGGGGTCGGTCCTCTCGCCTCTCCTGTTTAACACATACATGAAGCCGCTGGGTGAGATCATCCGTGGTTTTGGGGTAGAATACCATCTATACGCTGATGATACTCAGTTGTATATATCTACCCCAAACCACCCCAACGATGCCGTAGCGGTGATGTGCCAGTGCCTGGAAGCCGTGCGGAGCTGGATGGGAAGTAACGGACTTAAGCTCAACCCGACCAAGACCGAGTGGCTGTGGTTTCCGGCTGCCCGATTCAACCAGCTAATTCTATCGCTGGCCATAGGGGGCGAACATCTTGCCCCTGTGGACGGGGCGCGCAACTTGGGTGTCCTCCTAGATGCCCGGCTGTCCATGGAAGATCAAGTGACAGCCGTGGCTAGGAGGGCGTTTTACCAGGTCCGCCTGGTTCGCCAGTTGCGCCCCGTATTGGATCGGGACGCCCTTCGCACAGTCACTCATGCTCTCGTGACGTCCCGACTGGACTATTGTAACTCTCTCTACATGGGGCTTCCCTTGAGGTGCACCCGGAGACTGCAGATGGTCCAGAATGCAGCCGCGCGGGCAATTCTGGGTACTTCTAGGTTTACCCATGTAACACCTCTCCTGCGCGAGCTGCACTGGCTGCCTGTCGTCTTCCGGGTGCGCTTCAAGGTATTAATTATCATCTTTAAAGCGCTCCATGGCTCGGGACCTAGCTACTTGCAGGATCGGATCCTGCCTCAAAGATCCTCACGGCCAATTCGCTCCCACAGAGAGGGACTTCTCCGGGTGCCGTCCACTAGACTTTGTCAGCGGGCGACGCCCAGGGGAAGGGCTCTCTCTGTGGCGGGCCCAGCCCTCTGGAATGACCTTCCCCCCGACATTAGAACAACCAAGGACCTCCGCTCCTTCCGTCTGTAATTAAAAACATATTTTTTCTGCTTGGCCGGCCTGGGGTAGTCTCTCTCTATGGGGTTTTAGTTGTGTAGGGAATTTTAGTTATAATGGGTATTTTAGCACAGGCACTGTTTAATTTGTTTTTAAGATGTTGTTTTGATTGTATTGTATTTATGGTTTTAGTTTTCCCTGTGCACCGCTCCGAGTCCCCGTGGGGAGAGGAGCGGTCAAGAAATTAAATAATAATAATAATAATTATTATTAAACTGATGCCCACCACGGAGATGTGGCACGACCACAAACGCGAAGCCAAACAACAGTAACGCAGCTCACCAGGTCAAATTCCTCTGCAACTCGGACTAACACAAGCACAACCAGGCCCCCACCCAAAGAGAAC
This sequence comes from Rhabdophis nuchalis, assembly GCA_039707465.1. Classification (NCBI taxonomy): domain Eukaryota; kingdom Metazoa; phylum Chordata; class Lepidosauria; order Squamata; family Natricidae; genus Rhabdophis; species Rhabdophis nuchalis. The sequence continues at coordinate 189,078,237 of CM077644.1, forward strand.
ATGCCCCCATCCAATCAGAGCACAGCCAAACTCCCACCCAACCAGAGCACAGCCAAACCCCCTACCAATCAGAACACACCTCCACCCAATCAGAATGCAGCCAAGCTCCCACCCAATCAGGTCACACCACCACTGGCAGTTAAAAAGAGGAACCGGCTGAGATCTCACATTGCTCCTGGAAGCACCAAGCCGGAAGCACCAGCCTGAAGATGATGAATGAGATTTCATCGAAACATCGTGAAGATACTTCCAATTCTACGCGGGAGAAAACCCGAACAACCAAAGACCTACATACAAACACCCGCGAAAACCATATATTTTCGCCTCAGAAAACCTCAGAAAATATATATTTTATATATATATATATTTTGTAGATTTTCATGGGTGTAGATATGCTGGTCTTGTATTCGGGTGTTTTCCCGTTTAAGAATGAGATTGTCTTTGCAACGTCCTTGCAAAGATCTTGCCAAAACGTTGCAAAGACAATCTCATTCTTACACAGGAAAAAACCTGAATATAACAACACCAGCATATATGTGTGTGTGTGTGTGTGTGTGTGTGTTTGTTTTGCACAAATACAACACACATACATACATATACACACACATACATACACACACATATATATACACACACACATGTGTTATGTCAGTTATATTAGCCAGTACACACACACACTGTGTTTCCCCAAAAATAAGGCAGGATCTTATTTTCTTTTGACCCTTGAAACAAGCATTTGGCCTTGTTTGGGGGAGCTTTTATTATATTTGAGGTGCAGGAGGTGATGAGCATGGTCAATTCATTGCTGTGTTGCAATATTTTTGGGGAGGGCTTATTTTAGTGTATGTGCTCAAAAGCCCGACTGGGCTTATTATTTGGGAAGGTCTCATTTTTAGGGAAACAGGGTACATTTAATCTTAGTACAAAGCGCTTACAGCAGAGAACTTAAGCCAATAATAAATGGAAGACAGTGGTTGGTGGAGGAGGACCCTTGAAGATTTTTTTCTAATGTGCCCTTTTTTTGTTACTTTTTAAATAATATTGATTAGCGAACTGCATTGCAGAATTCAGGGAAGTGTGGATTTCAAAGAATAATTAACATGAAATAAGTTTGTTTCACTTGTCATTCAAATGAATCCCTGCCATTCTTATTAGCAGCAGTCAGAAGCTAAATGATCAGATCTCTAGATTGAATGATTACTTTGTAATAAATACTCACGTTGGACACAATTAGTTGAAATTACGACTCTTGTGACTCATTGTTTTCAGCAGAGAGAAAGAGGAAAAAACCAATCTTGGGCTCAACAGTTTCCTTTCAATTTAATAGGATAAAATTTGTTTAATTGGGCCTTCATGACAATTAGTTGTAACAAATATATCGGTGAAAGGGTGCTATGTCAATAATATTGGCTTCTTTCCTGCCAGGAAGAAGCCACATTAAATACCTGTTTTGAAGAGAGAAGGCATTTTTAATTTCATGGTGTCAATTGATTGGATCTTTTGTGATATGGCAGGGGTGTCAAACCGGTGTTGTCATGGCATTGTCACTTGATGTATTGTGACTTTCCCCCCCTTTGCTAAACTAAGAATGGGCATGGCCAACATGTGATACATTTGCCCCGTGGCCACGAGTTTGACACTCTGTTATATGGCATTACTTCCAAAAGTTTAACAGAAAAATATTTATGTAACAAAAGGTTTGTTTTTTTGGAGGGGGGGGGGCATATTCAAAATGGCTACGCAGACTTCTTAATTCAGTGGCTGAAATAATTAGAATTAGCACAGTTCCTGAATTAGATCTCCCTTCCTTTTTCCTTCTTGCTCTTCCTGGATATTTTGCATTTTAAATGAAGCCTTATTTTAACACAACACTCGTGTATTACATTGGCATGGAAGTAGCTGAAAAGAAGCAGCTGCATAAACGGTTGATGGAAATTGATCTGACCCTCACTGATGATAGGTAAACTGAATTAGAATTACTCTGGGTTCAGATTATATGATAAACTGCTGGAAGTCAAAATCAGTTTGGAAACTACTAGACCTTTAGTAGCCTCCATGGAGCAAAAAGCTGTAGGGATCAGTAGGTAAAAAGAAAGCTAGCCTTATTCTTATAATATAAATATCATGAATGGGTTCACACACTATATTCATCCATATGCTCATTATGCCTTAGCATAGCATAGAATGGAACTAGTATTACATAGAACACTTGGGATATGCCTTAGTGAGACACTTTATTACAGATCCTACAGCAATGTTAATAGAATAACAGATCATGTTACAGATCCTACAGCAGAATTCGTGAACCTCTTGGCACCAAGTGCCGAAACGAGAGTGTGTGTGTGGTGCATGTACCGGAAACTGGAAGAGCAGCTGCCCAGTGCGCATGCACATGCCAGGAAGATAATCTTCCAGTTTCTGGCATGTGCATGCAAACTGGCCACCTGGTCTTCCAGTTTCTGGCATGCATGCATGCACAAAGACCATTTGGCCCATGTGCATGAGTGTGCCAGAAACTGGAAGATCATCTTCCTGGCAGCTGTTCTTCCAGTTTCCAGCACTCCCATGTACATGAAGACCAGCTGGCTGGTGCACCGGAACCAGGAACAACAATGGGCAATGGCTCATGTGCCCAGAGAGATGGCTCTGTGTGCCACTTCTGGAACATGTGCCATAGGTTCACCATCATGGTCCTACAGCAATGACAATAACAGAATAACAAACCAATAACAGACCAACAAAAACTGGAGGGACTTGGAGGTGTTTTAGTTCAACCCTTGCTCAAGCAGGAGACATCATGGCATGAAGAGGACCTTCCACAAAGAAGAGGCAAGGCCCATGTGCCCTGACAAGGCTATTGCCCATTAATCAGTAAAGAGCCTCTGCCAGGCAGTGAACCAATGTGATGCATTTGTTCATCTTTACTCTTTAGAAGCATGTTGCCCTCTTACGTTATGAATTTGCTGTAAAGAGGTACTTTGCTGGTTAAAATGAAATGCCTAAGGAAGAAAACATAGCTTCAACAAATATGCCACGATGTAGAAAAGACGTGGAGACTCTGGAAAGAGTGCAAAGAAGAGCAACCAAGATGATTAGAGGACTGGAGACTAAGACATATGAAGAACGGCTGCAGGAGCTGGGTATGTCTAGTTTGATGAAGAGAAGGACCAGGGGAGACATGATAGCAGTGTTCCGATATCTCAGAGGGTGCCACAAAGAAGAGGGAGTCAAACTTTTCTCCAAGGCACCTGGGGGCAGGACAAGGAGCAATGGGTGGAAACTAACCAAGGAGAGAAGCAACTTAGAACTAAGGAGAAATTTCCTAACAGTAAGAACAATTAACCTCTGGAACAGCTTGCCTCCAGCAGTTGTGAATGCCCCAACCCTGGAAGTCTTTAAAAAGATGTTAGACAGCCATTTGTCTGAAATGGTATAACGTTCCTGCCCATGCAGGGGGTTGGACTAGAAGACCTACAAGGTCCCTTCCAACTCTGCTATTGTATTGTATTGTATTGATACACAAAGACTAGAACACCCCACAGCTTTCTATCTTTGAAATTCATCCATTGTGTTTACACATTACTTACTAGGATGCTTTTTGTGGGCAACACATATGCCTCAGAGGTGGTAGATTGCAGAAAATAGCAATGCAAGTAACAATATACAAGATAGTCATGGGATAGAGATTCTTCAGTTCCATCTGTGATGCACTAGCCAAAATGTTACCAAATTCATACCTTACAATCAGAAGGGAACATTACTTGTGGCATGGTACTATCCAATCCTTTTCTATCTTATTAAAAATCACTATAAGCAATAGATATTTTATTTCCTCAAAGTCCTTCCTTCTCTATTTTTTCATAAGACATATATAAATTATGCCATTTAGAGTTGAAGTAATGTTTGATTACGCTGGAAAAGAAATTTACATCATTTAGATGGCTCTCACTTTCAAATGGCTACGTTCTATTCATCTGAAATTATTTTAACAAAACATGAGCTTGGCAAGATTGTTAAAGCAATGTTCAAGCTTTTCTATTGATCTCAGACCTTCCCATCTACAGCAGTACTTTTATGAATGTTGCTCAGGCCTCAACAATTTCATAATTGACTCTAAATAGAATTGCGCCTTAATCAAGCTTAATTTGTAAGAGAAATTTGTAAGAGAAAGAGTAGTAACTAGCAACTGAGAAGGAAAATAGATGAAAGAGTAAATCAGAGGACTTCAGGCTGGAAGTTTTCTTATTTAGGGATCACGTAAGAGAGGAAAGCCTACTTCCTACTATAAGTATTCTATTCATATACAGATAGTCTTCACTTTACTAATAAAGGAGAATATTTGTAACTCAGGGTTGACATGAGGGATCCTTGGTGCTCTCTGAACTTATTTGTTTTCTTACAGATGTTTCATTATCCAAATTAGGTAACATCATCAGATAATAAAATGATGTTACTTAGTTTGGGTAATGAAACAAGTAAACTCAGAGAGCACCAAGGACCTCTTAGTCCTCAACTTACAACCACAATTGACCCTAAAATTTCTGTAGCTAAGTGAAACAGTTAAGTGAACGTTTCCCCATTTTACAACCTTTCTTGCCATAATTGTTAAGTGAATTGCTGCAAGTTGTTAAGTTAGTACCATGGTTGTTAAGTGAATATGGCTTCCCTTTGACTTTGCTTCTCAGAAGGTCACAAAAGGTGATCACAAGACCCTGGGACACCACAACCATCATAAATATGACTCAGTTGCCAAGTCTCTGAATTTTGGTCACGTGAGCATGGGGAGGCTGCAAGGTTGTGTGACAAATGGTCATGACTTTTTTCAGTACAGTTCAGTGGTGGGTTGCCAATTTTGTTACTACTGCTTTGGGTGCGCTCATGTGCATGTATGATGCTTCTGCGCATGTGCAGAAGTTTCTGTGCATGTGCAGAAGTGTCCAGGTGGGTGGGCGGAGCCTCCTGCTGCTGCTACTACCAGTTCGCCCAATCCGGACCGAACTGGGAGAAACCCACCTCTGATACAGTTGTAACTTTGAACAGTCACTAAACAAACTGTTGTAAGTCAAGGACCACCTGTATTTGTAACAGGTATTTGTAAATAAGACCTAAGGCTCATAAGATTGTGCTTGGAAGGTTTATTCTTGTAAAAGAAACTGACAATACTTTGTTGTAACAATTAGTACACACATTCAAATTAACAATGTAACTGCACACCTAAGCCACATAATCACTAATAATAATCACTTCCTCTGACATACCATATTACACCCTAATTTTTTTTACTATAATTTTGTTTTCCTATACATTAAAAATATTGAGCATGGATTAAGTTATTAAATATATAATTCAGTACAGATGTACAAATAGCTGAATAGATGAAAAATATAAAAAGGCTTTGACAAGAAAGCTGTTCTTGACTTCTAACATAATTCTAATTGTTTAACCCAGTCAATGGAAAACATGAAAATAAAAAAAATTATGTTGATGTGGCAGAACTGGCAGAATTAATCACCTTCCCTAGTCTATTTCAATTCAGTGGTAGGGCGCATTTTGTTGTAGCTCTTAATTCTAGATGGGGTAGAGATGATGTCTAACTAAAAATCTTGGTAAAACTGCTGCAAGTTATTGCAGAAATGGAGGCAAGATTGAGCTAGAAAAGCATGTTATTTGTACCTAACAGCTCCTTTTAGGTGGTCAGGTGGTCATTTATAGTGTAAGATATACTAATTAGCTCTAGGGGTTGTGGAGTGAACCCAGATAATTCACTACAGAATCCTCACCAAAGCAATTTTTTTAAAGTTCATAACTAATAATAATCACTAATACAGTTGTTGCAGGTTTTATGTTGAAAAAGAATCCCTTGTTTATTTTCCAGATATTACTGTCATTACCTGCTCCACATAATACTTAATCAAATGCTAGATCAATTTTCTTCTAGGAAAATTGCAAAGTTATTTGATTCAGACCAGAAGATATGCCACTATGCAATATTTTCTATTTATTATAGAAGATTGGAATGATGCAAAAAATTAACCCTTATATTTACAGGGCACCTGATTGGGAAAGATATCCAAATCACGGACAGGCAACATGGTATCTGTGAAACATTTTTTTGAGGTCTACTAGACTTCCCAATCTGTCTTCAATTAAAAGGTAAGTGGAATGTTGCAAAACATAGAACAAAACAACTTCTACAACAGCTTGTAAATAATCTTTATTTACAAGAATGCTTTGAGGTCCATCATAAGCGTTATAAGGATGCTTAAAAAATAAAAATGCTGGGTGACTCCAGTCCAACATTTTATTTGTCCATATACTTGTAAAAAATACAAACCTAGTGTACTAGAGGAATGGGAGTGAATCCTCTTCTGATCCAACGTTGACTTATGGTGCACAATTGTGGAAGCTATTAAGGGTCCCTTTACTTGAACATAACTAAGTCTATTATTAAAATGTTCCTTGGGAACTGATAAGAATACTCTCCATTCCAACTTCCGGTTCCGGCTCCTGCGGCGACGAGCGAGCCTAGCGCTCGCTCGCCGTTTTGTTGCTTTTTCTGCCCCCCCACAGGGGCGAGACGCCCCTTTTTTGGGGGTCTCCCGTAGGGCCGGCTCGGCAGGGACGCCCCCCCTCACGGCGGTGGGGGAGGCGACCCTTTTGCCGCGGCTTAGGTGAAGGAGAACATGCTGCGGGGGGTTCTCCCTTCGCCTAAGGAAGACGGCGCCATTTACATCCATGTAGAGGGCTGAACGTCGATATCGGAAGGCTTCCCGAGGCTTCAGCTGCAAGGGGAGAGTGAGTGAAAAAAAACTTTTTTTTCTACTGTCAGCCGGGCTGAAAGGACTGGGAGGGGGGGTTTGTTTTTAAAAAAAACCCCTCGGATCTAAGCGGCACTTGGAAATGGTTCCTCGCGGCGAGGAGCGGAAATTTTCAATCCTGACTGTTTGCGTTAAGGGAAAGTGGATTGCGGCTTGCTTGCAACAATGTTTCTAGGTCTGGCTGATACAATTTCTCTCACTACTTTCTCCTGCGGGCTCTGAGTTGGGCGGTGGAAAATGGCCTCTCTTTGTTCCTGATTGATTATTTTGTTTATGGAAAATTTCCAGTGTCTCTTTGCAATTTGGACTATCTCTGGGTTTTTAATGAAGAAATTTTTTCTTTTGGATTTGTGATTTCTTTTCTGGAGTACCTTCGCTATTACATCTATTGAGTTGGAAAATTGTCTCTCTCTTGGTTCCTGTATTTTACAACGTTACAACCTTGATCAGAACTTTTGGCTCCCGGTTAGTCTCACCAACCCCACCCTGAAAACGCCATTTTGGTGGCAGTGATTTTAACAGTTAATCATGGCTCAAGAAACAGCACTGACAAGTTTAGAACAACGGATGGCTTCTCTTGAAACTGTTATACAAACTTTGGTACAAGAGATTCAAGCCCAGAGGGCAGAAAACATCAATTTCAAGAAGGAGCTATTGGACACGCGGAAGCAGGTGCTGGAAAACACACAGAAGACTGAAGAATTGGAAGGGGGGTTGGCGGGGGTTAAGGGAGAGATTAAAAATGTCACTAAAGAGGTTGGGGAAACAAATGATAAATGAGGTGCCTAGAGAGATACATGTGAAATTTGTTAGAAGGTCAACCAGAGAGGAAATCCTGAAAGTGCAGAGAGGTAGTCCATTAATCTACCAACAAAAAGAGGTTGCTATCTTGAAGCAGATCCCTAGAAAGATTCGAGAAGCAAGGAGGAAATTTTCCTTCTTGTCTAAAATTTTATTTGATCATGGGATTTGGTTCAAGTGGGTGACACCCGAAGGGATGCTGGTGTTCTGGGAAGGAGGAAGAGTGAGGATTAAAACAGTTGCTGAGGCGGAAGCCTTTCTTAAAAAACATTCCTCTATCCTGGGGGAAGATCCAGGGGGGACGGAGGGGGCCATGGCCCCGCCTACTGGGGGCCTGGAAGGAGAAAAAGAAGATTCAATTGCCAAGAGACTTAGATCAAAAAAATAACTTTGCCTTGACTTTTCTTTTTGAACAATTTTGCATAATATTTGTATTTGGATTTTTTGTAAAGGACTGACAGTATTGAATTGAGAATTTAGATATATGTACACGCTTTCACTTTGTAGTTTGATGAAAAATGTTTTTCTTTTTACTGTTATTAATGTATTTTGAGGTCCCGGAAGAGCCGACGACCTCGACGTGAATGCTTTCAAAATTTCTTTGTATCCCTTACCCTATCCTATAGAAAATATGTAAAACCAATAAAACTTTTTCAATATAAAAGAATACTCTCCATTCCATTACAACCAAAACAGATATCTAATATGAAATCATTCAACAATTAAAACGCTCAACTCTTGGTGGAGCACTGCTAATGGACCTTGATAGCATACTTTAAATGTGTCTAGAACAGTGGTGTCAAACTTGCATCCTCACAAAAGTGTCACATGACATATTGGTTCTCCCCCCCCCCCCTTCTTCACTAAACTGGGCATGGACAGGGCCAGCACCTGAGGCATCTTGCCCGTGGGCCAAGAGTTTGACACCCCTGTGTCTAGAAAAAAGTTAGATATGTTTTAACTTATTACATGAATAAACCAACTTACTAAAGTGCAAACAACTCAAAATCTACTCTCAACTGGGAATCAGTTCAAATAAATCTTTAAAAACGAGTGTCTTGGAGATCACTGCCCAAACTGGTACAGAATCACTTGCAAACATTATATCATTAAAATGGCTGACCAAAAAAAAAATAGGAATGGTTTGACAGATTGTTTGCTAGAGCAAGATTTGACTGGTTGGTTTCTATGGTAAAACATGGGTACCATATTTTTCGGAGGGTAAGATGCACTGGAGTATAAGATGCACCCAGATTTTGAAGAGGCAAATATTTTTAAAAAGTAGGTAGGTAGATAGAGGGATACAGAAGGAGAGAAAGAGAAATACAGTAGGTAGGGAGAGAGAATGAGATAATAGTTAGGTAGGTAGGTAGGTAGGTAGGTAGGTAGGTAGGTAAAGGGATAGAGAGAAAGAAAAATACAGTAGGTAGATAGAGAGAGAGAGAGAGAGAGAGAAGGTAGGTAGGTATATAGATAGAGGGAGGGAGAGAGAGAGAGAGAGAGAAATAGAGAAGGTAGGGAGAGAGTGAGTGTAGCTAGGTAGGTAGATAGAGGGATAGAGAGAGAAAAATAGAGAGAGAAATACAGTAGATAGATAGGGAGAGAGAGAGAGAGAGAGAAGTTATGTAGGTAGATGGGGGGGGGAAAGAAAAATATAGCAGGTAAGTAGGTAGATGTTTCCAGGTGTATTTACCCATGTGCTGGAGAAGGAAATTGCTGTGGCACCTAAAACTTTGTTTCTGCTGGCACAGCACTTGATCAATGTAATTCTCATCAATTCCTCTAACTCAGGGGTTCCCAAACTTGGCAACTTTAAGACTTGTGGACTTCAATTCCCAGAATTATCCAGCCAGCTATATCCACAAGCTATGCTGGCTGGAGAATTCTGGGAGTTGAAGTCCAGAAGTCTTATAGTTGCCAAGTAACTAAACAGCCTTCCGAAAGGAAAAAAAAGTTTTTTGCACTCTGAAAATCTCCCCAAAATGCCTGTTTTGCAAAAACACCCTTTTTTCCAAATAAAAGGCATAAATAGCCTGGGGGGGGGGGGGCTTGCAGAGTGCTTCTGGGGGTGGGGAGCTCAAAACTGAGCAAAGAAACGGCCCATTTTTCGTGAAAAAAATTGCATGCATAGCCTTATGGAGGCTTATAGAGTACTGCTGGAGGCTGGGGAGGGCAAAAAGCGGCCTGTTTTAGGCTCATTTCTGTCCTCCCCAGCCCCAGGAGCTCTCTGGAAGCCTCTATAAGGCTATGCATAACCATTTTGGTGAAGGAGGTGGGGTTCCAGGAGGCAAAAAAAATGCTATATTCGATGTATAAGACGCACCCAGATTTTCAGCCTCTTTTTAGAGGAAAAAAGGTGCATCTTACACTCTGAAAAATATGGTAATTCTATGATTCTACCAAGTGCAATATTATATATGCTTCTTCAAGCACAGAACAATTTGACATATTTTATTTGATTGCCAGGTATATGCTCCAATAAGGATGTGAAACTGAAAACCATTACTTACATTATTGGAGCCTCAATAATAGACTGTTCTACTTATATATAAAGCCAGCAGAAATTCCCAGACTGCTGAACTGAAAGCTTATTTTATAGAACATCTTGAGATAAGGGTGGTGCCCTTATGTTTTGTCCTGTTTTTGGTAGATCTGTGCCCATTTTATTTTTATAAGCTGACATGTTGTGCCTGGATGTGGTCAGTCAACTAATTAACCAATCATTAACAAGCATATTTGTGACAAATATGCCCATTGGTTCACAAAAAATGGTGATCTCTGAAAATACCACTATGTAACAAAATTATCCTGTACTTAAATCTGCTTCAAAAGTGTGTTTTACTTATAGAAAAACATGTATTTTTCTTGGAAGCAAGAGTAATGCCTTATTTTAAAGGGAAAAGATGCTTAATTTACAATATTTTATTCATATTTCTAGGTTACTGGGATATGGTGGTTCCGTAAAAAGGGAGAGAAATTGGAAGAAACAACATTGCAAATTACTTTGCAGACCTTCAAAGCGAAAGTTCTTTTTTATATGGAACCTTCTGGATTTCCTGTGAAGTTTCTGAGGAAGGCTTTTCTACAGGTGTTTGATGTTGGCTTAAGGAAGCTACCAGTATATTACATTCTTTTTTAGTAAAGGAGGGCAAGAGTTCTCTATTAAGGCTATTCTGGCTTTAAAATTTGGATGGGGAAAACTTTTTTTGAGTTGTGGAATTCTTTACGGATACATATGAACTAGAAGCATTTTTGTATTAACTACACGGAGGACCATTTCATACTTGCAAAGCATTTTGTGTCATATTCTACTTTGGGTCTTCAACGTAGCTTTGAAAAGATGGTTCTAAAACAGTTTTAGTATTTTTGGTTTTTATACATTGCATGCAGTGTTATATTACAGCTATAGGTTCTTTAAGTTTATTTGAATTGTAACTCTGATCTTTCACTGTTGGTTATGAGTTGAACAACATCTGGAGGACACAGGTTGTCCATTCCTATTATTCACACACAATGTATTGAAGAAGCAGAAGAAAATCAATCTGTCTGTTAAAGACCCAGGCATCTGCTAAGATGAGAAGAAAATATTAGTAACTGGCTGAGCAGTTCTTATCTCAGAAATATCTTCAAAGTCTTTGGGCAGTAGAATAATGTCCTCAGACAACACCTAAGATAAATAGAGTACGACAATTCAAATTAAAACAGCAGATCCAATTTGTAATATATGTAGTGTTATATAAGAATGCTTATATAAGTTTTTGGAGGTTGCCAGATTCTGGATTGGAAGTAATAGTTTGAAATGCAATTCTAGCATCATAACATATTTGGTTTTGGGGATTGTGCTCTTTGAAGGGGTGGGGGAGACACAATTTGGGCTCCTCTTGAACTCCCCGCTCTGCTGAGATAATAGGTAAAAGCTATATCCAGAAAGGCCATTGGTTAGCCTCAAATGGTATGCCAACTTCAACCTTGATAGTCTAGGGGATATTGAACATTGAGTGATCCTGAATTAATTACTCTAATTCACTTTTAACATGTGTATGTGTTGTGGGTGCTCTTGAAGGACACCTGAAAAACTTACAATGTAAAATACAGAGGCCATATGCTCACTTTCTACTGCCATGTTACATCATGAAAAGAATGAAATTTTATTTAATCAAAAAAGGACTAGGGGTGACATGATAGCAGTGTTCCAATATTTGAGGGGCTACACAAAGAAGATGGGGTAAACCTATTCTCCAAAGCACCTGAAGGCAGCACAAGAAGCAATGGAGGGAAACATATCAAAGGGACAGACAGTCAAGGAGACAGTCAAGACAGTCTCCTTAGTTCTAGGTTGGATGCAACCTAGAACTAAGGATACAATACAATACAATAGCAGAGTTGGAAGGGACCTTGTAGGTCTTCTAGTCCAATCCCCTGCGTGGGCAGGAACCTTATACCATTTCAGACAAATGGCTATCTAACATCTTTTTAAAGACTTCCACGGTTGGGGCATTCACAACTTCTGGAGGCAAGCTGTTCCAGAGGTTAATTGTTCTTACTGTCAGGAAATTTCTCCTTAGTTCTAAGTTGCTTCTCTCCTTGATTAGTTTCCACCCATTGCTTCTTGTCCTGCCCCCAGGTGCCTTGGAGAATAGTTTGGCTCCCTCTTCTTTGTGGCACCCTCTGAGATATCGGAACACTGCTATCATTACTCCCCTGGTCCTTCTCTTCATCAAACTAGACATACCCAGCTCCTGTAGCCGTTCTTCATATGTTTTAGTCTCCAGTTCCCTAATCATCTTGGTTGCTCTTCTCTGCACTCTTTCCAGAGTCTCCACGTCTTTTCTACATCGTGGCGACCAAAACTGTATGCAGTATTCCAAGTGTGGCCTTACCAAGGCACTATACAGTGGCATTAACACTTCACGTGATCTAGATTCTATCCCTCTGTTTATGCAGCCTAGAACTGTGTTTGCTTTTTTGGCAGCTGCTGCACACTGCTGGCTCATATTTAAATGGTTGTCCACTAGGATTCCTAGATCCCTCTCACAGTTGCTACTATTGAGCAAGGTACCACCTATACTGTACTTGTGCATTTGGTTTTTCTTGCCTATATGTAGGACCTTACTTTTTTCACAATTGAATTTCATTTTATTAGATAGTGCCCAATGTTCAAGTTTGTCTAGATCCTTCTGTATCTTAAGCCTATCTTCTGGAGTGTTGGCTATTCCTGCCAGCTTGGTGTCGTCTGCATATTTGATGAGTTCCCCATTTATCCCCTCATGCAAATCGTTGATGAAGATGTTAAAGAGTACTGGGCCTAAAACAGAGCCTTGGGGGACTCCACTGCAAGTGGCAAGGAGACTGTCTTGACAGTGATAAAAATTAATCAGTGGAATGTCCTGCCTACAGAAGTTGTGAGTGCTCCAAAACTGGAGGATTTTAAGAAGGGATTGGCAACAAATTGTCTGAAATGTATAGGGCTTTCTGCTTGAGCAGGGGTTTGGATTAGAAGACCTTCACGTTCCCTTCCAACTCTGTTACTCTGTTATTTTCATTGCTGCAGGATTGGCAGTGATTGCCAATATCTTCCTAAATACAACTCAGCATTCCAGTTATTACTGAGGTAGTCTATATGGCTAAAGGTCAGGGTAGACTTGAGATAATCTATCTTGCATTGATCCAGCTTCTCTAATCCAGAGCAGAGAGCATGCGTGATGAAGGTTCTCTTGTCTTGATGTGTTTGTTATCAAAGGATGTGTGAAAGTTGGCAATCTCCTGGGAGGCTCTTTTCATCTAGAAGGTCATACCACTTTTAAGGGGTCTATAAATTCTTAAAACTTGGCTATTCCAGAAGGCCTTTGGGTTTTAAGAACTTTGGAATTCTTGACAACTGGAATGCAATGATTACAGTTAAGGTTAACTGAACTATAACTGTAATTATATGTTTTGTTATTTTAATGTATATGGTGCATTATTGTTGTATTTGACTCTGACTTAGAATTGTTTGACTGAAGTAGTCTATAAATTAATACATAAATAAAAATAATATCTGCATTATTAGATAGCATACACATCATTTTAATAAACATCAAAATAATAAAAGGACACTTTTATCTAGAATTGTACTACATGAGCATCATTGCTAACAAAGTGCTAATTGCCTTTAGTTATACTTTGTAGTTTGATTGATTACTTGGATATTTTGAATCAAAGTCTTAATAAATGCAGAACTAAATACAAACTTTATTATTGCAATATTATTATTTGTTATGGTTTTGGATGTCTTACAGAGCAGTCTTTGAAGAATACCTAGAATGAAAAAAAAGTAGATGAACACAGCCCTCAGGATTGTAAAAAAAACAAAAAAAAACCTGGCTCATTTCTATCTTGCTATTTCCCCTTTAGGCTCAGGAAATTATTCCTTCATTTACTAGTGCTTCCCAGAATCCTTTCACAGTTTTTTTCTCCCTCTGAACTGTAATATGCAATATCTATGACTTGTAATTCATAAGCAGGTGTTTTAAATCCCTACTCTGCTCTTATTCTGAGATGAAATAGTCGAATGAGTAATGCAAATGACATAATTGAAGTTTCTACCAAATGTGGAGATTTTGAAGAGTTTCTGCTAAAGGTGTAATAACCTTACCTTTTAGCTAACATTACCTTTTCTCTTCTTGGGGAAGAGAAAAAGAGAAATGACTCGATACATATTCCAGATGTGCTAAAAAATTTCATGTGCAAATATTTTGTATTATAAATGGAACATCATTTTAAGATATCTTGGAAAATTATTTTAAAAATTGAGAAAAAATAGTATTTTTTTAATGCTAGTTGTTGTTATATATGGCTTGAAAGCAGTGACTCAAACTTATTATTAGGCCAAATTACATGAAAATTATTTGGTGTGTCTCTCGCATGTCTTTTTGCATTCATTAAAAATTGTCTTATAGATGCCTGCTTAATTCCATCTTTCTTCCAAGTGGCAATTGTTGGAGCAAAACATTTTCTTTGCTTGAATGAAGAATAAATTCTTTTTTCTCTTCTAAGAGATTATTTGGGCCAAAGTCATTGCCAAAAATATAAGAAAATTGTGGATACTGATAACAAAGTGAGCGTGGTTGGTAATGGCAAGAGCAGAATATGGAAAGGGGAGATAGATGGATTGGAACTTTACCCAGACTCTAAAGCATAGAAGAAGAAAAGAGAGAAAAATTGACGGAGATAAGGAGAGAAATCTTGACAGAAGCACCAGTGATAACCAAAGATAAGCTGATAGAAAGAGTAGATGCTGTGTTTCGATGCTGCGTTAACGTTGCGAAGAGAAGTTCATACAAGATCTATCAAGAAATTAACTATAACATTAATGCTACAAATGGCAAGAGATATGAGACTGCACTATTACTGAAAAGATACAGGTTGATGCAATGAAAATGTATAATAAAAACTAAGCAAAATTTAGTTTATTAGTAGTATGTATAGAATGAAGTGATAATAGTTATAGTTAAATAATGATCAATAATGATAATAATACATATAGATATATTAGTTTGATAATATAAAATTTTATATAAACAACACATGGAGATTATGAGAGGAGGTTTAAAAGCTTTAACTAGAATATGTTATAAAGATGTATTGTGATTGGATGATTTTAGGATGATATAATAGAATGCCATATAATCCTATTTTCGATTTTGAATATTATATATAAAAGGATGTAAAAACAATTATAGTCAGATTAAGGTTGAGATATAATAATCGTGATATACATAAATATATTTGAATTTATTTATTTATTTATTTTATTAGACTTTTATACCGCGCCACTCTCACCAAAAAGGGACTCGGGGCGGGGGAATTTAAAATATCTGATTTGATATGAAAAGCAGGTGATGACTATGGAAGAGATGCATAGAAATTTTGTAACCAACTGACACACCTTCTATAATTTGTAATGGAAAATGGTCTTTTTTATTTTTATGTTTGTTTTTATTCAAAAATAAATAAAAATTGTTTAAAAAATAGTATATATGTGCCTCAAATGTTGTCTATAATATAAAGGCGGGATACAAACAAGCAAACAAATATATATAGGTTTATGACTCAAGGAGAATTGGCTGCATGTTTATGTTGTACAGTGCTGCCATTTTTAAAACAAAAATGTTTTCCTTTTGTCATTACTGCTTCAGAATTAAAATATTTGCTAATGTGTGGCTACTGTCACCTATTATTTAGACAGCTAAGGACACTAGGATACAGTTTATTAAAGCTTTAGCTATGCTAAATAGGTTATGATTTATGATTCTTATCTGAAAGTTCAGACTGTATATGATTTTTGAAATTTCTGTAAAGAAGTCAAATTTTATTTTATTTTCAAGTTCTGACATAACCTTGTCTTATTTAATTTCATCTCCCAATTTTGTATAGCTAATTCGATCTACTTACTGAAATTTTAAGGTCTTATGCAAACACTTTGAGCGGAGTCAAAACATTTAGTTCTTTCAAACAAGAATATATAAAACACATGGACATAAAGGCTCTTTGTTCTAGAATAAACTACTAATGTACATGAAGAAAGATTCTATTTTTTACAATAACGTGATTGTAGACTGTATAGATTTTTTGTCATTAGAATACGACATGAGAGAGGTACAACACTTGTTTACTGTTTATTCATTTGCTTTTATTTGAGCAACATGTACATATTTTAAGCACCAATATATCTAAATTGTTCTTGACCACTGTGATGGTTAGTTGATTGATTAACCCATATATGTGTGCACGTGTGTGCGTGCGCAAACACACACACACACACTGAGGTAGAGAAAGAAATGTGGCAAGTCAATAAAATCAGTTGTTTCAGATTATATTTTTGTCCCCTTATCTTTTTCTCCCAGGCTCAAACTAAAAACAAACCATCTGGAGCTTATAACATTTTTGAGCTCAAGAATGTCATTTTATAAAGGATGAAGAAGGATTTAGGAAGAGCATAATAAGAACTAATGACCATTGGGGATGTTAAGCAATAAAAATAAGTGATTCTTCTTTCTACACTTCAAACAATTAGGTTAAAAAATAAGATTATATATTTTTTGACATAGCAGTCACTGAAATAAGCAGTCACTTATTAACTATAATAAAATAAACAGGATAACAGGCATGTCCTGTGAACAGATAAAAAAGACACATCTTCTGCCGATAATGTCAAGGATGCGTTTTGTAATTCATTTTTGGATTAACATGATTTTTCTATCTCAAAGAATAGACTTATAGGATTTTGTGCTTCAGGATAGCTGCAAGAATAAGTAGCCGGTGTTAGAAATTGAACTAAAATTCATATTATTTTCTATTGGAATTCCTATTCAGGTCAGGATGTAATACGCATTAAAGGCTCAGTATCTAAAATACGGCTACACAAGATGATTCGTTCCAACTGTTTTAGGCTTCAGTTCCTCCGTCTCCTTATCAGTGGCCTTGTTCACCGAGGGTGATGGGAGCTGAGATCAAAAACATTAGGATGAAACTAGGATCCCTGCTTCAAACTGCCTTTTTCTGTGTCACAGATTTTGAAAGCACAACTCTAAGGAAATCCTGGACTGGATCAATAAGCAGATTTTGAAAATAAAACTGTTCCTTCTAAGAACAATTCTTGCTCTCAGCACTTAAGCAGGGCTTGAAAATAATACTTTGTTCCGTGTGAGAAAAGCCCTTGCCTTTGGTGTTTAAGCAGTTTTTGAAAATAAATCTTTGTTCTGAATAAGAACATCCATTGCTTTCAGCACTTAAGGAGATTTTGAAAAGAAAATACTGTGTTCTAGAGAAAAGCCCCCGAAGTTTCTTACCTACAGTGTCTGCAATCACCAGCCAAATCCTAGACCAAGGGTTCCCAAACTTGGCAACTTGAAGACTTGTGGACTTCAACTCCTAGAGCAGAGCTGGCTGGAGAATTCTGGGAGTTAAAGTCCACAAGTCTTCAAGTTGCTAAGTCTGGGAACCCCTGTCCTAGACTGTACAGTACTGTTCTTTCTGGGATCTGGAAGCTAGCAGTTTTGGAAATATAATGCTGTTATTTCCAACTCGCTCTCCCTGACAACTCTTGCCCCTTGTTACATCTGTGTCTCTGAGAAGAACAGCAAGACAAGCCACTCCGGGATCAGAGGTGGTATTCAGCAAGTTCTGACCAGTTCTGGAGAACCGCTAGCGGAAATTTTGAGTGGTTTGGAGAACTGGTAAATCTAACTGGCCCCGCACCCATCTATTCTCTGCCTCCTGAGTCCCAGCTGATCAGGAGGAAATGGGGATTTTGCAGTATCCTTCCCCTAGAGTGGGATGGGAATAGTTTATAGTATCCTTCCCCTACCAAACCCACCAAGCCACATCCACCAAGCCATGCCCACAGAACTGGTTTTGAATCCCACCACTGTCTGGGATTCAGTTCATATCAGGCCCCACCTTATCATTCTCCAGACTGGTTATACATGGGGTGCAAATACAAATGTTTCTTCTACCTATTTAAAACATTATCCATTACTAAAGAAAAAGGATCAGGAAGAATTTTGAATAAATATATGCAAGGCTGCCATACAAATTGATTGAGCCAGTGTTCTGTTATATGAAGGACAAAATGTTGATATCAACTGCTGAGAGTGTAAATACTTGATTTTGGCCCAGCTTATAATACACACATTGGTTGACTTTTGAGGGTCTTGCACAAATAAAAGATATAGGAAGCACCATGAAATCCACTTTTAGAATACTACAAACCAGGGGTGAAATCCATTTACCTTTGCTACCAGTTCGGTAGCAATGTGAATGCGGGGCATGCATGCACATTCATGTACATGTTTGAGTTGCTCGCATGTGCCACCTCCATGCATGCGCAGGACCATCAGCGCATGCTCAGAGCATGCCTGCAAAGATAAGAGAACAGCGAGAGGGTGGGACTCCACTGTTAATATGAATATAATATAAATAATGCTATTTTTAAAGCAAACAACAGGGAGGCAATGTCTCAGTGGCTAAGATGCTGAGCTTATCGATCAGAAAGGTTGGCAGTTCGGTGGTTCAGATCCCTAGTGCTGTGTAATTGAGTGAGCTCCCATTACTGGTCCCAGCTTCTGCCAACCTAGCAATTCGAAAGCATGTAAAAATGCAAGTAGAAAAAATAGGGGACACCTTTGGTGGGAAGGTAACAGCATTCCATGTGCTTCTGACATTTAATCATGCCGGCCACATGACCACAGAGACGTCTTTGAACAGTGTTGGCTCTTCGGCTTTAAAATGGAGATGAGCACCACCCCCTAGAGTCAGGAACAACTAGCACATATGTGCAAGGGGAACCTTTATCTTTACGTATTTATAAAGCTAATATAAATTGTGCATCACAGCTGATCATTGGAAAAACTGGTTCACCTGAACCGGTAGCATTTTTTTAACTACCAGTTTGGGCAAACGGGTAGCATTCTTACTACTGGTTCAGGTGAACTGGTCTGAACTGTTAGCATTTCACCCTTGCTACAAATGCTTCAGCAATCATCTGGATCAGGATTTCCACATCCTAAAAACAGAACAATATGTTTTTTACCACTCATACATTGTTCCATTTATCCTACATAATGAGGAAAACTAGATGCACTATATTGACAAAAGTATTTGCTCACCCATCCAAATAATCAATCAGGTGTTCCAATCACTTCCATGGCCACAGGTGTATAAAATCAAGTACCTAGGCATGCAGACTGTTGTTACAAACATTTGTGAAAGAATGGGTCGCTCTCAGGAGCTCAGCGTGGAACTGTGATAAGATGCCACCTGTGCAACGAATCCAGTAATGAAATTTCCTTGCTCCTAAATATTCCACAGTCAACTGTCAGCTGTATTATAAGAAAGTGGAAGTGTTTGAGAATGACAGCAACTCAACCACAAAGTGGTAGGCCACATAAATTGAAGGAGTGGGGTGAGGCGTGTCCTCCTGGATGCCCGGCTGTCCATGGAAGATCAAGTGACAGCCGTGGCCAGGAGGGCGTTCTACCAGGTTCGCCTGGTTCGCCAGTTGCGCCCCCTATTGGATCGGGACGCCCTTCGCACAGTCACTCACGCTCTCGTGACATCCCGACTGGACTATTGTAACTCTCTCTACATGGGGCTCCCCTTGAGGTGCACTCGGAGACTTCAGTTGGTCCAGAATGCAGCCGCGCGAGCAATTATGGGAACCGCCAGGTTCACCCACGTAACACCGCTCTTGCGCGAGCTGCACTGGCTGCCTGTTGTCTTCCGGGTGCGCTTCAAGGTGTTAGTTATCATCTTTAAAGCGCTCCATGGCTCGGGACCTAGCTATCTGCGGGATCGGATCCTGCCTCATACATCCTCATGGCCGATTCGCTCCCACAGAGAGGGACTTCTCCGGGTGCCGTCCACTAAACTTTGTCAGCGGGTGACGCCCAGGGGAAGGGCTCTCTCTGTGGCGGGCCCAGCCCTCTGGAACGACCTTCCCCCCGATATTAGAACAACCACGGACCTCCGCTCCTTCCGTCTGAAATTAAAAACATATCTTTTCTGCTTGGCCGGCCTAGGGTAGTCTCCCTTCTATGTAGTTTTATATTTAATTATTGGGTATTTTAGCTTTAAATGGGATTTTTAGCACAGGTATTAGATTTAATTCGTTTTTAGTTATGTTTGTATATTTTGTATATGTGTATATTTATTGTTTTTATTCCCCCTGTGCACCGCCCCGAGTCCCTGTGGGGAGAGGGAGCGGTTTACAAATTAAAAGTTATTATTATTATTATTATTATTAAGAGGTTGCCAACGTTCTGTAGAGTCAATCACTACAGACCTCAAACTTCATGTGGCCTTCAGATTAGCTCAATAACAGTGCGCAGTGGACCGACGTCCTATTGAACCCTATGGATCAGGAATGGGATGTCACTTACTGTAATTCATATGTGAGTAAAGGCAGGTGAGCGAGTACTTTTGGCAATATAGTGTATCTCCTCTTCCATTGCTTTATAAAGGCCTCCCTAAAACCTTCAGTCTTACAGAAAAGTTTCCACTGAAGAAAAACTTTACTGTTATCACCAGTGTGTTATTGTTCCATCACCTCATTCTTTTCTTTTAATGACAAAATGAACAAAAACTGCTTTGTTTAAAATAGAGTGTCTATCCTGAATAACATTAGCGATTTGTGCAAATACATCTGACTGTTGTGGATTTTGTAAGAGCAGTTTCCAGGAAGACAACATGGAAATGCTATTTAACTCATATCCTGCCAAGTAAATAGTGGTCTGCAAATCAGTCAAAATCCAGATCCGGTTTGAGACTTGAAAGTGGCACGATTGGGTTTCAGTTGCAGACTTGAGGTTTGAAGGAAACAAGATTAGATTTACCTCAATCTACAATTTCATTCCTTTCAAAAATTTGAATCATGGGCTACAAAGAACATTAAAAACATAAGTAGCTGTTTCCATTTTTTTGTTTGCACAATAGGATGAAAATAGGGTAGTAGGTCTTTTAGAAGACATTATCCTGAACATGTTATAATAATGTATAATGTATTTATTTACAATTTAGAAGGCCACCCAACCTGCAGTGACTCTGGTTAACATACAAGTGAAAAACAAAGCTGTAGCACATTGAACAGATAAAACAACTAAAGGTTAGCTACAAACAGAACAAACAAGCATTATACAAGCATACTAAACATGACCCAGACCAGCTTTCAGCCCAAGTGCTTTCCAGTCCCACAACCATCTCCAACATTCACCCAGCCACTCTTGCTGGAAAACTGGAGATCTGCCTGCAGAGTATAGAGACTGATAAGACTATACAGAAGGTCACATAACTTTGTGAAGAAAGGATGATATATAATATGGATAGGAAAAAATGGAGAATCATACACACACACACACACACACACACACACACACAAAGCAATTAGATTTAAAAAGAGTACTATAGTGTCTGTCTGTCTGTCTGTCTGTCTGTCTCTCTTTCTGTCCCTCCTCCTTCTTTCTGGGCAAGCCTGTGCCAATGGATTTTTTTTATTCAGCTGTTTTAATAGGATAGTTTGTGGAAATGGTAAAGCGTATCATCCAGATACTCATGTGATGATCAGAGAATACATCACATCCCTCAGCTCACCATTCTCAGCTTTTCTCATTTACTCATGTAATAGCATTTAAGACTCTGCAAGTCCATAAATGGTCACATATCTAAATTGCCTTCGACTCTTTCCAAAGTAACCTACAGGCCCCTGATTCAGTTCAATGCCTCAAATGTTTCTGAAGATTAAATTCACACACAAAAAATTCTACTGTAACTTGTTCCAACTGAATGATCCCTTTGAAGCTTTGAACATGTTTACTAGCTAAGCCGATTTAACTGAGCTCATATTTTACAGGCTGGGGAGATAACCATTTGATAAAATATTTTTAACAATGATATTACAGTAATTTTTCTCCTGTGCTATTTTATTATCAGTGCAACCTTGTGAGACATAATGCCAACTACTTTGTAAAAAAAACAACCCTACACCTCATCGATAGAGCATCATAGCTCAATGAAGATTGGAATTATCTTTCTGTTTTTCATGTTGCTGCCTTTTGTGTGGATTCTATTTAGAGACAGGTTTGTGGAGATCAGGTTTCAGTGAAATTACAATACATAACTGCTATCAATCAATAACAAAAAGGAAAGAGATTACATTTAGTTCAATGTCCTATTAAACATAAAGAGTCCCTTGAGTCTAGCTTGATCATGGACACTACACATTCCCTGCTACTCTGTGCATATTTCTCAATAAAATGCTAAAGCATGAGGGTGGGTGTTTAGTAGAAGTGAAGGCTGGCAGATTTAACCAAATCGATGCTACAGATTTTTTTCCTCTCCCTTGCTCCATTACGTAAGGGCTTCATATTAGCCACTAATGTGGGTTCCCCCCCCCTGCAAACTCAAAGGAAGCATTCTTTTTTTAGACACACATAGTGTTCACATTGTGTGTGCAAAACCTGATTGCTATAGTTGCTACTTTACATACTAGGGCAGTTTTTGTAATCAATATGCATCCAGAAGCCAGTATTTTTCTGAACACAGCAATTTTCCATGTAAATTTGCTTATTCTGCATGGAAGAAACTAATTTGAAGAGTTGCTGATTAAGTTACTCTTCAAGCCCATGTAGATTATGCTGGCAGTAGGAGAAGCTTGTTAGCAGCAGAGCCAGAAGATAGCAAAGGGTCAGTTGGGGTGGCAGAGAGCAATGTGGAAGAGGGATAAAAGGGGGAGTTGTGACAAAGGGGGACATTCAAACAAAAAGGAAAAATATCCCTCCATTGTCAATGAAATCCTAGGTTGTATTAACAGAGATATTTTGTGAAGATAAGTCAGCATTGCTTTATATTCTGCAAAGTGAAGCATCATGTAGAAAATCCAGTTTTGGGTACCATATTATGTACCTGTTTTGACCTAGGTTTCCCAAAAGCATGAAGCCGACTCCTTGTCCTGATACAACCCCTTTTATTTAGTTTAAAGCGAATTCCTCTCCAGCAAAGTCCCGGCCAACAGTCTTTCAAGAGATTTCACAACAACAGGCCTTTATCAGGCTTGGAGAGCTGCCAGGCCGATATCTTCCAAACACCACTCTGTAGCAAACAATATTTGGCAAGAAATCGGGAGCAGATCTTCACCTTAATGAATTGAACTAATTATCTCCTGCAAACGCCACTCCCCTTTTGCTCCTCTTTATTCCCTATGGGAGGGGCCATTCAGTGTCCACCTGTGTCTTCACTCCTGAGTCGACTCTTGTTTCTTGGCTGTTCTCTTCTCCTGGCAGCTCTGCACATGCACATATCAGGAACAAGCTCCAGGTGTTCTTCTTCCCCATTTATGTCTGACTCCAAAGACAACTGATAACTGTCAGTTGGCTCTGGCCTCTGACGCAGAGCCCTCATCAGTGCCTTCCCCAGACTCCAGGAGTGGCCCATATTCCTCCCCAATCTCCTCACTGTATGAGTCTGCCACTAGCTCTGCTGGCCACTGGTGGGCCACAACAGATGCAATGAACATGAATTTGGGCAAACTTGGAGACAGTGAGTAGGGGGGAGGGGCTAGCGTACTATGGTCTATGGCAGGGGTCTGCAATGTTGGCTCTTTTAAGACTGGTGGACTTCAACTCCCAGAGTTCTCCAGCCAGCTATGCTGGGAGTTGAAGTCCACCAGTCTTAAAAGAGCCAACTTTGCAGACCCCTGGTCTATGGGATCATGAAAATACAACATAGTGACTGAACAACAAAACCCCTAACAAAAGAGACTCGAAGACTATGTAGTCTTGAACATTAGGACATAAAAAGGGACAATGTTTTTTTTTAAAAAATATATATTTTTCAGTTGATTTGTTTTTAATTAAACTCTTTATCAAAACCAAGAAGAACGAAAGGGAAACAATTATTGTATATTTAGAGAACTAAACCCAGTGTAGGTGGATTGCATGTTGCCTGTTTGTGAAAAAACTGATAACATCTCTCTCTTTCAACATTCGTTTCAGAGACTCACAAACAGCAGTCAGATTCTGTATATAGGCTGCTATCACTATTCAAACACATCTTATTTCAAGGTCATGTAAAAGAGCACAGTTGAAGCCATTAGCACTAAGAACTCACACTGAAAAGCTTGACTACTGTACAAACATTTCCATTACTGCAGTTAACTGACATTTTTCCATTAGCAGGCAAAGTTACAGCCAGTGATCACCCTTAGCAAGGCAGTAATTTTATGGATTTATTCTATGTGTTGTAAATATTATTCCGTATCTTTGCCCCTTAATGCATTTTCAGTTCTTCAAAATCAATGCACAATACCACATTATGGTGTGATTGGATCTGTTTTCAGCTAGGAATTTCCTGCTAACAGTTTTTGGGTAAGCTGCCAAGGTTTAATTCCCTAATAATATTAGAAAGATGACATGTTTATTCATTGTTAGTTTGGGCTCTATCCTTCAAGTTACTATTCAGGTTTACTAGGATTGCACAGAAATGTATTGGTTGTTTCAAAAGTAGCTCAGCGCCACACTTTTTTCATTGATGTGGTATTTTAGAAGGCCACTAAATGAACTGTTGCTAGGTGAGGACTGCCTGTATTGGCTTTCAACCTCAATGCATAACAATTCACCTGTTTCAAAGATCAAGCTGATACTGTAGAGCAGTATCAAATCATATCTTCCCAAGCTGAAGACCCACGGCCTGATCTGGCCCACAGGGTACTTAGATCTGGCCTGCGGGGCTGCTCTAGAAACAGCCCATGGTGCCTCTGCCAGCAAAAATGGGGTCCTGATTTCTGTTTTTGGCTGGGGCAGCCTCCTGTAACCCTCTGCCAGTGAAAATGGAGCTCTGCCAGAGGTCAGGCAGAGGTCAGGTTTTTGCTGGCAGAGGGTTTCAGGAGGCCATCCTAGCTGAAAATGGAGAGTGGGACCCAGTTTTCACTGGCAGTGCACTCAGGCAACCATAGGCACCCCTGACACGAGTGACATGAAGCTAGCCACGCCTCCTGGCCATGCCCCCCCCCCCCCGGCATCCCCAAGGTCAAACACAATCCTGATGTGGCCCTCAATGAAATCATGTTTGAAAGCCCTGCTGTAGAGCAAAAGAGAGGAATTAACTTTTCTTCCTCAAGTCTGCAACCCTCAGTTCCTGTTAATATTCTGTGTAGTTGTGTACTCACATTCTTAGTTAGGAGCAGTTGTGGAGGTGTTTAAATGTTCTTTTTTTTGTTTCTAATTCATAGCAAGAGTTAACATTTGATGTACATCACAGACTGAGGCACTTCACAAAAGTGCATTTATTTGTTCAAGAACTGATAGGTTCCTTCTGAATAGACATGGATTTTTTTTTTAAAAAAAGATGACTGTCAGGAGAGAAGTTGAATTTAAAAAGCCTCCAAAACATTTATTGTATACATTTACAAGACAATATGTGCTATCAGTTTTCATCAAAACCTTTGAGAATTCTTAGAAAAGAGCTAGCAATAATCTGTCTGCCTTAGCACAAACTTGCTCATCTTGAGACAGGGTTACCTCTTCATTTGTAGGAAGCAGTAGGATGAAATATGTACCTTCCGCTGTTTCCAGCAATATTTTCATTAAAAGTCTATTATCCATTCATCCAAGAGAGGCTTTGTGTTTATCTCACAGGCAGAAAAGGACCACTCAGCAGCTTTTGTGCCTGTCATCCTGGTTTTAAAAACAGGATTTACGATCTTGTTTTTCTCTTTGGCATTGTCCACATGCAGCTGGCTTTGCAGATGTTTTCTGAGTAAGGGCAGGCTATGACTTTTTAAGACCTTACAAATGTCGGCTGTATTACAGCCTTATATATATTCTTGCAGATTGGAAAGCTGCAAAATGCATCTGTCTCGTAGCACATTCTCTTCCATTCCCTGGGTCACTCAATGCTATTCGAAGAGTGGGGGGGGGGGATTTCCTGGCAATAAATGTAACACAGATGTCCTCATATGTACATATATACGTGCCCTGCTTGCAGCCTGTTTACAGAACTTGGATTTCAGAGAATTATAGCATGGGATCTTTTCCAATGGAAGACAAAGGCTTAGCCCAGTTATAGTAACATTGCACTAATTCAAGTGAACAAAGACACCAGAGGATTCTAATTTCAAATGCTGTGGAAACCGTGTTGAATCGACACATTTTGCTGCCTGAGGTGGAGCGACAAATGGCATCCCCTACACTTAAAGTCATCCCCTAGACTTAAAGTTGCAAAGGTTGGAGACCCCTGCCCTACATATTCCAGACAGGGCATGCTCGCAGCAAAGTCTCTTGGAAAATAATTTAATTAAGGATTACTTTACTCACACTTGGCATCTGTTATTTTTAATTATATTTTCAAAATAATTGCAAATGGATTACTTCCTTCTGAAAGGAAGGAAGCTTTTCTAGACAGACAGATTGGATACAAAGGTTTAAAATGTATTATCTCTCCTTGAGATTACAAACACTCACACATGCACACTTAAGCAATACCAATAGGGTGTTTGGCTTATGTAATTAACTAAAAAGAGAGAGAGAGAGATAGAAAAATAGTACAGGTAGTCCTTGACTTACCATCACAATTGAGCCCAAAATATTTGTTGTTGTGTGAGACATTTGTTAAGTGGATTGTGCCCCATTTTAATGACCTTTTTTGCCAGACTTGTTAGTGAATCACTGTAGTTAAGTTAGTAAGACGGTTGTTAAGTGAAACTGGCTCCCACATTGGCTTTGCTTGTCAGAAGGTCACAAAAGATGGTCACATGACCCCAGGACACTGCAACCATCATAAATATGAGTCAATTGCCAACCATCTGATCACATGACCATGGAGGTGCTTCATTGGTAAATGTGAAAAAAATGTTAATAAGTCATTTTTTTCCAGTGGCGTTGTAATTTTGAATGGTCACTAAATGAACTGTTATAACTCAAGGACTACCTATATGGCAGTGGTGAAATCCTCTGTTGTCTGCTACCGGTTTGGTGAGTGCATGTACACACAGTGCTAAAAAACGAACCTTTTGAAGCCTTCCGAGTCTGCAAAGCAGTGGTGGGTTTCAATTTTTTTTAGAACCTACTCTGTAGGTGTGGCCTATTTTGTGGGCGTGGCTTGGCAGTCATGTGACAGGGTGGGAGTGGCCACCTTTTAAAATGTGGTGAAACTCATTTAACAACGCTCTTGCTTAGCAACCAAAATTTTGGACTCAATTGTGATGATAAATTAATTAATTAATTTTTCCTTCCTTCCTTCCTTCCTTCCTTCCTTCCTTCCTTCCTTCCTTCCTTCCTTCCTTCCTTCCTTCTTTCCTTTCCTTTCCTTCCCGTTGGGACACTGGCAGCGGCAGGCCAGATTTACTTCCAGGTACGCCGGTGGAACCCCCTCTCACCGGTTCTCTAAATTTCACCAACCGGCTCTCGCGGGTAGGTGCGAGCCTGCAGAAACCCACCACTGCTGCAAAGCTAAGTAGAACAGTGAGGGAGGTGGAGAATCCTCTGTGCAACGTGATTTAGATGATCTAGAAAGCAGGAAATCTGATGATTTTAGCTAGTACTGGCTACCTGTGGCCTTTCGGGTGCGCTTCAAGGTGTTGATGACCATCTTCAAAGCGCTCCATGGGGCCTAGCTACATGCGAGACCGCCTCCTGCCCTATACATCCCTTCGACCGATCCGCTCCCACAGAGAGGGCCTTCTCAGGGTGCCATTGGCCCGGCAATGCCGGTTGGCGACACCCAGGGGAAGGGCCTTCTCTGTGGCGGGCCCTACCCTCTGGAACGACCTGCCCCCCGAACTACACACCATCTCAGACCTCCGCCTTTTCTGCCAGTGTCTTAAAATGCACCTATTCCAACAAGCCGGCCTAGCATAACCTCCCGTTCCTGACTGTTATTAGCTAGATTTTAATTAGGGGGATTTTACACTATTTTAGCACAGGGTACGGGTTTAATAGTCTTTTAAAAAATGGTATTTTTGTATATTTGTATTGTTTTTAAATTTTCCTGTGCGCCGCCCTGGGTCCTTTTTTAGGAGAAGGTGCGGGTTATACATTTGAATAAATAAAAAAATTAAATTAAATTAGTATAAATCCCATGTCACAGCTGATTGTCGGAAATACAGTTCGCCAGAACCGGTAGCATTTTTTACTATTGGTTCGGGTGAACCGGTCCGAACCAGTACCATTTCATCCCTGCTATGTGCATTTTCTGCAAATCCCATGATGCCGAGATCTTCTCCACCACATTTCCTAATCCCAAAAAATATTGCTACTGGAGAAAAATGAAGACACCTTTTGTCTTAATATTTCTTTGCACTGCAGCTTTTAAGAGTAGCCTTTCTATTACTTCAGCAAGAAGAGTGGAGAAAATGTTTCCCCTGAAAGTGAAGGAGGAAGAAAATATCTCAGAGGAAAAACCTTCTAATGGATTGATTTTTTTTAAAAAAAAAATCACTTTCTTCAGTACACTGAGAAACATTTTCTCTTGGTTTTGACAAACACCCAGCTAGACTTGTTGATAAGCAAAGAATATTTTGCCAGAAAGCTGCCTTTTGCATTAATAATAAAGTAAGAAATTAATGAAGCAATGAAGGGCATAATGCAAAGCTGCCCTTTGTTGCTTCAAAATGGTATACAAGAAATTAGTATTCATTTCCTTTATGTGATAAAAATTAATATTTGAGTTGGTGCATTCTGCATTGTACTACTGAAGCTAAGTGTTTTTCCTCAGACTTTCTAAGTCAGCCAACTAGATTTTGCGGGCACCAAACATTATATGTAGGGTCTGAACTTCTCTGTGAAAAAACAACTTTATAGATGTACCATGGGATACATCTAGCCTTGGAGCGAAAAATTATGGAAAGCTGAGTAGCTGAGATATCCGCAGTCTGTTCACACTAGTCAAGCCCAGTGTAGCATAGTGTCTATTGTCAATAGCGGGGTTATCCAATCTTGGCAATGTTAAGACCTGTGGACTTCAACTCCCAGAATACCCCAACCAGCCATGGTTGGCTGGGGCGTTCTGAAAGTTGAAGTCCACA
Organism: Rhabdophis nuchalis; assembly: GCA_039707465.1. Classification (NCBI taxonomy): domain Eukaryota; kingdom Metazoa; phylum Chordata; class Lepidosauria; order Squamata; family Natricidae; genus Rhabdophis; species Rhabdophis nuchalis. The sequence goes on from CM077644.1 coordinate 189,107,409, forward strand.
AGTCTTAATGTTGCCAAGATTGGACAGCCCTGGGTTACAGAGACAATTACTTTTTGCAGAATCCAATCTGGGTCACCAGTACCAGAGGTTTTGTCTTCCAAGCTTTCAGACTTGTGCTGGAGCCCATCTTCAGGGAACTTCTCTGAAGGCTAGAGAGAAGTTTGCTGAAATTGGGCTGCAGCACAAGTCTGAAAGGTCGGAAGACAAAACTTCTGGTCCAGTGACCGACTCAGATTGGATGCTGCAACATTATCCCTGGACCAGAGGTGGATTGCAAATTCCGGTGCTACTGGTTTGTTTATGCTCACACGCAACCTCCCACTGTTGCCACTACCGGTTCACCCGATCCAGGCTGAACCGGGAGCAACCCACCTCTGCCCAGGACACGTATATTCACCTCCATTCTCAGTTACTTATGGACCTTCCATTCACGTTACCAATGGATCTTAAAACTTTGGATTATTTTTAATGGCACAAAGAATTTATATTTGCCAAACTCTAATTTGTTAAATTCTGTCTTTGAAGGTAGGAAAAAAAGGGGGGGGGCACGCTTAGAGGCTATAATGAAGATACAATTCCTCCCCCCCCCCAATCAGTTTGAGAAACATGTCCACATGGGTCATTGTTTGACACAGAATTTGAAATGTGAGAGATTTGCTCAACTAGAAGTTTTATTTTGTGTTGGATCAGGGGTGGGCAAACTTTGCAACTTTAAGTCTGAAGGACTTCAGCTCCCAGAATTCTCCAGCCAGCAAAGTCCTTCAGACTTAAAGTTGCAAAGTTTGCCCACCCCTGTGTTGGATGATTGCTTTAACATGGTAAAAGGAAATAAGTTATAATGAGGTACACACACTGAAGCAGCTTCTCTGTAGTCATGAAGTCTGTTTCCTCTGTATGAAACTGAAGCAATGCTTAACTCTTAGCAATAGGGCAATTTGATAAGACTTCATGTATGATAGACAAATACCTGTTGCTAATAAAGTTTAGAAAAATGAAATATCCCATCCCATTAAAAGCGCAAGGATTTGCTAATTTTAGTATCACACAGCCATACCTTACAATTGCCAGCCATATAGCTAATTTGTGGATTTCCCTGTAAATACTCCCTTTGCTAGTAAAATAAGATACCCTTTGCATCAAGAGAGATTCTAGTGAAGTTGCTATGCTTTATAAGAAACCTAGTAAAATTTCATATTTAAAATGCTAGTGAAAACACTCTTTTGAGCAATGAAAATAATGGTTATAATCCCCTATTGTTGCCAGAGATGTTTGCAGGGGAAGGATCCAAAAAGTCCTGCCCTTTTCAGGTCACACTTACTTTAATGACCATCTTGGATGCAGTGATTGGTTCTAGTAGTTTTATAACTTATTCCCAAATAGTTAGATTCATACTTTAATGTTCTTGCATGTAACATTCATTTATTTCATCTGAAGCTTGTCATTCGTGAAAGGGATGTTTTGAATTAATTCTTCTTTGCAAGAAACATAGATTCGCAGAGTGTGCTATCACTAGCCTTGGATTTGATATGACAGATATATATTTAATGCAAAGCAAAACACAAAATATATGCTGCACTTCCATTGTGTGCACTGTAACTGTGCTCAAGCAGAGTGAATTGTATTAACAACTTGTTATTGTTAAAATGTCAAGAATCTTTTCTTTCCACTTTGAAGGATCATTTCTCTGTTCAGCGTATTTGGCTTTGCTTATCGCTGCTGACATGGAAAGAGAAATGTAATCTTACGTGAAATATTCTGTTTCCCCCCCTCCCTGAACAGGGGAATTATTCTTTTAGATGAGCTGAAGAAATAGTTACAGAGTTGTCATATTGAATGCACTATGAACAGAAATAATACAGTTTATTGACACTCTCTCTCTCTCTCTCTCTCTCTCTCTCTCTCTCTCTCTCTCTCTCTCTCTCTCTCTCTCTCTCTCTCTCTCTCTCCTTTCCCCCCCCTCTCTCCCCCGTCCCTCCCTCCCTCCACATCTATACCAATACCCATATGTATAAACACACCCACATCTACATCCATATCTATTTTCATAAAGATAAGATCTCTTTCTATATGTCCATAGTATATTAGAAGTATGGTGACAGTCAGCTTGGTGCATAGCTAACCTATCATATTAGTAACTTGGAGACTGTGGGTTGTAGTCCTGCCTTAGACCCAAGGCCATCTGGATGACTTTGTACCAGTCCTCTCTCTTACCCTGTGAAGAAGGGTTCAAAATCCTTGCCAAGAAAATTGCATGGACTAATCCAGGCAGTTACCAGGAAACAATAAAATACTGCCGAGAGAGGTGGGGGGGAGGGAGGGAGGGAGAATGAATATATTAGGGCTACATTACTTTTACTTTTATTAAATGTATATACCGCGCCACTTTCCCAGAAGGGACTCGGGGTGGTGCACAGGAAAGATAAAATACGCATATAACAGATACAAATAATAAATATGTCATAAATATTCTAAAAGCTTATTAAATTAACCCAACCCTGTGCTAAAACCAATTTAAAACCCCTTTATTAAAACCTGATTCAATTTAAAACCAGTTGATAACATAGTCTCGGAAGTTAAGCCAGGCCAGTTAAGTGAAAAAAGTGCGTTTTTAATTGTTGAAAACATGATTTTCTTCCTTGTAAACAAATCATCAACAACAAAAAATAAGAACTATTGATTTAACAGTAATACATTTTTTGCACCAATATATGGAACAATCTATTTATCTTATCTATTAAGTTACTGAAACTTAAGTAAGAACATAAGAATATTTTTTTCTGGGTCAAACCAAGGTTTCTAATCCAAAATTTGTGTTATCCATTAGCTAGTTAAATATAGTTCAGTAGGCATGTCTAAACATGAGGGAGTATCTTTCTTCCACTGTTGTACTCTAGCAGCTGATATTTAAGGTAGCCTTCCTGTGAATCAGTAGGTAAACAGCCATTAAGCCAGTAATCTTCCATAATGTTGCCTTTGATTGATTATATGTCATCAATTTGGTGTCAACTCTTTTCTTCATAACAATCTGTCCTAAGACTCATCCTCCAAGTCTTCCAATATCTTCATTGTCAGTTCTAAGGTTAGTTGCATGTGTTGCTACCAGTTTGTATTAAAACTGAATCCCCTTTTTCCTTAATAAAAATGATTCTTGGCTTTTATTACTAGAACGTGCAGATCCTTTGCATTTTTGGATGAAGAGTAGTGTCAACAACACAGGACAGCTTGTTGATGTTTCTTGCTCTAAAACTGCCTAGAAAAGGTCCATGTGGCTGTATGCAAGATAGGAACTATGACATAAACTGTAACTATTGAACTTAGGCTGAATCCAAAATCCAATTATTATAGGTAGATACAGAATATGAAAAAACTTAGGAAAAAATAGTACTGTGATCAATATCTGTTTTGTCCATCATTTTCTAATTACAAGCACAAAAGTAATAGGAATTGTGGCAGCAATTGCAGACATGATCATTCTCTTCCTGTTCCAGTTTTCATGAAAATTGCCGATTGCCATTTGCCCTAGGAAAGATGCTTCAGTTGATGCTGATGGAACAGCGCATTTGTGAGAAAATCAGAGCTGGCAACTTTTATTGGAACTATAAAAGTACTCTCCACTCATGCATTACAGTTTCAGTTGTGACTGTTTTTGAAATGTTTATTTGGAGTAATGTGACAGTAAATGTAAACACATGTCGTTTGGTCTATGGGATATTTTCTCAGCTCTAAAGTCTGAAATCCAGATGGAAGTTGTTAAAGTGGGCTTGGGATGACACCTTGATAATGCAGCCAAAGCACAGTCTTAAAATGGAATGTGAAAAGCTCAGCTAGATGTGTCTAGAACTGGGGAAACTATTGATGAGCTTAATTTTGAAAACCCACTATTACTCCTGATTTGTCTCATTCTGCATTTCTTTGTCCTGGGGACTTAGGTGGAATGTGAAATGTGAACCTTATGTTCTATGGCCTCATTAATTAAATTTGCTATTTCCTTTACATTCAATGTTAAAAACTAAGACCAAATAGAGCCAACTTTCTGCATAATGTCTAGCCTAATCAAAAGTTTGGGAAAATTCCCAAGCTTGCTCAGTTTTAGTGCAATCCTGTGTACTTTCATTTGGAATTAAGTTTTTTTGAATGTTGTGAAACCTACAGTACATATGAGTAAACATACATAGTGACAGATGGTAAATTGTAAAAAAGGCAGACAGGTGTCATGCTTTGAAAATTACTTTGTCTTTAACATGGAATCTCATTTTTTTAAAAAATCGGACAAAAGCTACTCAAAGAAAGAAAGTTAGGCATCTTAAATCATTATTTTGGTATGCTAGCCAAGAACATAACAGTAATTCATTCTTATGGTTTTGCTCCAGCAATCCAAATCAAATTCAAAGTGATGTTGTCATCAGAAAGTCTATTTGGATCTAAGATAGATGAAATGTTTTATTTTAATTAAAACCATTCCTCTTAGCTCCATAAATAAATATACTACTTTATATTCCATCAGTGAGAAAAATTGCCCTGTAAAGTTGACAGCTACAAAGCTTTCTTTCCTTTTTCAAGAGGTAGAAAAAAAATGCAGCTGCAGTATATCAAGAGTATCTGAATACATTCTGTCTACATTTTGCCTTAATTTCTTTACCATTGATCATAAACTTTACATAGCTATTAGGCAAGAGTTTGGGATCTTCAAATTTGCAGTATTTTAATATGTATATTAATATCCTTTTCAAATATTACAATAAATGTAGAAGATTGAATTGTTCAGGAACTAGTTTAAAGCCTTATTTGCAGGAAATCTGTTTATTTATGAAACTTGATGCATAAGTTAATGAAAAGCTGGGGGGTGCAGGATTAACTTGTGTGTATCTAAGGAACTTTGAATTAAATCATCTTAGTATATCCAAGAGCTATATCAGTTCTTAACATATTGAAAAGTATTGCACTACACAATCTGGAGAATAGAAGAGTATTTTTCCTATTATAAATATCCCTGCAACCCTTTTCAGTTATAACACAAGATGGACTATTGCTCTGTTAACTGGGGTTGGAGAAGGAGAATTTCTTGAATGCCTCCATCACACTACAGCAGGCAGGGGTAAACTATTCAATAGAACAACTCATGATGCAAGCCAAACAACTATGTACAATCTAGAATACCTTTGGGCAAGAAAACCAGATATATGCATTAGATTGGCATAGAACACATTAGATTGGATATCAAGAAATTGCATTGTCATTAGGACTTGATCTTATAAATCTGTACTTCTAGATCTATTTTTGGTTCAGATTAGTTAATATTAAATATTCTCCATTTCAGCAAGTTTCAAGTTTCTTTCACAGATAAATCAGCTTAGACCGCAGCTATTCACATTTTAGGAAGCTGCTAGGTAGATTATGTAAATAAAGTGGAAGGCTGCTTTTTGAAAATAGCCTGAAGTCATCAAAAGGTCAGAATGCCATTGATGGCTAGCAGGATGATAATCTTCTGCCAATTTTATGTCAAACTGATGGATTATGAGTTCATTTGTAGACTCAGTTCAAACTGCTGGATTTCAACTTTGAAAGCTATATGCTTTATCCTGGTATTGGCTTCTCTGAAGAATTACTGGTTTTCATATGAGACTATAACTTTGCTTACTTTTTGTTGTCCATCTTAGAATTCCCCTGAAACTAGCTAAACTACAGTAGTATTGGATGAAAGAGTGTTTTCAATTGCAAAATCCAAATGATGATGCATCCTCCCTTGACTGATCTCTGTCCTCTTGCTTTTTATTTAATTATCTAATTAGATTAACCATCTCTAATTAGCAAACTTTAAAGTGGTCTATGTCTATTATTATTTTATTGTTTTCTATTTTATTTTAATTACATTTTCAATTATTTAAAAAATTATTAGAATTTGGGGTGAGATGACATTTACCCATTTAGTAGGGCATAGAATTTATAGCATAATATAAATAATCCAGAAAATTCATTAATTTTTTTCTGGCATGATTTAATAGTAAATTTAAAATTATTTGGACATCTGGTTATTTTGTTAATTCCCAGAAGTCTGATGGCACATTTAAAACAGTGTTAATTGGCCAAGTTAGGGAGGGACAATCTACCTATTACTGAATTCCATCTCTAATACAGTAGGTATTAATATTGAAAGGTATTAATCACTATGGCTATTGGTACCAATAATGGGACTGTACTTTTACATCATCCAGACATACATGAAGTGTTATTTGGAGCTAGAGGTAGAAAGACATAGAGGAAGAGTTGTGTCTTTCACTCAGTGATGGAGGATACTTCTGTGTCACAAGTACTGAAAGAAAAATATACCATCAATTTTATGAGTTTCTAAAAAAGAGTGGGCGCCATCATTTCTTTTCCATTAGGAAAAGAATTGTCAAATGCTATGGTGTGTAATATATTACATACAGGCTAACGTGTGCAGAGAATAAAATTTATTTCTGAAATCACTCTCCTACCTGACAAATGTAATAGTTCCTGGTTATCTACTTTAACATAATTTCTAGCTAACATGACATTTTCTGATGCATTTGGTTACAGAAGGATGCAAATGTTACTCTTTGTTGAAAAGTTAATATGTCTGATTGTTTTACAAAACAGTTTATGTAGTCTTGGAAAATTAATGTCTGAATTTGTTCTGTTTGGACAAAGACCTGGATCCAATTATCCTTCATTTTAAGGACAAACTCCTCTGCAATTTTTTTTCTGATGGCTGCAAGCAATGTTCAGCAACATCTTGCAGGCTCATAAATTATATAGCACATATCAATTATTCTTCAATATAATCCAAAACATATGGAACCCAAATCTATTTCCTTAATTTGGTCTTGTACATGCAAAACATCTTCCCTGATAATGAGTCATTTCAATGTGACAAATTGTTCTGGTTTCCTGTCTTTCCCAAGAGCCATTCTAAATACCTAGTCAAAAGTGTATTAACAATATAGTTCCCAACATCAATGTTTTGCAATAAGCCTTATTTATCAGCTTCATTTTATAGTTAATGGAATGGAAATGGGTTCTTTTTTCCCTAGTAATTCAAAAGATAATCCCCAAAAATGGATGACTTAAAAAAATGGCTAATTGGCCTTCCTGAGATGTATAAAAATGTAACAAGAGTTTGTTCAAAACCGCCAATCTCCAAAAGTATTGCACCGATCGCTTCCAAATTTTAACACAATGTTCCTTTGAAATACAGCACCAATGATATATATAGATTGTGTAGATGTCACACCTGTGCCAGGTACATGCAACGGAAATGTAAAAAATTGTAAAAAAGGTAGGTAGATGGATACAGAGAGAGCAGCGGGCCACAGGTATTATGTCCTTTATGACATAAAATATTCTGAGGGAGAAATACAGTAGGTAGGTAGATAGGTAGGTAGGTAGGTAAGTGGATAGAGATGGAGAGGGAGAAATACAGTAGGTAGGTAGGTAGGTAGGTAGGTAGGTAAGTGGATAGAGAGGGACAGGGAGAAATACAGCAGGTAGGTAGGTAGGTAGAGGGATAGAGAGGGAGAGGGAGAAATACAGTAGATAGGTAGGTAGGTAGGTAGGTAGGTAGGTAGGTAGGTAGGTAGGTAGAGGCAGAGAGGGAGAAATACAGTAGGTAGGTAGGTTGGGGGTTATACGATGGTTGTGTGTACGTGTTTGTGTGTGCAGGTGTAGATCTACACACAGATTGGTTGGCCATTTAACCAGACTGGGCCACAGCAATGCGTGGCTGGGAACGGCTAGTATTTTTATAATGATAGAATTTCAGACTTTTAGAAGCCAGATGTTTTTCTTACCAAAAAGAAAGAAAGAATAAAATAGGGAAATATAAGTGAAATACAATTCCTTAAGAGCAAAGGTCCCTTCCATTTTCAGACACCATGTACAATTGTACAATTCCATGAAACATTCCAACTATTTACAACATATTTTATGTGGTGTTTTGTTTTTCTTCCTGCTAAGGTCATGTGGAAGGTAGAAACTAAAGTTGAGGGAGCTTTCCATCTTTTCAAAAATTCTGTTTCTTCCAACTTTACACAATCATTCTTTACACAATGGCTTGAAATTTCCAACATATGGCTTACATATGGCTTGACAAGTTGCACTTACTGATAGAACATCGCTTTGGCCTCAAATTTAATTATCACAGATATAAGTTGTCACAGGCTGGTAGGAATGTACCTGTTCCAACCATCTAGCCTTTCTCTAGCCATTCTCCATTACAGTAGTTTGCAATTAATGGCTTCTGTTCATGCTGTTTTGTTTTTGCGATTTAAATGTGTCATCTATTCATAATAGATTTTGATACAAAGAATGGCCTTTTCTGCAAGTTGTTTCCTTTTGTATTTGTCAGCCTGTGCTGTTCATTCAAGTTTTCCAGTAAATTATTATTTTCTCCATATTATGTTACATATTATAATTGCTCTGTTATTTTTTTTTTTAAAGTTAGGCTCAGCTTATTCCATTCATCGTCTGACAGAGCTGCCATGAATGAGTTGCCATTCTCTGTTCATTAGCATAGTTTTCTTCTGCACAATTCTTAATGGTATTTGTCTTGTCAGCTCCATGTAGCATTAGCTGAAAAATCTTGTGGCTAAGATACACACCCACACATGCACACATGGAAAAACAGAAAGAAAGCGAGAGATTAATTAGTCCAAATATTTTGTTGATAAAGGAAATATGCATATTTCAGATTGCTGAATAATTACACTGAAATTCACAGAGTAAATATGATGACAGAAATGAAAAGTGACAAAAATGCTTTAGTGGTAAAATTTGTGCAGCAGGACTGTTGTTTTCTCCAGTTTAATCTCCAGTGACATTTTTAAAAATCTGTTTAAAGTTTAGCTTCCAGTTTTGCAGGATGTGCACTAAGCCCTGAAAATTACACAGAATTATTTTGAAGTCAGACAGCCCCTAAATCTAAACAAACATATAAATAAACAAGTCTGTTTGGATAATGTCACTCTTGTCCGCTCTCTTTTTCTGTGAGGTTTATACAACAGTCTCTCTAGATCAGGACATTAGCACTTACAACATTTATACCAAGGGGATTGGATTCTATGAGGAAAAAAATGGAAAAATTCGTTTTTAGTTGGGCCAATTCTAACACAATTGTTTCACTTGTTGGATGAGAAGTGAAACGTCTTCAAAGAAAAAACAGAAAGTCCAGTTGCCTCTTGAAAAGGCACCTTGGGACAACCATGACCTGGGTAACTCAGAATCTCCATAAACTTTGGAATCAAACCATCTAGCTTTGGGCTATCTGGCATAGAAACCGTCACGCTGGCTAAAAGACAAAATAATGTAATTGCTAATAAAGGAATGTACCAAAGCACTACCACCGGCATTGCTTCAATGTTCTAAACTGGGATTGGCTGTGGAAAAGGAGGGAAAGTGCAGTGGCATTGGAGAGTTGGAAACAGGAATGATTTGTGAAGCTTTGATTAAGTGTGAGAAAGATCATCTTTAGTCTTATCCAACTTCCTTCTAGAACAAAGATTAATACAATATAATAGCAGAGTTGGAAGGGACCTTGTAGGTCTTCTAGTCCAACCCCCTGCATGGGCAGGAACCTTCTACCATTTCAGACAAATGACTATCTAACATCTTCTTAAAGACTTCCAGGGTTGGGACATTCACAACTTCTGGAGGCAAGCTGTTTCAGAGGTTAATTGTTCTAACTGTCAGGAAATTTCTCCTTAGTTCTAAGTTGCTTCTCTCCTTGATTAGTTTCCACCCATTGCTTCTTGTCCTGCCCCCAGGTGCCTTGGAGAATAGTTTGACTCCCTCTTCTTTGTGGCACCCTCTGAGATATCGGAACACTGCTATCATGTCTCCCCTGGTCCTTCTCTTCATCAAACTAGACATACCCAGTTCCTGCAACTGTTCTTCATATGTTTTAGTCTCCAGTCCCCTAATCATCTTGGTTGCGCTTCTCTGCACTCTTTCCAGAGTCTCCACATCTTTTCTACATCGTGGCGACCAAAACTGTATGCAGTATTTCAAGTGTGGCCTTACCAAGGCACTATACAGTGGCATTAACACTTCACGTGATCTAGATGCTATCCCTCTGTTTATGCAGCCTAGAACTGTGTTAAGCCAGTTACCATATTTTTTGAAGTATAAGAAGCACCTTTATCCCTCCTAAAAGAGGTTGAAATTTGGGTGTATGTTATTCACTGAATGTAGCCCCACCCACCTGCCGACCCCCACCCTTTGGCCTCTGCTTCCCAACAATTTATCTCCTTGCAGCAAACGGGGAAAATGGGCTTGCGGAGGCGGCAATAAACTATGGCAATCCCTGCAGCCTGAAACAGCTGATGATTGGGAGGCCCATGCTGAAATTGAAAGTGAAACTTGCTGTTTGCTGCACAAGGAAAATTGCTAGGAGGCAGAGGCAGAATTTTTTTCTTGTGCTAATCAGGTTGTTTGCTGCAAGGAGGGTATAAGTCAATAACTATAAATGCCTATAGAATGTTCAAATTGTTAGTTTTATTTTTTCAAGACTGCTTTATTATTGTTCTAGATGACTTAACAAAATGAAGAAGCTTTTTAAAATAAATGCTTGATTTAAAGAGGCCCAGTACTATTGTATCTTCTTTTAAATAGCAGAGAATAACTATACTTCCACAAAGCCACATCAATTTTAATAGCATCTGTACAAGTATAGTCTGAAATGTAACACCACAAACAGTGTATATCGTTTGTACTATTTGCTGTTTGTTGCAAGGGGGCAAATTGCTGGGTGGCAGAGGCAGATTTTTTCCCCTTGTTTTCCTCCCCAAAAGCTAGGTGTGTCTTATACTTTGGAGTGTCTTATACTCCAAAAAATATAGTACATCATAATGCCATCAACCAGCTATCATGCCTGAGCCAATATGAACTCTATGTCCCCAAAGTGACTTCATAATATGGAAGACTTAAACATTCAGTCTTATATTCCCAGAGATGCCATTCTGTCCAGAAGTTCTATGTCTTCTGTCATATGAAATATTTTTCTCTGATAATTGCAAGTTAAAATAAAATACTTTAGAGCATGCTCTCAAATTTTTATAGCTACTTCTAAGCAACAGTTATCGGTACAAAACCCTCTAAAGTATAATGATACATGAGCAAGGCACTTCAGTTAGTTTTTAATTATAATGGAAGGTGAAGTAATAGCTCACCAACAAAGGAATGTACCCTCAACAATTTGTTCCAACTCAGTGAGGCCAAACGAACCTTGAAAGTGAGCTAAAAGCATTTTTAGAATGTTCTGTTTTCTTTTTCAAAGGAAAGATAATGCCCATAGCCAAGAATAACCACAATTTTGACATTCTTCTTCCCCATGTGTATTTTGTAGGTTATGCAGAAATAAAAGGTATTAGGTAACCATGCTACTGAATTTAAGATCCAGCTGATCTGCAAGGTATATTTGATGCATTCATAATTTGTTAGCTCTGGTTTATTTTCAAAGTATACATGTTTAAATAAATCAGATCAAATCAAGTATATTTTCGTTGTGCAATTTGCATAGCTGGTGTATGATTTCTACTAAGTTTAAAGTAATCTGCCAATTTAATAACTCTTTATTTAAATGCCTTTAGGAATGAAAGGCATTATTCTACATAAAAAAATGTAGCTTCTGTACTTCTCTTTCAAAAAGGAACCACAGCTGAGCTATCATTTATTTCTCATTCTCTCATCATTATCATTATTAGACTTCAAACTAACTTTCCATCTGTAGGACATTCAAGGTGGCTAACCATAAAATATAAAATCTGTCCCAAATGTTTGTTAGTGTGGTTGTTATTTCCTGGGAGGGAGACTTACGGGACCTGACATGAATGAATATCAGGATTGTGTGGTACATACCTGTTGTAAATACCTGTTATGAGCAGTTTCACTGTAAATAGTAATGAAGCATAAAAGCCTCCATTGTCTTGTTTTTCTGTGTCGATTGCCACCCTTGAAAAGCAAAATACACCTCTAGTTTAAAAACAGCCTCACCACATTGTGACAGGTTCTCAACATTGCCTCTGTAAGCAGACAAGAACACACTCCTACCACAAGAAAGCATGATTTCCTAAGTTGGATTCCACTCTGGAAAGAGGTAAGGTCAGCCAGAAGGAAGATGATAAGGAGGCTGACAACTCAGGGAAACACAGTATGACTTCACATAGAGAAATTTCTAGGCATCTTACAAGACAAAAGGAAAATTGTAGTATTTTGGTCTACAATTTCATCTAATATACAACTTTTCAAACATTTTTTCTGAATTTAATGAATAAATTATACATCAGTTATTGGTTATTTTCATGAATATACATATTTTGAAAAAATGTTTTATTTCATATGTATCTTGACATGGCAAAGTTCAGAGGCACATTATTAGTTTAAAATGCAAACTTAGATAAATTTGTTTACCTGTGAAGCAAATATATTTCTATGTTATCTCTAATTAGAATTTGAGAGTTAAGAATTAAACGTAGGACGTATTAAAGATATTTCATTTTCTAATTTGTTTTCACCAATGTCATACAATCCATAGCACTAGATTACTCAACTTGATGTAAAAATAGGGAATTATAAACTCATATTTCCCCAACTTCATTGTGCAATTTGCATAATTGGTTTTGAAGACCATGTTTATTCCAAAATGACTCTTCATGCCTTACAGTTTAAAACAAAAAAACAATACCTTGGTTATAAAAGTGTTTTGTGGGCTTAACAGCACAGTATGACACATGTATACTCACAAATAGCCCCGATAGCCCTCCTTGCTGATTTCATAGCCCAAATCTTTGATGTTCCTCTTGTGTCTACCAAACACTGCATTTATCACCACTGAATTTCCACCTCTCTATACTACATGTCGGGACGCAGTGGCCTGGTGGCTAAGACACTGACCTTGTCGATCAGAAAGGTCGGCAGTTTGGTGGTTGGAATCCTTAGCACCATATAATGGGGTAAGCTCCCATTACTTGTCCCAATTTCTGCGAACCTAGCCATTTGAAATCACATAAAAATGCAAGTAGAAAAATAGGAACCACCTATACTGGGAAGATAACAGCGTTCTGTGCACCTTCGGCGTTTAGTCATGCGGAAGGCATGGTATGTTCTGTGGTCACATGACCACGGAGACATCTTTGGACAGCACTGGCTTTTCAGCTTTGAAATGGAGGTGAGCACCACCCCCTAGAGTCGGGAACAACTAGCACATATGTGCAAGGGAAAGCTTTACCTTCATACTACATGTATGACCATGTCAAGGACTTGTTTCTCTCTCCAATGCTTCTTTGTTTTGCTTCTTCTTTGTTCCATCTATTATGAGTTGGGGGCATTTCTGTTCACCTTTTCTTCTCACTGCTTTTTGGTTTGGTTCTTCTATTGTTCCTTCTCCAACACTATCTTCTTCATCTGTCATCTGCTGAAAGCTTGTAGATTCTTTGTCCCTTCCAAAAGGAAAAGGAGAGACTGCAGCTGCTTATTTTTTCAGTAGAGGGAGATGTGGCATAGAAACTCCATTTTATAACCTTTCCTGCTATTTATTTTTAAATACTTGTCCCTAACAGGAAGCATTTTACTTCTTGCATTTGTCCCCCTGCCTCCAACCCATGCATGGCTTTTAATTAATAGAGGAGACTGAAACATCCTCTATGAATGAAAAAGCTGTAGCTGCGTTTAAAAATGTTGCTATTACATTTTTAACATGTAAAATCACATTTAAAAAGGAAAACACTACAGAACACAATGTAAATCATAACATAATGTACTTAATAAGGAAGTAAGATTTCAAGTAAATATCATTAGGAATGGGGCATTTGAAAGGCTGCCCAAACCTGGTAGGGAAGGGGCTGTAGATATTTCTGAACATTTTGTTTTCTCCTTGTACAACCAGTGACTGTGTAAGGGATAACTAAAGGGAATAACAAGCATTGATTCCTCAGTCTTCAAAACACCAGTGTGGAGGGATTGTGACATCACTCATCTTCTAGGAACACAAAGCAAGTATTTTGTTGCATGCACCCAAGGCGTCCAACAGGGAATATTTTCAAAGTGAAAAATCTGGCTGCCCTATCCTGCTTCAGTTTCACTATGTTGATTGAAAGTAAGACTTTGCATGGAGCGTAAAACCTATTATGTATTCCCAGCTTGGGAGGCAGTGAAAAGATAATTGCCTGAGATTGCCACAATGTTGTTGTTGAAAGCATAACCCTGAAAAAGAATAGCCATGGTCGATTAGGACAAAGTGTCAGCTTGAGATGATTCACCATGCTGCTTTCACAAAGATGACAACTAGGGAATATTGAAAGGACAAGGGAAATATGCCACAGCTGAATAAGGATACATTACGTCTAAAAGGAGCTATAATTGAAGCAACTATCTTTTTTTTTTTGTTGCACACTGAAATAGCAGAATGTGGATTTTATTTCGTTGCTGAGATTAATTAATGGTGTTGGCAAAGGCAATTCATTATTCAGAAATGCACTGTACATTTAAATGAATTGCAATTTCACATCATCTAGGACTACTCTGTCTGGATGGCAAGAATCTGAGTTATCATTAAATGGCATTAAAGACATAAAAGCTCTTCCTTGTGGCATTGAGAAAAATCTGCGCTTACCATGTAAACTAGTCCTATTTTGTACTCATGTTAGCGTGATTCTAAGCTGGTTTAAGAAAATCCTGTTCAGCTATTTAATTTTGCAACGCATTTAATTCAGACTGTGGGCTACCACATTTTCCTATTGAACAATCTCCCTGCTGCTATGCTTTCCCATCTTTCTTTCCAAGGAAAGTGGTGCCAATCTGTTTATTTCTTATGAGTAAGACTTGCTATACAAATGTATTTTTTATCTCTATGTGTACAAACACATACACAAAGTTAAATTTATATAAGCAGATTTAAAGCTTCAAAATGCAGATGCAGGAAGATACAACCAGCAGTTTAGAAATATATATATATTCTTACTATAGAGTTCTTATAAATTCTATGCATCTCTTTAGCAGCACTTTG
This sequence comes from Rhabdophis nuchalis, assembly GCA_039707465.1. Classification (NCBI taxonomy): domain Eukaryota; kingdom Metazoa; phylum Chordata; class Lepidosauria; order Squamata; family Natricidae; genus Rhabdophis; species Rhabdophis nuchalis. The sequence continues at coordinate 189,122,425 of CM077644.1, forward strand.
AAAACAGCATTGCAAAGGTTGTCAATTTGAAACAGAGCAGACCCTTTTTATTATAATTTTCTTCAGAACTTTTTATTTTTTAATTTACCCCCAGTTCCCAAATAGTCCAAATTAACTATGCTGATATTGATATACAATAGGGGAGGGCTTCAAAAATATTAACAAGGGCTTCTCTGCCTGGTTCCAAGGCACCTGGGGGCAGGACAAGAAGCAACGGGTGGAAACTAATCAAGGAGAGAAGCAACTTAGAACTAAGGAGAAATTTCCTGACAGTCAGAACAATTAACCTCTGGAACAGCTTGCCTCCAGAAGTTGTGAATGCCCCAACCCTGGAAGTCTTTAAAAAGATGTTAGGTAGCCATTTGTCTGAAATGGTATAAGGTTCCTGCCCACGCAGGGGGTTGGACTAGAAGACCTACAAGGTCCCTTCCAACTCTGCTATTGTAAATTGTAAATTGTATTGGTTGCTAGGTGGCCATGGCCATAGTGGGTGTGGCCTAGTTGGCCTCCTGCACCATGGTGGGGGGGAGCATTTTTTACTTCCCTGGTCTCTGGAGGCTTTTCTTGAGCCTCTGGGAGGGCAAAAACAGCCTCCCCAGGCTCCAGAGGCCCTCTGGAAGCCAGAAATGCGCCCGTTTTCAACCTTTCCGAACTTCTGGTAGGCCCATTTTTTGCATACCCTGCACTTACCTGCATCCAAAAAGGGCCACCTGGGGACTCCTGGGAGAGGTGGGATGGGGTAGGGTAGGCGGGGCCAGCTAGCAGTGGGATTCGGGGGTTCTCCAAACCACACAGAATCTTAGCTAGAGTTCCTCCCAAACTCCTGCGAACCCCCAGCAGCCCACCCCTGATATACCCTTAGTAGAAAAAGATCAGTCTTAATTTTGGATGACTGAATTGGACTGACAAGGTTTGCACCAGAAATTCACCCTCCTCAATTAGCCTCAAATATTAATATATTCCAGTGTCTATGTGAGACTCTTGCAAGTGTGCATTGCTGTAGGTTCACATACATCTGGCTAAGTTTTAATGCACAGCCTTTGTATAAAATAATTAGGCAGTGAATGATTTGCAAGAAATTGCAAAGAGGGAACGTTTTGGTTTTTTTTTTACAAATTTTTGGGATGGAGGAAAGATAAAACAGGATTTGCTACAGAAGATCAAGTGAATATAACTCATATCAGAAATTCCCCAACTTCCTCATTGTGAAAGCCAACACAAAGGATTTATTTTCCACCCCAATGATGCCGTCGAGGTTATGTCCCGGTGCTTGGATGGGTAGTAACAAACTCAGGCTCAACCCGTCCAAGACTGAGTGGCTGTGGCTTCCGGCACCCCATTTCAGCCAGATTATTCCAACTCTGGCCATTGGGGGCGAAACACCAGCCCCTGTTGAGAAGGCACGCAATCTAGGTGTCCTCCTGGACTCCCGGCTGACTATGGAAGACCAGGTGGTGGCCGTGGCCAGGGGGGCATTCCATCAGGTACGCCTGATGCGCCAATTGCGTCCCTTACTGGATCGGGGAGCCTTACGCACAGTCACTCAAGCACTCGTCACATCTCGACTTGACTATTGCAATGCTCTCTACATGGGGCTTCCCTTGAAGTGTACCCGAAGACTACAGTTAGTCCAGAACGCGGCCGCACGGATAATTACGGGAGCGCCTAAACACTCCCATATAACACCTGTCCTACGCGAGCTCCACTGGCTTCCTGTGGTCTTTCGGGTGCGCTTCAAGGTCCTAACGACCATCTTCAAAACGCTCCATGGCTCGGGACCTAGCTATCTGCAAGACCGTCTCCTGCCCCATACATCCCTGGGACCGACACGCTCCCACAGAGAGGGCCTCCTCAGGGTGCCGTCGGTCGGGCAATGTCGACTGTCGGCGCCCAGGGGGAGGGCCTTCTCTGTGGCAGCGCCGGCCCTTTGGAACGACCTGCCCCCTGAAATCCGCACCATTCCTGACCTCCGCCTCTTCCGCAAATGTCTTAAGACTCACTTCTTCCAACTAGCCGGCCTTGCGTAACCCCAGCACCGCCAATTATAAACGAGGGTTTTAAAAACGGTTACAACACAGGCATCTAATATCTATGTATTGTATTTTGTATTTATTGATTTAATTCTATGTTCGCCGCCCCGAGTCCCTTGTTGTGAGATGGGAGCGGGTTATAAATATGAAAAATAAATAAATAAATAAATAAATAAATAAATTTTCTGATATCTTTTGTTGTGTTTTTCATTGGCAGTGCTACAATATATATATAAATATGTGTATAAACATTTTGAAAAATGTTTTGGAGAAAATATCGAATTAGAGAGATGGATGAATGGATGAAGGAAGGAATGAATGAAGAAGAAGGAAATACATACATGTATTTGTCTTTTTTTATCTCTTTGCTCAAAACAATCACCTAAAGTTGAACTTGATTCTGATATATATTTTAAAGGTAAATGTAAAGGTTCCCCTCACACATATGTGCTAGCAGTTCCCAACTCTAGGGGGTGGTGCTCATCTCCATTTCAAAGCCAAAGATCCAGCACTGTCCAAAGATGTCTCCATGGTCATGTGGCCGACATGACTAAATGCCAAAGGCATACGGAACACTGTTATCTTCCCAAGGTGGTCCCTATTTTTCAACTTGCATTTTTACATGCTTTCAAACTACTAGGTTGGCAGAAGCTGGGACAAGTAATGGGAGCTCACTCTGTTACGCCACAGTAGGGATTCGAACCACCAAGCTGCCGACTTTTCTAATCGACAAACTCAGCATCTTAGACCCTGAGCCACTGGATCCCTTCAACATATATTTTACTGCATGCTTAATATCATGATTGATATAATAAGGAAAAACTTGAAGAAGACTTTGAATTTTTTTATTGTGGTTTTAGCCTACAATAAGATTTACTTAAAAAAACTGTTCATACTAATCTAACCTTTAAAAAAATATAACTGGACCTGTTATCTCATGATTGCTGATGTGTTGGTAAGTATTCAATTGTAATTCAAGTCTCTGGCTTGTCTTGTCTTGCAGGGAGGACACTCAATTACTTACTTAAATAAACATACACATTTTGTTTACATAAACTAAAAAGCTCTGAATAATATCCTGAATTTCTGTGCTACTGATGGGAGATTTACAAACAGAATGGCTAAACAGTCTGTTTTCAGCCTGAATTAAAGAAAGAAATGTGGATATTATTATTTCATTAGGAATCAGTCCAACTGCCACCACAATCAATTGTCGAACCCCACGAAGCAGAGTTGGAAAGTACAAGGAACACCAGGAGGAAGATCTTCCTGGAACTACACCATATGGACTGCAAAATCAGTAATTTCCTAAAGAATGTAAAAGTTGTGTTCCACTTACAAGATGGATATACTCAAATCCATATTGAACATCCCATGCAGTGGTGGGTTTCCATTTTTTTTTACTACTGGTTCGCTCGTGCACTCACGTGCATGCATGATGATTCTGTGCATATGCAAAAGCATCTGGGCGGGTGGCAGAGCCTCCCAGTGCTTCTACTACCAGTTCGTCCAATCTGGGCTGAACTGAGAGCAACCCACCTCTGATCCCATGTAATAATTGAGTCTGAATATGTTTTACATCCAGAACCAATATTGAACTGTGTACCATGTTGCTGTATTGTCAGACTATACTCTGCAAATGAGACAACCAAATAACCTTTTCTATACAGAGTAATTTATATGTTAAGGCCAAGGCTAGTTTGCATTATTTCTAATACATTAACTTCAGAGGGATGGCTCTTTGTATAGCATGCTTGGAAAGGAAAAGTATTCTGTCATGTAGCATCCCCAATTTGTAGCTTGAAAAGATGGGTTTCACAAAAGTTTTCATTATTCCATTCAGCGGATGGTATTACTTGTGGCTTTATTTATTCCCACCCTGCAGAAGGTTGAGAAGTGGTATCATTTGTCTGAATGAACATAGCAATCCTGCTGTTTGCATGGCTCAGTCAGAAAGAGAAGTGTTTTTATACGGAAATGAGTTATGCCTTGCATGCATGAAAAGGTTTTGATTTCTGTGAGTCCAAAGATATCTGTATTCAGAAGCCACATCTTTTTTATCATATCAGTGCCTGCCAAGAACATTGCACATTCTGAGTCATAAACTGGAATATACAACCAGACTAACACTATGAGTAGAGTCAAGAATATTTTGCATCTGGCATAATGCTGGAACGATTAAAATAGCAACTAATGGTTTGCGGATCTGTTTTCCTGCTACTTTCAGAAAGCTTGAGATATCCCTTGAGGTTTTGTTAGTACTTTGATCTCTTCTTCTGAGAGAAAGCCACAAGTGTATGTGTGTCTTTCATTCTTTGTGTATCTTGCTAAGTAGGCTTTGGGAAATTAGGAGGGCAGTTGTATTTTGTTGCTGGCATACAAAGACTGTTGTTGCACTGAATAAAAAAAGAATAAGAAGTCTCTAATAAAAAGGTTTGAAAAATTACAGTGGAAACATATATTTAAGTATCTTCTATTGATTTATCTTTCACCAAAAAGAGAGAAATAGATTTAGTTTGTTCACTTCTTTGCTTATTTTCTTAATAGGAGCTTTCTGTCTTCACTGTGAGTTGTATTGTGTTGAGGGTGGGGTACACTGAGGGAGCTCAACCAATCTCATTGTACAAATGTTGTGCCCTGAAAAATTACCAACAAGAACAATAATATTTTTTATTAATTATCCCCATTACTGGCAGTGGGAACTTGCTGTTCACCATTAGAACATGAAGGATCTAATTCTTTAGTGTTTGGGGAAACCAGAGGCATTGAATCTTATTTTAGCTCTGCCCTTAGAAGGGCCTCTTATCTTGAAGAATGTATGCCAAGGGTGCATTCCCTCAACTTAATTGAAACCACTTGTTCTCCCAATTAAATTTAGGCCACACAAATTATCAGCACAAGGGAGCCTCATGTTAGCATTTCCTTTCGATAACTTATTTCAAAATCAAGGGAGCGAGGATTGAAAATATTGCCTATTTTGGCTGATTGGCTAAGGCCTAATTTTCAAATAGAATTTTCTTTATAACCTTATGACTCCCAGTTGTTTTGAGAATAAAAGTTACAAATGTGTTGCACACAGGGTGGAAAGGGATAAAGGTAAAAGGTAAAGGCTCCCCTCGCACATATGTGCTAGTCATTCCCGAATCGGGTGTGTGTGTGCTTTGGGGGTGTGTGTGCTCATCTCCGTTACAAAGACAAGGAGCCAGCGCTGCCTGAAGACATCTTCATGGTCATATGGCTGGCATGACTAAATGTCAAAGGTGCATGAAGTGCTGTTACCTTCCCACCAAGGTGGTCCCTATTTTTCTACTTGCATTTTTTACATGTTTTCAAACTGCTAGGTTGGCAGAAGCTGGGACAAGTAATGGGAGCTCACTCCATTACGTGGCACTAGGGATTTGAACCGCCAAAAAGCTGACCTTTCTGACCGAAAAGCTCAGCATCTTAACCACTGAGCCACCACATCCCTTATGAAAGAGATAACAAGGGTTAAATGTCCATTTTTTCAGATATGTATCTACTTTGGGGATATAGTCTGAATAACTGCAACTGTAAATTAAAGCATAACTTTTTATTTTTGTCATGATGTGATTGATCTTTTGTGCTATAAGGACATCTCAAGGTCTATTATAAACCTTTAAAGATAAATATCTATGTACGTATGTATATATGTATGTATGTATATGTACTGTACATACATACATACACACACACACACACACACACAACATACACACAACACACACATCTGTGATAACCTTTCATATAAAGCATTTAAAAATTTTAAGCCCTGGCAGTCTAAAAAAGCACCCATAATTGTGCTTAAAAAATTTTTTTTTTTCCAGAACAGAGTCATCATCATTTCTACATCCAGAACTGATGAAAGCAAAGAAAAATCCTTGGTGCGCGAGAGTGCAAAAACTATTCTTTGAGATACTTTATAAATTTCCCGAACAGTTATTTTAAGAAACCAATTTCAGCAGGGCTTTTGAGTGTGAACTGCAGTGAGAGATTGCCTATAACCCTGGCAAGAGACACTCAATCACAAAATAGGCAGGGGGGTTTGAAAAGGCAGATATTATAAAATGGCTGGATATTTTAGGTTGCTCATAGTTAGTCACTAAAGCTGGCCTTCAATAGTCTCATAAGGCTTGGTGACAGACAGTAATCTAATCTGGCCTCCTATTTGTTCTTTGTTCTTATCGACTAAAAGCAACTCCATCTTCCAGCTGGCTGAGCTGTGTGCTATTTAAGCGAGGAACATGGCATTCCATCTTGTTGACACCAGAGGAGCAGAGATGTTTATAATCACCACCGTGTAGAGGCGGACAAATGCAGCCAATGATTTTTCATGATGATACACTCAGATTTCAAGTAAACAGTCTGTAAGTAAAATCAGTTAACTTCTCACCCTTCTCTCTCTCACACAAACACATACAGAAAATGGGAATAGCCTTGCCAGAGTTCTCTTTCTATAAAGAGATTATTTATAATTGTAGAATGTCATTGAACACTGTCTGCTGTTTCAGAACATTCCACAACTAAATAGAGAAGGCATCTGCTCATGAGTGAAGTAATCTGGTGAAACATTTTATTTGCAAATTACACTTATGCCTTATTTATGTGGCAACAAATAGATACTTTTAAATGTGTCATAAGATTCCTGACATAAATCAAGCATAAATCAACATAAAATATCATCAGAAATATTTTTGGAGGAAAAGCTTAGGGAAGTTACAAAGAAAACACACAAGGTTTTCATAGGGCTGGGGTTATTTGTTTTGAAGATAAAATACATATCTTTCGATTTGTGGTAAATTCTGAAAAGTCAAGATACTGGTGGTCCAAAAACAAGAATAATGTATTTTGCTAAATGTCACAAGAATCCCAATTGTTTTTACAGTGTTCAGCTTTGCTCCTGATATGTTTTTCCTCTGCTTTTAGGACCACCAGGTAATTTCCTCATCTTTAGTCAAGTTTCCCCCCCTGAAATTATCATTTTTGTCGTTAGTTTGAGAGCCCAAATTCTTCTCAGTCAGCAGATACAGTATTTACGTATTTACAAACACTGGTCCAGGGACATATCATGCCATTCATTAAAACTTCCATGACTATTTTATAAAATGGAGAAAGGAATATAAAAACAATTTAAAATAAGAAAAGAAAAGAAAAGACAGCACTTCTTTGTCTGTCTTTCTATCCTAGGAAACATATTCTCATAAAATGGGATCTACAACATAGAAGAGCTACTGGTGGAAGTACTGGGAAGAAAGTGGTGCTGATTTTGCAAAGGTATTCGTTCTGTATATCTTTATTCTTCAGTGCCTCACAATAAATCTCTTTTTCCTTGTACTCACAACCTGAACATAATAACACTTGCAAATCTGATAGGAAATTACAGTGTCATGTGCACACCAGAGTGGAATTCAGCAGGTTCTCACCAGTTCTGGAGAACCAGTAGCAGAAATTTTGAGTAGTTTGGAGAACCAGTAAATATAAATTCTGACAGGCTCCACCCCAGAGGTGGCTTCCTACCTATTCGGTCTGGTTCGGCTAAATAGGTAGCAACTCTGGCTGACACGTGACTGTACCAGTTCTATCCTTGGCGGTGCCATCTTGATTTTCTGTTCTGCACATGCACAGAACAATCTTCATTGAAAAAATGTAATTTTTATTCCTTTTTTAATGTTGTGTTAATGCGCAGATCATTTTAAGTGCAAATGTGCATGTGCATAGAGCACAAATATTTTTGGCCACCGAATCAGTAGTAATGGCAGCCGGAACCCAACCCTGCCCCACCCCATCTATTCTGTGCCTCCTGAATCCCAGCTGATTGGGAGAAAATGGGGATTTTGCAGTAACCTTCCCCTGGAGGGGGCTGGGAATTGAGATTTTACAGTATCCTTCCCCTGCCATGCCCCCAACACCATGCCCGCAAAGCCGTGCCATGCCCACCAAGCCAGGCCAACAGACCCGGTAGTAAAATTTTTTGAATTCCACCACTGGTGCACTCCATATATACAGAGTTTTAGAAAATATTCAGGATCTAGAATAAGATCACATATAAATTTAGTTTTCTTATTTTTAGGGAAATTTCACAACTATTTGGGAAGAATCTCTCTATAATAGAATTTTTTTGGCAAGTTTGCCCTTTCTCATGTTCTGAGGTAATTGGATTTGATTTTCTACATTATAGAAAGAAGTCAATTTATTAATATTAGAATAGTTATTATTAAACTTTCAAACCAATAACTACAATATCACACACTTAAAGGTACAGTAATCTACATTGAACTATGCTTGTTCTCAGTGTATCTTCTAAATAAATATACATAAGATTATAGCTTGAAATCTGCACTACTTTGTACAAGGTTAGGTATCAATTCAATTTAAACTGAACATTTAAAATTAAATGAAAACTGGTGTTTTTTTCTTTTGTTTTTTAAGTTTTGAATTTGACTCTCAAAGATATTTCTTTGATGGTAAATTGGTAAATTGTTCATATTACCAAGGCCAATATCCTGAAAAAAACAAACCATGAACTTTACTTTCCCTAACCTCCAAAACCTATTCACTGCATAAATTATCCTCTTTGAAATGTCCAACTCTTTATTCATGAGAGAAAAATAAAGTGTCACTCAAACTTGGTACGTTGTAGCCTTAACATCCAGCTGTTTGCTGAAGTCCAGCCAATTTCTGCTGTAAGTAAACGTCACAAACTAAAATGAAATATGGAAATGGTTGGTTTTTCTTGTCCTTTTGATTATTTATTTTTAATCAATAAAAATGTCAGCAAGAGGGAGAAGAAGTGAGTATTTCATTGCAGCAAGGTGTTCTTAAACTGTTAAAGTTACTAATAGTCCATTGTAGCATTCTGCCCTTTTCAAGGGGATGAAAAGAGATTCTTAAGCCAACACAGCTGCTTGACTTCATTCTCATAGTTGTAAATCTCTTTGTGGAATGCTCATACTTTGTGTCTGGTTTGGTGTGTGTTGATGCATGATTGCCAGTTTGCAAGTGAGACCTCAGACTGGGACAAATGAAAACCGAGGAGGGAGGACTTTTTATTTTGTTTTCTTTTGCAGATTAGTGGTATGCTTTCCATCTCCTTAATCATAACCTTCTACTTCAGTTTTGCTACAAAATGTTTTTATAACACTTAAAAAAATTCAACTGTTGTAACACATCCAGTGGAAAAAATTCATTCTGTATTTTGGATAACTGACTGGGAACTCTGACTGACAATGACTTCATTTGGTGCTTGGCAATGACCAAGGCTAGTAAAAAAGTATAATCTGTTGTAACTGAATGAAGAAGAGAGGATCTTGTGGGTCTTTCCAGCATAGGTTCCCCCCACCCCCCTATTATGTATGTTAGTCACAATCCATCATCAACATTATATTCTTTTCCCATAAAAAAGACATGTAATAAGGGGATAGAAGAGTAGAAAAGCTATAGCTGCCACCAAATTCTGGCAGAAGGTACAGAACAATTAAAACTAGGACCACACGTCTTCTGAATAGCTTTTATCCCAGAGCTATAATTGCACTCAATAATGAACTAAAGGGTCACCATCAGTGAGGTATTGGACAGCACTACTTGGTCTGTTGTGTGAATGTTTGGGTGGTTTAGGGGCGGGAATTTTTTGGTGGATGGGGTGTGTTTTGGGGATTGTTATGTTGTGATTTTGTTGTGATTTATTTTATATACCGCGTCCTCTCCCCAAGGGGACTCGGAGCGGTGCACAGGGAAAACTAAAACACATAAAATATATACATGAATAAATACAATACCTAAAAATAGATTAAACCAATCGTCCCTGCACTAAAATCCCCATTAAAACTAATCGTTCCCTAAAAACCCTAAAGGAAGAGACTACCCTAGGCCGGCCAAGCAGAAAAAGTGTGTTTTTAATTTTTGGCGGAAGGAGCGGAGGTCCGTGGTTGTTCTAATGTCAGGGGGTAGGTCGTTCCAGAGGGCTGGGCCCGCCACAGAGAGAGCCCTTCCCCTGGGCGTCGCCCACTGACAAAGTCTAGTGGACGGCACCCGGAGAAGTCCCTCTCTGTGGGAGCGAATCGGCCGGGAGGATGTATGGGGCAGGATCCGATCCCGCAGGTAGCTAGGTCCCGAGCCATGAAGCGCTTTGAAGATGACCACTAGCACCTTGAAGCGCACCCGAAAGATGACAGGCAGCCAGTGCAGCTCGCGCAAGAGCGGTGTTATGTGGGTGTACCTTGCGGTCCCCATTATAGCTCACGCGGCTGCATTCTGGACCAGCTGAAGTCTCCGGGTGCACCTCAGGGGGAGCCCCATGTAGAGAGAGTTACAATAGTCCAGTCGGGATGTCACGAGGGCATGAGTGACTGTACCATCACCGACCTCCGCCTCTTCCGCCAATGTCTTAAGACATATTTGTTCCAACAAGCCGGCCTAGCCTAACCTCCCATGGGGACTTTTAGGTAGTTTTAAATTGGGTTTTTAAAATTTGGTTTTAGCGCAGGATAGGTTTATTTAATAGTTTTTTAAATTATATTTATTGTATTTTGTATGTTTTTAAATTTTCCTGTGCGCCGCCCTGGGTCCTTTGTGGAGAAGGGCGGGATATAAATTTAAATAAATAAATAAATAAAATAAACAAAGGGCATCCCGATCCAATAAGGGGCGCAACTGGCGTACCAGGCGAACCTGGTAGAACGCCCTCCTGGCCACGGCTGTCACTTGATCTTCCATGGACAGCCGGGTATCCAGGAGGACACCCAAGTTGCGCGCCCCATCCACAGGGGCAAGATGTTCGCCCCCTATGGCCAGCGATGGAGTGAGCTGGTTGAATCGGGCAGCCGGAAACTACAGCCACTCTGTCTTGGTCGGGTTGAGCCTGAGTCTGTTACTTCCCATCCATGGGTGTTGGGCCTGGTCTCTGGGTGTTATGTGAATTTCGTTGTATGTGTAAACTGTGTATATACGTACAGTTACAATAAAGTAAAGTAAATACAATTTTTGAGGAAAAGGTTCCTCTGCAGATATTTCAGAAGATTTTTTTCAAAAAGCCAAAATGGCAGGTATGACCATGTACTTAAAGCTCTACCCCTTTTTATGTATGCACAATGCATGCCCTACTTGGGAGTGGGGCTTCAATCATGCAATTTGACCCCCATTCTCCCAGTATTGTTTCCAACTTCCATCACTCTCAGCAGGACATGATGTTAGGAATAATGAAACAGAGTTTGAGGAAAAGTTTAGTAGTTATTGAATTTAAAATTTTGGAAAGAGTTTTGTCCATTTTGAACAGGAGATCAGGTGATTCAGTTGTAGATGTTCTGGCTACAAAAATGTAATCTACTATGTGTTTTAACCCCCATTTAGCATTACCATCAGGTGACATTGAATACAGTTCAAAATTTCAGCATGACTTTAGTCCAATTCTAGAAAATTGATGTAAGGTTGAAGAAATTTATTGTACTGAAGAGCCCACTTAAAACTATCACACATCAATTTGCAATATCAATTGTATATTTAGTATGCATTATGTTTATATATGGATGCACTATTTTATTTTTAGAAGCAAAAACTCCCCAAAGCCCCACACTTTCTTTTGGCTCTAGAACACATCATACTACTTCATGGTAGTCTCTTTCTATTTTTTTTCCAAACACACAGACACAGTCTCAGAAACACTTGGCCTTGTATTTTCTGTTCTGTTATTTGAGCAGCCTCTTCAATAAGTTGTAGGAATATATGAATCAGATTGAAAAGGTAGAAGAGACATGGAATATCAATGAGGATCCTGTCTAGAGAGGGAATGATGGACTTGAAAGGATGACTCATGGAAATAAGCAGGAGAGTAGAATGATGGCCCCTGGTGGGCAAGGACAAGCCAAGATCAGAATAATAGGCAATTGAGATGAAAAGACAACTATGGGACCAGAATGGTGACTTCTAAGAGCAGAAAGACAGGCCTTTGGAAACTGAGAAACCACCATTTCAGCCACCATTTCAGTGCCTAGTCTTGTTGTTCTATGTCCAGGAGCTCTTGCTTCAAACCCATGTCTAAATGCTTGCCTCAAAAGTCATCCTAACTCTCCCTGATCATTCCATGAGGGGAGTTTCAAAGTATTCATGTTGCGTCTTGATTTTGGTAGAGTAAAAAGAAATAGCGGCTACCATGCATTTATTATATCTAAGAATAGGGCTCTCATTGAAATTTCCAAACTTGCAGTAGCTATAAAACAATTGGAGACTTAACACAAGCATCCACAGAAATTAGGCACATTTATTTATGTTATCTAGGATGACTATATGTGTTCTTTAGAAAAATAGAAAAGTACTAGATGACAGTAAAACATTAGACTTTTCTCTTATTCTTTGCCGCCATTTAGTAGTGGTGTGGAGTTTTGCATTCCAAATTGCTTAATATATAAAATTTATAGATTTTATAAATGCTTCTGTTTATGAAAGTTATTTGTAATGGTGTTGTGAAAAGGTTATTTACATTACTTAACACAGATAGTTTGTTATTTGATCAAATGATATCTATATGTATTAAAACAATACTGATTTTATTTTAAAAATGGGAACTACTCTGGGCATAGTCGATTAACTGAACACATTTTCATACACAGTGTCAATTGCTGTACTATGTGTGAAATTCCATATTGGCCAGTTGGTTTTTTTTTGGAATAACGCTGATTATTTACTTTAGCTCCACTATTATCAGCTTTTATAAGGAATATAAGTTGCATGGCATCTTAATAAAAATTGAGATCCATTCCTAAGTTACTTAAGAAACATAATTTAGTATTTTTGTATGCCAATTATATGCCCATTTTATCTTATTTTGTTGTAAGGCTGGAAAAAATAATATAGGTGTCAAATTGGATGATTTGATTTGAACAGATGATTTGATCAATTTTGTCTCCTGTTTTAGAATTAAACTTTAACACAGAACTACAATGTCTAAACCCAAAGGTATTAACACACAGGGTTTATGATTCTGTCTTAGCTGGACAGTAGAAGGGTTCAATTAATCAAAAGCCACGATTAGGCTCTGTGAAATATGTGGGATGGATTTCTATTGAAAAGACAAAGATGACTTGCAGAGAGGCATTATTATATTTGCCTCCAAAACCGTTGAAGGCATGTTTGGAACAGAACACTTCAATCTGTCTGTAGATTAGAGTTAAAAGACATATTATTTTATCTCTGGTGATGCTTTCCCATAACCTTGTTGAAGCTGAGAGTGGGCTGAAATGCTGCAGTAATTTAAATCTGTATGTAAAGAGTACAAGAGAGCTTTTCATACATTTCATTTTTAGCCAGTGTTGTAATCAGCAGGTTCTTACAAGTGATCCTATGGAACATAGAGTTTTAAATACAAAAAGCTCATTTGGTGCTATAGTTTTAATCACTGCAAATTAGAATCCTTCTTTTACTAATAAGTGTGCAGTGAAAATGGCTTCATCAAAAGCTACCATAATTGTACTAAATGCAGAAAGGAATCTCTATCTGTATCTGCGTCTCTAATGTACCTGTATCTGCGTACTGAAAAATTAGAAACAAGAATCGTTAATCTAATTATGCATAAAATAGCAGCACTCTCATCATTTGGACTCTCGTTGATCTGGTCTTCAAAGAAAAATATATTTCTGTAATAAAATTAAAATGGGTAGCATTAATGATATAAAATGTGATTTTTCCAGTTTTCTTGCTAACCATTGGGTACGCCAAAACTGGTGGGGCATACAAACCACAATGTGATTTAGAAAACATGAATATCACCTCTCTTTTTTTTTCTAAAGCAGCCCATTTTTTTTCAGGCCTTGAAATTAAATTGTCTTATATTCCACACATATCCACTTCCAACTGATCATAGATAAGAATGTAGAAGCCTGAGTTTGTCTGAGCCTTTAATACCTAATACTGAGATCAGATTTAACATCTGGCATACTTTCACATGTAAATTTGGAAGTTGCAGATTAAAAATACATCTAATGAATTCAGCTTCCTTTTTTGTTTCCTATTAGGGAGTGCTATCTGACAGAGCCTAGGAACAGATCTTCTGTTGTAATGTTCACCCCTTGGAAAGTTAGCTCCTTAGATTAGATTGCTCTGACCTTGCTGGTCTTCTGTAAGGCTTTAAAGTCTTGACTTTGTCCGTGGGCTGGCTCTAGAGTCAGGAGGTGTAGCTCAGCCTGTGTAATGGTTATGTTGATTTGTGTTGGCAGTTCTATTTTTACCTTGGCCATTGATTAGATATGTCCTTGTTATGTGATTTATAGTGTTTTTAATTGTAGTTAGCTACCTAGTCACAAATTTGACTTGGATAGCCATATAAACTGAAATAGTAAATAAATGAATTCATTACGTTTATTTCAAATGTTACAAACAAACATGTGAAAATGGGTTTCAGTGACTTCAAAAATGTTAACCATATATTTAAGAAAAAAAATGGTACTATTAGTAGCAACAATAAAAGCAGTTCTGTTTTGTTGCAGTTAATATATTTCAAATTAGCTTCATTCTGTTTCTCTCCTGTAAATTAAATAGGGATCTTTTGCTAATTCCCAATGCTCTCATATTGTCTTTATATTGAATATAAAAAAGAAAACAATACATGCAAATGTCTTAGAAGGTAAAAATTAAAATCAAAACAAAACAATGTGGGGGAAAACCCCAAGAATGTAAAAAAAAAAACCCAACAAGTGGTTACCTGCATTTCTTTTGCTGTGTAAAATAGTTTAGGACAATTTTTTAAACATTCACTGAGACTTTCAAGGTCATCTTTTATTATAAAGTGAACAAAGAATGCTGTGATTATGCATAATACATCATAATCGACTCCTCAGATGCCTGGACTGTAGCTATTAAAGAGATTTATAAACAATGTGCTTGTTGGAAAGTACCGCAAGTGGCAACCCACAGGTATCTTTGGCTAATATAAACAACAATGACAATTTTAAGAAAGACCAGACTTAATTAGTACTTACGTAGATAGAAGGTCCAAAGAAATCCTAGGACCATAAGATAGATTTGAAAATGAAAAAGAAAACATTTTGGAAGTAGTCACTAGGAATAGTCACTAGAAAATTGCTTGGATAAGTTTGTATAGTTACCAGAATGGAAGAAAATGCTTGTTTCGTTTCTATGGTTAAACAGTATGGCTGGAAGGCAAGAAAATAGTAGGTGCAATTATGAAAGGAAAAAAAGAAAGATCGAATTAATTTAGAAGTAACTAAATATCAAGTAGTAGTTACCATAGTTCTGATCAGACATGGTGACATAGCTACTTAATATAATATGACAACTCACCCCAGTTTTTACCCAACCATAGTATTTTCCTCACATTTGCAGTCATAAGATACATTGCAGGCAAACCCCAAAGATGTTGGCAATTGGACTTTCTTAGTTTTTTCCTTGAAAACATTTTGTTTCTCACCCAATAATCTTTAGTTCTTCTTCAGGAAAAAAACTAAGAAAGTCCAGTTGCATTTTGGAAAGCACCTTTGGGACAGCCATGACACGGATGATTGAGAATCTGCATAGACACTGCAAGCAAAAAAAACACCACAAAAAACCGGAAATGAAACAATTCATTTTTTAAAGCTTTTAGAGGAAATGTGGTAAATCATAAGTCTGTAAATACCTATGTGTGTAAGCATTTGGATGAAAGAAACCATATGAATTCACTGCCTCCTAGTTTGTTGCTTGAAATTTGGCAGAAATTGGTCTTACTATTTTTTGAGTCTTGTAAATAGATAATAAGAGTTCTAATTCTGACAAATATTGCTTCCTTCATCAGAAAATGCATCTGATTTGACATATTTTTGGTAAAAGTGGAAAGAGTAGAGAGAGAAATATTCATTTGTAGATCTTCCCTATGGTGATATACTGGTTTATAATTTGGAGATACACAGCATGCTACTTCAGCTGCTTTGGTGCACTGAGCATTTAAGTGTAGAAAAAATGAGAAATTCATCATACTTTTTGTAGAAGTAAAGCACTTTGGACCATCTGAACATCTAAGAAAAATGGAAGCATAGATGCCTGGTGAAATATGTACTTTTCAGAATATTGACTCAGTTTGCGATTCGCACAGTATAAAATGACTGTACTGAGGGAAAACACACTCAAAAATAATTTCAAAGACACAAAAAAGTTTGTGTGAGACTGCATTGTGCTGTTCAAAGGCAATGTATACATTTAAAAAACTTGCAATTCATTTAAAGAGCTCACAGCTCACAAAAATGCTGTAATTATTAATGGAGACTTTTAAAATCCAGGCATCTAAATAGTCAGGAGCTTGCATGCTGGATAAAATTAACTTTTGTTGAAAATGAAAAGAGTGGAATCATCCATCACTGCACTCTTCAGTTTTAATTTTTAACACTTATTCTGTTAACCAGATGAAAGTGAATGAATAAAAGTAACATTGAGCAGAAGGCCCCAAAGAAGTGAAAATTCAATATTTATGCTGAAGCTATACACCAAGTGTAAGATTTGAAAGCTTCTTACTACATACTTTGATGTGAGCAGCTTTGCATGCCAACATCAAACCTGGCAAAGTCTTGTGATACTGAAAAACAAACTCAATAGGCACTGTGAGTATAGTGGACACAGTGAATACAGTAATGAAACAATCTATCAATGCTTTCTCAATAGGAAGGTCAACTATGCTCAGTGGACTGACACCTAGCTAAGTGTGTATGGAATTTAAGCCTAATGGGTTTTTAAACATTACATTCCCTCCGTGCTCAAGCTTTAGAACAATAGTGAGCTTCCAGTTAGTAACTAATATCTGAAAACTGATAAGGAAGTGGCCTTATCAAGTAGGAAACTCTTGCTGTTGTTCATAATTAATGGTGCTCTTTTAAAAGTGTGCCTTGTCAGTTCCCACAAAATGAAGCATTTGTTCCCATTTATGGGCAAGGAATTTGGATGAATAGGGTTCTGTTGTACTACCAACTGCATTGGCACTATTTATAGAGGCTATATAAAGCTTTGGGTTTATGGTCTGCTGCTCCGCTGTGTCTCACAGACCATGCACAGGCTTGTAAAATGGACAGACTTGTTCCCCCTTTTTTCAGTTTATCTAGCAGCTTTGCACATCATGCTGGTCTTTCACAGCCAGGCCTAACTTAGTTACATCATATTTAACAACATGCAGTTCTTCATTTCCCAATAAATGCAAACAGGCAGCAAATTGGAAATACAAGCTCAAGAGATACAGGTGGATGTTATCATGTAAACATTGCTAGACTTTCTGAAATTACAATTATGACACCCCTGGATGATCTCTGATCCTACTGTATTATGCCGTGACAGATGTATATTGCAGTGATTTCTCTTGTGATGTTTGCTTTTGCTTCCTTGTCAGCTTTAATAATAAAGCAACTGGACAGACTAAATTGAAATTATTTATCTTCTATGAATGTTATAGTAAAGCATGCTGTCATAGTAACAAGTTCAGCTTCCTCCAATGATATTGTCAAACACAATAGGCTGAAGCTGTTTGAAATCACATCACGTCTTAAAATGTCACTTGTAGCAATCTTCCCTCCTCCCTCACACCAAATCATATGCAACTGATCCTTTGTTGCTTGTCTAAGTCCTTTCCTTTCCAACTGTATATTAATCAAGGAAGTTACTAAACAGTGACTCATAGCTTCCTTATTAGGGCGATTTTTGCTTCCAAAGAATTAGAAGGATAATTGACTCTCCTGCTCGCTTCTTTTTTCCCCAAAGACGCTTTGGAAAAATGTCGATGATTTAATGTTTTAGTGCTGTTTGACAGTTTTATTCCATGAGCCTATCCAGAAAACAATATTGTTACATAGCTATGCTCTCCATGAAAGTGACATGAGAAAATCATTACCAGTAGTGATCATGATGAGACTAAGACATTCAAACATCACCTATAATTGTTCATTGTGAATGGATCCTACTAAGTGGGGAAACACTCCTCTGGATGTTCCTATAATCAGAAAAGGCATCAGTATATGCACAGATGCCTCCTCTGTCATTTCCATGCAGTTACTGGAAAATGCTGCAAGAGGCTTTTGCATATGTATGACATACAATTGCTAACACAATGATGTAAATATATATTAGCCTGTAGTTAGTGAAGGGCTGGCCTGATATTTTTTTTAGCTCTTAGGTATTGTCAAGTCTGCTGCAGAGTTGGGGTGTGTGTCCAGAACAAACATAAGAATTTACCTTAATAATACAATAGACTAAGGTAGTATTTCTGAACCTTGGAAACTTTAAGATGGGTGGACTTCAACTTTCAGAGTTCCCCAGTCACTATGAAGTTCACCAATCTTAGAATTGCCAAGGTTGAGAAACACTGGGCTAAAATGAAGCAGCAAAAGAAAGTGAGTGCTTGAGGAGCACAGCAACCAGCCGCAGGATTATTGATTAAATAGCAACAAAGGACATTCTAACTCTTCTGACATCTAGTGAAAGGCTAATTTTTGTAGCCCATAACCAATACTCCTAATATCAGCACAACTTGCTGATCTATCTATCTACAGCCATTGCTGTTCCTACTTATCTCCTGATAGTGATTGGGACCACAAGAGGTCTGCTTTCTTTAATGTAGCCACTAGCTCTTTAATTAATGTTGGGATGGGAACCCCATCAAGCAGGTTTGCTTTGGTGGCTCCAATGATTCTTCTTAAGCCCCTGTACTAACAATTCTCACTCTGGTTATAAATAATGCTGATAATCAGTTTAAACAAAAGTGCCATGAAATTACACTTCCTTTTGCCTTGACAAGAACCTCAGCCAAATCATTGAGAAATATAGTTCAGAAACCATACTTAATCTGGTTTGTCCTTTCTTGAAGACCTCTACGAAAGGAAAATTCTGGAAAAAGCCACATTCTATTTATCAATGATTTTTTCCCTACAATCACAAGTAGATTGACATATCTTAATAACCCGATTTTCCTCTTCAATGGCATCTGTCTTATTTTCCATCCTTTCTTCAAGATAATTAGGTTCTGGAAATGTACCAGCAAGTTATCCTGTAATTATTAGAACAGTGTAGCATTTCAATGCACAATCGCAGTAAAACACAAATTTAGTTTAAGGAGTTGCAGATGGGTTCTCTGCTTGCAAAGAACCTTTTTTTTTTTTTGCTTTTGACACTGAATTGCAGCATTTTAATTTGGGATGCAAGAGTCAGGCAAGTTCCAGTTTGAGTATGATAGTAAAACATACTAAAAAGTTTTCCTCTCATTTTTTTCTTTTTCTTCCATTTTCTTTCTTCCTTTTTTGTCATTTTGTTTAAGCAAATAAAGACAGAAACAAATCTTTCAGGTCACTAAGTTGATCCAAAGGCTCTTGTTTTGATTTTGAGATTAAAACAATTTATTTATTTATTATTTATTTATTTGATTTATATACCGCTCCTATCTCCATCGAGATGGACTCAGGGAGGTGCACAGGAAATTAAAAATCACCAGCAAAAATAATAGATACAGTGACAACATTTAAAATGAATTAAATTAAATAACCTGTGCTAAAAATTCCCATTAATAAATTCTAGAATCCCTTTATAAATTTGCTAAAATTAAATTGCATCTGAGCTCTAAGCTCTAGGCTAGACCGGCTTGGTGGAAAAGGTACGTCTTAAGTGAGCGGTGAAAGAGGGAAAGGTCCGTGATAGTGCGAAGTTCGGGGGGTAGGTCATTCCAGAGGGCTGGCCCTGCCACAGAGAAGGCCCTTCCCCTGGGCACCGCTAGTCGGCATTGACCGGCGGTTGGCACCCTGAGGAGGCCCTCCCAGTGGGAGCGGATCGGTCGATGGGTAGTGTGTGGCAGGAGACGGTCCCACAAATAACTAGGCCCCGTGCCATGGAGCGATTTAAAGTTGGTAACAAGCACCTTGAAGCGCACCCGGAAGGCCACCGGCAGCCAGTGCAGCTCGCGCAGGAGAGGTGTTACATGGGAGTATCGTGAAGCTCCCAAAATCCCCTGCGCGGCTGCATTCTGCACTAACTGGAGCCTCCGGATGCACCTCAAGGGGAGCCCCATGTAGAGAGCATTACAATAGTCTAGGCGGGACGTAACGAGTGCTTGAGTGACAGTGTGGAGGGCGTCCCGGTCAAGCAAGGGGCGCAACTGGCATACCAGGTGAACCTGGTAAAAGGCCCCCCTGGTCACGGTTGTCACATGGTCGTCTAAGGACAGCCGTGAGTCCAGGAGGACGCCTAGGTTGCGAGCCCTTTCCACGGGGGCCAGTGACTCGCTCCCGATGACCAGTGATGGAATCAGCTGGTTATGCTGGGACGCTGGGAACCACAGCCACTCGGTCTTAGACGGGTTGAGCCGAAGTTTGTTACTTCCCATCGAGATCCGCACGGCTTCCAGACACCGGGACATCACTTTGATCTAAAGGTACATTTCAATTGTCTTAATTGCTTTCAAATTAGAGTTTTACATGACCATAAACATATAACTAATGTAACCATGGGGCTTTTATGTATGCTAAATCTGCAAACCGTAAAACCATTTTAACTCTAATTTTTAAATATCGTGCATTATATTTTTAACACAAATTACTTATATATGCATTTTTTCTTAGAAATGAAACATTTTTTTTGGCTCAGTCCATGGCTAAGTATATAAAATGTACAGTTTCTCATATATTTCACTGTAGCTTAGAATGTTTGTCTTGTTTTTAAATTAAAAACATAAATCAGATTACATCTTGAGGAACAAAAGCAAAGCCTTTCATAAATGTATTGTGATAGAATAAAATTAAAATGCTGTACCAATGACAAATACATCAACTGTAAAAGTGAAATAAAATAAGTTTCACTTTGGAGAATAAAACCTAATATCTAGCTCTTATTGGTGATAGTGAAGTTCTTTTATTCATATATGTTCTTCTAAATATTCTCTATTAGATTTATAATGTTAAAAAGTTTGTGTTAGAAACTGTATTAATTCATTTTAGATAACTATAAATACTTTAGGATACATGTAGAAAATGATTTTGTATTATTTTCTTCCTATTCTGAGAAAATAAAAGGTCAGATTTGAATGACATGTTTTTAATCAAAGTGACCTATCTCATTGCTTTATGTACTGCCAATAATATTTTTAATGTAAGTCTATGGAGAAAGCTATTTTAATCAGTCATTCTAAAGGTTTTGAATCCTTTTATATACCACAGATGTTACCTGCAGTGCAAATGTTAAAAGCACATGTATACATCTTAGTAAAATTATTGTGCTTACAAAGCAACATACTCGCACACATGCACAAACACAAAGACACAATGTAGCCTTACTAGAAGAAACAGACCAGGTATCAACTCCACAGGAAGGCTAGACATATTTTTATCGAGATGGACAGGATTTTGCAAGCCTGAGTGTCCTGTATCTATTTTTGCTTCTTATAGTTTGATCAATGAAAAAGGAATCTGTTTGAGCTGTTTCCAGATATCATCTGGCTATTTTGGATTTAAAATCTTTGTTTTTATATATATATAGGCAATAGCTCCTGCATATATCCATCAAGTTCATCTTCTTTATTCTCTACACACACATATATGCCTCCCCTTTCCATGAACTGTTACCCTGTGATAGTAAAGGTGCACAGACATCTTAATGGTACTTTGAGCTGTGCCATTTAGAGTGTACATAACAGACCCTCATAATGGACAGGTCATGGATGAAGGACCAGACCAAGTATGTTCTACTGGAGAAGGAACTGACAAATGACTCCTGTGTCCTGCCAAGGAAATAAAATGAACACTTTCCACCAAGAAAATGCCAACATACAAAGGAAAACGAGTTCCTTGAATCAGGAGGTATCTAAGAAGCTATTAGGGACAAGTGAGGTTTATGATGTGGCTTGATTAAAGTTGAAAGAACATTCAGCTGGTGATGTGCCTAGAGGCAAAACAGAAGCCTGATGCTGCAAAGATAGGTATTCCATTGGTATGTGAAATGTCAGAATAATGAGTCAAGGCAAACTTGATGTCAGAGTAGAAATGTCAAGGCTAAACATTGACATTCTAGAGAATCAATGAATTGAAATGGAGTGGAAGAAAGTCACTTCACAACAGAGGATCATCAGAACTACTTCTGTCAGCCTTACCAGGTGGATCAGGCAGGAAACATAACCAGATAAGCTAATTCTACTGTATTGTAAAGTTACATTAACAGAGTCTTGTATGTCTGAAAGTACAGTTCCTCTGCCATCTCCTTTACAGTCTAAGAAACTAGGGAAGGTCTCCTCTGAGCCTCTTGTCCCATCCACTATCGAGCTGTGGATTATGCTGACTCTTGCCTGATTGTTCCTTAGGAAGCATCTATTTACCCCATCTCCCAAGGTCTTTCTCACATACCATTAAAACAGTAGACAAGAATATCATAGAAGAATAGTGGTTGTCCTTAACTTATGACCAAAATTGAACCCAAAATTGAACCCCCAATTGCTAAGTGAGAAATTTGTTCAGTAAGTTTTGCTCCATTTTATGACATTTCTTGCCATATTTGTTAAGTGAATCACTGCAGTTGTTAAATTAATAATACGGTTCTTAATGGTTTTCCCGTTGGCTTTGCTTGTCCGAAGGTTGCCAAAGGTGATCAGATGACCCAGGGACACTGCAGCCATCGTAAATTGAGTCAGTTGCCAAGCATCTGAATGTAAATCATGTGACCATGGGGATGCTGCAACCTCGTAAGTGTGAAAAAGGATCATGCCACTTTTTTCAGTGCCATTGTAACTTTGAACAGACACTAAGAAAACTATTGTAAGTGAAGGACTACCTGTAGTTGTTATTACAAACCAAAGGGATTGAGGGTCAGTGCTGAGATACAATCCAAAAATCATAGAAAGATATAAATAATCAACATTACAATATTATGGATTGCTATAGTTCTGAGGGCAAAGAGAAGAACTAGGCAGACTTTCTGTCTATGGTTGAAGAGGCAAAATGCTTCCAGCCACCTATAAATATATGATAAAGGGTCTCCTGCTTGAGCAGGGAGTTGGACGAGATGATCTACAAGATCCCTTCCAACTATTCTATTCTGTTCTGTTCTGTTCTGTTCTGTTCTGTTCTGTTCTGTTCTGTTCTGTTCTGTTCTGTTCCATTCCATTCCATTGCATTCCATTCTTCTAATTCTAATTCTATGATGAGAATGACTCACTGCAGGTAGCTGTTGATTCGGAGCCTGAGTTTGATCCTGGAACAGTACCAAGTTTTAAATTAAACCCACAGCTAACCAGAGCTGAACAGCAGAGGTCAGCACAGCTCCTTAAGAGGAAGGGGTGTTAACTTCTCTAATTAAGTATAACCAAGAACTAACTCTAGACAGTCTGCTGCAGATCCCTTCCCTTTGTTAGAAGCAGCCTTTCTTGCTTCCTAAACTGTGTTTCTATGGTGCTATGCCCCACTTTCCTCCTGCCTCCTTGCCATGTGTTTGGAGCTTTGGATTGGTTTCCATGGCATTCTCTGGTGCTTGACCTTTTGGACTGCTACTGGCACTGCTGCCTCTGAATTCTTCCAGCTAGCAGCTTGCAACACTGCTGTAATTTATGTGACAAGCAATCTCTCTTTGTTGCTCACTGTCTAAATAGCCTGCTTTGGCCCCTGCTGGAAGATTTACAACACATCAGTCAAAGCGCTCAGATCCGTAATTGCCTTGCTTCGGTTGCTTCAATTTTAGGCTTCGTTTAGACACACATGATTCAGGTCTACTTTGCTTCAACCCCAGGTACAGAAAAAGAAGAAATTGGTGAACTTTAATGCACAATTGATACCATACTGAAAACAAGGTGTTTTTTTTAAAACTGATACTAATTATAGGAGACTGGAATGCTGAAATTACAAGTAAATAGACTAGAATAGAAGAGTTGGAAGGGACCTTGGAGGTATTCTAGTCCAACCCCCTCCTTAGGAAGGATACCCTACATTACGTCAGACAAATGGTTATCCAATGTCTTCTTAAAAACTTCCATCGGGAACAACATAAAAAAAATAGTCCAATGTATTGAAATAAAGCAGAGTCAGACCAATACATACTAAAGTAAATTAAATATAGGAGTCAGATTTTGTAACAGCTTATTTCAACAAACTAAAAGACAACACCACAGATGGACAACACTGAATGTCGAACACTGGAATTGACTATTACTCTGTAAATAGATGAAGAAGCTGATAGAAATATAGGAAAAATTGCCTAACTAAATCCTTTTCTAGCGAATGCAAAGCAAATACAAAGGGACTGCAGATAAAAATCAGATGAGAAGTAAAAGAGATTTATTTAGGAAAATTACAGAAATCAAGGGAAGATTTACCATAAAGATGGTCATGATAAAAGATATTGATAACAAAAATCTAGTGAGGAAAGAAGATATAAAAAAGAAATGGTGTGATAATATGGAAGAACTTTACAAAACTGTACAAAAACTGTTCAAATTGCCCCTGGAAAATTTGTTACTAACCACAACATTTCAATAGTAGATGAAATATCAGAGAATCATTAAAATCTTACAACATAATGCAGTCAAAGTGCTAGATGAGGCTTGAAAGCGATATGGAAAATACAAGAGTGGCCAAGGGTTTGGAAAATATCAATTTATTTTGTAATACTAAAAAGGGCCTTGCTTGAGAATGTTCAAATTGTACTTACCTCGTGGGCTAGATTAATAATGTTCAAGGTTTTGTAATGTTGTTGTTGTTGTTAGTTGCGAAGTCATGTCTGACCCATTGTAACCCCATGTACAACGTTCCTCTGGGCCTTCCTGTCCTCTACCATCCTCTGGAATCTATTTAAGATCACGCCTACTGCTTCGGTGACTCCATCAAACCACTTCATTCTCTGGCGTCCCCTTCTTCTTCTGCCCTCAACCTTTCCCAGCATTAGGTTCAATTACTTTGGCCACCTGGAGAAGAGCCTAATTTTGTAATGTAGATGTCAACAATACATGAAATGAAAACTGCTAGTGTGCAAAGGCACTTTTGCTTCATGACACTTACCATCTTTTTATCTTTTAAGATTTGCATTTATTGATTTCATTGTCTTTGTGGTGAGCCACCCAGAATCACTGAGTCAGGTGGCATGCAAGATTAATAATAGGTAATGATAATGATTACAATATCTTAATTTACATCAAGTTCTTCCCAAGAACTTAGGATGTATCCAAGAGGCCCCCCAGTTTGCACCCTGGGACTGTTTGGGATGGTGCTACCCCATCTAACACCAAAACTACCACTGTCCCAGAACTAGCAGGCTCCAAACTCCAAAGCCAATCAGTCTTTCCAGTGATAAGTTAAAGTCTGTTGTTTTCCATCCAGGCCTTCTAGGCACCGAGATAACATGCCCACAGCATTGCTTTACTCACCAGGGGCAGAGATGTGTGTGTGAAATAGATACATTTCTCTCTGCCACAATCATAATAGGAGCACTTCAATATTGGAATATTGATGAAAAAGGAGATGGGTGAATGACAGTTCATAAATATAGCTGAGAAATAAGAATGGCTCATGTTTCAATTCTTGTTGTATGTTTTGTCACATTTTCTTGAGTTGGGCAATTGATTTCTAGAGAAAGAATTTAGAACAAAGGTGTTCAATTCTTTCTAATCCAGAAACTATTCTTGGATTTTCAATCAAATGCCAAAAGCTGCACTCAAAGCATTGACTGGGAACAGGACTGAAATGTGGGTGAGGATAAGACAAAAATGAAATTTAGCAGAAGTAAAATTCAATTTTAATTTCAAATTAAAAAAAACATAATTACTTGTCACAATGCCCCATATTTGATCATTTCTCACTTTTGTAATTAAAAAAAAAATTACAATTTAGTCCCAACATTTGCAGTAAATCTGAAGGCTCAGGTAGTATAACTCTGCCAAAGATGGTCCTGTTATATCTTTGCATTTTCTATTCCCCTTCTTTGCCAAAATGCAATATTTTCTCAACTGAGACCAGATTTTACCATTAAAACCGGAGTGATATAAAAATTATTGTTATTGAGTCTGTTAGTTATCCTGGGTATCTATATATGTAAGGAGGGATTATGGTATTAACAATTATTGTCAATTTGTTATACTCTCCCAAAGGGATGGGGCTGTATCAGAGGGCTTTTGATTTAAGAGATTTTTCAAAGACTTTTTAAACTGATGATATAAACATAAAAAAATGAAAGATTATAAATATGCCTCTCTAGATTTTTGCTGCCTTAAACACACACACACACACACACACACACACACACACACACACACCCCATAATTCACCATGAGACAACACTTGAGTATCTACCAGAACTTCAGGATGAGGGAATACTTCAGATGTTTTTCAAGGTTTCTTGAGATGTACTTAACATTGACAAAGGCAGGAAATGTTAATTTTCAGCTCTCTTATAAATATTGGAATGATGTGTAAGAGGAATTCTATTGTCACAGCAAATATATAGTTGAGTGATTCAAATCCAATTAATGCTTATATGAGGTACTTGGAAATATGGGCCACAGGAAACAAACTGGTAAACAGCTTTTCCTGTTTTGATGTTGGAGGAACATTACCTTTTTATTATTGTTCATAATGGCTAACCTGGACTCCATATGCATGGAGCCTAATGCTGCATCATCTTCTGATGATTTATAAGGAAATGTTGTATTTACGGTACTTTCTGTATTTTTTTTAAAATTAAAAAGTAGCGCAAAAGAACTTTGGAACTGTAAATTTACATGAATGATATACAACATAACCATGTTAGCGTCAACTCACGAAGCTTTCCCAAGTTGCCATAGACAGGGGAATGTGGGGGACCGAGCCTTGCAACTGCATTGAGGAATTTGCACCTCAGTCAAAACAATGCACATCCTAGCTGGCCAAAGACAAGGCCATCTCCACAGAAACCAGTAATGGCGGAGGGAGTGATTTCTACAACCCATGAAATTGCTTCGTTGGGGAATGTGACTAATGACACACCTTGGGGGGAGGGGGAAACAGGATCAGAGGCAAGGCATGAACTGAGTGGGGTCAGAGCTGGCTTCACTAGGTCCGTGCTGACATGGCACGCCTAATAAACAACTGGATTTTTCTTGAAAACTGGCTTGACACTTCTGCTTTTATTAGGGCATCAGTCAGAACTCTGACAGTTAGTTCATGATGATCAAAAAGAAAAGAACAGGACACCTTCATATTTAATAGTTGTAGCCAAGAACTACCATCTATGGAATATAGGAATCTATTGGCCAATGAATGAAAAATGTTGGCTCAGTTGCTGGTTTGACCAAGTTTAGATGTTATTATGCTTCTAAAAATGGAAAAGACTTGTTCTCCTTTGCTGTAAACCCTCCAAATAAAGCTGAACTTATAAAATATACCTGTCTGATATTAATAGTCTCTTATTCTATATGCTAGCATATACTTTTCTTTCAAAAGGCAAGCCAGAGTTATTTATTTATTTGATTTATATGGCAACTTTATTTTGTACAGCTCAAGGTTCAAAGGCATTAATCCTAGCAATTTGGAGAAAGGACTGTAGCCCTAATTTTCTTTGAAATAATTACAGACCATCACTATTGCAGGTTCATCTGTTTGTTATTTCACATGTTCTATGCATGGCATTTTATAGATGGGCTGATTCCATGAACCTTTAAGGTTTTCTTGACAGCTAGCCTTATTGTTCCCAAAGATTTACAATGCAGGCTGAAATGAATTTGGAGTATTTTCAGCTATTTTTATTGTCCTTAGATTTGTTTAATATTTATAGGGTTAGGCATGTCTAATTTTTTTTCTTATAGAGAATATCAATTGGTACTAATCCTGCTTTCTTCAAAGTTGGCCAGGCTGAGTTATCTACACCAATGCCAAGTAGATAGAGTTTTTTTTAAATTTAATTTATACCCCGCCCTTCTCCTTGTTAGGACCCAGGGTGGCGCACAGGCATTATTAAAACCACAATAAAACAATACACATTGTTAAAAATATATTAAATTATTTAAACCCGTGCTAAAAAACCCATTTAAAACCCTGCCTAATTATAATTTATCCATAAAAAGTCAGAAACGGGGGGCTATGCTAGGCCGGCCTGTTGGAATAAAAATGTCTTAAGACGTTGGCGGAAGAGGCGGAGGTCCGAGGTCGGGGGGTAGGTCGTTCCAGAGGGCCGGGCCCACCACAGAGAAGGCCCTTCCCCTGGGTGTTGCCAACCGGCATTGCCCAGCCGATGGCACCCGGAGAAGACCCTCTCTGTGGGAGCGGATCGGACAAAGGGATATATGGGGCAGGAGGCAGTCTCATATATAGCTAGGCCTGTATATAGCTAGGTTCTGGATTAATAATAATATAACCACTCTCCCACTGCACACAGACAATAATAATAATAATTTCGTCATGTTCTCCCTTATCCATTTAGTTGTCTATATGCATTTATTTACCTTTGTTTGATACTTTGCAAAACAAACAACAATAAATCATTCAGAGACTGAAGGCTACAGTCTGGTAACATGGCAGAACAAAGATAGATCTGTAGACAGAATTCTCTGAATTGGCTAAAATAAAACCAAGTGAATGAAAATAAGTTGTTGACTGTTCATACATAAACATCAGGACACGAGAAGCTCTATGATTGATAGATTACGTGCCATCACTTTTATTAACTTTTAGTGATCACATAAATAGATATTTTCCAGGAGAAGCTTTATGAACAAAATCTGAGGATAGAGGAGATGATTGATTTGAAATGCTATTATGGTCTGAACTGGAAACGTAGGAAGCTGAGAAAGATGTGGAGAGATGGTAAGATGGAAACAGACATCTTCATTGCAGAAAGATGGTTAAAGTTCTCAATGTAATAACAATACATATTTCAAGGGGAAAATAGTGTTCAATTGTTTAAGAAAACGATGAAAAGGTATAGAACACATAAAAGATGTACAGGCAGTCTTTGTCTTATGACCACAATTGAGCTCAAAATTTCAGTTGCTGAGCAAGGCAGTTGTTTGCTCTTTTGCCCCATTTTACAACCTTTTTTGTCACTGTTGCTAAGGAATCACTGCAGTTGTTCAATTAGTGACACAGCTGTTAAGTAAATCTGGCTTCCCCATTGACTTCACTTGTCAGAAGGTTGCAAAAAAGTGATCATATTATCTCAGGAAACTGAAACCTTCATAACTATGAGTCAGTTCCAAGCCTCTGGATTTTAATCATGCGACTATGGGAATGCTGCAACGGTTGTAGGTATGAAAAACGGACATAAGTCATTTTTTCAGTTTTGTTGTAATTTTGAATGGTCACTAAATGAACTGTTGTAAGTTATGGACTACCTATACTCATATAGAAGCCTGGTTATTTGCAGGACCGCCTACTACCACATGCCTCCATTCAACCTGTCCGCTTCCACAGGGAGGGCCTCCTTAGGGTGCCGTCCGCCAGACAATGCCGGCTGGCGATGCCCAGGGGAAGAGCCTTCTCTGTGGTAGGCCCCGCCCTCTGGAATGACCTCCCCCCAGACCTTCGCACTATCACTGACCTTCGCCTCTTCCGCTGGACACTGAAAACATATTTCTTCCATATGGCCGGCCTGGCATAGCTGCTATAGCTATGCTATTTTTAGAGTTGGATTTTAAATTAAATTGGTCTTTTAGCACGGGCTAAATTATTTAATTTTAGTTTTAACTTTTGAAGAATTTTGTATTGTTGTATTTTTAGATTTTTAATTCCTGTGTGCCGCCCTGAGTCCCATTTTGGGGAGATAGGGCGGGATAGAAATCTAAAATAAATAAATAAATAAAAAAAATTGTCCCACATGAAAATTTCCAATAGGTGGAGCATTCTGCTGGTGGATTAAAATGTTGTTTGGAATAGGTCTATTTTTATTCATTTTTTTTTAATACAGCAGAGTCCAGTAATTGGGGAGCTAAACAAATGCATTTCTACTTTTCTATGTTTTCCATATATTGTATCCAATGTGCATTCAAGTTATTTTAATATAAAAGATGTAAACACTGGGCCAAAGGGTTGCATTCATGATTAAGTGTTCATTTCATTTTACAAACATGTCCCCCATCCCACTATAATTAGAAGCAATTGGGAGAGTTATCCTATTTTATCTGCATAACTGCCAAGTTCAATAGATTAATCTGAGAAATTAATGAGCTTCCTAGTTTCTTTGGCTTGAAGTGGGTTCCTCAGTCCATATTCAGAACATATGTACTGTGTTGTATTGGATTTCTTAGGCAGTAATCCAATCCATATATCCTTGAACTTGATTCCTGATTATTTCATGTCTATGATCAGAAAGTTTTCTTGCCCCAGTACTACAATGCCATTCTTTTCCAGAATGTTTCTTTAACTTCCCATTCTAAACCTACAGCACTATTATTCCCTGATGATATTAACCAGAACCAGCCCTACTTAGTTATGTATGCAGGCTAACTATGTGCTGCCACTTGCTAGGGCAAATTTATTCCATTAAATGGAAAATAATAGTCCTGAATTAACAGGCATACTATAGAATCAAACTTTAGGCAATTGTTTATTATTATGGACAAAATCTGATTGGTTTTTTTTGAGTCTACACTCCTTGCATTTTTTGTGATACTGATGCTAGGAAATTTAGAATCATTTGCACAATTTGAGTTGATCTATGAGAAAATTTTCCTTCCTTCCTTCCTTCCTTCCTTCCTTCCTCCCTTCCTTCCTTCCTTCTTTCCTCCCTCCCTCCCTCCCTCCCTCCCTCCCTCCCTCCCTCCCTCCCTTCCTTCCTTCCTCATTCTTTGTTACCATGTTTTCCTGAAAATAAGACAGGGTGCTTTTTACTTTTGACCCCTGAAACAAGTGCTTGGCCTTATTTTTGGGGAGGTCTTATTATTTTTGAGGTGCAGGAGGCAGCAAGCATGGTCACCTCACGACTGCTGTTGCAATATTTTCAAGGAGGCATTATTTTCAGTGGAGGGCTTATTTTAGCGCATGTGCTCAAAAGCCTGACTGGGCTTATTATCTGGGGAGATCTTATTTTTGGGGAAACAGGGTACAATTATACTTTATATAGACTAAATATACTACACTCGATGGAAAACAGTATCATGTTCAACGGAAAACAAAATAATGGGGTCTTTTTGAAAACAAAGGGAAGGAGTTTTCAATTGTTTCAATAGGGATTTCTCTTTCCTGCCAATACATGTTTACTAGGAATGTTTATTTTATTTCTACTAGCTTTTTGTCTGATATGATCTAGTGCCTTCTTCAACATTAGAAATTCCTGTGTTTCTGAGAGGCAGACCAAAAGGATGTGACTCTTGTTCATATGTGCCTTTTATTTCCTGACTTTTAAAAACAGGAGTTGTTTACTTGCTTACCCTTTTCTTGTTGCCAGATTAAAATGATTCAAAAAAAAAAAGATGGCTGCTTCAAGAGCATGTCATTTCGAACTTTGGATGTTAAAGGAAAAAAAATGGGAATTCTGCCTTGAGTATTCCTGTGTCGCATATATTCACTTGGCTTGTGGGAGGACAGTTCATATGGGCTGATAGGAACCTACTAAGAGAGAACAGGACTGAATCACTTTGCATTTTAATCCCTTGCAGATGTTTAAAATTGCTATCAATAAAAACAGTTGCCAGTTTGAATTCTGCACAGAAGGTTACCAAACTGTCTTTGTTTTCCAAGTCTGAATACAATACCCCAGAGATTGATATGCTAAGGATAGGAGAAAGAGTCATTATTTTAGCTGGCTTACAAGCTTCCTTGGGGAATGTTCTGCTTTGCCCTGTCAACGGGAGACAGTGGACTATGAGTAAGCCCACAACTGGCATTCAGTGCACAGTATTTCCATTTATTAAATTAGGACTGTCTATCGATCAAACCAAAGGCTAGTAATGTGAAATGATTAACTGCACAAATCTCTCTCTCCCTATCAGCTGGAATTATACATACCATCTTGTTTAGCAGCAAAAAATGTTTGAGTCAAAACTAAAAATAATATTCAGGTATTCAGCAGATGGAGAATGGTGTTAAGATTTCTAATAATCTGAATTATTATAGAGTTGTTTTTGTAAAGCTGCTGGCTTACTTCACCATGCTGCTATATATCTGCCAACAACTTTGTGTGCAAATAACACATCCACATTAAAGCATACAGACAACACAGCAATCCTGTTTGTTGCATTTTGTAAGCTCTGACAATTTTTGATGACTTCTTTCACTTTGCCTCTTTCAAAATACTTCCTTACAGTTCCATTGCAGAAGGCTAAACATATTTATGCTTTATCTTATTAGCATTTTCTAAGTGTATACTTTCTTGATAATTACTACTCTTGAAAATTTCACACAACTGTTATGCCACCCTTTTAAAATGTGTCAAGACTGAATCAACTGCTCCTCTTCCTTTTTCTGTGGAGGCTTATGTTGATTAACATTTTTATTTCCTCTCAGAAATATAAGGATTTTTCTTTACAAAGAAGGTAAATAGAACAATGGAGTCTCTTTAGTGCTTTTACACACACACACCCACACACACACACACACCCACACACATTATTCATCACTAGATATTGTCTACTATTGGTTGGGAATAATGTACCATATTTTTCGGAGTATAAGATGCACCAGAGTATAAGACTCTGCAGACCTCCCATAAATGGCTTGTTTTTTGTGAAAAACGGCCCCTTTTGTTTTCCAAAAAAGAGCATGAATAGCTATTAGGAGGCTTGTAGAGTGCTTCTGGGGGTTGGGGGTGGGCAAAAATGAGCAAAAATGGGCCTGTTTTTTGTCAAAAAAGGGGCCCATTTTTTGTCAAAAAAAGGGTAATGCCTAGGACATGCACGGCCCGTTTTTTGCTCATTTCTGCCCTCCCCAGCCACCAGGAGCACTCTATAAACCTCCTAAAGGCTCTGAATGGTCAATTTGGTGAAGGGGGCAGGGTTTTGAGAGGCAAAAATGCTGTATTCAGTGTATAAGATGCACTCAGATTTCCAGTCTCTTTTTTGAGGGAAAAAGGTGTGGCTTATACTCTGAAAAATATGGCAAATAGCCCAGCAGACACAAAGTCGGAAAGCATTCTAATTTAATTTTAATTTAATTTTTTTAATTTTTAATTTTATATCCCGCTCTCTCTCCCCAAAGGGACTAATCATGCAGTAGTGTCTTTTAGAGACTGCAATGATGTCACACACATCATTCTGATATCACATAAATTACATGAATAATATAAAATGTGTTTGGGGAGAAATGATCTCATGCTATATATTACTACTCTTGTTCCTCTTACACATGCCCATGAACCTAATGCAATTAATTTAGGTCAAAAATGTAACTATCAAAACTTTTTGTTGTTGTCAAAGATGCATGTTCAGAACATTGCACTGTTGAGATTGTAATTCAGATTACACCGAATTACAATCTAACAATGGTTTTTGTTGTGAATAAATCAGTTATGTTAATAGTTCTGATTTATTCTTCAGCTAAAAGAGTTTATACACTCAACAAACTGGCTTGTAAAACAAATGATACACCTCAAAAAATAAAAAAAAGAACAAGTGTTAAAAGGTAAATAAAATTTAATTTTTAAGTAATTGGCTGGAAACTCTGAACCTTGAAGTTATTGCTGTCTTAGTATTTTGAACTAAAAGATGCTGCCTAAGTGTTCAGTCTAATTCCTAGAGAAATCAATTCCTACTTTTCCTTCTGCATCAGACACAAATCCCTTGTGCATCTAATCACACTTGACCAAATAAAGTATTCATTCATTCATTCATTCATTCATTCATTCATTCATTCATTCATTCATTCATTCATTCATTCATTCATTCATTCATTCATTCAAACCAGAACAGGATCATTGAATAATTCATACATTCTTTAAAAGGCTGGATAGGACAAAGCTATTGTAATGCTTGCCAAGCAGGAGTGACTTCCCTAAAACTGAATTAAGTTCCATCACCTGGAAAATAATATCCAACTTTTCAAAACTCATATTTTTTGTAGATTTCAGATAGGATTCAAGAAACCGGTGGTTTTACACAAAACAAGATGACATCTTGCCTGCTTCCAAAATTTGAATTCCCCCCCCCCCCCGAATTATTGATGAGATCATTTCATTATAAACGAAAGCAGCAGGCTAGCTTGGAAAAATGGGCAAATTGTATCTAGCCCACCTTTCAACATCAGCAAATGCCAAATGCAGGCTCCGGTGAAACTCTTTTCATAATTAGTTTTGTTGGGAGGACGAGTTCAGAATCAGATGTGGTGAGAGGAGTCTGAGTTCC
The DNA here is from genome assembly GCA_039707465.1 of Rhabdophis nuchalis. Taxonomy (NCBI): domain Eukaryota; kingdom Metazoa; phylum Chordata; class Lepidosauria; order Squamata; family Natricidae; genus Rhabdophis; species Rhabdophis nuchalis. The sequence continues at coordinate 189,156,691 of CM077644.1, forward strand.
AAGACATATTCTGGTAGACAGATGTTCCCTGAGGATCAGATGACTAAACCTCTGGCCCTGGTTACCAAACCAGACTGGATCCTACAGTCTGAGCTGCAGTCTAGCTATGTCAGGTTGTCCATAGTTTAACAATGAACGATGTGTGAAGAAAATTACTCACACCAGGGTGTTGGCAAACTCTAATGCTATTTTCTATCTATCTATCTATCTATCTATCTATCTATCTATCTATCTATCTATCTATCTATCTATCTATCTATCTATCTATCTATCTATCTATCTATCTATCTATCTACCTACCTACCTACCTACCTACCTACCTACCTACCTAATATATTTTTATATTTATAAATATATTTATATATTTATATTTTATATCTATATATTCTCCCTATTTTTCTACTTGCATTTTTACATGCTTTCAAACTGCTGGGTTGGCAGAAGCTGGGACAAGTAATGGGAGCTCACTCTGTTACGTGGCACTAGGGATTCGAACCACTGAACGGTCGACCTTCTGATCGACAAGCTCAGCATCTTAGCCACTGTGCCACCCTTTCATTCTCTATATCAGGGGTTTCCAATTTTGGCAACTTTAATACTGTGGACTTCACCCCTGCTTTATACTATGTAAAACGTAACCACCTATTGCTGGCTATTTTCTGTTATTAAAGGCAGACATAGCTAACTAGAGCCTTCTCAATAACATCCTTTTGAAATTGGTTCTTGATGCTGTAACCAACATAGACTAAACCAAACCAAAGAAAATTAGTTTTTACCTCTACTTAAGTAATAAGGGTATGTAGTTGTGGCTGGAAACTGTATATTTCAGGGAACAAACAGAACCCCCCCCCCCCCAGGTGCAGGAACACTGAAACCGTCAGATCTAGGTAAAACTGAGTTAAAGATAAACTAAAAGGTAGCACTTAAAAAAATCACCTTTGACTGAGAGCTTACATTAGCCTTTTATGCAACCAATCTCTTTTAAAATCCCACCGAGGGATATTTCTGTAGGAAAAAAAAAGAGTGGAATTGGTTTAAGATATGTCAAACCCAGTGAGCAAAAATAGCCTTTCCTTTTATAATGAGGAAATCAATTTTGCTTAGATGAACCGTGTAGATTGGGAGCAGGTTGTAATTATAGTCATTCTTCTGTCTGAACATTTGTAGCAGTCATGCATATGTGCTACTTGTGCTTTTCAGAAAAAGGGTCAAATTGCACTCCTGGCCACTTTTAGGTTTGTTATTTTTTTAAACGGATGCTAAAGCATCATTTTATGCTAGGAAAAACTACACTTATGGAATTTCTGTCTCGTTTAGATGCTAAAAGAATAACATGGATTTGCAAAGAAAAAGGAGAGAATTCTTTCTGTAGTGCCTGTGAAGATTCCAGCAAATGTCTGCTCGAGTTGCCACAGTCTTTCAGGGGAATGTTGATAAATACCCATCTTATGTTCCTTGAAATGCTGCCAGAGATCTAATTGCCAAATGCAGAGCAGGGCCAAACTTAGCACAGAGTCAAACAGAACTTTTCAAGGCTTGAACCAACCAGATGAACTAATTGCTCCCTGTAAAAGCTCATGTCCCGTTCACTCCTCTTTTATGTCTTAAGGGAGAGGTCAATCACCCTTGTTTCTGATGAAGATTTTCTTTATCATTTTGTAGGGCTGTTAAAGCCAATGGTTCTGCATTGTTTGCATTTATATAATTTGATATTACACTTGCTAACAAAAATATAAAAAATATGGACTAAGCTGTTGAACGATTCTCCCCATGTGGTTGATTAGCTGTAAGATAAGAAATGATTATATATTCTAACCACTGTATGCTTTGTGATACATGTTCAGTTGACTATAAATCACAAGCAAATTTAGTAACACAGCTAATATTTTGCTTTACTTTTTTTTAATCAAATACTTACAACCAGCTGTCATGCTGCTTTAAATACATTGATGGTTCCTCTTTAATGAAGCTATATCGATTTAGAACTTATATTTTTAAGTATATTTATTTTGTTTTATCATAAGGATAAAATACAAACCATAAAAGCAAACAAAACTAAAACATGCATCCCTTACTAACAATAACAAAAAGTGGGGTACAAAATAGGGGAAAAGGTGATCCAAATATCAAATAAATTTAACATTTAACATATAAAATCCACCCGGAATGGATACTGAAAAAAATGAAAAAAATACCCCAGTAAATTCTCCTCCCCTTTTACAAATATATATAGAGCAGTCAACAGGTTAAGCTAAACATTACACTAATCTTCAAATCCCTCTGTTAACCATCTGTTATTGTATTTTGTACATAGAAAGTCCAGTTTCAAGTGTCTTAAAACTGTCTAGTCCATTATCTCTGATCAAAGCAGTTAATTTTTCCATCTCTGCTAATTCAAATAGTTTTAAAACCCATTCTTCAACAGTCGGCATCCCTTTTTCTTGCAGTGTTTGACCATGTGAAGGAAAAGCACCCCAAATTGTTTTTCAATTTGTCCATAATACCTCCTAAAAGAAAACTTCAAGGTTTCGTTAATACATGTATCTTAAATATTTTCTGCATGATAATTGTTACTTTTGTCCAGTATGTTTTCATATATTTGCAGACCACCACATGATAAAATGAACCTGGATTTTGATTACATTTCCAGCTGTTATTAGTAGTTCCTTTATATAATTTTGCTAGACTATCTGGCATCACATACCAACAATACATAATTTTATTAAAAAATTCTTTCAAGTTGCTATTTAATGTAAAATTTATTCCATTATTCCACACATTCTCTCATTTATCTAGCATCGTTATACCAAAACTTTGTGCCCATTTCACCATACAATCTTTAATATATTCATCTTCCAGATTCATTTTGAGTAACATTTTATATAATTCAGCAATGAAATGATTGCAGGTCATTGATTTACAATTTATTATTAAGCCAATACAAGCTAATACTGGGTTGAGATTTTTTAAGAACATAATTTGTATGTCCTTAGCTGTTAACAATGGAACTCTTTGCAAGAAACAAGGTAGGGTGGAAATCATTGACTTGTATGGCATTGAAATGGAGTAATGTCATTCATATTAGTATAAAGTAAATATGAGAAGCAGGTGATGTCTTCAATTAGTTATATAATGTTCCTTACAATTTTTTAATTGAACAGAGATGATTAAAGGAGGGGCACTGAAATCTGAGACTTCTGAAAAGAAAAGAACTAAGGTGCAAGCCGGAGAAAATGTTGAAATTCTGCCATGCGTTTTCTCAAAATTGCTATTTTGTTTCTGTGACTTTTCATTTTCAGGAGTGTTTATGTAAACAGCAGTTCCTGTCCTGCATCAGAAAATTAGTTAGCCAATACCCCTAGACACAAGTTGCTGAAATCCTTCTAGTGTAGGGGAGTCAAATTCATGTCATCATGTCGTCAAGTGACATTTTGTAACTCCCCCCACTTCGCTAAACCGGGCATGGGCTTAACCAGCGTGTGACACATCTGCCCCACGAGCCATGAGTTTGACACCCCCATTCTAGTAAGAGATTAATTAAAACAACTTGTATGCAAGATATAACTTGTGGATCATGTAGTCATGGGCTGTTCTTGGAAGTCAATAAGTTCCCTTCCAAATTTGCCTCACCAAGCAGCTTCTCAAGGCTCCTCCAATTCTAAAGATGAGGTAAAGGCGCCTTATTTGCCTCACCTCCATTGCAATAAAAGCAGAAGACTTTTCACATGGGCAGAACCTTTTTCCAACTCTTTCAAGTGCTAATTGAGGCCAGCAACAAAAGTGCTTTGTTGTGGGAAACTAATTATTTTGTGTTTGGACTGAGAAAATTGTCTTGTGCTCAGATCACATAGTTTTTCATCAAACTGAATCCAAGCTGCCTTGAACTGGCCTAATAAATATTTGTTAGCAATCACAATAGCACTTAGACCTATATACCGTTTCACAGTGCTTTAAAGTTCTAATTATAGAGTCAGCATATTACCCCCAACAATCTGGGGCCTCATTTTACCGACTTCGGAAGGATGGAAGGCTGAGTCAACCTTGAGCTGGTGAGTCTAGTACTGCCAAACTGCTGGCTGCTGGCAGCCAGCAGAAGTAGCCTGCTGCATTCTAACCACTGGCCCCCATAGTTTGTTAAGAAGCAAGATGATTTCAAACCAAGTATTAATAATTTACAGATTGATCTCAGTGTTAAGGAGAGCTTTTGCCTAGGTCTGGATAAACCCAACTTCCCTTGTGGATTTTCTCCCCTTCCCACTAAGGAAAGATACATAGAATCAGCTGTAGCAATATCCTTTATCTGACACCAAAGGGAAACATACTGTTGTTAGGCTTCAGTGACACAGATCAAAGTTCACATCTTAGAACTTCCATTTATACAGTCATTGGATACATTATTCACTAGTAAATTAACATATGGTTGAGCTTGCATGGTTCAGAAATATTAAGAACATGCACACATTCACTGTCATGTACACTTTGATGAAACCCCTTGTACAATGTCAATTTACTTTCTTACAAACAGCATTATAATATCTGGGCACTCCCATTGTTAAAACACCTACGGTTAACTGAATTTCATTTCTATGCAAACTTAGTCAACATGAAATCATTATTGCTAATGTACTGTATGTTTTTACTTTTATGTCAAGCCCCACTAATTTCACATCTGGGTTATTTCCCTGCACATTACATGGTGGAAGAGGAACCAGTTGTGAAAAAGGGACACAATGCAACTTTTCAATGATTAAGTCAGATGGCTAAATGAGACTACATAACAACAGATTATAGATTGCCTCTGACATATTAGGCCCAGTTTAAGGTGTTGACATTAATCTATAATGCTGTACATGTCATAGGATTTAAGTACTTATGTGATCTCTTCCACAATATAATCCAATCAATGCATTAAGATTGGCTGTGACTAGAAGTAGGATCTTCTTATTGGCTGTTTTCTTTTAGAGTAGGCAATAGTTGAAGACAAGCTGCTTAACAATAACCTACTTCAGGACACGTGTAGGTTGCCTCTTTTATAAACATGAACTGTTTATTGTTTATATTGTTTTTATGGTGTTGTCTAAGATATTATCTTAAAACCTGCTTTAAGCAACATGAAATGCAATAGTTGCAGTGAATTTGATACTAGGCAATAAAGTTTCCATTGTTAAGCAGAAGGGTTAAAGTGCAGAACTTAGCAGAATTGTTCCTAAAAGACAGTGGTGGGACTCAATTTTTTTTACTACCAGTTCTGTGGGTGTGGTTTGGTGAGCATGGCAGGTGAAGGATACTGTAAAATCTCCGTTCCCACTCCATTCCAGAGGAAAGATACTGCAAAATCCCCATTCTCTTCTGATCAGCTGGGACTCAGGAGGCAGAGAATAGATGGGGGTGGGGCCAGTCACAGGTGGTATTTACTGGTTCTCCAAACTAATCAAAATTTCTGCTACCAATTCTCCAGAACTGCTCAGAACCTGATGAATATCACCTCTGCTCAGAGATGGTATTTAAAGAAAGGTACAGATTGTAAGACTTGGCCAAACTAAATCTATAGAAATGGGAAGAAATAGTGCTTTGGAAACCAGCTCTTGAACTCTGAACTGTTTTTGTGTTACAGTAGACATACAGATAAATACTCAAAAAGAAATACTTTCCTTGGCTATATCACAAGGCAATGAAATCTGTAAGATTTCAAGAAAGAAATGGCAAAAAAGTCTATGGAGCACGTTGGGCAAGTAAACCAACCTCTCAATTCCTCTCTGGACAAAGATTTAATAATAAATTGTCCACAAGGGCCCCAGAAAGAGGTTCCTCTTTAAGGAGACTTCAGGACAGCATTCTCTAGCAAGTCTAAAACTCTGGGAGGCAAGGAATACCTATTTTATTAATCTGTGGGAGACGCGGTGTAAGGGAGTGCAGTGGCTCAGTAGCTAAGATGCTAAGCTTGTTGATCAGGGTTGGCAGTTCTGTGGTTTGAATCCCTAGCACCACATAATGGAGTGAGCTCCCATTACTTGTCCCAGCTTCTGCCAATCTAGCAGTTCGAATGCATGTAAAAAATGCAAGTAGAAAAATACCACTTTGGTGGGAAGGTAACAGCACCTTTGATGTTCAGTCATGCCAGCCACATGACCATGGAGAAATCTTTGGACAGCCCTGGTTCTTCAGCTTAGAAATAGAAATGCACACTGCCCCTTGAGCCAGAAACAACTAGCACACTTGTGCGGTAGAACCTTTACATTTACCTAAACTGTAACTGTAGCACCTTTGAAAGGACACTGGATTCACATATTGGCTTATTGTACATTACTTTTAAAAACTGATCATTAACTATTAGGAATCTGTGGATTAATACATTTTACAGCACTGAGTGAGTCTCCCTTAGTTCTTACTGAATATGTCTTAAATACAAGTTTAAGGACTTAAAACAATTTTTTGTGGGGAACAAAGAGCAAGTGAGTAATTAAAACTTTGAATTTTGAAAATTGCGAAGTCCCTTATTTGGACTAAGGGTCCAAATAAATTTGAAATAATTTGGAATTAATTATAAAGAATATTTTCTGTGTGAAAATGACACAGAAAATGGCACAAAAATACAAAAATATCAGACAATATGAAGAACTAGAAGGAAGTAAAGATTACAATTAAAGGCAAGAACATTCAAACTCAATTTACAAATACAAAACAAAGCAAAATATGTTAACATTGGACATACTGAAGAATATATTTGAACCATGAACTCAGAAGTTAATTTTAAGAGCATATGTTTCTATAGATTAGCTGTGTTTAAAAGTTGTTACAGTTAGTCCTTGAATTATGACTGTCTGCTTAATGAAAGTTCAAAGTTATGACAGCCTGAGAAAAAGTGACCTCTTCTCGAAGTTACAACTTTTATACCACCTATACAGTCATATGATCCCAAAATCAGAATTGGCTCAAGGGATACAGCTTCAGCTACGCCATTACTATTTCCCTGACACTTCACCTCTATCTTCCTTCTTTAATTCTCTTTACTCTCCTCCCTCTCATAACCGAGTTTCTGAGAAGGGAAGAGATTATCCTTATTAGAGGTTTCGGCTGATCAGTTGCAGTGAGATTTTTTAATTAAGCAAAAGATTGAATGAAATTATGGCTACAGTGTGAGTCCAGGGCTGCTAGTTCTCTACCAGTTCTTCAATATTTTTATTTGCCTGGTATTCATAACAGAGTATCCTACTCTAAATAAGCAGGTTAACTTGTTCCAAACTTCTATTATATTCCAGGACTGAAGTAATCAATTCTTTTCCTCCCAATTTGTTGCAGTGAGCAATTTAGCAATATCAAATTCACAAGCAAAAAGTCTTATTCTTATACCCAGGAATGCAGATACTTGGCATGGTGATATGTAATGTTTTCTTAATCAAACCAGCATAACAATGTTTGTCTTTTTCTAAAAATAGGCTACCTGATTTCAGTTCATCTTGAAAACAACCACCATTAAGTTGCTGATGTTTCTGAGATCTAAATTGTGTATTAATTATCCAGAATTTAGATTCAACTGATTAATTTCAAAAAGCTTGCAACAAACAACGTGCTGAAATATTTTAAGTATTCCTGCCCTCTGTTCTCCACAAAAGACCATCTCTCTTCTGCGTTATGTTAACACTACAAGAGAACACTTACATTTCTGAACAAGGAAGAAAATAAAAGCTTTTCATCAATGATAAAAAAATATTGTTTTGTGTAGGCAGAGTAATTCAACAGTGGCTCATTTCCATCAGCTTTTATTTCCCAGCAATTGTAAAATAAACCACTCTGAGAACATGTTGTTAATCTCTAATCCCTGGAGTGTAACTGCCATTACACAACACAGGTCACGTAGTAGTTAAAGTATGCAGTAAAAAAGTAGAAATTAATAGCAGTAGGACTGATATTATTCAGGGGCAATTTAAATCCCTTTCATACAACCTTGCCAGTATATTAAGCCTAAAGTAAATTGCTGGCTAATTTGTAGCCCTTGCCTAGTAATAAAGAAGAAACACTTAGCACGATAGGACAAGAGCAGAAGTTGGCCCAGGTTTCTGTAGATGTGAGCGAATTTAAAGGCATCTGCTCAAGTAACTGAATTGCTGGGCAAGTTCCATGTTACCATGTAAAGCAGAAACAGACATTTCCTTCTTACTTTTTCTAGATGTAATTAAAATTGCAGCACTATATTCAAAGACCAAAGAGGTTACATCATCTGACCAATTTTTTTCCTAGATTTTGGTCCCACCTTTATTTTATATATAACTCAAAAGGGATGGTATTCACTTACCTTCCCTACTAGTTCGCAAATGTGAGCACATGCACGTTTGGCTAAAAAAGGGCCTAAGTGGGATGCCGTAGAGCCAGGATGGGTGGACAGGCCACCCACGATTTCCACTACCAGTTCGGGTGAACTGGTCCGAACTGGTAGAATATCACCTCTGGACTCAAGGTGTAGAACAAACCCATCCTCCTCTTCCTCCTATTTTCCCCACAACAACAACAACCCTGTGCTATTCAAATATTATATTGTGATATGGACAGCTGTTATTCACATTTTTAAAAAGTCTGCTCATTAAACCGAAAGACATTATAATAAACACCTAGGAAAATGTTGATTTTGATCTCTAGCTGAAGCAATAATAATACAATTAAATTTCTGAAGCATTATAAGTATTTTTGGCAGCCTGGAGCTTCATTCTCATGTTATGAAAGTGTTTGGCATTATGCTGAGTTTTATTAGTTGGATTCACTTTATATGACCTTCTGCAATTTTGGATCATAGTGCAACATATGGCAGGCATTTGGTTCTTATTAGCTTTTGCCCTTTTATTGCTGGTAAAAACTTCTGCCTCTTTAATAATATGCAGATTTTTTTTTGCTTTTATTACATATGGAATGTGCAGTATCTTAATTGAAATGCATGTTTACTTTTACACAAAAGTTGTATAAACATTAGGACTGAGCCATGTAATGTTTTAATGTTACTTTAATTTTTTATTGCTTTTGGAAAAATTCTTAAGACATGCAGTTATCTTTTTTGCTGAAGGGAGGGCTTCCCTTACCTCCCTTTGTTCATTATTTAATTCCCTTTAGATGTGAGGCTTAAAGGTATGCTTGGGTGAGTGTGTGGATATTTGAGAGCGTTTAGGCAAGGGGAAAAGTTGGGTTGACTTGGTACACAAGGAAGGGGCTGAAAAAGAGGTCAGTCCTAAAGATTTCCACTGCTGACTCTGCTCAAACTTAACAAGTCATATGCTGAACTGTGGTTCATTTGTCATGCATGGCTCTTCGGAGTTAAATATTTGTCAACATATGCTATAAAAGACTTAGTAAAGAAGAACATTTTGATGTTCACTCAAAATATATTAGCAATGATAAGAATGGAAATACTATTTCCATTCTGTGTCTATGCCTTTGAGTCAATGTTGACTCCTGGCAACTACCTGGAGAAGTCCCTGCAGTTTTCTTGGAAGGATTTTAGCAGTGATTTGCCCTTGTCTTCTTCTAGGGCTCAGACTTTGTGATTGGCCCAAGGTCACCTAGCTGGCTTTTTGTCTAAAATGGGGCTAGAATTGCCTGTTGTCCTGATTAGTAACACGATGCCTTCACCAAATTGGCTCATTTCCATTCTATCACATCACAAATCATGATTCACTATTTTAAATCTTCACTACTACAAATAATTTCCATAGAAGCCTGTGGCTGATAGTTGAGGATCATATCCAAAGCTTCCTTGAGTGCATATCTAGTTGACTGGACGTTAGACTCAGATTAGCAAGATATGTTATGTAATGTAATGTTTATTTTGCTAATAATTCTATGAGCAACTAATGAACAATTACTGCATATAAGCATATACACCCCCCAAAATTATATAAGATTGGGCTACCTGTACAAAACAGCCCATGGTTTGTGATAAATATGGCTGACATTTTTAAGAATTACATAACTTGTTGATTTCTAGTTCATAACCAGGTTATGAAAGGTTATTGGACAGCTGTTAACCAAGGATGCTTTAATTAAGAGTATTACATTGAAATAGGGTTGGATTTGATGGAATAAATTATTTCTTCCAACTTCGTAATTTTTATAGTTCCTCCCCTTTTCCTTCTCTGTTCAGGCCAGTCTGATTTCATCTCACACTTCCTCCTAGCCCCTGTCTGCCCCTGTTCCCCTGTTGGACCCCTAAAATATGGGGGCTCTGCCAGATGAAACATGTCTGACTGATTTTTGATTTCTCCACCAAGTTTGCTTCCCCATCCCCTCCCAATGATCACCTTGCATTGCACACTGTCCCCAGAGCCTCCATGATTGTCCCTCCCACTGCCAATCATACACTGTCCCTGAAGTGCCATAGCTTCTGCCCACTACTCAATAGGCTGGCAGTTATTTGTTCTATGCACCAAAACGCTTGGGTGAAATGGTGCCTGGGGGAATGGGCAGGGCTGGGGGCAGAGAGCCAGTGGGGCCATTGGCTCTGGAGAATCGCTAGGGAGGGCCAATGGATGAGGAAGTCTGGCTATGAATCAGCTGAGGTGGCTATGAATCGGTTGAGGTGAGTAGCTCAAGGAGAAGTAGGTGCAGACAAGGGTCGGCGCCTAAATATCCTAGTCCTCTTATGATATACACATTTATTATAAACATTCCTTAAATTAGTAAGCTCAGGAACACTGTCAAGCCCTGATTTTATATCTGTAGTCACTACTTTTAGATAACATAGAGATTTAAATCTAGATTGCTTTGTTTGATCTTTGACATATTGTTAAAATTAATTGCTAAAGATGATTGTTTAAAAAGGTTAAAATTTGGAACATTTGTCAATTCTGGTAATGCATTTTAAATAGTGGACAACCATATTACAATGCATTCATTTTTTTCTGATTGGATGGTATTGGATATTATCATCCATTTAAAGTATTTAATGATCTCAAAAGAAAAATGTCTTTCCCCCCCTTTTAAATTTGAAATCTGTGAGCTAATCACCTTTGAAGTCTCAGCCACTGAATTGCAGGTGGAGTAGTTCATAGGTTCATATAGGTTTTGTCTCCTCTTCTCCTAATTCTATATATGATTTTAAATGAGCAATCACTTAAAGGAAACAGATCAACTGTGGTTAAAAAAAAGCACCTTTCTCTTCTTGAAGCATTGTTTACTTGCAGAACATTTTAAACGTGACTAGATTTACAATTGTATACACCAGTTTGCTTAAATGAAAAATTGGCTGTACTGCCAGAAATATGACATACGAGATAGAAAGCCTGGAAAATACAGAACTCAGCTGGGCTTGGTTTTGGAATGTGAGAAGAGAAAGAGAAAACAGCCATAAAAATAACTCACTTGAATTCCTCAGATTCTTAACAGATTGCTTGACTTAACATATGCTTCAATTAATTAGGAGCTACACTCATGCATTTGCCTCATTATAAAATTTCATGAAAGAGCATTTGTGCTTTTGATCTGTAGATACTTCTTTCATGATGTACATATTTTGCCTAAGTCTCTTGACTCCCCAGTTAAATAGCAGTTTTCTAGAAATTTTACTTAGCTAAAAGCTTTAAATATGCCATTTATTGGGAACGATCTATCAGTGTAACTCTGTCATTGTACCTAGCAAAACTAATCCTTAAAAAAATATTATCCTATACCAGGGGTCTGCAAAGTTGGCTCTTTTAAGACTGGTGGACTTCAACTCCCAGAATTCCCCAGCCAGCTATGCTGGCTGGGGAACTCTGGGAGTTGAAGTCCACCAGTCTTAAAAGAGCCGACTTTGCAGACCCCTGTCCTATACGAAAGTAACCTGACCAGTTTATCTTGAATTAACATAGATTTATACATTTGGTAGCTATTGTATTTTGCACTTTTTTTAGTACTGTGCTACTAAAAAAAAAATCACAATATATGTTTAGAAATATTTATTTGGAGAGAAACTATACTTGTTCTCTATTACTAAACAAGCATTTAATATAAATTTTCTGTTATAATGTGCAGAAGAAATACACAAAATTAATATATAGATGAACACATGTACAAATTGCATAGACCAGTTATGGTGATTTTCATAATCAACCACAATCTTCAAAGACTCTTCAGAACTGAAGAAGTTTCTTGAATGAGAAGCAAAATGTCTTCAAGCAAAAACAAAGAAAGCCCAGTTCCTTTTTGAAAAAGCACCCTTAGGTCTTGGTGCTTTACAAAAAACACAATAAACAATTAAAACACCAGGACTGATTTAAGGTAATAAACATAAACAAACCTCATTTATGCCATCACTGCCCAACTGCCCCAAGAAAAGCTTTGTTTCCAGCTGCTTCTGGAAGCTGGTTAAAATGGAAGGCCACAGGAAAGCCATTCCAGAGGAATGAAACCAGTGGTGGGATTCAAATTTTTTACTACTGGTTCTGTGGGTGTGGCTTGGTGGGTGTGGCATGGCTTGGTGAGCATGGCTTGGTGGGCGTGGCATGGGAAGGATACTGTAAAATCCCCATTTCCTCCTGATCAGCTGGGACTTGGGAGGCAGAGAATAAATCGGGGTGGGACCAGTCAGAGGTGGCATTTACCGGTTCTCCAAACTACTCAAAATTTCTGCTACCGGTTCTCCAGAATTGGTCAGAACCTGCTTAATACCACCTCTGGATGAAACTGTTATTGAAATACTTCTGAGTCTCAGTCATTCTCCATTCACCACCCCAAATTAGGGAATTATGAGATGCTTTTCCTGGTAAGATAGAACAGGTCAACTTAACCCAAGTGGAAGAATGTGGTCCTGAAAGTAGCAAGATATCTGATTCCTACTTGCAACCTTCAGCAGCTCAGGGTGTTGACAAATCCTTCAACACACAATCAAAAGGACTTTTCCATGTTCTTAAAATATGCCACAATGGGAAAAAATGATCCTTTCAAGTGCTGTGATGTTTGTCTTTTGGCATAAAATGTATTTCATAATGCATAGGCAATCATTTCATTATGTGCAGTTTCAAGCATACATGAATGTCCATTTAACTAGATGTAGATTTTTTAAATAATGCATATGAAATACCGAGAAGAATTGAGTACAAGTAATTTAATTCTGTTGCAGTCTTGAAAATCCCAATCCTGCCCAGGCTATCTAAAATGCAACAATAATTGCTTTCCTACTGCCAGTGGTCAGAAACCCATCTTTCCAGCCAGAGTTATTTGGACTGATTAATGCTTTCCCCTCCATCTGTATTTTTCTCATCTAATCATAAGCTAATTATTGGAAAATACACTAACAAGGCACATGAACGTGCTAATGACATTCATTCTCTTGGCAATGTACAAGTCTGTCTAAATCTAAACTATATCAAATTACAAGTATTAAAACTTTTTCTTTCACATTTTTATAGATACAAAAAGTGTGTAAATTTCTGTCAATTATCTATGCATATTTTAATGTAGCTTCCCCCGTGATTGGTGTTTTTATGCAATGTTCTCATATTTGTGATAAATATTGATTCCAAAGTATTCTTTACAGTTCTTTTCAGGTTCTTTTTTTACAATAACTGAATCGATTTAGATATATCTTTTTACCCATTTTTATTACAGGTTCTGTGGGCGTGGCTTGGTGGACGTGGCATGGCTTGGTGGTCCTGGCAGGGGAAGGATACTTTGAAATCCCCATTTCCACTCCACTCCAGGAGAAGGTTACTGCAAAATCCCCATTTCCTCCTGATCAGCTGCGACTTGGCAGGCAGAGAACAGACTGGGGCGGGGCCAGTCAGAGGTGGTATTTACCGGTTCTCTGAACCTCTCAAAATTTCTGCTACTGGTTCTCCAGAACTGGTCAGAACCTGCTGAATACCACCTCTGTTTTTACCCCACCCTCACATATCAGTGGCCAAATATCTTCACCAAGTTATACAACTGCATAAAGCTTTTCATTTTATTTGTTGTTTTATCATTTCTTCTCTATCCCAATAAAGAAATATTTTGTCATCTATTTCTCTTTTTTAAGGCTGATGAAAGACTGTAATAAAGATATTTGATCTGATTTTTTTTTTAATGTGGAGAGAAATACAATTGACATGTGATGAATTTTTAAGATGTCCACCTTGCTTTCCTACTTTTCCACAGATAGATCTAATTTTACTAACAGTTTCAATAAAGGATAGCCTTATTTTAGTCTAATTATTCATTTATAATTTACATCTGTAAGCAATTCATTTGTAAGCTGTAAGTAACATCAGGTCTTCAGTCCACTAAGTAATTGGCACTATAAATTTATCTTTTCAATTTCTAAGCATTAGTTTCTCAGTAAGAAGAATAGCATGGATGGACAAGCAATTTATGTTGTCCAGCCATCACTTCATATGTAATAGGTATGCAATAAGACTATGGATGTCTGAAAATACTATATCTTGTCAAATAAATATCTAATTAATTTTTGTTCCAGAATATAAATTTAGGATATTACAAGAAGCTGCTTTAGTGAAAAATTATTCACAGTGCCAGTTTAACAATACAATGAAGACAATGGGAATTCAATGAGGCTGAAATATTTTTGCGGACTGCTTTAATCTAGTATCTACTGAATTTTTTGGGATAGACAATTTCCTATTTAGGAAAATGGGATACACATTTCTTCGGTGATTCTTTTTGCTTTCATTTTTCTTTTAAAATAATATGGAATCCTCCCTTTTCCAAGACAATATCTTTCCTACTAGCAATAACGAATCACATTCTTCTTTTCTTCAATACTTGCCACTTTATTGGACTAATAAAATACATTTAATAGTAATTTTCATTTCTATATTTACTAACAGCCTCAGGGTTGTCAGCTTTTTATAGAGCTAACTCAACTAATAGAAATCATTGCATGTGTTGATAATTGAAATGACATTGGAGAAAAAGTTTCAGCTGTTGTTTGCTGTCCCTCTTGCAGCTGTTAGTCAGAGAAATGTCAATCCATAAAAAGGCTCAAGCAAATCTCTCTGGTTAGTGGTTGGCTGATTGGGAAAATAAGCTTATGTAAATTACTATCAATTAACCTGAACTTAATTAAGTGATTTACCTTTAAACTAACAATGCAGACAATTTGGCAAAAAAAATGTTGATTGATTTTTGCAGTTCAGCATTTACAAAGATGGATCTGTTAGTGCAGTGGCTAAACCTGTCTGAAGGATCAGTCACTGCACGATTGTTGTTTCTACTTTCATGAATTGAGAGAGAGAGGTGGGGGGAGGGAGAGAGGGAGGGAGGAAAAAAGAAATGACAGACTATAAATAATGCAGCTTGTAAAAGCTTCTGAGACATCAGCCTTCCACATTGTCATGTCATCTGAACACATCTGACACAAATGTTTTTCAAGTGTTAGAAAACCTGACTTAGATCATTAAGCCTTTTCTTTCTCTGCCAACTCCCTTAACAAAAAGCGGCTGTTTCCAAATATCTTTGAAATTGTTGGTATTGCATGCTAATGCAAGTGGTGCATAAGAACATCAGATGGAAAATCCAGGCATATTAATTACATCATTAAAGTAACATTTGGTATACCACTGAGAGACATTACAATAACAATAACCTTCATGTATAATAAGATACAAAGCCAGCATGCAATGCAGTAGGAGTTTACAATTGAGAGATTCCATGTGACTGTGTTCAGGGGTAGCTGAATCCAGTCGGGAGCCAATAACTATTAAAGATATCATTGAAATTCAATGTAAGCTATGATTAATGCTCTCTCTCTCTCTTTGTGTGTGTGTGTGTGCGCGTGCGCGATAGTGTGGTGAATATGCATGCATGAGAAACTAAGCAATATAATTAGAGGAGAAATGAAGCAAAGGTAGAATCTGGAAAACAACAAAGTAGGACAACATTTGAAGCACAGGCAGGGGAGCCTGTGCTAATCTAACAATTATTACAAATGAGATTCAGTCAGGACTAAACACACTATAGTTAACAAAACCAGAACATTAGGAATAGGAGTTATATTTGTTGATAAAAATCACAGAACTGAACTAAGTTGACTGGTGCACAAAACCGCTCCATTATTTTCTTTTAAAACTCATGGATTGAGGTTTGGAAAACTAACTTTACTTCCTATACTTAATTTACTATTTGCTTATATTATTTCCTTAATAATTCTATAAAGGTAAAGATAAAGGTTCCCCTCGCACATATGTGCTAGTTGTTCCCTACTCTAGCGGCGGTGCTCATCTCGGTTTCAAAGCCAGAGCCAGCATTGTCTGAAAGCATCTCCATGGTCATGTGGCCGGCATGACTAAACACCAAAGGCACATGGAATGCTGTTACCTTCCCACCAAAGTTAGTTCCTATTTTTCTTCTTGCATTTTTTACGTGCTTTCGAACTGCTAGGTTGGCAGAAGCTGGGACACGTAACGGGAGCTCACTCCATTATGCGGCACTAAGGTTTTGAACCGCCGAACTGCCAACCTTTCGATCAACAAGCTCAGCTTCTTAGACACTGAGCCACTGCGTCCCCCTAATAATTCTATAGTGTCACCCTTTATGGTGAAGGCAACAACAAAGGTGTCTTATAAAGCTGGCTTGATTCCAAAGCAAGTTACCAATTGGCTTCCAGATGCAATTTGAGATACTGTCTCTTATTGAACTCCCTTCATGTCATAGGTGGGATCATTTCTCTTAAGTTGTCTCTGCCCATATGACATAATCAAGCAGTATGTCTGTGCTATGGGAACAGTTTCGTCTTATGAAATAATACCTTCCATGTTGGAATAGATCAGGAAATTTACCTTTTCTATTGCCAGGCCTGAGCTCTGGAACAATGTTACCAGAGATTTGTTCTGGTCTTATCCTTACGATGTTTAGGAGATTACTACAAACTTGGTTGTTCTCCCAGCCATTGGAATAAGTGACTGTGGAATGTCCTTTAGTTAAGTTTTGTCTTGTTTATGGTTGTATTGTTTTTATGGCCAGCTATGACTTCACTTTCTATCTGCTGTTTTTCTTTTTTATCTGTACAGCAGAGTCATTAGGGAATTAGGCAGCCTTGAAATCAGATAAATGCAGTTTTCTGCACATGTATTTGCATATATGCACCAGAACAATGAACTTTAATCACTGATTCATTGCAAATAGCTTAGTGAACACATTTGAGGATTGAAGACTCATTTTTACATTATTTTTGATAATTGATTTGTATATTGATTAGCAATATAAAGTACACATATTTTTTGAAAAAAACCACCCTACTGTTTAATATTATACTTGGCAGTGAGATATGCTAGTTCTAGGACTTCTTCCCAAGATAGCAGGAGAGTTAGTAACTAGAGTGGCACTGCCAGTTTTTTGAGATAGAGCAGGTCAGGAAACAAACTCAGCAAGTTCTACTGAAACTACATTTTATTGCTGCAGCTATAATGGCATCTGGAAAGGCTGGCAGAGTTACCAAAGACCATCAGGGTGGTGCAGTCTTGAGTTTTATTCTCACCATCTTCTCTTTCGGATGACTACACTGATGTTCCTGCAACTGCCCTCTCATTCCTTCATAAAGGCTATTTCCATATTCTCCTTCAGATGGATTATATTAGAACCTGGTCAACCATGCTCTTTGCAATTGTGGCACATTGTGAAACGTGGCTGGTTGGTTTAGTGGGTTGAAGAACAGTCACTCACCCCCACCCTTCACAGCACAATGCTGGAGCAGGAAAGGGTCTTAAAAAATAAAGATAGGCCTTTTCAAGTTTTAGGAATAGCCATGATGGACAGTATATTTATCACACTGCACTTTTATTAAATATGCACATCCTATTACATAAGACATGGATGTCAAACTTGATTGTGCCATGTGATGTATCACGACTTTTTTGCTGTTGTGGAACCGGGGTGGGTATGATGTGAGCATGATGCATCCAGGCAGCGGGATGCCAGTTTGACAGTCCAGACTTAAGATGTCCAAGACTGCCTTTCTCTAGATTATAAACATTACAAAAACATGCAAAAGAGCAACAACCAGTCAGCAATTATTAGCTTACCTATTCCAGAGTTCATGCACACTGAACAAATAGCTTCTTCAGCTTCTTTTTTACCTAAGCATCTTTTTTACCTAAGCATCTCAGGTTCTCTTGCAAAGTTCCTGGGATAAAGCATATAGCAGGCCACCTTCTTCTTTTTTCCACATTAATGGACATTAATGGAAAGCTCTATGACCATCATAATTCTTCACTCATTTTGTTATGAGAAGTGGGGAGACTTGGGCAAACATAAGATATGTCAGATACAAAGCCATATGGTGTCATGAGCTTGAGATGGACAACCATATAAAGTGAAATAAATCAGTCTTTTTAAAGCCTTCAAGAAATGATGAAAATGTACTTCAGTCCTGGAACTGGCATACATATTTACTTGTAAGTAAAATCAGTGGGAGAGAAAATGACATGATGGTTGGAAAATAAAATGTGAAAATCACTTTTCCTTAGGTTCTTTCTTGGACTTACAATTAAATATTGTTTGCTAGCTCAGATTGACTTACCTACTATTTATGAGGTTAGCCTTCTAATTCCTGCTATCGTCTGTTATTTATTTTTACTTGCCCAATTTAAAACTATTTTGACTATTTAAACCCTGCATATGAAACAAACTAGTGCTTAAAAAGTAAAATAAAATAAACCTTCACTATATGGTGGAATGTATGGTGAAGAAGATATGAGATATACTTGCCTAATTGCTTTTTTTCTCCCATAATTGATGATAACTAAACTATGTATTTGAAAAATGCAGCTATCACATTTTCCTTATTAAAGTGTTTTTATTTCTACATGATTCCATGTTTTTGGGTAATCTATGAAATATTGAGTATTTAGTGTTTAGTGATCCAAGAAAGATTACAAAATAGGGATTAAGGTTTCAAATAATTCTTATTTCAAAGTTGGATCAACTGGTGATTCTGCCTCCATTAGGGCTTGTTTCTTTCCAACAAACACATATTAGAAAGGAAAGCTGCCAAGAAATGTGTGCATTCCATCTCCAGCCAATGATATTTCAATGATCGACTGAAAAAAACTCATTTTAAGAAGAAAGCCTTAATAAAAGCTAATGAATTGTGGGTGCCATACTTATCTTCCTTTGGAATAACTTCCTCATTTTCTGAAAAGAAACACAAAATAATAGAAATGGAAATAAACAGACAAAATGACTAATGGGTACTTTTTTCAAAGTCTTCTAAAGGAATGGTATTTTGAAATATAGTGAAAACATTTAGACAATTCTGGTGAAAATGAGATCAGGAAATCATACAAGAGGTACATATCTTTTTAATACATGAGTCATTTAACTGGCTGCAGGTTTTGCTCTGTTGGGTGTTTGGACAAACAAAATGAATATTAACTTACAGATGTTTCAGTAGTGGGTTCCGGATCCCTTTGCAACCAGTATGGTGCAACGGGGCCCGGTGTCCACCACATAAACGTGTACAGCGCACATATGCGTCCTTACCTTCTGTAACACTCCATGATGCCTCCGTGAAGCTCCAGTTGCTTGGCGGAGTGTCGTGTAGGTGCTGTACATTCTATGTGCATGTGCAGAAGTGCCAAAGAGCTCAAATACAGGTAAGGAGGGCGGGCAGGCCCTATGGAGCACCCTACCGGAACGGTACCTGGTGCTCCTGGCAGGCACCAATACGCCGGTACCGGGGCATACTACCTGCAACCCACCACTGATATGTTTGCATATTTGTTTACTGTCACATACTAGTAAATAGAAAGTGTCATATTTTTAAAATTGTGACAGCTAGAAACGTGATGCAGTGATCACTATAGAAATGTTATCAATTATTTTATCTATAATTTTGCTATTAATGTTTTTATTAATCTTGAATATTGATATTATAGTGAGGTGTATAGAAATGTATAAGGAAGATACTCTCTCCATTCTTCTGAAGCAATTAGAGATCTATTTTACTGTCACACTGGTACCCATTTGGTATGCTGAGATAATCCCTAACAATGTTAATTAATTATCACTTTTTATTATTCCTCGATTTTGATGCCATGTGATTTCTATTTCATTATCATTCTATGGTGTGGAGAGCAAGACTGTTTAGTGGTGTGCTAATAGGAGATTTACACTGGATTGAATCCATATATCTTTGACCTCTGTTGAATGTTAGTGTTTGAAAGAAACCAAAGATATTAGCTAGAGTTGATGGAGAAATTGACAGACAAGCTGAAGGTGGCAAGGTTCCTATCTAGCTAAAAAGCCTATGCTGTAACTGATAAATTCTTTGGTGTACTGAGAGAAAACCTCTTTGCTCTTGAAAATGATCTGCTTAAAAATTAAACACAGATGTGCACAAGCTCTTTAGAAAGAGTGAGCTATTTTACTCATGTCAGGCTATCCCTGAAGAATTCCAAGTGCAATCTAAAGAGTTTTTCTGGACCTATTACAGCTTTCTATATACCTGGAAAGCTGGTCAATGCAGATTATGGGACAGCTGCCGTTGGGAAAAGGGACTGCAGATGGAAAGCCAAATGACCTCAGGTCACCAAGTATGGCTATACTTCCTATTAGCACATTGTTCAACAACAGATTGGGTATTTATTTTTGTTTCACTGTTTCTAATCAGCAAGAGCAAGAACAAGCTATTCCTTTGATTTTTGTACTGGCAAATAGCAGCACTACATTACCCTATCAATACCATATCATATCAGAACAACTACGGACCTCCGCTCCTTCCGTCAAAAACTCAAAACATACTTTTTCTGCTTGGCCGGCCTAGGTTAGTCTCTACCTTTAGGGTGTTAGGGAATTTTAGTTTTATAACTTGGGGATTTTAGCGCAGGGATAATCCTAATTTAATTCGCTTTTATTTACTGTATTTATTCTTTGTATGTATATTTTATAGTATTTTAATTTTTTCCCTGTGCACCGCTCCGAGTCCCCTTGGGGAGAGGATGCGGTATACAAAATAAATTATTTATTATTATTATTATTATTATTAATTATTATTATTATTATTATTATTATTATTATTATTATTATTATTATTATTATTATTATTATTATTATTATTATTATTATTATTATAGTTATTATGTACATATCCACCCCAGACCACCCCAACGATGCCGTCGAGGTGCTTGGAAGCCGTACGGATCTGGATGGGTGGTAACAAACTCGTCCAAAACTGAGTGGCTGTGGCTTCCGGCGCCCCAGTTCAGCCAGATTATTCCAACTCTGGCCATTGGGGGCGAAACACCGGCCCCCGTGGAGAGGGCGCGCAATTTGGGTGTCCTCCTGGATTCCTGGCTGTCTATGGAAGATCATGTGGCAGCCGTGGCCAGGGGGGCGTTTCATCAGGTACGCCTGATGCGCCAATTGCGCCCCTTACTGGACCGGGGTGCCTTACGCACAGTCACTCAAGCACTCGTCACCTCTCGACTCGACTACTGTAATGCTCTCTACATGGGGCTCCCCTTGATGTGCACCCGAAAGCTGCAGCTAGTCCAGAACGCAGCCGCGCGGGTGATTACGAGAGCGCCTAGACACTCCCACATAACACCTATCCTGCGCGAGCTGCACTGGCTTCCTGTGGTCTTTCGGGTGCGCTTCAAGGTTTTAACGACCATCTTTAAAGCGCTCCATGGCTCGGGGCCTAGTTATATGCGAGACCGCCTCCTGCCCCATACATCCCTCAGACAGATACGCTCCCACAGAGAGGGCCTCCTCAGGGTGCCGTCGGCTGGACAATGCCGATTGGCGACACCCAGGGGAAGAGCCTTCTCTGTGGCGGGCCCAGCCCTCTGGAACGACTTACCCCCTGAACTCCGCACCATCTCCGACCTCTGCCTCTTCCGCAAGTGTCTGAAGACACATCTATTCCATCTAGCCGGCCTAGCGTAACCTCCATTACTGACTATTAGACAGTTTTAAACTTGGGACTTTTAATTCGGTTTTTAGCGCAGGGTTTATTTATTAGAATAAGTTTTTTAAATTTTATATATTTTATATATTTTGTATGTATCTTAACATCCCTGTGCGCCGCCCTTGGTCCATTTGGAGAAGGGCGGGGTATAAATTTAATAAAATAAATAAATAAAATAAAAATAAACTATACTTTCCAGGTGCTGCCCCTGTCTAATATTTCAAAAGCAGTTTGACAATACATATCATAGTGTCTTCTCTTCCATTTATCCCACAACATCAAAACATGGAAATAAATTTTCTCTTGCACTCGCAGCTCCTACAGATCTTACAAAGATCTAACACCCCTTTATAGCAAAAAGAAATAAAGCAAATTCTTGCTCATGTCCTTCTTTTTTAAGGTTTAAGGTTTAAGGTTTATTAGTTTTTTATACCGCTCTACTCCCGAAGAACTCAGGGCGGTGTACAGCCAAAGTAAAACAGATATATAAAAGTCAAAAAACAGTTTTAAAAGCATATTAAACAATTTGGCCTCTCTTAAAATTAAAAAAAACCAAACAAACCCCGATTAAAATTAATAAAATTCATTAATAAAAATTCATTTTTAAAATTCATTTTTATGCCAGCCCGGCTTGTTGGGAAAAAAAAGGTTTTGAGAGCATGGCGGAAGGTGCGTAAGTCAGGGATAGTTCTTAATTCCGGGGGCAATTCATTTTTCATGTTATCTGCATTTATCTGTCCTTCGCTGGGGATAAGTGGGGGGCAAATCCCAGTTGCTGAAAAGCTACAAAACTACCTTTCTCCTTGAGAGAACTATGAGGGCAGTTGAAACTAGTGGTGGGATTCAATTTGTTTTACTATCAGTTTCAGGGGTGTGGCTTGGTGGGCGTGGCATGGCTTGGTTGGTGTGGCTTGGTGGGTGTGGCAGGGGAAGGATACTGTAAAATCTCCATTTCCTCCCGATCAGCTGGGACTCAGGAGACAGAACAGATGGGGCGGGGTCAGTCAGAGGTGGTATTTACCAGTTCTCCAAACTACTCAAAATTTCTGCTACTGGTTCTTCACAACTGGTTAGAACCTACTGAATACCACCTCTGGTTGAAACCTTTAAAAAAGGTGGGGTAGGAGGCAAGGATTCTAAAATTGGACTGCCTACAATTCCACAGAATTATAGTATTTCCAAGAACATATTAGTGTTGACTGTGGTTTTGCATACATCACAGCTGAGCCAGCAATAAATTGGCTCAGCTTCTGAATGCAAATTACAGCATGAATTCATAGAAATGCAGATTCTAGAGCTAAACAAGGATGCCTTATTTCACAGTAATATCAAATTATGGTTTGAAGTTAAAAGACTGAGCCTCTTTTATGTTAATCCTTTCCACACACTCAATAGTGTAGCTGGAGGATGGCTTCAGAATGTTTTGCTTTTGTTGCTGATAAACTGCAG
This sequence comes from Rhabdophis nuchalis, assembly GCA_039707465.1. NCBI lineage: Eukaryota > Metazoa > Chordata > Lepidosauria > Squamata > Natricidae > Rhabdophis > Rhabdophis nuchalis. The sequence goes on from CM077644.1 coordinate 189,180,005, forward strand.
TTTTCTGAGATGACTAAACTTTAGTTACAAAACTCTGGTTCACTCTAATTTATGAACATTCGTTTGCTTCAACAATTCATGGCTAAAATTACTCTCAGTTTAGTGGATATATCTCTAATTAACTATAATTTAAGCATCAGTTTTTACATAACACACATATTTCTAATGCTTTGATTTGGTATATCTGAAGCCTTTTAAATCTTATTAGAAGACAAAACAATTTTTCCCCCCTCAGCACAATAGATAAAACAGGATGTTTCTGTGAAACAAATGTATTTGCTCATCCCTAGTATTGATCAATTCTTAGCTCTGTCCGTTAAAGTCTTCCATGCTATATTATTGACTTTTCATAACATCTGGGAGAAGGAAGAACAGGTAGTCCTCAATTTACAACAATGACAACAGCATTGAAAAAAGTGACTTATGACCATTTTTCACACTTATGACCATTGTAGCATCCCCATGGTCATGTGATCAAAATTCATTCCCTGACTCAAATTTATGATGGTTGCCGCATCCTGGGGTCATGAGATCATTTTTTGTGACCTTCTAACAAGCAAAACCAATGGGGAAGCCAGATTCACTTAACAATCATGTTACTAACTTGGCAACTACAGTGATTTGCTTAACAACTGTTGTAAGAAAAGTCGTAAAATGGGGCAAAGCTTACTTAACAAATGTCTCCTTTAGTGCTGAGAAATTTTAGGCTCAATTGTGGTTGTAAGTTGAGGACTACCAGTGCGTGTAAAAATCCTACATTGAAATCTCATTCTTGTTGGAGGATCTCAGGGCAGGGACAGATTGAAGACTGATTAAAATAGTAAAATAATCAGTAATACAAGGCAATAATCTGAACCAGTCTCAGACAGCTCCTTATATTTGAAGAAGCACTAGAAAGAACACGTTGTTTCCTTTTTGTCAAATTTTCTTTTGGATCTCTACTGTACAACATTGCATTTCTTTGGTAATTTGTTTTTGTATCACACAAAATGGCCCAATAAGTATTCCATAAAAATAACATAATCACAATTTGATTTGCTCCATTATAAAATATATGACAGTATTTTGTTTATAGTTAAATACAGCCACAAGGATTTTGTACTGATGCCAGACGGGGGAAGTTGTTTTCAATTAAGTGCACCACGTCAGAACTCAGTAAATATACAATATTATTTATGCATGAACATGGCTTGATGTTTTTTCAGAAAATGGGCAACAGGCACATTTGTTTTGCTTTTGGGGGATGGCTTAAATATCTCAAATTTAAAGAGCAATAAAAATACTGCGCCTGCAAAATGAGACTTTACTAGCTCTGCTTTGTTATGGTTGTCTTCCTCATAACATCCAGCTTCTTCTAATGATTTTGCTACAACTTAAATAACCAAATTCAGCACAAATGCATTTGTTGTGAGTGGCGGAAACATAATTTCTCTGGAACTGCAGCTGCTGTAGCTGAAGATTAGGCTCTTACTATCCATTAGGGAGATTACTGTCTCTGCCAACTGACTTAGTTTTTATACAGCCAGCGATTTATTAGATTGCTTTGCTCTTAAGTGTGATAATAGGCCTTATGCTTAGCAAGGTTTAGAGACTTCCAGTACATTAATATTTTATGGCAATGACAGTCAAGACACATTTTGTTTACCTAACGAGACAAGCCAAGCTAGAGCTGATGTGTATTGGAGATTAGTGCTTAACTCATGCAGCAACCCTGCCAATTTAGTGCTTTAATGCTTTGCAAAAGCTTTTGGAAGGGCATTCTAATAATTTACATATTTCGTGAATTAACACCCAGTGCAAACTCTGTGTGTTGCTACAGTGTGGTGCGAGATATTTTTTTAGCAAAGATATCTAGCCTGCCATTTATGACTAGGAGTGTCTCTAACAGGTTGGATTCTGTTCAATTGTGGAACAACGAAGCCAGAATTTAAGCTTTATACTTCCAAAACCTACCAACAACCCCCCTCCCTACCCTCCAAGAAACAAGATCATCCTAAAGAAGTGATAACATGATTCTAGGACTTCCTGAAAGTACTTCTCTTTTCTACCAATCATATCAAAGTTAATGACGCTCGATCCCTGAATTTATATATGGAGGCCATTAATCAAACCAGAATGGCAAAAGGATTTGCAGGTGTGGGAAACACTCCTCCCTCCTAGAGAACGAAATATTTTGGGGAATATTAAAGGAGGTAAAATATTATATTTTTCCAAAGGAAAACATAAAGAAAAATCTTAAGAAAGGTAGAAAGCAGCCCCAGTCTTTCTTAATAACCTCAATCAGAAACCTCAAGTCTTTAGAGATGGATATTTTGTATCTATTAAAAAAGGCTGGGGCAATCTATTCATAAATAAAACACCTTCAGCCACAGCTCTGGGACTGATGGGATTAAAAATTTACACCCCCCACACAAATTGTAAGGACAGGACATGACCTTTAGGACATAATAGGATTTACCCACCACCATTAGAATAGCAAAGGACAGAAGGCCCACTACATTGTACAACTCCCTGGAGCATCTCAATCACAAAATCTCAGAATACTGTAAAGATCCATCCATTCATCCAGTCAAGGTGTCAGCCACTCCAGAAACATGCTGCTGTCACTGAAGCTTCTGGCATCCAAATAAACAGACACCTTCTTTCCAATCAGCCAGTGTCCATTTTATTCTTTCTCTCAGCTTGGAATCGGACTGGATTTTCTTCCTATACAGGGTTTCCTCTTTAATATGCTCTTTAATATGCTCACTTTGCTTCCACATTGCTGCCACTTTATCCAAGGCACAGCACCCCTCTCAAGTGACCTAGTCCAGATGTTGACATGTAGAATCCAAAGATTTATCAGGAGAAATACTCGGATTATACACTGTTCAGTAGACAGTGATAATGAATGCACACAACCTATGGATATTAATCTTTCTGTGCTGGAAATGGCTTTTCTGTAAGGAAAAGGTGAGGGAGTTTGTATGGACAAGAAAAAATGAAACTCAAAGCAAGCTGAAAAAGTTACAATATGCTTTGGCGGTGGTTCACTGTGTGTGTGTGTAAGAGAGAGAGTGTGAAATGTAAAGGAATAGAAGATCTGGCTTTAGAGAGGGTAGAAGCCTACCCTGGGAGGAAAGCCAAAAAGTGGTGATGATCTTTCCCTTGAGAATCATAGGAGGAAGGTGGTTAAGCCAAAATCAATGTCAAAATTGTGGGAAGAGGTAGATTTTTCTCTGCTCCTGGGTGAAACACAACATTAATCTAAGCCAGGGATGTCCAAACTTGTCCAAGCTATGCTGGCTGGGGAATTCTGGGAGTTGAAGTCCACAAGTCTTAAAGTTCCCAAGTTTGGACATCCCTGGTCTAAGCGCTTAATCATGATTACAGCCGAGAGTCCATTATAATGATAGAAATATGCAGTTTTTGTGGCAGAGGAGTATATTTCATCATGTTGGACTATGCTGTTCTACAGTGCAAAAATCTTGCTTTTTCTAATAGCCGTATGGGGAGAAAAAGTCTGGGCCACAGAAGATTGTTTACTGGTCATAGGTTCTGGTTTAGGCATTAGAGCTTAGTTCTGCTTTGTTAAATAGGCGTGAAGAATGAAAATGTGAGGTCATTCCCCTCAGTCTTCTCAAACACTGGGCTGCTTACTATTTGGCTAGCAGCCTCATTTGATTTGCAGCCTCATTAGGATCTCACTGCATAATTTTGTCTATGGAGCACTCCATCATTGGCTCCCTGGGTTACAGCATTAGTTTTATATTGACTACTGCAGTAACCAAAAGTGAGAGACAAGGAATGGGGAGTGTGTGAATGTCAGATGTTATTGAACCAAAATATCCACCAGTCCCAGCACATACTGTGGTGAAGGATGTTGGCAATTAAAGCTCAGCAACATCTGCAAAATATAGATTCCTAATTACTGCAATACTCAATGTTTAGGCACTGGGAGAAAGAAGATTAGTCTAAAATCTGAAATATAACAGTGGCATATTTAGTTTCAGATCAGGTGTCTTGGATTTGAATTTCCAAAATCTGATACTTCTGGTTCATGCCATCTCAACACTTTGCATTTTGTTGTTGTTGTTAGTTGCAAAGTTGTGTCCAACTGATCGCGACCCCATGGACAATGTTCTTCCAGGCCTTCCTGTCCTCTACCATCCTCTGGAGTCCATTCAACTCATGCTTACTACTTCAGTGACTCCATCCAGCCACCTCATTCTTTGTTGCCCCATTCTTCTTTTGCCCTCAATTGTTCCTGAGCATTAGACTCTTCTCCAGCGAGTTCTTCCTTCTCATTTGGTGGCCAAAGTATTTGAGTTTCATCTTCAGGGTCTGGCCTTCTAAAGGGCAGTCAGGATTGATCTCCTCTAGGACTGACCGGTTGGATCGCCTTGCAGTCGAAGGCATTTGCAGGAGGTCTTCTCCATAGTTCAAAGGCATCAAGTCTTTGATGCTCAGTGTTTCTTATGGTCTTTGTATTTGCACAGCAATTTTTGAAATTGTATCATTATTGTATTATTTGTTGGCCCATAATTCTTCTAATACTCATGCAATAGGGAAGAGATCCCTCCTATTTGTTTTTACATGAACTAATCTGGGTATTAAGGGGGATTTCCTTTTTAAAAATAAAATTTATTCAAAGTTTTAAAGAGAAGATAAACCAGCATATACTAATTCAGAATAAAGAAAACAAGAAAAAAGGAAAGGAAAAAAAGAAAAAATGCAGAAAGAAAAAATAAAAAGAATTATAAATTCTCCTGCTTGACCCAGGGGCTTGGACTGGAAGATCTCCAAGATTTCTTCTAACTCTGTTATTCTGTTCTGTTCTATATGTATGGTTGCAAAATATTTCTTAATGTATGGTTACAAAACCACAAATAATGTGCATTTTTTCTATTTCATGTAAAAAGTCTATAAGGGATTTCCAGTAAGTCATAAACATAGATATTGTCTTTTCTCTAACCAAGGAAGTACATTTAGCCATCTTTGCAATTTCCATCTTCTTCACTAACCATTCTTCTTATAACTTACAGTATGGAGAGACTAGAAGAGTTTTCATATGAAAGTTAGTGTTTGATGGGGGATTAAAAGGGTGTGGATACTCCCTAATTGGATAGAATTTCTGAGAAAAATATGCAAATTACTCAAGGTAAATTACCAAATTCTTCTTTGATGCGTTTGAGAATTTAGGGTGGGTTGAAATATAGAGACAGAAAAATGACTGTTCAAGAGAGTGTATTTATTTTTCAGGAAGGCAAAGTTCTTTTTCAGGTATAGATTTGAATTTCAAGAGACGTGGCTACTAAAATTGTCAAATTAGAGGTTTTTCAGGCTCTAATCCTGTAACTTTGGTTTATAAAATAAAATCTAGTTCTCTCCATTGGAAACTAAATGAAACATTTCAGAAAGAGGAAATTATTGAGGGTTACAAGAGGAAATTAAAACAATTTTTTGAAAACCATTGAACCAAGAGTACTGATTTAAGAAAGATTTGGGATATAAGTGAAGCTTTTATTAGAGGTTACTTGACACAACATAATTCTGAGAAAGCAGCAAAAGGAAAACCGACAATATTTTGAATGAGATAAAAAGAAAATAATTAAATAATTCCTCAGGGAATATAAATATTTCTCAACAAATTAAGATTTTATTGGAATAGCTATCTATATGTCATCCTTCTCAGTAAATCAGGCATGAAATTCAAATTAAGTCGACTTTATTGTAAAGCTACATTAACAGAATCTTGGAAGTTTGAAAGTACAAACTTCCTGCTTGAGACTTTTAATTCCTCTACCCACTAGGGCAGGTCCTTTCTAAGTTTCTTTCTTTGATAATTAAACAGTTATGTCCTCCTGCATCTCTTGTCTGATGGTTTCATAGGCAGCATCTTCTCTCTCCTTTCCTCAAGGTAGACATGCACTCCATTACATCATGACAAAGAAATTTTGAATTTGCAAATAAACCAGGGAAATGGTTGGTTTATAAATTATGAAGAGAAGGACAATTGAAAATGATACTGAAATTACAAGAGAGCTGCTGTATTAATAGGCAATGTGGCTTTATAACATTTTGTCAATGTTCTAATTTGCATGGAGGACATGATATTTCAATGGACAAAATAGATGAGTATGTCAGAAAACTAAATTTACCAAGAATTAGAAAAGAGCGAAGACAAATTATAAATGGACCTGTAACAATAAGAGAAATTGCAGAAGCTAAAAAGATTAAATCAGGAAAGGTGTCTGGATCAGATGTGTTATTGAGTGTGTATTATGGGAAGTACTTTTATAAGGCCAGTATTATTATTGAATAATGATTATAAGTTGTTTTAAACAATATTATCTGAAAGACTGAAAATAATTGTGCAAGGATCATTGTAGGTTTTTATCTAAAAGACAGTTAAAGGATAATTAATTTATTAATTTAATTTATTAAATTTCTAAACCGCCCCCTCTCCCCGAAGGGACTCGGGGTGGTGTACAGGAAAATTAAGAACATCTAAAAACATAGCAATACGTACATAATTAAAACCAAATTAAATAATTAACCCTGTACTAAAATTTATAAAACATTAAAACTGTATCCCATTAAAACCTGATTAAACAATTTAAGCAACAGACTGGGGCGAGGAGCATAAATTAGGCCAAGCCGGCCTGATGGAACAGATAGGTCTTTACTTTTTGGCGGAAGGAGCGGAGGTCTGTAGTAGTTCTAATATCGGGGGGTAGGTCGTTCCAAAGAGTCGGGCCCATCACAGAGAAGGCCCTTCCCCTGGGCGTCGCCCGCTGGCATTGCCTAGCGGACGGCACTCGGAGAAGTCCCTCTCTGTGGGAGCAAATCGGCCGAAGGGATGTATGGGGCATGTTAGAATTTTGTTGGATATTTTGGAATATTTGGAACAACCTAATTTTAAAAAGCTACACTGGCTTTTTTAGAGGCACATAAAGCAATTTGAACTGGACTTTATTATTTAAAATTTTGGAAGCTATGAATTTTGGAGAGATTATATAAAATGGGTGAGATAGATTTATACTTCACAAAGCACAAATAATTGTTAATGGAAATTTAATCAAACCATGTGCGATACAAAAAGGAACAAAATACATTTTCCAATTGTTTATTTTAGTTGTTGTAATATTAAATAGAAACATAAGACAACATAAGAGGATAGGTTGTAAAGATTAAAAAAGAATCACGTAAATTAAGAGCTTTTATAGATGACTTGATTTTGGTTTTGGCAGACGCTTTAAAGGGAATTGAAAGGGAATTTATTTGAGTAAATTAAAAGAATTTGGGTCACTATTAGGTTTCAACAGAAGACAAAGATATTAACAAAAAAGCACAAAGATACAAGATCAAACAGAATTGATGATTAAAAGAAGATAAATACTTCGGTATTGCTATGACAAATATATTTTGTATGTTATTTAAAAATAATTATGTTAAAAGATAAAGTTTAAAAAGTTGTGTTAAGGTGGGCTGTTCAATTATCATTGTTAGGGAGAATTTCTGGGATCAAAACAAACGTTTTACCTATCATGTTATTTTATAGTATTTACATTACATATATACAATATATTTACATTATATTTTATAATGTGAAAAGAATATCTGTTTTGACAACTGATGTACCAATTAAACAATGGCAGAAAGATATATCTAAATTTTTGGGGGGTTGGGAGAAAATACAGGTTAAATATATGATATGCAAAGCAGTAAAAAATAACTCTTTTCTTCTGGTTCGCCAAAGGGAGCATGTATGTGTCTGGGCATGTACAGAACCTTCTGCAGAAGGTCTGTGATGATGTCTGGGTGGGTGGGTGGAGCCTCACACCGCCGCCACGACTGGTTTGCCTGAAACCAGTGCAAACTGGCAGAGTATCACCTCTGATGCAAATGAAAAATGAGGATTGGTTCTACCAAATTTGAAATTACATTTTGCCTGCTTGAATTAAAGAGCGGGTGTTGCTAAGAAATAGAAGGCTGTTGAAGTTAGAAGGACATGACATGAAATTCAAGTGGCATGGATATTTATTTTATGACAAACATTTTGAAATGTAGATTTCAAAAATTGTTATGTCAGGCCATTCTTAGAATATGGTATAAATATAAATCTAAATTGTACCCAAAAACACTCTTCAGGTTCTCAGCACAACAAGCATTTTATAGATGAGAAATTAGAAATAAAAATAAGTGGTTAATTTATTATGATGTATTAAATTTTTCTCAAGGGAATTGTAAAATAAAATTAACATAAGGATATGTTTGTTGATGGTTTTCTTATATATAATTATCAGAAATATTTGAAGTGGATCAAAGTTATTATGGTTTAGAACAATGCAAGACTGTATTTGGAATAGAATTATGTACAAATGATGAACATATTATTGCTAAAAGGGATAATTTTTGTTGGAATATGACTCAGAAGAAAAAGAAAGAATGTGTGATAAAATTGGCTAAAAGTTTGGCTAAATATACAAATGGATTAATAGAAAAATATGCGGTGGGAAGGATTCAACTTTATATTAAGTTCTAGCTTCATAGAAAAACTGTATAATATGATGTATGGTTGTCAGAACAGAAATTGTTTAGAATGTATAAAGGTTTTCTGAATATTTGAACAACATGAAGGGACATTTTTATGAATGGTAGATATGTAAAAGAGCCAAAGAAAGGGGAAGGATACAAATAAATATACTAATTCAGAAAATTATAAAGACTAATTTAAGGCACCAGATTAGAAGCCAGAAACTGAGTTCTATACTAATTTAGGCATAAAAGCCAGCTGGGTGACTTTGAGTTTATCACTCTCTCTCAGTCCAATTCACCTTATGGAATTGTTGATGTGGGAAAAATAGGAATGGGCAACAGTATTAAGCATGTTTGCCACGTTGAGTTATTTATAAAAACAATAATGGTGGTATTAAAAAGATTCCAAAGAAAATAATCTTAGTAAGATTATTTTATTGCCTCTTTCAATGTGGCCATACTGCACTAATAAAACAGACACAGTTACACAAAACTTCATGCCATTTTTTCCCAATTCTAATTGAGATGGGTGTTACCTTATCTATTTCATATTAGTCTTTGGGTCCAATAGGGCAACATTCTGTTTTATCTCTTAGCATTCTGCCTGGCGGGTGGCATGTAAGCAGAGCCACATGATGCTAATGAGCTCTGTCAGTTACTTAAAGCAACCTGATTAGCTAATCGGCAGAGCTCTATGAGAAGGAATTAGTCTGGTACTGATCAGCATGACGTGAGATGCTAGTCATATTAAAATCACAAACAAAAAAGAGAGGGAGGAATAAAAGGGAAACATTATCAAAATATTGATTTAATAGCAAGTTTGCAACAAAAGTGCCAAAACCAGGCAAAATATTATGTGCACTTATTTAATGGAATCACTGTTTATAAATATTATGGATCTGAAGCTGAATATGAAGAAAAAATTATGAGTTCTTGCTCTTTACTGTGTATATAAATTTATTAGATAAATAAAACAAAGTTGACTGAACTTTTAAAAAATTAAAGGGAAATAACAAATTATAAACCTTGAAATGTTTTCTTGCTGGATTTACCAAAGAAACATGTAGAAGCCCCAAAGAAATCTGAATAACGAAGAATGGAAGATAAATCAAATCCTGTAACAATGTTTAATTGAATTAAAGATGATAGAAATAAAAAAAGGAATATAACATTGGTTTATTTGATCAAAATTAAAATAGGACCTTTTTGGCAATGTTCTGGCAACCCTTTATGGACTTTTTGCTGACACCAGAATTGAAAAGTTGAAGTTTCATGGATTTTTTTACAGATAAGAGATGGGATATGGAAAGAAGAGATATCTATTTGTAATATTATAGTGAGTGAAGAGTTATTAAATTAAATATACTGTCTTTCCTTTATTTTTCTTTATTATATTCCTTCTTTGTCTTCTTTTTCTTTTTCCTGTACTTTTCATCCTTTCTTTCCATTCTCTTCTCTTTTTCTAAATTTAGTTTGTAATGTTTCACTACTATAATTAAAATTCCTAATAAAATATGTTAAAAATAAAGGAATAATATGAGTTTTTGCTAAGATGGACACATGCGAAAGAGATAGGATACTGACTTGCTTTGTGCAGCTGAATTCTGAATCTTTTATTTCATTGCAATACATTCAAAGATGGCTAATCCATATTGGCTGTCTGAATTTTCCCAATGAATTCATGTACACAACAGTCAACTGGCCTATGGCCAGCAGTCAATTCCATCTGCATGATATTATTTTTTCCAGCTGCTCTCATTGGAAGAAGGAAGCACTTATTAATTCAGTTTATTTATTCATGATGTAGTGAATGGTTCAGACACCAATAGGCAGATGACATTGATTAGGCAGAGGCAGGCATAGCAGCTCAGCTTTAAAAACTGATTAAGCCTTCAGTGCAGATGTAAATAGTTGAGAAGTGACTTGTTTCATGAAGCATCTAACTGGTTAAATAAAGCTCTGATAATCATCTAATTCAATGCAGACAAACAACAATCCCTCACTGTAGGATACAGTGCTTTGTGGGTAAAAGGATGATCAAAATAGCAAAGATATTTCATGAATGTTGTGGACATAAAGCATTTATGTGATCATAATTTAAAATGTTCAGAGATAAATAAAATATTAAGAAAGTAAAGAATGTTTGGAATATAAAAATTTCTATTTGTATGCTAACTTAAATTTAGCTAAATTAGTTTGATTTAATTTATATGTTGAACGATTTACCAACTTCTTGAGCCATTCATTTAATTATTAGATGAAATGAGTATATTTTACACACACACACAAAGAGAGAGAGAGAGAGAGAAAGAGAGAGAGAGAGAGAGAGAGAGAGAGAGAGAGAGAGAGAGAGAGAGAGAGAGAGAGAGAGAGAGAGAGAGACCTAAAGATATGCTATGGTAGTTATCACATTTACCTAATAGAAAAAACTATGTGGTAGTCTGTTTGTGTGTTCTGAGTAAGATGAGAACTATGCTGGAGGTTCAGTCATACTGGACAGATTTCATCACAGAAGCCAGAGAAAGAGCGTCTCTCCCATAAACAATATGGTGTGATATAATTTACATAAATTCATATTGGGTCGGTTGTCACCCGGGTGTACAAGGCCCATGATAGCTGTTGGTGTTGTTGGACATATGTTAACAAATGAACTGTAGGACATGACCAGGCTCAGCCTGAGGGATGTGTCAAGCATGTCATTAGTAGTTCAGATTCATATAGAGAGCAATCATGAAATACACTTGCACAATTATGAATAGCCTCGCTTCCCAATTTCTCACACCTGACATGGGCTATAGAACCTAGAACTATTGGTTGAGCAAGCAGGGCTAGCAAGTACAGAACTACTGGAAGAAAAGGTGTTTACCCATCACAAATATACAAAGATGGAAAACAAAGAAATTTGTCATTACAAATCAAATTCAACAGAAGAGGATATTTGAAAATAATATACCAGTTCTGGAAAGAACAACAGCTGCTGCACAAAAATCACGTTAACCAAGTATAAACAACATTATGACAAACTAGCAGCTATATTGGATTAGAATATCTGCAAGAAATGCCATTTGTTTTCAAGGAAGAAGGTGAAATCACAAAAAAGACAAAAGCCTATAAATGAAGTTAAAATATTTTGGGACTTTAGAATTCAAACTGACAGGCACTTGCCACATAACACCTGAGACTTAACAATTGTTGATAAGAAAGACAAAAAAGCTTGGATGGTAGAGATTGCAGTACCTGAAAGCAGCAGAATAGAACAAAAAGAACTGGAGAAAATCACAAAGTATAGAGGCATAAAAATGTAAGTAGAATGACTGTGGCAAAATAAAGCAGTGCCAATAACAATAGGTGCCTTGGGTGCAATCGCAAAACATATGGAGTAACACTAGAACAACATTAGCATTGACAAAATCAGCCAATTGCAAAAGGCAGCTTTTTTCCAAACAACTTACATCCTGCTTTAATACTATCAAACAGCACCTGTATATCCCAGTACATCAGGGATGTCCAAACTTGGGAACTTTAAGACTTGTGGACTTCAACTCCCAGAATTCCCCAGCCAGCTATGCTGGCTGGGGAATTCTGGGAGTTGAAGTCCACAAGTCTTAAAGTTCCCAAGTTTGGACATCCCTGCAGTACATGGTGATGACTAAGTAAGTGGATAAAAATGCCCACATCCAGTCTAAACATCTGGCTGGTTGGACAATCAACCATAATAATAAACTCCTGAACTACTCATTTTTCTGCTCAACATTTTTTTTAACCAATCCACAGATGGACTGTTGGATGCTGATTTTTTTTTTTTTAAATCTAGCTTTGTCAGGTTTGTCTATTTGGAGTGAGATTGACAAGTGTTTGCTAGTTGCTTCTTGTATTCGAAGTGATGATAAGAATAATGAGATGATCCATTAGTGAATTGATTGAAGAAAAGCACTAAAGCGGACAGTTCAGGAAAAAGAAAATAATATTGATATTATCTAAAACTATTTTAAATGATTAAAAAATGTTTTTGCACTGGTTTCCTACTTCGCTTATAACTAAGCAGCTTTATTTCAGGTATCAGGAAGCAACCCTGCTTGGTGGAAGAGCTATTACAGGTACTCTAGACTTACAATACTTAGTGATTGTTCAAAGTTACAACGGCACTAAAAAAAATAATGTTTGGCTGTTTTCACATTATCAACCATTGCAGCATTCTGATGGTTACATGATCAAAATTCAAATGCTTGGCAACTGACTCTCATTTATGATGGATTCATATTACTATTATTACGACCATTTCACAAGCAAAGTCAATGGGGAATCCAGATTTACCATATTTTTCAGAATGTAAGACGCACCTTTCCCCCCGAAAAAGGGGGTGAAAATTTGGGTGCCTCTTATACACCAAATATAGCCCCACCCATCCCCACCAGAGGCCAAAAACTTGAGGCATGGAGGCAGTGATGGTCTGTGGCAATCCCTGCAGCCTGGAACAGCTATTTGGGGGTATTCCGGCAGTCCGATCAACCGCCAATCAGCTGTGCTGAATCAGGCTGCAATAAGTGCTGAAGCTGACCTGGTTAGTCAGAGTTTGCACATTCAGAAAGCACAGTAGCTGATTCAGCAAGATTCAAAATAATAATAATATACAATACAATACCAAAACCAGGTTTTCCAAGGTAACAATAAATACAAGCAAAACACAGTTTTACTTTCAGTTCTCTGCTAAGTCAGGTTCCTTCCTGTCTCCTTGTTGTTCACACAGCAAATTTCAGAGTGCAAATAGCCCTCATTGGCTGACTTAGTTGCTATGCCTGTTCATTGGCTGACCTTGTAACAATGTGTCAGCTGAATACCATGGATGCTGGTAGGCAGAGGCAGAATTTTTCTTCTTATTTTTCTCCCCCAAAACTAAGGTGCATCTTATACTCCAAAAAATATGGTACTTAACCATGTTATTTATTTAACAATGGCAGTGATTCACTAGACAACTGTTGCAAGAAAGGTTATAAAATGGACAAAAATCATTTAACAACTGTCTAGCTTAGGAACATAAATTTTGGACTCAATTGTGGCCAAAAGACATTGACTACCTGACGTATTGGACAACACAACCCCTTTTTTATTCCCCAGGACCCCACCGGCTCTTGTTTATATGGTGTCTTCATTCTCACAGAAACAAATTTCAAATGATTAAAATAGAATAATATAACTGATGTAATGATTTCCCCTCAAACTTTAAATATCTAAAGGGCTGTCATTATGTCACCCCCCTCCACTTTACTATGTTTTTTTGTGATTAAGAAATAATGATTTCCAATGAGCAGTTCCAGCAGAGCAAATGTCATGGCTGTGGGCTTGCATTTCTATTTCATGCTATAACTACTTTATGTAAATGCATATGCCAATTAGACATAAGCCTGAGGGCCTTGGAAAGTTTCCAGTGTGGGCCCGGGGGAAATCCTGTTGCAAAGGATGTGAAAGTAGTTTAGCATAGAAAGCTTGTAGCAGAATGGTTTAATGTAGAATCTATGCTGACAAGGCAAAAAGAGGCAGGCAATCTTGTGGGCTAAATTATAGGGTTGCCAAGGATGTTTTCAATATATTTTTGAACAATACTGTATGAGAAATGGTACTCATCTACATGCCAAAACACTTTCGTACATGTTGTTACATCCATAGGAAAGTGAAACTAGATTAGGAACAAAAAGAATAGGGGAAACATTCAGATAGAAGGGAAAAATCTCAGAATTACTCATTTTTATAGATATTATATGTAATTAATCTCCAAATAATAGAATCATCTAATTTTTTTCTACTTTTGAGTTTCCACCCCCACCCCCATGCTACCTGCATTTAATCGGAGCAATTAAAGGAGGTGTTAATATGATAAATGACTGCTTTTTTTGTATCTCAGTAACAACAGATATTTTGTGAAGAAATGATTGAATTCTCTTCTTGAACTACTTTTAATTTGAGCATAGTAAGTCAGTCCCCTTTATAACTCTGTAGCTTGATCCAAATCTAGGTGCTAGAAAAAAAGTGATTCAACAAATTATAGAGGCATGAAAAAATTCATTTTACTTAATAGTGTCTATGTATTAGTATCCACATCCAACTTTGTATATGTGAATTATAAAATATTAAATAAATGACAAAGTGCATTTCTGTGACAACTGCCCTGCTGGTTATTACAAGTTCTTGCCTAAATTACATCATGAAAATATGCTATTTAAAATAGTATGCTGGTTCACATTAAAATTGGTATTGATTTCAATACAGCATTGATTCTTAAATATCTTTAAGTTATTATTCAGCTTTCAACACCTGTACAAATAGAGTGAAGCTAACATGAGAATTAAGTGATTCTCTTGCTTTTTAGCTTGCTGCTGGAAATACATTTCCATACTTTACCTTGCCAAATCTTCAGGATAATTAGCTTCAATATATATGACTTGTGCCACAGACATATTGTGCGTTTATGTATGTGTGTGTGTATAATAAAATTAGAGTGTCACCAGGGACCTTTCCGGGCAAACAGAAAAGCTATATGCCAAATAAAAAGGGTTAATAACTTTTGCTCATGAACAGTTGCCTATTATTTATTGATATTCCATAATGTGGACCAAGTGTCTGTAAGCATGTATTCTTGATGGGATTTTATGATGAGATTGTCATAGCCCAGTGAATTATATATTTCAAGGACTCTGTTGAGAGAGGCATTCAGCTATCATACTCTGAAAGATCGAAATCAATAGTTACAGTAAGCCATAAATCTAGGATGTTTACATATTATCTCTAAATTTGTAATTCACTACCTGAGTTTATCAGTTTTGGTTTATCTGCTTTAATGATCTTTATTGGATTAGAGTGCTGAGAAATATCATTTTTGTATGCAAAACTATAATCACATTTCCCCAGACATAAATATAAACATATGAAAAGGAGACATGTCATTTTCATTTTATGCAAATATTATATGAATATGGGGAAAACAGAAAATATTCAGATTGTATCTAGAAGTGGAATGCCATCTGTAAACACAATGAAGTCCTATTCCTATCTACCTACAAAGCATCTCCAGATCTGTTCCAGGTGGATGGAGATGAATTTGGAGACATGCAGATGGTAATAGAAAGTAGGAGAAGAAGCTTTATTACACGAATAGGAATCTGGTCATTTAAGACTGAGCCTACCTTTGAAACATGGTGGTTCAGAGGCTAAGATGCTGAGCTTGTTGATCAGAAAGGTCGGCAGTTTGGTGGTTTGAATCCCTATTGCCGCACAATGGAGTGAGCTCCTTGACTTGTCCCAGCTTCTGCCAACCTAGCAATTCGAAAGCATGTAAAAATGCAAGTAAAAAAATAGGAATCACCTTGGTGGGAAGGTAACAGCATCCTGTGTGCCTTTGGCGTTTATTCATGCTGGTCACATGACCACGGAGACATCACTGCCTCTTCGGCTTTGAAATTGAGATGACCACCGCCTCTAGAGTTGGGAACAATGAGCACATGTGTGCGAGGGGAACTTTTACTTTTGAAATAGGTAGTATTTTTGAGAAAGTGTAGGGGGTGAATTGATTCATTCATATTCTGATGAGGTCTTCATTCTGATGAGGTCTTGCATAACGACCTGCCCCCCAATATTCGCACCATCACGGACCTGCGCCTCTTCCGTCGGGAACTCAAATCACATTTTTTCCATCTGGCCGGCCTGGCTTAGAGTTTAATAATGTAAATTTAATTTTAATAGAGAGTTTTATAGTTTTAATCTTTGTAGCACAGTTATATTTATTTAATTTGGTTTTAAATTGTGGATTGTATTTATATGATGTGTATGCTGTTGTTTTTACTTTTTATCTTCTGTGCACCACCCCAAGTCCCATTGTGGAGATGGGGCGGTATAAAAAATTTGAAAATTAAATTAAATAAAATTAAATAATGAAATCCCTCCAAATCAAAATGGAAACATTCGGGAGCTTTATTTAATTAAAGGAGAAATCCACAGACCTACGTCTGGAAAACATAGCCACTTATATTTAGCTGATGGTAAGGGGGCAGAAAGCCTTTGGAAAGGAGAACAAGCTAATGAATAATGGAAGTGTCCTTTTATTAAAACATTTAATAAGATGCAAGATGCAGAAAAACAGCCATATCTAAAAAAAATAATTTTTACATTTATAAAACTTCTTTATTTTTCAGGAGCATCTCGAAAACCTTAGTTGGAGTAGTTTGGTTTATTGAATTCTGTGAGTCTTGAAAATAATGCTGGAGCTCTCAAGAGACTCCTATAAAGATGTATTACATCATAAAGAAAATGAAAGATAGTAACCCACGTTATTAAACTGTCAACATACGTTATATGACAATTTGTCCGCAATCCAGTTCATCTTAAAGCCTTACTGTTGGCTGTAACTTAAAAGAGCAAGGCTATTCAGTAATCATCAAAAGCCTAAGGTACTTTGGACAAAAAAAAAAAGTAATAATTGCTCCACTGTTCCACTGTGAATTTCATTGATTCCTGTACTGCAGTGGCTTACCTCATATATGGAAGGATTCAAATGGATTATGGTTTTAGAAGCTTTTATGAGTTATGCAGTAGATTTCTCATTTTAGAGCAGATTAGTAATGCTTTCTTATAATAGTAATAATGAAAAATAAATAGCAAAGTCTGAACTACGGATATTCAGTGATAAACATGGGGAAACGACATTGCTCTAAAAATGCCACTAATTCAGTATCAGAAAGTGTATCATAATTCTGAAGTGAGAGTGATTAAGGTGTTCCAAGGCAAGCAAGATTGACCTTCCAAATCTGTGTCTGAAGGATTGACATTTGGTTTATGTAAAGATAGAAGCAGAACCCACGAAGCAAAAGAAATAAAATACTCTCCTGAATCAGTAAAAAAACAGTGTATATGGGACATCTACCAGTACAATGCTAATTTCTGCTACACTGAAAGTTCTGTTTTAGGTCTGAAATTCAACTAGTCCTGACATCTTCTTGTGGGAAAATGCTTATTCTATGGCTGCCATATTACAGGGAGTCCTTAATTTATGATGACAGTTGAGTCCAAAATTTCAGCAAAGCCTGAAAGATTATGGGGTCTGCTGATCTAAATTAGCAACATATACAGGCAGTCCTCAACTTACAATAGTTCATTTAGTGACAAAAATTACAACAATACTGAAAAAACCGACTATGACTGTTTTTCATGCATATACCCATTGCAGCATTCCCATGGTCAAATTTAGATGCTTGGCAACTGACTCAAATTTATAATGATTGTAGTTGACCTGGGTGTGTGTGTGTGTGTGTGTCATGTGATCACCTTTTGCAACCTTCTGACAAGCAAAGTCAATGGGGAAGCCAGATTTATTTAACAATTGTGTTACTAACTTAGCAAGGACACTGTTAAGTAACTGATTCACTTAACAACTAACAAGAAAGATCATAAAATAGGGCAAAACTCACTTGTCTCACTTAGCAACAGAAATCTTGGGCTCAATTGTGGTGGTAAGTCAAGGACTACTGGTATTTCTCTTTCATCTTTCCAACTATACATTGACAGTTGTGCAAGTAAGTAGTAGGACATAATGGAACTTAAAGTCATAAAGGACAGTTTTCTTTGCAATTTACTTCAAACGTTTGGTTAGATCAGGTGTCTAAGCAATCTGCCCCCCTTTTTAGGAGAACCAGAATGATTATGAAGATTACCCAATTCCTCTACATAAAATAGCAAATCTAACATTTCCACAAGTTTTTCAGAAATCCCAAGTAATATACCAAGTAACACCCTAAATGAAATTCATTTGATATTAAAAGTAAAGTATGTTATGTTTTTGGCATGTTATTCTTCAACAACTCTCAGGGGAAGAACTTTATGACGCATATATAAAAATAATAAATCACTGAGAAGCAAAACTTTTAGAGGCAAAGTTATTTACAGTTTTCCAAAGATGTACTATGGTTGAATATCTGGTGCTAATGAAAAATTATAGCATTCAAAGCATTCCTGCTAGGAGAATTACTTATAAGGTATATATTTAAAATTCCCACCTTGAAAAAAATTCCAAGATTTCTGCTTATATAACTTCAGAAGGCCTTGGTATATTATTCAAGGAAATGGGAAAGAAAGAAAGAAAGAAAGAAAGAAAGAAAGAAAGAAAGGAAGGAAGGAAGGAAGGAAGGAAGGAAGGAAGAAAGAAAGAAAGAAAGAAAGAAAGAAAGAAAGAAAGAAAGAAAGAAAGAAAGAAAAAGAAAGAACTGGATCATTCATTTCTTTTCTTAGTGTTTGCATTTTGAGCACCACTTTTCCTTCTTAGCCAACTATAATAGTTATCTGAACATTCCTATTTTCATTGACTAGCAATTATGATATATATTAAAAAAATGAGGACAATGTTGATATAAGCTTTACTTATGAAGTTTTCTTCATAAGTACATACAGTTTTGTTGCACAGGCTGGTAAAAGTCAAGCTTGTGGTATTTAGTATCATTTTCCCTTGATCAATGTTTATATCATATAGAATAGAATAAAATGATAGAATTGGATCGGACCTTGGAAGTCTTCTAGTCCAACCCCCTACTCAGGCAGGAAACCCTGTATCATTTCAGACAAATGGTTTTCCAATCTGTTGTTAAAAAATTCCAGTGTTTTAGAATTTACAATTGCTGGAGGCAACTGGTTAATTGTTCTAACTGTCAGGAAATTTCTACTTAGTTCTATGTTGCTTCTGTCCTTGATTAGTTTCTATTCACTGCTTCTTGTCCTGTCCTCAGGTGCTTTGGAGAATAACTTGACTCCTCCTTCTTTGTGGCAGCCCCTGAGATATCGGAACACTGCTATCATGTCACATTTAGTCCTTCCTTTCATTAAATAATGAATATATCTACTCAGAGTATCATGTTTCCATTGACATTAATAATATTACATATATAAAGAGCATTTACAAAAGCACTTTCTTCATATATTATTTATATTGATCGAGGAAATATTTCTAAGCACATCCCAGATCAAATTATAAGGTGCCAAAATAACAGGAAACAAAAAGGTGACCTGCGTATAAGAAAGGTGATAAAACATTATCAAAACAAAAACTGGGCTTTGATGCTAAACAGGATGAAAAAATGTCAGTATCTGGGATTAGAATCTCAGGATGGCAGGCTAGATTGGGAGATTGAAAAAGGACCCAGAAAGACCACAGAGACGTCCACAGGCTATAATCCAAAAGGTCAAGATAGCAGCCACACAAGTACAACTGAACCTCTGGCTGACTACTCTCTTTATTTTTCTTCTTGTTGGGGAAAAAAAAGAATAGAAATCACAAATGGAATGGAAGGCCTGGATTTGAGACAAAAACATAAATTTGGCACTATTATAGGGAAAAAACTAAAAATGGCAGGGGATCGGGTCTGTTATTGAAATGCTGCCTTTATATTGACAGCCATAGGTCTGCATAACATGGCTTTCTGATTTTTCTCTTTCAGAAGAGTGTCTCTGCAGAACAATTAACAATTTGGAAACTCTCCAAATTAATATTGTTGTTGCTATAAATAGAGAAGTGGAGGCACTGTTGCCATGCCAAGATGCTTAAAGAGACAGAGAGTCTATGATCTCTGAGTAGCTGATATTACTGGCGCCTGCTGAGAGAGTTTAACCCGATTCTCCAATCCATTTGTGGTCTGGGGAAATGCTCTGACTTAGAGCTTGCCAGCTCCTGTGACTGTGGATGGAAACCTTACCTCAACGTGAAAGCCCACATGCTACAAAGTCTTGCCTCTGGATAACCGTCCCAGGAGTAAATTAGATCTTATCATTTATGGAGGGTTTCAGAAGAAAACATTTGCTTTCTTGGTCAGGAAGGAGGAAGTAGTGATGGGGTTTCATATCCTGCAACAATCATTGTAAAGTAGCAGAAAAAGGTGGCTTTCAGAAATCAGGCCAAGAGCTGGCAGCTCTATTAAATGATGATTCAGGCCTGTTAATTGAATGCAATGCCTTGCTGCACAAAATATGAGAGTTATGAATGATAGGACTTTACATCTCAAACAGTCATCAAAACTGGACTCACTGGATGGCTGCATAGCACAGAAGAGTCTTGCCTGCTATGACATCATCCATATTTTTGTAGCTGGGAACTGATAAGCCCTTAGAGCAGGGGTGTCCAAACTTGGGAACTTTAAGACTTGTGGACTTCAACTCCCAGAATTCCCCAGCCAGCATAGCTGGCTGGGGAATTCTGGGAGTTGAAGTCCACAAGTCTTAAAGTTCCCAAGTTTGGACACCCCTGCCTTAGAGAAAAAACTTAAAATACCAGTGTTTGAAGAAAGATTTCTTCCACCCCCCAACCACTTCACAGCATCATTTGCTATTTTTAATACATTGAAACTATTCATAAATGTGACCAAATAGGCAGTTTTCCACAACAAAGCAAAAGTTTGGAGAAAATAGTTGTGAGCTGCTTTCCTATTTGTGCTGTGGTTTTGAACCACTTTGTCAAAATCATGTGTTTCAGTTTAAAACAGTTTATAACTTAATTGCATTCTATATAAGAAAGGCAAAACACGAGTTCTATTTACCCTTGACAGGGAACGAAATATAAAATTATGTTAGGAAAACACTAAACTGTTTTGTGACAGCTATTTTGAATCTCTGAGCAAGCTTGAACAGAGATAAAGGCAAACATAGCATTTGAGGAAGCTCAGGAACAATTTCATTTTACACTTTCATGAATGGGCTGGGGTGAATTCAAAGCAATACAATTGCTTGGCTCAACATTAGTTTGCATGAGGGCATCGCATATTTCAAGAAATGCTCCATTGGGCCTTTTCAGACCAGGGATGGGAGAAGCGAGAGATTTGCAAAGACATTTAACTAATTAAGCCAATTAAAGCATTCCTTTCAGTTGGCAGTAAAGTGTCCTGAGGTATGGAGGAAATTCTAACAGATCCTGTGAATTATTAGGGGTAGGAGGTGCAAAAGATTTTTTCCCCTAGTTGGGGAAAAGAATTCTAGAAAATCAGTTAGCAATTTTTCAGAACATTAATTGATATTCAGACGAGCAAAAGTGTAAAAACACTGCTCAGGGATTTCAGGGTAAGCTGCAAAAACACATTGAGGGGAACAACATTCAGCAAAGTGGCAGTGATCTTTTCCATATTTTAGTCAAAAAGATTTGCCTGCTTCTTCTTCATACTGCAATTTTTGAATAAATATTGTGCCAGGATAGGTTAACCTAATAACAACAATATAACTGCTGGGTTAAGCACGCTGAAAAGATATGGCGCATTCCTTTTGTTTGTTATCTCCATAAATAAAATTTGCTGATGAAGGGGTTCATTAGCTTTTGCATTCATGGAATAGGGGAGGGAGGCTCCTGGAGTCCCCATTTCAGCTTGCAGGATTTTTCATGCCTCCCAAATGCTGGAACTGTTGCTAAGTATATACTGTAGCAAACGTGTTAAAAATAATTGTGTTGATGTACTGAAGCCATTTGCTGGAATAAGTGAAGACTGAAAACCTCCTGATAATCTTCCCTTTGTTTAACCCCTTGGTGACCACCTTGGATGAACCAGACAAATGGCAATGGTATTTTTCCATTTGAGACAAAAAAAGGGGGGAATTAAACAGTGACAGCTCTGAGCATTTGTTGCTATTTGCTTCCTGAACCTCAATAACATAGATCCTCCTGTATTTTTGTCAGTTATGTACTATATTGGGCATGGGCATATGTGCAACAGGCTCCCCTTGGATACAACAGGTGGTTTAGCTGCTGTCAACTGGCCTTGGCACAATGCCCTTCTTAGTATTAAAGAAAAAAAGCACCAAGAAAGGCTTTGGGCTGAAGCCAGACTAAGTTTTGCTATCTGCTTAGATTTCATCGAAACCCATCATCCCTGTTAGTTAGGGCAATTTTTCAACTTGATTATACATTGCAGCACATTATTCCTTTAGCCTGGTTGTTGCTAATGGTTTCAATGGTTGTTGGATTCATTCTTCATTGTAGATTGCTTGAATACCTTGCCTTGCTTGATTATAGATTGCATTAAAAGCAAGTTCAGAGTGATTGTGTCCATGCCGTGCAGAATTGGTGGAGATAGAGGCCTTCACTTGAGTACCTTACTTACTACTTGGTGTGATTGAAGTACTGTAAAAGCAGGATGTTCCATCAGGATACCATGTAAGAGTTCAGGAAGCACAGTGATTATAATGCATTATTGCAGGCAAATTCTGCCCGCAGTCTGCAGTTTGATTCTGATAGGCTCAAGGTTGACTCAGCCTTCCATCTTTCCAAGGTCAGTAAAATGAAGATTCAGATTGTTGTGGACAATATGCTGACATAGTATACTGCTCGGAGAGTGCTCTAAAGCACTATGGAGTGGTATATAAGTCTTATTGCTATTGCTACATAAGGATACTGGTTATACCCATTCTTTGACCTAATGCCTGGCATATTCATTGAATGATGACCACTTAGACCCTGCATTCTATAGATTGAATAAACCATGTTGGTTAAGATTCCTTGGTTGTTTTAATCAATAATAATAAAAATAGTACATGATAATAAAATAATATCAACCAATATGCCAGTGTCTGAAATAGGAGTGCACTTTATTTAGTGGGCAATTTATGTATCTGTCTTCCTTTCCCCATTTCTTCCAGCATGCATTCAATCTCTCCAGCCTTAAAGGGATAGATAAAGTACAACAGAATAAGACATTAATAACTGAGCCTGCACTTTTTCTGCTGTGAAGGCAGCTTTCCCTAAGTACCTGGTTGATCTCCGCAGCAGCATATCCTTGTTTCAGAGATTAAGCCATGCCTGTCTAAGTTCAGATGGCTTTATAAATCCAAGGAGATGAATGTAGTTTCACTGTATTTTTATTGGATTTCTGCTTGGGATGAATCCAACAATAACCAGCTTTTGAGAATAAAATGCTGTATCAGAAAAATCCTGCTTTGCAACAGCAGCACCAGCAGGGGAAAAAATCTTCCTAAGAAACGACTGATTTCACAACTGTGTATCCCCCTTCCTCCAGTCTGGCCTATGTCTTTTGGAGACAGGTGACTGGCATCTCTGCAATATCCATTGGCATCCCTTCCACATCCTGCCTAGGTTTCTTTTTTTAAATTCTTCTGATTATCTTAATGCTGGAAGCAGAATTAGCTTCCATTTCCCCAACCAGGGGACAGTGGCAGGGGATGGACATTGCTGCATTGGCTTTATGAAATCCATTTCTAATGAAATGGATATGAGAACTGACCATCAATAGCATTTAACAAATTTAGTACAGTTTTCTGTTAAGCAGGGAGTCTATACATCGTTATTTAGCAGGTCTTAAAAAATATGTGTGAATGTGAGAAATATTGTCATGCCTTTTTATTGGAAGGCATACAATATAGTGAAAAGGCTTGAATCATCAAATGTTGTGCAGGAACAGGGTTGATATTTGCTGCAGTAAGAACAATATATGAAGGAAATAAAGCATATATAAGAATAAATGGGATACTTATTGATTGAAGAGCAAGCAAATAAGGCAAGAATATGTGAACTCTGTTTTTTGTTTAATGTGGTTAGAGGGCAAATTACAAATAAACAATTATGTAACAAATACTCATGAAGATTTTGGAGATGTATCGGTTGGAGCCATGTGTACTTGTTTTTATTACAATAATACAATACAATAGCAGAGTTGGAAGGGACCTTGTAGGTCTTCTAGTCCAACCCCCTGCGTGGGCAGGAACCTTATACCATTTCAGACAAATGGCTATCTAACATCTTTTTAAAGACTTCCAGGGTTGGGGCATTCACAACTTCTGGAGGCAAGCTGTCCCAGAGGTTAATTGTTCTAACTGTCAGGAAATTTCTCCTTAGTTCTAAGTTGCTTCTCTCCTTGATTAGTTTCCACCCATTGCTTCTTGTCCTGCCCCCAGGTGCCTTGGAGAATAGTTTGACTCCCTCTTCTTTGTGGCACCCTCTGAGATATCGGAACACTGCTATCATGTCTCCCCTGGTCCTTCTCTTCATCAAACTAGACATACCCAGCTCCTGCAGCCGTTCTTCATATGTTTTAGTCTCCAGTTCCCTAATCATCTTGGTTGCTCTTCTCTGCACTCTTTCCAGGGTCTCCATGTCTTTTCTACATCGTGGCGACCAAAACTGTATGCAGTATTCCAAGTGTGGCCTTACCAAGGCACTATACAGTGGCATTAACACTTCACGTGATCTAGATTCTATCCCTCTGTTTATGCAGCTTAGAACTGTTGGCTTTTTTGGCAGCTGCTGCACACTGCTGGCTCATATTTAAATGGTTGTCCACTAGGATTCCTAGATCCCTCTCACAGTTGCTACTATTGAGCAAGGTACCACCTATACTGTACTTGTGCATTTGGTTTTTCTTGCCTATATGTAGGACCTTACTTTTTTCACAATTGAATTTCATTTTATTAGATAGTGCCCAATGTTCAAGATTGTCTAGATCCTTCTGTATCTTAAGCCTATCTTCTGGAGTGTTGGCTATTCCTGCCAGCTTGGTGTCGTCTGCAAATTTGATGAGTTCCCCATTTATCCCCTCATCCAAATCGTTGATGAAGATGTTAAAGAGTACTGGGCCTAAAACAGAGCCTTGGGGGACTCCACTGCATACTTCCTTCCATGTAGATGCAGTTCCATTGAGGACTACACGTTGAGTGCGGTTGGTCAGCCAGTTGCGAATCCATTTGGTGGTGGTGCTGTCTAACCCCAATTTTCTACTTTATCTAATAGTAGGTTATGGTCTACTTTATCAAATGCCTTACTGAAGTCCAGGTAAATTATATCAACAGCATTCCTCTGGTCCACTGATTTTGTCACTTTGTCAAAGAATGCAATTAGATTCGTCTGGCATGATCTGTTTTTGACAAACCCATGTTGGCTTTTGGCTATTACTTTGTTTGCTTCTAGGTGTTCACTTATTTGTTGTTTAATTATCTTTTCCAGAATCTTTCCTGGTATTGAGGTCAGGTTGATGGGTCTATAGTTTCCTGGATCTGTTTTTTTTCCTTTTTTGAAGATGGGAACCACATCAGCTCTTTTCCAGTCTTCTGGCAGTTCCCCGGTGCTCCAGGATCTCTGAAAGATATAGTTCAGTGGTTCTGAGATCTCGTCTGCCAGTTCCTTCAGAACCCTGGGGTGTAATCCATCCGGTCCTGGTGATTTGAACTTGCCCAGGACAGACAGGTGCTCACTTACCATTTTCTTCCCTATTTCAACTTGTGTTCCTAATCTGATTTTTGTGGTGCTGTTTTTGATTGGTTGGACTGTTTTATCCCTTTGTGTAAAGACAGATGCAAAAAAAGAGTTAAATAGTTCTGCTATAATTCTGCTGTTAGGAGTGCATCCTAACTATATGTAGTAGCATCTATATACTACTAAAATTGTCATGACCTTTAACTTTGTGAAACAGTGCGTCATAAGGCATCATTTTTTTTTGAACTAAGGTACCTCAAATGGATTAACGTACATAATATGTCGAAAACGTAGGACCCATGACTCCCGAAGGAATGAATTTGGGAAAATTGTGGCTGCTTCAGTGCTACTGGCTGCTACTATGGTAATGTGATCAATGCTCTGTGGCAGTTTCAATGTTCTCCATGTTGTCAATATTTTCAGTGTTGTGTGGCAGTTTCTCAGCCAGTCTCACAATCCCTTGATTCTTCCCCCACCCACCCAGCAACAACCACTTACCTGCTGGAAAGGGAAGGAAAGATTTCTGATGCTCTCTGCCAGATTTCCACAAAGAAACTCAATGGGAAAGTCTTTGAGGAAGTAAGAAGTTGTTCTTTTGCCCCCTCTCCCCAACAGATCATTCTGTTTTTCTATTTAGGTAAGGAAATATCTCAGAAATGATGACTCAGTGGGGCATGGATTGTCTTGTTCTTATTAGAAATATTTACAATTATTATTTTGCTGACAAATGCTAGCTAACCCTTTTGATGTTTAAATGTTAAATGTTAAAATAATCTAAATAAAAAAGAAGAGATCAAGAGTGCAATAGAACCTTGCAGTTGCTTGAAAAAACCTTCTTTGTAGATGTATTCAGTACTGGGTGCCTACTAGTTCTGATCAATTTGGCCGAACTGGTAGTGGTTTGGTGCCACGCTCCTGAACTAGTTCTCCTACAGTGCCGCCATCTTGATTTTTGGTTCCGCGCTTCTGCAGAACAATTTCCATTGCACAAATTTATTTATTTATTTATTAACATTTTGCGCATGCGCAGACCTACTTATGTGCAAATGTGCACGCGTGCAGAGCGTGCGTATGGTATGCACATGCAAAAGTTTTTTGTGCACTGAACTGGCAGTAATGCTGACAGCAACCCACCCTTGGATGTATTAGTATATATATGTTGCATACTGGATACCCATGTTCTAATTTCTTCCAGTATTCTCTCTGACTTGGCTACTATTTACTTAAGAATACAAGATAGCACTGGTGGACAAAACATGGATCTCCAAAGCTGCTACTGACCTAAGGAGATTATAATTTATTTATTTATTTATTTATTTATTTTATTAAATTTATACCCCGCCCTTCTCCTTGTTAGGAACCAGGGCGGCGCACAGGCATCTTAAAAACACAAAATACAATAAATGTCAATTAAAATATAATTAAATTCATTAACCCGTGCTAAAAAACCCAATATTAAAAACCCTACCAAATTACAAATTTCCTTAAAAAGTCAGAAACGGGGGGCTATCCTAGGCCGGCTTGTTGGAATAAGTACGTCTTAAGACATTGGCGGAAGAGGCGGAGGTCCAAGATTGTGCGAAGGTCGGGGGGTAGGTCGTTCCAGAGGGCCGGGCCCGCCACAGAGAAGGCCCTTCCTCTGGGTGTCGCCAACCGGCATTGCCCGGCCGACGGCACCCGAAGAAGACCCTCTCTGTGGGAGCGGATCGGGCGAAGGGATGTATGGGGCAGGAGGCGGTCTCGTATATAGCTAGGCCCCGAGCCATGGAGCGATTTAAAGATGGTCATCAATACCTTGAAGCGCACTCGAAAGGCCACAGGCAGCCAGTGCAGCTCGCGCAGGAGAGGTGTTACGTGGGTTTGCCTTGGGACACCCATAATCACCCGCGTGGCCGCATTCTGTACTAACTGTAGCTTTCGAGTGCACCTCAAGGGAAGCCCCATGTAGAGAGCGTTACAGTAATCCAGCCGGGACGTCACAAGTGCTTGAGTGACTGTGCGAAGGGCTCCCCGGTCCAGTAAGGGGCGCAACTGGCGTATCAGGCGTACCTGATAGAACGCCCCCCTGGCCACGGCTGCCACATGGTCCTCCATGGACAGCCGGGAATCCAGGAGGACGCCCAAGTTGCGCGCCCTCTCCACGGGG
This sequence comes from Rhabdophis nuchalis, assembly GCA_039707465.1. NCBI lineage: Eukaryota > Metazoa > Chordata > Lepidosauria > Squamata > Natricidae > Rhabdophis > Rhabdophis nuchalis. Next base: position 189,207,883 of record CM077644.1, read on the forward strand.
GCCAGTTGTTCGCCCCCAATGGCCAGAGTTGGACTTATCTGGCTGAACCGGGGTGTCGGAAACCACAGCCACTCGGTCTTGGACGGGTTGAGCTTGAGTTTGTTACTACCCATCCAGATCCGTACGGCCTCCAGACACCGGGACAGCACCTCGACGGCATCATAATAGTGATGATATATAGGAAGGTAAGTAGATAGATATTATTGAAACATATTAAACTGTCTATAGTACACAAAACAGTGAGTAAAATATACTATATCTTATCTGCTGCATTTCCATCGTACCTGCAAATCTACACACTGAAACCTTATATAAATTAAGCCAATTACTTTTCAGTCTTACCCATCACTAGGGAGCAATTTACCCTTATGTCTCCACATAGCTTTTGACCTCTTTCCTCAAAGATCCATGTCTTTGAGATGTCTATTACTGCAATGACATTTAAAGGATAAGCTCCAATCTGTAAATGTCTGGAAATAGTAAGATGTAGGCATTTTGGGGGTGTGTTTTTTCCCCCTCTTCACTAATCATCATCATACCAAAGTATCTGGTACGAAAGTGACTCAATCAAGAGTCAATTTGAGCAGCACACAGCATGTGATAATCCAAAATGGGAACAATCTGGCAGCTCCATTTGACATTTAATGTCTTAATACATCTGTTTGCATTCATGTAACAAGTGCAGTGACAAATAAAAAAAATGACCTAGAAGGAGTCTTTAAAAAGAAGGAGAAAAAAAACCCTTTTCAGAATGTATAGATTACTATTTTAAAATAATAAAAAAAATCTAATTCCTTGACAGAATCTTTACTGCATATCAAATAAAATACCGTCATGTGGAAGAATCCACCATTAATTTGGTATAAAGAACCTAATCTTGGTTTTAACTGATGGATTATTTTTTACATGAAAACTATTCTGCTTCTAGCTGCCTAATTATTTCAGCAAAATAAACAACATAATGTCACATTTAAGGAAATCACTCAGTCGCAAGAAGGAAGAGCTATTTCATCTTAGGGCAGGGGTGTCCAAACTTGGGAACTTTAAGACTTGTGGACTTCAACTGGGATAATGAAAGGCCTTTGATGATGTTGAAGCATGCCAGAAACCAGATATACTAAAAAGCAACAAAACAAAACAAAATAGTTAGTAGAAACAGCTAACAACAAAACAACAAAATATTTTTTTCAAAAGATAACGTGACACAAATTCTGAGAACACAGGACTTTAAAAACACAATGATGATATCAGAATTCAGCATAATTCCAGGGGTTTTCTCAGGCTGCTTTCAAAGATCGACCTTTGTAATTATCTAGGTTTGTTATGATCACTGCCCTGAACTGGTATAATTCACTTAACCCAGGGATGTCCAAACTTGGGAACTTTAAGACTTGTGGACTTCAACTCCCAGAATTCCCCAGCCAGCTATGCTGGCTGGGGAATTCTGGGAGTTGAAGTCCACAAGTCTTAAAGTTCCCAAGTTTGGACACCCCTGTCTTAGGGGGACAAAATGCCTCATGATTTTTCAGTTTCCTTGTGTAAAGAGCTGTTGCAAAAGGCAACATTTGGGCTGTTTGAATTGTATACTCAGTCTTTATTTGGACCTCTGTTTTGAAATGTTCGCCTTCACCAGCTGTTGCTGCTCCTTTTCATAAGCCACACTTTTCCTGGCACATCACACCATGCTGGAAGCTGTCTCTAACAAATGTGCCAGCCTTTTACTATTGAATCTACTGGAGTGGTAGGAGGTTTTTAATGTTGTGAATTGCTTGTAGCTACTCAGATGGCAGGGGAGGGGGGGGAGAATGGCTTGCAAACTCTACTTGCCAACTGATAGCTGATCATATTGGCTGAATATTAGCAATTCCTTTAACCCTTCCAACCAAATATCTAAGTCCTGACTTTTGGTTATATTATTAACTTAACAAAGAGTTAGGAAAATCTTGTGAATGCTGAAAGTTCCATTCTTGATCCAAGATACCATGCTAATGATAAGATTTGTCCAGTTCTCTTTAGTTGCTGTCCAGTACATTGAAATATTTCCAAGTTCTACATAGTATTCATTCTGATAACCATGCATACACATTAATGTATCAAAATACAGAGCTCTTTTGTATGATGAAGTATCGATAGAATGTCATGCAAAGAGCCTCATGTAAATATCAGCAGAAACAATGTGCAGGATGCAATCTGGGTTGGTTACTGGGACCAGGCCCCAGATTGGATCCTGCAACCTTATCCTGGGACACATGCATTCACTTTCATTCATGAGAAACAATTTTCTCATGCCATTCTTTACACAAAGTTACCATATTTGCCTTGGCAGGGCAAGGATGGGTCAAGTGGGGTGCTATACATTTTTTTTTTCTAAGCACAAGGTATTTTTGTATCATGTGCTACTGAAAGAAGAGATGGACATGATTAAATAATTTAAAATTTTAATCTTGGAACATCTTGGCAAGGTTTTAGGAAAGGGTTCTTGAGACTTAAGCCATTTTAAATTTATTGCGGAAGTACAGGTAATATAGCTGCAGTGTTTTATTCTTAAATAGAAAAAAGACAATTTTAGAAGGGCAACCAGAATCAGATGATTGGTGAAAGAAAGAAATATGTAAATAGTTTTCTCTCCTGTTTGTAAAAATTGTTCCTCCAGAAATTCACCCCATATATAATTGCCAATAAATATTTGCTCGCTTGTATATACAAATGAAGAATAAGCTATATCTATTAGTATTCATGCACTAAAAATATTGCTTTTAATATTATTGGAGCAATTTGCAAGTTTTTGAGTCTCAGAGATCTGAAAATATCCTGTGTATAAATATAAAATTATGTGAGTCCTCCATAACATTTTTCAAATCATCAGTATTGGTGTGATTTGTTAAGCAAATCTAAAAATTCAATGTGCATTATATGATATATATTTTTTTTTAATGTTTCACATAGATTTATTGAGAAAATTTGATAAATGACATAGACTTTGACAAGTATAGAGAGATTTTTGATCTTGCTACCCTACATTGAAAAGCACAGCATTATTCTCAACACTATTTTTGTGGACAGACCAGGAAATACATGCAACTCATTTTTCAAAAGCACCATAAACTTGCATATCAGAACAAATACATTCATAAGCAATGACATCTCCTAATAAATCAACTGGGTCTTTCACAATAAATCTTTTCAATCATCTGTTCCATGTATTTGCTATATCTTTGAAGCAGCGAGTAGTAAGATACTGTTAATGCAACCTTCAAAGACTTGATTCCCGGCTGTCACACAGCTGTTAATATTAAAATGTACTTTGTGATATAGAATTCCTGCTTTAGTGGAGGGACATAACTCATGAACATAGCAGAGGACTCCTTCCAAAAGTCACCAAGGCTAAATTCATATAGTCTTTTGAATAGAATTTCTCTGAACTGTAAATTTCTATATTTGTCTGAAGTGTTACAACTGTAACTTTGCATTTATTATGCTCGCATTTATTATGTGTGCTTGCTTGCATAGATATATGTACATTACACACACACACACACACACACAAATTATCATAATTGAATTGCTATTTGAAAAATAAGTTAAAATGAAATTAACATATCCCATTTGTTCACTTTGGGAGAAGACATCGCAGGTTTTTTTTTTTTAAAGTCTCTTACATTTATACTATTTACGATACAGCCACTCTGAAAACTCAATGTTTTTTAGTTACCAGACTAGACGCTAATTGTTTCATTCAATAATGGACAAAGTATACATTCATGAATAAATTTGTTATGCCCATCTTTTCAGAATAGTTTAGCATGGACATAAAAGACTATTTTCAAATATAGCATATTTCCAGATTGCCAGTCTTTTAATTGCTTGTGTCAAGTGATTTTATTATTGAATTGAAACAGGGTTTAAGTGGGCTGAATGTTTTAGTCAAGATTCTTCCCTCCCTTCTTTCCTAATGAGAAGTAATACATAGATACACAATTATAGTTTACCTTTTCTAGTCAATAGAAGAAAGGCCATCAAGAAAGGCCATCTTAGGCCATCAATACTATTATTTTCGCTTGTAAAGAAGTGTATTGTCCTGTTCCCTCATTCCATAAAACTACATCTGAATACTTTCCTCTCACTGTAAATATATAATTAAAAAGCATTGCATTGCTATCACGGGTGTAGGTATGCTGGCATTGCTTGCTTCGGGTATTTTCCCGTGTATAAGGCATGGAAATGTTTTTGCAACGTTTCGACAAGATCTCACTTGTCATCGTCAGGCCTCAGTCACAGACCAAAGCCTGATGATGACAAGTGAGATCTTGTCGAAACGTTGCAAAAACATTTCCATGCCTTATACACGGGAAAATACCCGAAGCAAGCAATGCCAGTATATATATATATATATATATAATTATGCCAGCATATATAATTATGCCAGCTATGCCATCTATGCCAGCATATATAATTATATATAATTGTGAATGTGTGTGTGTGTGTGTGTTAGTTTTATGAGCTGATCAATAAATTTAAATTTGAGAGACCAAGATAGATCTATTTCGAGCTTATTAGCTCTCATCAGTTGGCCACACCCCACTGGGATTCGAACCGGGGCTGCAATGCAACCAAGGCAGAAGCCTAGCACTACAGCCTAACCAGGCTCTACCCATTACATCAGCTAAGACAGGAGTATTTAGTATAGATAATTGTTTTCACAACTTCCTGTTAGGGCCCCATTAAGGGAGGAGTCATGCATTGCAGCCCTGGTTCGAATCCCAGTGGGGTGTGGCCAACTGATGAGAGCTAATAAGCCCGAAATAGATCTATCTTGTTCTCTCAAATTTAAATTTATTGATCAGCTCATAAAACTAACACACATATCTAAAAATTTTTTTTACACAATGTAATTTCATGGTTCTCTATCTAGATGGTCTCTGGTGATGAGCCGAAAGGCAGAGAGGGAAACAGTATGTCTCCTCCCTTAATGGGGCCCTAACAGGAAGTTGTGAAAACAATTATCTATACTAAATACTCCTGTCTTAGCTGATGTAATGCGTAGAGCCTAGTTAGGCTGTAGTGCTAGGCTTCTGCCTTGGATGCATTGCAGCCCCGGTTTGAATCCCAGTGGGGTGTGGCCAACTGATGAGAGCTAATAAGCTCAAAATAGATCTATCTTGGTCTCTCAAATTTAAATTTATTGATCAGCTCATAAAACTAACACACACACACACACACACACATATTCACAATTATCAAATTTATTTTTCTTTCTTTCTTTGTTTCCATCCATCCATCCTTCCTTCCTTCCATCCATCCATCCATCCAATTTCTAACCAACCATTTCATGCAACCCATTCCAATTACCAATAACTATACTGTATATACACAAACACACACAGAAATACATGAAAATATACACACCTATTGTTTAGATCTAATATCCCAAATCTATCCCAAAGTTTCATGCTCAGTCTGGGAAACCTTCTACTTTAGAGAAGAAAGTAAACAGCTGGAATACATCATCAACAACAAAAATCATTGATCAATCTTCTTGCATCCAATAGCAAGATGGTACTAAGTTCCATAGGATGCACCAGTCGCCACAAAAGTTGGCATGAGTTAACATGCCAGATAAGGTTCCTTAGCTAATGTACCACACAGTTGCTGAAATAGTCAGCTGTTATAGTCCACTGCCAAGTGACTTATGTTCTACTCAGCAGGTGTAGTGGTTCTAAATATCCACATAAGTAGCAATGAATGCAGTCAGATAGCTGAAAGAATGCAAGAAATTCAGATTCTCAGGTGTTTGGGCTTTACAGACCTGGTTTGGATCAACTTTAATTCCTTCAATAAGGACATCACTTAATATAACAATAGCATCAAAACTAAAGTGGTATTTACTTTTGTCTAGATCAAGCCCTCTTTTATAGAATCGCTCAAAAACTGTTGTCAGTCTATCACAGAGCTCTTCAGTTGTTGCTGCATAGGTGATGACATCATCCATAGCGCAGACCATACCAGAAAAGCATTACAAGGTAGAGTTTATTCCCTTTCAATAAGTTTTGAGAGTCCATATAAAATTTTACAGTGCTTATAATAACTGAGATACATTTTAAAGGTTGTCAAATAAATTCTGGTATTACTTCAACTTGCAAAAGTTGGTAACATGCAAAGTATTAATTGTTACTCCTGCTCCACAGTTTTATTTTCTGTTCTCAGATTGATTCATACGAAGATGGTTTCCCTTAATATTGCTTTTTGATATAATCAATACATTGAAATTTCTTTTTTTTTTAAATTTATGTATTAACTTTATGTATTTAAAGAACATGTATTGACTGTGTGGAGCTGTCATAAATCATAAATGTTGTGTTTGCAATAGATTAATTGGTTTTCAGAGAAGTTTCAGGATATGAAATTTCAGAAAACATGTCTAGAGTGATCCTGGAGAAAAATAATTAATCGTACTGAACACAAGTTAAGAGCTTTTGCTAAGAAATACATCATGGTGATATCAGAGGCAAAATGGAATTATTTTACTGTCTGCCATCTAGCACAGAGGTGGGTTCCTACTGGTTCGGACCAGTTCGGTTGAACTGGTAGTAACTTGGCAGTAACTTAAAGATGTTAAGATTCTACAAAAAAGTGCAGAGAAGAGCATCTAGGATGATTAGGGGACTGGAGACTAAAACATGAATAATGGTTACAAGAACTGGCTATGGCTAGTCTAGTGAAGAGAAGGACCAGGGGAGACATCATACCGGTGTTCCAATATTTGAGGGGCTGCCACAGACAGGAAGGGACCAAGCTATTTTCCAAGGCACCTGAAGGCCAGACAAGGAATAATGGATGGAAAGTGATTAAGGACAGATTTAACCTAGAAATGAGAAATTTTCTGGCAGTGAGAACAATCAGCCAATGGAACATCTTACCTTTGGAAGCTGTGGGAGCTTCATCACTGGAGGCCTTCAAGATAAGATTGGACTGCCATTTGTCATAAATGGTGTAGGACCTCCTGCTTGGATGGGGGGTTGAACTAGATGAGCTACAAGGTCCCTTCCAACTCTGTTAATCTGTTATTTTATCTGTCTTTTGGGATTATAGCACTGCACTACAGTCATCATCATGACTATCATCACCATCACCACCATTACTATAGGTAAAGGTAAAGGTTCCCCTCACACATATGTGCTAGTTGTTCCCGACTCTAGGGGGCGGTACTCATCTCCATTTCAAAGCTGAAGAGCTGTTATAAGGCATCTACGTGGTCATGTGGCTGGGATTGCCAAATGCTGAAGGAACATGGAATGCTGTTACCTTCCCATCAAAGGTGGTTCCTATTTTTCTACTTGCATTTTTACACCCTTTGAACTGCTAGGTTGGAAGAAGCTGGGATAAGGAACAGGAGCTCTATCTGTTACACAGCGCAAGGGATTCGAACTGCTGAATTGCCGACCTTCTGATCAACAAGCTCAGCATCTTAGCCACTGAGCCACCACGTCGCAACCATTACTAGAGTCATGTATAAATATGTCCAGTTTCACAAGTCAAAGTCTCTGGTTCAGATGCTAATTTAATTAACGATAGATGACATGGCCATAATTTGTTACTCGCCTTTTTTGTAGGAAACGTCAGATAGCACAACAAATTCCATACATCATCACAACACCTATTGCTCAGTAAGTACAACATGAACAGATTCTACAGGACCCTTAAGCCTTGGAAGAAAATAAGATGCTATTTATTCTTCTGACTGAATACTAATGTTTGTGCATGACCAAAGAGCATTTCTGTGAACTGTGGCATTCTGGCATAAGGCTAAATAAGAGGAAGATCCAATTTAATTGGGAACATTCAGTAGATGAATATTAAGTACCGCACTGTATTTCAGTTCCATAATGTGCTTTATAAAAATAGCAACATAATCAAGTAGAACTGATCAGCAGCCACTTAGTCTGTGCTATGCCCCCAAAGTCTATTTTAAATTGCAGATTGAAATACCCTGTGAATAATATTCATATTAGTCACTTGCCTAGCTTTTTTCAACAATTGTTCTGACTATGGATTACTTATTCTAAGAATATTATTCTGCAACCTTATATTCCTAGCAAAATTCTTTCGGAGCAGCATACTCTTAGCTGTCATTATTTTAAATATAGCACCTTTAACTTGGGCAATATATCAGAAATATAATTCCTTGCAGCAGACTTACTATAGATCAAGACTCATTTCTGTTATTGTTGTTATTATGTGAAATTGGAAACAAGGAATCTTGTATATCATAACAAGATTCTCCTTGTTTTTTATCTGAAAATGTGATATTAAAGTGCCTGTGGCAATAAAGAACTAAAGCTCTCTGTGTGTGTGTGTGTGTGTGTGTGTGTGTGTGTGTGAGAGAGAGAGAGAGAGAGAGAGAGAGAGAGAGAGAGAGAGAGAGAGAGAGAGAGAGAGAGAGAGAGAGAGAGAGAAATCCAATATTTTAATTTACAGGGAAGACTTTAAAACTGCCTTTCTTGTCTGCCACATTAAACACCTCTAGCTTTACACACAGAGAGAGAGGGAGAGGGAGAGGGAGAGGGACAGAGGGAGGGAGGGAGGGAGAGAGAGAGAGAGAGAGAGAGAGAGAGAGAGAGAGAGAGAGAGAGAATATTTGATGTTTTGTAATTCCTTTGGCCAATTCATATAATCTTCATTTTGGAAAACACAGCAAGAAGTCATTTGCCCTGCTTTGCATTCGGTGCACTAAATGATAGCAAAGTATAACCAATTATTTTAATCTTTCCTTTCTGCCCATTTGTAATTGAATATATACAAAATGTGATGATGTGCCATCAAATCAGTATCGACTCTTAGCAACCACACAAATGGATTTTCTTTAAGTATGCCCCTACCACTGTTACTGAGCCTATCCAGCTTGCTGATGGTTATCACCTTCTTCTTTTTCTTTCTATCTTTCCATGCATTACAACCTTCTCCAGAGAGTTAGGTCTTCACTTGCGTCCAAAAATATTACACAAAAATGTGTAATATTTTGAGCCTGTTTATTTGTGCCTCAAATGAGAACTCTATGTTGATTTGTTCAATGATCCCTTTGTTTGAAAAGATGCATTAATGCTGAGCAGATAAATATTTCTTCAATCCATTCTCAGTATTAAGGATAATTTTTCCTCCCTCCCTCCCCCTCCCTTAATTCTCACAGTATTCTTTAATTACTAGATAGTCAAAGACAATAAGTAATTGTCCTATCTCCAGATTTCTTCTTTCTTCATCTTTTCTAGCTTCCCACACTTCAAGAATCCCAAGGAGAGACATTATAATGGTATTCCTCCTCAAAGCTTTCAAATAGTAGTGTTATGCTAAAGAAATAATTGGAAAATGTCTCTTTTCAGAAACACTGAGAAATTGTTCCCCTGCCCCATTTCTCTGCCCACAAAACTTGGCTAAGAATTTTGAAAGGCCATTTGTTGTCTGCTCTGCTTGGTGGGTGATGTATTTTTAATTATAGTTTGGTGCCACATTTGTGCCACATACTATTCTCATAGTTAGGAAAAACACACAGAGCAATTCAAGAAATTAATCCAAATAACAAAACCCATATAAAACTTTATATTAGTTTTTGTAATCTCATACAGAAACAACATTCTTAGCTGATTTTTTTTTTTTTGTTGCTCGTTTTGCCGATCGGATCTAATTAAAGTCTTCTCTTTTAATAATACTTATGCAGATAATCTTAAAACTATTCTGGAAGGTATTAATACAAATGTATTTGGATGAATACTAAATCCAGTGTTTTAGAAAGAGATCATCAGGTTTCTCTTTGAAGTTTTCTAATAAATTATGGATTTTCCTGAAGCTTCATGAGAACTTGGATGCTCCAACACTGGAGTTTTTCAGAGAGATTGGACAACGATTTATCTGAAATGGTATAGGGTTTCCTGCTTAAGAAGGATGTTGGACTAGATAACCTCAAAGGTCCCTTCCAACTCTGTTATTCTATTATTCTGAAACCTGCATTAAAATGAGCAGTGTATCTCTGAAAAAAAAGTTTCTTTATATATGGGAATAATTAGAACATAGAGAGAAATAGAATGAATGACAGTTCCAACTCCTAATCATAGGAAAAGATTTATCATGGCTACCCAATAATTCTGCCTTGGCGGATGGATATTACATAATTACTCAAATACTTTGTTCTGTCTCCTGAGGTTAACAGTCATAATAGTTAAATATTTACTGTTTGAAATATGGTAATATATATTGAATTTTGAGTAGACCCTCAAAACTTCCTCTTCCTTATTCAGTAATAAAAATGCATGCTGTCCATTGTTCTGTAACTCTGCATATACTATATTTTCTGTATTCACTCACCAACACATTCAATTTTTTTTCAGTTTCAGAATTGTGCTGATCCCAATCTCAACCCACAATGCAATTCTTTGTTGATCTTCATTTATTATCAAACTAAAATATTTGTTCACAAGCTTACTCAAAAGCTTGTGAAGAAAAAGAAATTTTATGCAGTCCAGACTTAATCAAATTCGGGGTTTTTTAACAACAGATTTTCTGGTTGATTTCAAATATCCAAGTCTGTATCAAGTACTTTCTTTTTTTTCTCTCCTAAACACCTCTGAACATTTGATGACATTTTAGACAAAATCCACCACAATTGTTTTCATTTGGGAGATTTATGAAAATTATTCAAAAAAATAAGAAGGGCCTGGAAGCATTCTTATATTATCACAATGCTGCAAATATTATTGATTTTGCAAAAAAAAACATGGCAAGCTTTTTTCCTTAAAAGTGTCATATATGCCTAAAAATGAAATCGAATTAGGAAAACAACAATATAAGCACATATATGTGTATACACACACACACACACACACACACGCACATACATTATGGTTGCAAATTTCATTCAAATTCTGTTTTTTTTCTTCTATTCAATTTTGTCTAATTCTTGGAGAGTTACTGGATAAATTCCTTCTGTTTTCTTGGCAAGGTTTTTCAGAAGTGGTTTGCAATTACCTCCTTCCTAGGACTAAGAGAAAGTGACTAGCCAAAGTCACCCTGTTTGGCCTAAGCAGAGTAGAACTCATAGCATCCTGGTATCTAGCCTGATACCTTAATCACTACACTTGAAATCATATTCTCAATAAGCATATGAACAAAGTGTGATATTCAGCCAGTTCTGGAGAACTGGTAGCAGAAATTTTGAGTAGTTGGTAAATACCACCTCTGAGTGGTCGCATTCCCATCTATTCTCTGCCTCCCAAGTTCCAGCTGATCAGGAGAGAATGGAGATTTTACAATATCCTTCCTTTGCCACACCCACCAAGCCATGCCCACAGAACTGGTAATAAAAGTTTTTTGTATCCCACTGCTGATATGAACAACAGAAGATGCGATTGGCTAGAAGTATCTGAGGAAATGAAAGAACACTAACAATAGCAGTAAGTAACAGTGATGTGGCATTGATAATGGCACAATGATGCTAAACTTCAAATTAAAAACTTTGGTTGTTGAGCGTGACAGTTCTGTTAAAACCATACTTTTGTTCATCTGCCTTCAGCACATTCCTAAGTGGAATGGATTCATTTTATTTACTGCCATGAATTAATATTTATTGAGGCAAATGTGCCTGCGATTAGTTAGGCACAACAGCGTTAAGGAGGTGAAGAACAGGATCAATGGTCTGATATCTCTTCATTTTCTGCACCTGGCTGATTCAGCCTTTAATTTTGTTAGTGGAAGTTAAGGAAGCAAGTCTGATGGACAGAAGAGACAATCTCCCAAGCTATGTGCAAATATGTGTGGCGAGAGAGAGAAAGGGAGTGAGAGGGATGGTGGGGTGGGAGGAGGGGAGATTTACAGACACAGGCTGAGCTCGACATGAAGAGAGTAATGAGGAATTTGATTTGCTTTCTCTTCTCTCTTATACTTTCAAGCTTAACCTTGTTACATTCCACAGTGACTTACAAAGAAGGCTGTCTGTTTAGAGACTGACAACTGAGTGCATCTACAATTAACTGAATTGATTAACCTTTACAAATGCTGCTACCTTTAGATGCTTCCTCCCCTTACCAGCTCCGCTTGAACAATGTGTCTTATTGATAAAAAATGCCATCCCTTTATGACAGCTCTGATTTGCCAGGGACTTTGTCAGTTATACGACCTGTCTGGGTAAAGAAGGAATGGGCCGTCTCGAGTGTCTACTCCTCCTTCTTCCCCAAGCTCTGCAATGGTTGTGATTGGCATCACACAAATGGCTTCCCACATCTGCAGTGCAGGGGGGGGGGAGGGAGGAATGTGTGACAAAAACAAGCACTGTAAGAAAAAAATCTGCTTTTCCATATGTTCATGCAAAACCCGGATCTTTATATCAGCCAAATGAGTGAGTGTACGCCTTCTGTGCCTGGGCTAAAGAAAAGAGATTGGCAGCTACATTTGGATAATTATCTATGAATATTATCTATAAGCATTATCCATTACTATTCTTTATGAATGTTCTCTCATCCTGCTTTCCCTAATGACAGCCGAATGCTCTTTTGCACCAACTGTGATGCTCAACACTATTAAATTCCCCTGGGGTTGGAATTGTTTTAGTTGTTCTTGCTCTGAGTATCTTCAAACGATCTCCCTGGTGACTGATGTCAGTCAACTAGCACTGACGCTTAGAAATAATGTACATTATTGTCTGAGGGATGTCTTTTTAACCCCATGCTCTGCAAACTTTTGAACATTGAGAATCCTATTTGCGTGGCTTTGAAGATGGCACTCTGCTTTCCTCTCCTTTCCTCTTTCAAAGGATGAATTTCTGTGATCAGAAAGGTTAATGGACTGACAGCAGAGGTGATCACAGTGCAAATTCATCAGTGTTCCCACCAGGATCTTTCACACTTGGTGTACCTGTTAAAACAGACTTATTCCCTTTGAAAGAAGAGCACTGGCTCATTCCCTCCCTCCCTCCCTCCCCCCACCTCTTCCCCCAGCAATTCATATAAAAGTTCTTCCCAGCCTTTGATCAGTTTTTAGATCCTCCGGTATTACATGATTTGACTTTCTGGTCTTAGTTTGTGACTCAGCAGACACTGATCTGAGGACACTACTTTCATTTTCTTTTCATTAATATTGGTGCTGTATTCACAGGTATCCTGAAAAAGACATGAGATTTGATAGACTGGCTAAGGACAGGATGCCTGCCAGCAGATCTAAAACATGAAATATTTAGATTCTTAGCTGCTGAGGCACAGCTACCATTTTATTCCCTGTCCACATGTCTAATGACCATTTTAAAGCAAGAGGAAAAAGCATCATTTTAACAAACTTCAATTGCCTGAGCAACAATTTTGAAAGAGAAGCTAGGAGCATTTTTTATTACATGCGGATGGGAAAATTAACTCATATTTATATATCATTATCTCTCTAAACTTAAAGCCATGATGTATTTAGGAGAAAGTATGAAAGCCATTTATTATTTTCTCTATTAAAAAAAAGGACATGATACTGCTCTGGAAAAAACAACAACCCTAAGAACAATAATGGCACTCTGCCATTTCTTTTCTGAGTAACTGGGGATTTACGCCCTCCCCTTTCCAAGTAAAACCAGGGGGCTGCTGTAGCAAAGACGGGAGCTTTCACAGCATGACAAACAAATTAGAAAACAGCAGATGCAGCACAAATTAAGATGTATTTAGCACAGCAGTCCATCAGATGTGTGAAAGTCTTTTGTATAGCAGCTTTGTGAGATTGATGCATTGCACCTTTGACAACTGATAATGAACCCTTCTAGCAATTAGAGGTGGAAATACAGAGGATTCAAAAATTGGTGTGATTCCCTATGGGGGATATTTGCAAAGAAACCATAGAAGAAGATGTTAGTGTGAAAGTTCATTAAAAAAAGACGTTTGATTATGCAAACAGTCTAATGAAATGCTTCCCTTCCCAAAAGCTGATAACACTAACAGGTTGGCCGATTCATTTGCCCTCTAACAATAAGTCTCAAAGGAATCCATTATGACCAGATCTCTCAAGGCCATCCCAAGCCAGTTTGCAACCTGAAGCAAGACATTACCTGATCTCCTTCATTTCCATAAATGGAGAGACTAATTTTATCTTATTTTATTTCCCTCTTTTCTCTGAGCTCTACTTCAAAACATGTCTTCTCTCTGAAGTATTTATACTAAGCCCTGGATATCCAACCTTAGTGCCTGAGAAGTCCTTTGTACTTCACTATAGGTTCTTTTGCTAAGTTTTCTGCCTTGCTAATCTTGTCTTTTTATGGTTTTTTAAACATTTTTAGAAAGCTAACATGTTGCAAAGGAAGGTCCATGTTGAACTATAGTTTGTATATTCAGTAATGTCTTTACTGAATATTGTTTACTGTTTAACTGTGCCTCACTCAGCTCCCAAATATAGTGTTAGAGAAAATAAAATGGTTGATAGATGTAGCCCATTACTTGCCCAGAAACAATGCAAACATGAATTGAAGTAATAGACAGCTACTTCGGGTGCTAAAGGAGATAGCAAGAGAGCAAACATACCTTTTATACTGATAAGTGTTCATTTTGCAAAAATCATTCACAGTGGTAGCCATTTTAGGATGATGCATGCTATCAATCTATCAAATTTACCAGGGGCATCTACTAGGAGGAAGGGGGAAAAGAAGTCAGGGAGATAAGAATCCAAGATGGCAGCAGTGATTTTGTGATTGAAGTTCCACCCATTTTTAACAGGTGCTGCATTTATGATACATGTAAAAAGGTCCAGGACTTCAGTCACCAAAAGTCCTTGTACTTCCAAATCAGTTTTATATTAGGAACTAGTGAAGATAAGAGATTTCTCTTGTGTGAAATGCTGGCCTTCCAGTCCTTCCTCTATTTACTGGAAGATGAATTCTTGGCATTTCCTAGGGAGAATACCTGCTGAGAATAGAATACTGTACTGTAGTGAGGTGATGCCTGTTACATATAGAATAATTATTTTCCTTTTTATAGTCTTTTGTTTGATGATGTCAAATGCTTAACAAATCAAAGAAGCTGTACAGTTAGTTTTCCATGATTTATGGGAAAGTGTGGTTATTAAAGTAGGGCCCCTCCCTCTCATTTGCCATAGCTGCTCTTTAAAAAAAATATCTTCCGATCTTCACTCAACTTGTTAATTAGCTTAGAGACATTTTCAAAATGAGTCTTTGGATGGGTCTTATAAGGATCCCTATGGCAATAATAATTTCAAAGGTGACTTCTAGATTATTAAAAAGCCAAGGCATCAATTATGTTGAATGCAGATTGCGTATTTTTTAATCTGATAATAATGACAATAATTTATAACTATTTTTGATAGATGCATGTCTGGTATTTTATTTGAAAGCAGACTTTATAACTGAAGTATGAAAACTATTCAACCTGAGTCCAGTGCAATCTGATTCCACATAATACAAATTTCAACAGGGAGAGAATGCGCAAGATGGCGGGCTAGCTCCGGAGCTCCGTGTGGGCTATGGAGGTCGTGGGCTTTTTGTGCCCCCAGCCCCTTTTTTCCAGCACTTGTGGGCTGGGGTTTCTGTGAGGGATCCATCCTGGCTTCTCTGGATGAGGTTCGTGACATTCTTGGAGGCGCTGGGAGCGGAGGCGGCCCCGGGGACGCGGAGGACGGTGAGAGCGTCGGGGCGTTCCCGGAATGGAGGCCGGTGTTGGAGCGGAGGCCGGCGTCCCCGGTGAAACAAAACGGGGATACTGGCCGTGCGCAGGGGGCTCCCAGCGCTGCTATGCTATGGTGGAGCTCACCATGGGGCCAATACGGCGGTGAGAGCGCTGCGAGGTCAGCAGCGTCGGCCTGGTGGTGTGAACGGTAAAGAAAGGATGAAAGAAAGAGTTTTGAACGGGGGCAGCCGCCGAGTGGCGAGGCGGCTGCCGGAGATGGCGGCGGTGGGAGCGCCGGATAGGGGTGCGTACCGGAGGATGGAGGGTAAAGGAGGAAGATATCGGCGGTGAGAGCGCCGTGAGGCGTGAGGAAAAGGAACGGATGGAGCAGCCGCTGGAGGCTGGGCCGACGGTGGTGGGAGCGCCGGGAGGCCAGCGGCCAAGGCGGGTGCGCAGGAGAGGGCGGCGGTGTGAGCGCCGAATGTGAGTGTGAATAACCAGGCTGACTATGCGGATTCTGCTGACCAAATTTTTGGACTTTGACTTTACCATCTTAACAACTTTAACATCTTCCCCGTGGCTTCCTAAGACCAGGACATAAGATCTAGAGAGCTGAACCACGTGCTCCTGAAGGATGTGAACTTTGTCTATAAGATCTTAGACCGGAAGAACAAATGTAACTGACATTACGAACTTATATGAACTTTAACCTCACAGATGCACTTTACTGCACTTTATTTCACTTATGGTGCACTTTAGCATTGCACTTTATTTTTAACATCTTGAATAACATCTATGAAATGAATTGTAGCTTAATATCTTTGCTAACGACTTTTTAAAATTTTTGTATTTTAAACCCACATCCCACCATTAACTCCATCAGATATGTACTCCAGAGCTAGCCTTTTATTGCTGCGAGAGTCCCCACTCTCGCAGGTTTGGCCCTCCGAACTATCGAGGGCCCGTCTTGAGGAAGGATTCATTAATCCGGAGAGACGGGCGAAGCGGGCCTTAGGGGGTTTTTAATTAGGAAATTTTTATCTATTTTAGGGGGTTCTAGGGAGGGGGGTGGGCATAGACAGATTGAGGCAGAAGAATTACATGAAAGAAAGGGCCGGACCAGTAGCCGACGGGAGGAGACGGAAGGTACCGATTTGAGGGGGGAACCACGAGTCGTGCCATTAGAGGGCATTCCAATCCAGAGGGTCGTGGGGAGGGGCAGGGCCGAGGGGAGACCATCCTCCCGGTTGCTGGCACGCAGCCGTTGGTTACGAACGGTCGAGTGCCACAACCCCCGCAGGCTAGGTGGTCAGGGAATACAGAGCCTGGGCCTGCGGCTGATGTTTTGCAACGCCAGGTCCGTGGTCAACAAAGCCCCCCTCGTTCATGACCTTGTGTCAGAGGGGGAGCCGGACCTGGTAGGAATTGCGGAAACCTGGTTGGGCCACGAGGGAGGACTTCCCCTCGTTGAAATGTGCCCGCCAGGCTACTGCGCTTTTCATCAGCCCCGGGTCCAAGGTAGGGGCGGTGGGGTAGCGGTCATTATCAAGGAAGGTCTTGAGCCAAGAGAGACCATTGTGCCACAGACTACCGGTTGCGAGTCCCTCTGCGTGAAGTGGGGCCTAGGGAGGCAGTTGGGCTTGCTGGTTATATACCTGGCTCCTCGCTATGTAGCAGCAGCCCTGCCCGAGCTCCTGGAGGTGATCGCTACGGTGGCAGTGGAGACCCCCAGACTTATAGTTATGGGGGACTTTAATCTGCCATCGTTGGGCGAATCATCCGAGGTAGCTCGGGAGTTCATGGCTTCCATGACGGCCATGGACCTGACCCAACTAATTCAAGGCCCCACCCACGAGGGTGGACACACACCGGATCTCATTTTTGTCTCAGGCCAATGGAAGAGTGATCTGGGTATAGGGGACATAGTCATCACACCCTTGTCATGGTCAGATCACTCACTTCTCCGGCTCGACTTTCCGACCGCTACTCCCCTCCGCGAGGAGGCGGTGCCAGAACCACCTATCTGGTTCCGCCCCAGGCGCCTGATGGACCCGGATGGGTTCCAGATGGCGCTTGGGCCACTTCCTGTACCCCTGACCCGCGCCCCGATGGAGGACCTCGTGGCCGCATGGAATATTGCGACCACGGGAGCCTTGGATCGGGTCGCGCCCTTGCGGCCTCTCTTGCGGCGCCGAGCCGCCCCTGCTCCTTGGTTTACCGAGGAGCTGAGGGCGATGAAACGCCGCAAGAGATGCCTAGAGGGAAGATGGAGGGCTACTCGCTCTGAATCTGACCGGACACAGGTAAGAGCCCATTTACGGACTTACATTGTGGCGCTGAGAGTGGCCAAACGCCATCATTGTGCTACTCTCATAGCATCCGCAGAAAACCGCCCTGCCGCCCTGTTTAGGGTGACCCATTCCCTCCTTCAACAGAGGGTGCGGGAAGCCCCACTACAGGGTAGAGCAGAGGAATTTGTGACTTTTCTGCAGGACAAAACCGCTCAGATACAGAACGAGTTAGCCCCCATTCTTGGTCCAGTGGGGTGCCACGAGGCCGATCTTGTTTGGGAGGAATTTGACTCCGTTGCTTCCGAGGATATGGACAGGCTACGTGGGCGACTGCGAGCCACCATATGTTTATTGGACCCGTGCCCCTCCTGGCTTGTACTGGCATCCTGGGAGGTGACACGAGGCTGGCTCCAAGAGGTTGTCAACGCTTCTTTGAGTGAGGGTTCCTTGCCTGCTTCCCTAAAAGAGGCTATGGTGAGGCCCCTCCTTAAGAAGCCCTCTTTGGATCCAGCTCTTTTAACCAACTATCGTCCCGTCTCCAACCTTCCCTTTTTGGCGAAGGTTGTTGAGAGTGTGGTGGCACAACAGTTTCCCCATCACCTGGAGGAAGTTGATTATCTAGACACGCGCCAGTCCGGCTTTCGGCCCGGGCATAGCACCGAGACGGCATTGGTCGCGTTGGTAGATGATCTCTGGAGGGCCAGAGATGGGGGTTGTTCCTCCATCCTGGTCCTATTAGACCACTCGGCGGCTTTAGATACCATCGACCATGGTATCCTATTGCATCGGCTGGGGCGGTTGGGGGTGGGAGGCACCGTTTTACGGTGGTTCTCCTCCTACCTCTCTGGCCGATCGCAATTTGTGTTGGCAGGGGAGCAGAGGTCGACCCCGAGACCCCTCACATGTGGGGTGCCTCAGGGGTCGGTCCTCTCGCCTCTCCTGTTTAATGCATACATGAAGCCGCTGGGTGAGATCATCCGTGGTTTTGGGGTAGAGTACCATCTATACGCTGATGATACTCAGCTGTATATATCTACCCCAAACCACCCCAACGATGCCGTAGCGGTGATGTGCCAGTGCCTGGAAGCCGTGCGGATCTGGATGGGAAGCAACGGACTCAGGCTCAACCCGACCAAGACCGAGTGGCTGTGGTTTCCGGCTGCCCGATTCAACCAGCTCTCTCCAACGCTGGCCATAGGGGGCGAACATCTTGCCCCTGTGGATGGGGCGCGCAATTTGGGTGTCCTCCTGGATACCCGGCTGTCTATGGAAGAGCAAGTGACAGCCGTGGCCAGGAGAGCGTTTTACCAGGTCCGCCTGGTCCGCCAATTGCGCCCCCTATTGGATCGGGACGCCCTTCGCACAGTCACTCATGCCCTCGTGACATCCCGACTGGACTATTGTAACTCTCTCTACATGGGGCTCCCCTTGAAGTGCACCCGGAGGCTTCAGTTAGTTCAGAATGCAGCCGCGTGAGCAATC
Source organism: Rhabdophis nuchalis (assembly GCA_039707465.1). Taxonomy (NCBI): domain Eukaryota; kingdom Metazoa; phylum Chordata; class Lepidosauria; order Squamata; family Natricidae; genus Rhabdophis; species Rhabdophis nuchalis. Next base: position 189,227,282 of record CM077644.1, read on the forward strand.
ATGGGAACCACTAGGTTTACCCACATTACACCGCTCTTGCGCGAGCTGCACTGGCTGCCTGTCGTCTTCCGGGTGCGCTTCAAGGTGTTAACTATCATCTTTAAAGCGCTCCATGGCTCGGGACCTAGCTACCTGCAGGATCGGATCCTGCCTCACACATCCTCACGGCCGATTCGCTCCCACAGAGAGGGACTTCTCCGGGTGCCGTCCACTAGACTTTGTCAGCGGGCGACGCCCAGGGGAAGGGCTCTCTCTGTGGCAGGCCCGGCCCTCTGGAACGACCTTCCCCCCGATATTAGAACGACCACGGACCTCCGCTCCTTCCGCTTGAAATTGAAGACTCATCTTTTCCGCCTGGCCGGCCTAGGGTAGTCTCTCTCTCTATGGGTTTTTAAATGTATGGGGATTTTTAGTTAATGGGATTTTAGCACAGGAATTAATTTAATCTGTTTTAATTTTGCTATGTATGTTGTATATTTATTGTTTTTATTTCCCCTGTGCACCGCCCCGAGTCCCTGTGGGGAGAGGGAGCGGTCAATAAATTTAGCTATTATTATTATTAAAGAGTGTTTTGGAGAAGTGCCTTAACAATTGATATTGCTACCTTTCAGTCCAGTCATTCTTTTTGTCAATTGTGCCCATTTCTCTGCTTATATAAGGTCTTAATAGCAACCTCAATCTTTATTCCACCTTAACATTGCAGATGGAGATAATGGTTCCAAGTCCCAAAAATTGTCCCAAGTCCTGACCAAACATCCCTGTTTTCCTGCATATGATGTCCATTAGCCTTATAAAAGGAGAATTGTCACATCTTCCTTTATACATTTAAAGGCCACTACAGTTACTCCTTAGAAGTTCAGACAATTTTCTATCAATAAGACCTAGTGGACACATTTCAATTTGGTTTAGTATTTAATTTATTAGGATACTAACAAAGGAAATGAATATAGAAACTAAGTAGCTGTTTGACATGATTAAAAGTCCACACATATAAAGGCAGTATGTTAATTCTGTCAATGAGAGGGCTAGAAAATCATGCATAAGTGTTTACAGGTTTTTTTTAATATAGATGCTTCTTAGTCCACTCTTCTTTTGTTGCCCATTTATGATCCTCAGACATGATGGATATTCCACAATCAGATTTCACTTTTTCAAGATTCTGTTTCTTACTTCTAACAAAGTTTGAGATAGTTGCTGAAACATTACATTCATTTTGTATTTGATTAGATTAATATATATGGCTGTGGATTATTCCACTTCAGTTATCTGCACATTCCTCTTTTTATCATTTTGGGGGTAGATTTTCAGTGATCTGGGTGATACAGTTGTGGAAAACCAGAAAGCCCAACTGTCCAATGGGCTTAATAAAAGTGCTTTTTTTACTTAGGAAAATGAATGAAATAAAGTGCTTGTTAAACAAAGTTTAACCCTACTCAGCACGAACTGTAATTTTCTAACATCTGCCTTGCAGATTCAATTGTAATTGTAATTGTATTCGAATTTGTATACCGCCCTTTCTCCCTTACGGGACTCAGGGCGGTGAACAGGCAATGATAAAAAACAATAATAAAAACATCAATATAAATACCTATGCTAAAAATAAATTAAATACTAAGCCTGCTCTAAAATGCACAGTAAAACCCCCAATAAAACCAGATTAAAAGCTACATCAGGCCGGCCGTACGAAAAAGATGGGTCTTCAGGGCTCGGCGGAACAGGTGCAGGTCCGTAGCTGTGCGGAGGTCAGGGGGCAGGTCGTTCCAGAGGGCAGGAGCTGCCACAGAGAAGTCTCTCCCCTAGGGGTCGCTAGCCGACATTGACTGGCTGACGGCACCCTGAGGAGGCCCTCTCTGTGGGAGCGGACTGGTTGAAGGGAGGTATTTGGTAGGAGGCGGTCTTGCAAGTACCTAGGTCCCTTGCCATGGAGCACTTTAAAGGTTGTTACTAGCACCTTGAAGCGCACCCGGAAAGCCACAGGCAGCCAGTGCAGCTCGCGCAGGAGAGGTGTTACATGGGAGCATCTGGAGGCTCCCAGAATCCCCCGCATGGCCGCATTCTGAACTAGCTAGAGCCTCCGGGTGCACCTCAAGGGAAGCCCCATGTAGAGAGCATTACTGTAGTCCAGGAGGGAGATGACAAGGGCTTGAGTGACCCTGCGTAAAGTGTCACGGTCCAGAAAGGGGTGCAACTGGCGTATCAGACGAACCTGATAAAAAGATCCAAGCCCCCAGGGATGGTACATTCTTGGTCCCTTCAATAGACCAGTGTCATCTTTTGGGATCCAGAAAGTTCACCTTCTCTGTTGCCTTACCTGCCTTCTGGAATAAGTTTCCCTTGTGATCTAGTGGCTCCCATTACATGGCATTCCAGAAGGCCTTAAAGACCTGGGTTTCTTAGACCACGCGTTAGGGTGGTAGGATCATCTCTTTATGTGTTGTTTCCTGTACTTTTGGCAAGATTTGTGCTCTATCTTAGAGGGTTTTTACTTAGTCAGACTATAATTTAATCTGTTGTGTTATGAGTTGTCCAGAGTCATTTAGGGGTCAGGTGATGCCTAAATCAAATGAATTAAATTAAATTGGATTGTGCAATTTTAAAAAAAATTCCTTTTCAATGAAGCTGTCTTGATGGATTGACTAGTACTAATCTTTATCATAATTAATAGGATAATGTTGCATTATTTTACTATGTGGTTCTTTGCAAGTCTCATTTAAATTAGAGGTGAGCAAGGCAGCCACCATAATTCCTCATAGTGATTTTACAGGACATGTAGTTTCTTTGAAAATTCTTATGCTTATTTTGTTTCTTGAAAATTCTTATTTTGCTTTCAGCTTACAACTTTTGACCTTCATTTCTGATAGTGTTTAATACAGTATGCTATTAGCAGTTATCCCCTGATATGATTGTTATTACATTAGAACAGATTGCCAGGCAATGCCGTTGATTGCATTTAATCAGGAATGAAAATGATTGAACCTGGGCAAACGAATTGCTTTTTCTACAGCTTGGTAAAAAACAGGTGGGAAAAATCAATCAGCCCTTTTCTTTGTCAACTCTGATCTTCTCTCACACAATTGTATCTAATAATTGAACAATGAAATTTAGCCTAACACTGTGTCTCTGTGTGTTTAGTATGACCATACTTGAATCTAGACATACTATTTACTCTTCAGGTAATTCTTGATTTTTCAAAAACAGTTCTTGTACCACTAAACAGTAGCTTAGTTACTTATCTATAAGCTTATATCTCTGTACATGAAAATGACACTTGAGGGCAGGTCATGTCATTTCAGAAAAAGCAATATATTGTGTACTGGCTTGAACTATAGGAGTTTGTTGGCTAACTCCTGCCTCTTCCTGCTTGTGGGACTGTACCATAGTAACACATTTGTATTGTAAAATGGAATAGTTTTTCTCAACTTTGGCGACTAAGTATGGTGGCTCTGGGAGTTGAAGCCTATACATCTTAAAGTTACCAAGATTAAGGAGTACTAAGAGCAACTGCAGTATTGCTGGCATCCCAGCCACTTGGAAGACAATGGAGATTTCACTTAATTGCAAAACCAGAAAACTTCAACATTCTGGCAATTATTTTATTTTATTTTGGGGGAAAGAAGGTTGTAGAACAAATCACTCAGTAAATAGCAAGTAATTCTCCATCGGGAGCTGTTTTCAAGAAAGGACAAATACTGATTGACTTAGGGGATCTCTATAAGTTCTTGATTCCCACTTGCATAAACAGATCCATGTTTACAATATTATGAAATTATCTGAAAAGACATAAAGCAGTTTGGGTAGATCGTAAATTCATGTTAAATTGGATTTAGGTTGATGAAATTGAAGAGAAGAATTATCTGGAAGAATTTTGAGAGAGTGAAAGTCCACGTTCAAAGAGGCCATGATGACCTGGAATATACTCTCTCAAAGTACTGTCATTCCCGATTAAGAAAAAATAGGCATATTGCATGCAATTGAATTAATTGTTCCCACAGCTTGTTTGTTTTCTCCTCCTTTGCTACATCAGATCCAGGACATTGTGTTCTCAGAAACCTCAGGGATGAAGTCCACCAAAAGAAGAAATTTTATAGTCTTGGTTCTTCTGCACAGAACCTAAAGAAATGAGGCCAAAATCACAGTATTCATTTATATTGTATTTATACCCTTCATTTTAGCAGTTTTAAATGTGTGATATGAGGTAAGTCTGCAAAAATATGTAGATGATGAGCCACACAATGTTCAGATGCTATTGCTTATCATTCCTGTACGTCTCTATTAGATTTACCATAACAGCATTTAGTTTCATTTTCCCCCCGATATACTGGGATTTTTTAGAATGACTGCAAATTATAGTCAATGAATAAAAACTCTCTTTTAAGGGCTGGACAGAAAGGGAGGAAGATTTTAACAGCTGCCAAATGATTATCGGACTTAAGATGACAATGGTAGCCCAAAATAAAAACAAGTCCAGTCTACTATCTGTTTAGCTAAAAGGTTCTACAAAGAATAATGAAGGATGTTTGTTATGAGCTAGAAAATATATCCAAGACTGAGAGAAAATGCCAGGAATTATAAACAGTGTTCGTGGTAGCATTATCACATTTAAGGCCCATATTGAAAAATGAAGATACAGTACTGAATAAATTTGTGATGTTGTTTTATAGGACTTTCTGCACAAGATTTCCACTTCCCCAGCATAGACCCCTTGGAGTTGGACTGACTTTAGTTGAATATACTCTTAAAAAGTGAAATTAACCCTGGATCTCCCTTAAACAACTGTAAAGCCTATTGAGTTCCGTTGATTCTTATAACTAGTTTCTAAGTTCCACCCTGCAGGCTCTCAGATTAATACATTTTCCCATAAAGCACATACGCCAATGAGTTTATTCACTGTCTTTCTCTCTTATGCCTGCATACATCCTGCCTGAAAATTATAACTCTTTATACTCTCATGTTCAGAGTTGAAATCTTTTCCACATGTAGGGAATAAATGTTCAAGAAACATGACGTTAAAAAAGATTAATGATCAGGGAGGAGGGACTGATGCCCTGAAGTGTATCCAAGGGACCATTCACCCCAGCTGTTTCTTAAACCCCAGGATATGCTCAATTTCAAGGTCATTATTGCTATTATGAGACAGTCAACAAACATTTATAAGCATTTCCCAAGAGATCTCCCTTCCCCACTTCATTTCTTATGTCATGTTTGTTGTGCTGGTGTTAGTGATTTGCAATGTGCCTGTTACATTATACATTTAAGTATCTTATTCAGCCAGTATCCAACTCTATGAGTCAGTTTAATTATTTTATGCTTCATACTTAGGACCAGAATTTTCCCCCCATTGGTTTAATAGCCTAGTTGTGGGCTTCAGTGTGCCAGTAATAAATTGTAGACTTATTAGTGTGCCAATAAATGTGATCCCTATAATAAACAGGGATGTGATTAAAGAATAAACAACAACATTGCTGAAAATGTTCTTGATCTGAATGAGGAGGTTGCATACATCCCTATTGCTTCAAAGTCTGAAAGCACCTAAAGCATAAATATCCAGAGATTTAATTGGTTTGATTTAGAGAAACTCCTTGCCATATGCTTCAAAACTCAAGCACTGTTAAATCAGCAGGTGTGTATGAGCATAGGATGGAAAAGCAGGAGGAACTGTATTAAAAAGTTAGAAAACAAAGGTTTTCCAGCCATATTAATTTGTCTCCTTGTTCCATTCATATTTATCGTATGTATTTTTCAAGAAATTAAGTGTAATGGATGGGGAATACTGTGTATAACCAAATATTTTTGTACGTTCATATTCATAATATAACTTGTGCTTGTAAGCATTTTTTCTCTATTTTCCCTAGTACCTACCACTGCTAGTAAGCATCACAGAATTAAGCTTAGATATGTATGATACTGCTTTGGTAAGAGATCCCCAAAGAGAATGTTCATTCTCGATGTTGTTAAAATCTGTTTTTGACATCTGAATTTAATACAGAACTTGTTAAAAAGACCTGTCTATTAAGATCAATGGCCCTGTAAATGGAGTACAGGCTTCAAGTATGACATTAGTGTCTTCCCATTTAAGAGTTTTAGCTTTTCCCCAGTACACACCTGTGCTCAGTTTTGATTTGATCTGAAATGTCAAAACATTATTGATAAATAAATAAATAACATTTAAAGTTTAAGGTTTAGAGTAATAGACAAATACTCTGGTTTTCTCAAGAAGTTGACCAGATGCTGACGAACATTTTGTTAAATTGCCACATGAAGAAACAAAATGATCATCACCATCTCTTATCCTAATTCTGATATGAAAGGTAGAGTAGCTGAATGGTTTAAATGAAACAATCCAATTTCAAAATGTGCCTGCTTAGGCTGTATGTGACTTTTTCTATAGAAAGATCATGAATAAAAGTTGGTCCCTGTGTAGATTGGTCCCTATTTGGATTACACAATCATAGGCCTTCTCCACAAAAAAAAAAAAAAGTGATACTGGAAACTGCACATTATTCATCATCTACTAATTTTTGCTTTATTTTTCCTCCATAATTTATTGCATAAAACTGATCTTCTTGCCCCCATTATCATTTCAGTTTAACATTGTGGTTAGTGCTTACAACAGAATCTGTCTGCTTCATCTGACTCTTTAGATGATGATTAATCTCTTTTAAAGTAGTAAGTCTATGAAAAGGTAAGCACACAAAATATTAAAGAAAAAGACTTGAAGCAGATTTTAGTATATTTAACTATTACATTTGAAGAATGTTATCTGGATTCTCTCTATATATTTATTTAGTTTGTATGTTAAGCTTACAAATTGGACAGAAAGTGAAGAATGGAAGGAAATCAAGAGAGTAGATATTCATCTTATCTCTTTTGATTTCTCCCCTGGGAAACATCTTGGGGTCCTAAACCCCAAACATACAGGATGTAGGAAAAGCTCCCACTTTCAAACACAAAAAGATTATCTGTACTCAAAGACAAGGCAAAGATACCAATTTGACCATAATAAAATATATTATGTTGAACTAGTGAATACATTTTAATTCTTGAATTCTTCACTTCTGAATAGGATTTTCTTTTTCATGAATTAGGAATATTTCAGGAATATTGTAAGGTAGGTTTTCTTTCTGAGTAAAAGGCTTTACTGCCACAGAATGATATTTTCTTCTGTTCACATCATGCTTTATATTTTTGCCCATTTAATGGAAATCTTACTCATCATGAAGTTATGTACGTATTACATAATACTGAATGAGAAAAACCAGAACTGAAAGTTGTTTTAACTGTGACTTTCAGTGCATGAAATATATCTAATTTCTATCTCAAACCTTTGTTGAGAGGAGAAAAATAAGAAAATGTTAAAAAATTAAAGACAGTGAAAAATATAATGGTTTAAAATCTTCTCAGAAAGCGATCCAGAATCTTTGACAAGATTTAGGAGTATCACTATCACTTAAAGAATATATTTTACATCAATGTGGAAAGTGTATCTTGAACACTGGACAGTTAAAAATCACATATGATTATGTTGTTATTAATTCTGGCTTATAATTAATTGCATTTGGGATCACAGTTTCTAAATTTTTAGAGGAATATTGTTTATGAAGGAGGGAAAGTTGATTTCAGAATATAGATTTCACCACTAGGATATATTTAAAGCAATCTGCTAGTCTAACATAAAAGTAATCTTTGCTTTTGGACCTATTTCACATATGAAGATTAATAATTTACATATGTTGCTATAGCAACTAGGTATCAAAGTACAATAAGTCTAGACAGTGCTGTTCCTGCCCTTTGAAGCCAAAATCAAATGTAAATATCAGATTTTGAATCCTGCTGCCAGGAATAATTCCTAAAAATTAAAACAGTGGGGAAAAAAAACCCTGACTGCAGAGCTTTTCCACCATTAAATTAAATCTTCAAAGCTAATAGAAAGCTTAAGTTTTTAATGGTATTTGTTATATTCACTCTTTAAGTAATTAAGACACAAAGGGGTTTTGAAATAATCCCATTGAATGCTACAGTACCTAAGAGGTTGACACTTAGAAATGTGAAGGTCATATCAATACACACATAAAATCAAAGGTTCATGAAACAGCAATCCAGGCACGCATTCCTCATTTTAGCTATGAAATAATGTGCTGCCAACATGCCCTTTGTGTGGTAAGGGATTCATGGCTATGACATGTACAGTATTATCCTCCCGGAATTAAACTTAACAACTGGTAAGGCCATTTCATTTTAAAATGTTTCTCTTGAGGTTCCTTTGATAGTATTCTTTTCATAGTGACATTGTTCACTATCTATATTAAATAATTTATTTGCTTGCTTATTGTTTTCTTAATTTGTATGACACCTTCAAAGCCAAGTTTTCCTATGGCAGTATATGGGCATATAATGATAGCAAAAACAAACCAAACTCTTGATGATTTTCACAAGGGTTTTCAGTGTCAACGATAATACCATTTGGTCAAAATTATCAAGAGAAGGTAATGTTATATATGCCATGTTATTTTTCAGTTGCAATTCCATCTATGCTTCATTAAGTGTCTAATTGCTCATTCCCATGAAATATCCCTGTCTCAGGACCTCATACCTTTAATTTCATTAGCGTTATCTTTATATGCTGCTTATGTTCCAGAAGGTCACTGAAAAAAACATTTCCTTTTATGAATAGTTTTAATAATGAACACAGTTGTTTAATTATAAACAACTTTGCCAACTCTCCCGTTTTAAAGAATATACATTTTATATAAATGCATGCCAGTTTCATAAAGCAAAATGTTATATCATGATCATTTTAGCCACTGCAGGATGTCTATCCACTGCAGGATGGAAGCCACTTCCACATGTTTCCAACCAATGCAGTATAATTGTATGATTGTATGATTGTATGATTGCATATTGCATACTGCATATTGCATATTGCATATTGTATATTTATCCATATGTATATCCATATGTATATCTACGCTCAGTGGCTAAGATGCTGAGCTTGTTGATCAGAAAGGTCGGCAGTTTGGCAATTCAAATCCCTAGCCCTGCGTAACGGAGTGAGCTCTCATTACTTGTTGCAGCTTCTGCCAACCTAGCAGTTTGAAAGCATGTAGAAAAATAGGGACCACAGCATTCCCTGCACCTTCAGCATTCCCTGCACCTTCAGCATTTAGTTATGCTGGCCACATGACCATGGAGACATCTTTGGGCAGCACTGGTTCTTCGGCTTAGAAACGGAGATGAGCACCGCCCCCTAGAGTCTGGAACGACTGGCACATATGTGCAAGGGGAACCTTTATAATATAATAATAATAATAAATTGGGATTTATTAACCGCACCCTCTCCCCACAGGGACCCGGGGCGGTGCACAGGCATAATTAAAAACAATATACAATAATACAAATATTTCTTAAAATCGAATTAAATAAATCTACCCGTGCTAAAAACATAAATTAAAAACCCATTTAAAATTTATAATTAAAAGACAGAGAGAACTATTCAAGGCCGGCCAGTCGAAAGAGATGGGTCTTCAATTTTACACGGAAGGAGCGGAGGTCGGTGGTCGTTCTAATATCAGGGGGAAGGTCGTTCCAGAGGGCCGGGCCCGCCACAGAGAGCGCCCTTCCCCTGGGCGTCGCCCGCTGACAAAGTCTAGTGGACGGCACCCGGAGAAGCCCCTCTCTGTGGGAGCGAATCGGTCGTGAGGATGTGTGGGGCAGGATCCGATCTCGCAGATAGCTAGGTCCCGAGCCATGTTAGCTTTACCTTTACCTATATCTATATGTTTATGGAGGGGAGGCTTGGGGTACCAGTAATGAGGCTATTGAGATAATTCTTACAACTAGTCTACCTTAATATATTTATATTGATAAAAATGAATAAAAGTATTATTTTGAGAATGCTTGAAGATTATGAATATTTTGTTTTGAAAAATGCTGATTTTTACAAAATCTTTTTTTTAAACAGGCCTTATCTGCTGTAGTGCTGTACTTAAGGCACCAGGCTAGAAACTGGGAAACAGTGTTTTAGCCTTAGATGAAGTCAGTTCGATGACCTTGGGCCAATCTCTTTCCTTCAACCCCAGAAGGCAGGCAATGGCAAACCACTTCTGAAATCTTGTCAAGAAAACTACAGTGCTAGTTCAGGCAGTCTCCAGAAGGCATCTATGTATGGTGAGAATTATGTATACACAAACACACACAAGCACATACACATATTTCAAAAATTTGTGCAGTTTGCAGAATTTAAATAGAATTTCCTCTATTTTATATTGCACCCTTTGTTTATATTTCTTTTTATTTAGTACAATGTGCAGCAGAGACATTGTACTAACAACAGTAAAACAATGTAAACATCAAGGAGATTTCTGAAAGAAAATTCTGCAGCTTTATTTATAGAGCAGAAGCCTGGAAAGAAATGATTGTTCCTGTTGCTTGACTGTTCTTCTTTCAAAAAAAAATAATCTTTTTTGGATAAGCAGGCTATCTACATATTTTTGAGGCCTATTTTGAAATAAATACATGATTTCCCCCCCTTTAAAAAAAAAACCCATCATGCTAGATTTTCCACACTTGCAATAAGTATCCATTATCTGGCATTATGATATTTTAGGAAAAGATTAAACTTTTGTCAAGATGATAGCTTTGTGTCACCACGTAAGAAATTCTGACAGATGTACTGGAGCTTCAATAAAAGAAGTCAAATTTGTGAAAGAGATTACCATGGGATTACTACTTAGTTCTGAGACATATGAACTGCAGCTTAACTTGTTTCCATTTCTTTAAAATGGTGTATTGAATAATATGCTAAAACATGCCAAATAACACATGTGAAAACTGTTTAATGGAATGTTTTAAGAATCTCTAAGAGTAGGAACAACTTGAGTACATGTCCAAAATATCTTAAAATAACAAATCATTAGAAATCTGAGCTTTTCAATAATAGAAAAATTAACAATTGTCTAATTTATTGATTATGTTTTAAATAATTTCTATTGATTTTTAATTAATAACAGAAAAAGAAATACATACTGTATATTATCAAAATAATAACAAATGCTTCAACAATCAGTGAAAAACATACAAGAGATTTAAAAAAAAACAAAAACAAAATATTAGGTATGTTAGTACAATACAGTTAGAATTCTGTACATAATTATATAATTATATCTGTGTCTATGTATCTATAAGGGGACGTGGTGGCTCAGTGGCTAAGACATTGAGCTTGTTGATCAGAAAGGTTGGCAGTTTGGTGGTTCGAATCCCTAGCGCCGCGTAACGGAGTGAGATCCCGTTACTTGTCCCAGCTTCTGGCAGCCTAGCAATTTGAAAGCATGTAAAAATGCAAGTAGAAAAATAGGTAGGCAGGGAACAGTGTTCCATGTACCTTCGGCATTTAGTAATGCTGACCACATAACCACGGAGACATCTTTGGACAGCACTGGATCTTCGGCTTTGAAAAGGAGATGAGCACTGCCCCCTAGAGTCAGTAACAAATAGCACATATGTTTGAGGAGAACCTTTACCTTTATGTATCTATATTCATATCATCTACATCTTAATACACATATGCTTTTTAACGTATTATGTTTTGTATAAATGAACCCAATATTTCATTATTTTATCCATATAAAGATGACATCTAAAGGCAATCCACTCATAAATAGCAAATAATCCAATGACTAAATGGGACCATACCAGGGGTGGGTTCCTGCCAGTTCTAACCTCTTCTATAGAAGAGCTTCCACAAATCTACAGTGCCGTTTAGAACCTGTTCCAGCTTCGTCCTCCGCCCGTCTGCACATCATCAAGATGAAGAGCGAGAGGAGGAATTCTGGGAGTTAAAGTCCACAAGTCTTAAAGCTGTCAAGTTTGAACACCCCTGGGTTTTTTTTTTCTAAAGGGTTAGGGGTGCAAGGGTTTTGTAACTTGAAAGCTTTAAGCTTGTGTGCTTCAAATGCCAGAGTTTCTGAGCCAACATTTTGGTTGCAAAGCAAAAGCGTTGTTAAGTAAGTTTCACCACATTTTACAAGTTGGCCACGCCTACCCAGTCACATGACCCCTGATGTAGACTATTTAGCTGTGGGACAAAGTCATGTTGGCCAGGGTGCACCATGAGGACACTAATCTACACTGCACCCCATAAGTAGGGGTGGGTTCTGGTCACACTCATGATATTCTGTTTTGTACCAGAATTTTTCAACCTAACTTTGAAAATGCTGGTGGTCCAATTTTACAAAACATATGCCTAATGCTAAATGGTAGCACTTTAACAAAATCCTAAAAGTATTTGTTCTTGATTTTATACAGTGGTTGCTGTGTTACTTAAGTGGATCTACATGATGTGAAATTGTTGTGATCATCATATAGGTTAAGTGAATTATACCAGTTCAGGGCAGTGATCATAACAAACCTAGATAATTACAAAAGTTGATCTTTGAAAGCAGCCTGAGAAAACCCCTGGAATTATGCTGAATTCTGATATCATCATTGTGTTTTTAAAGTCCTGTGTTCTCAGAATTTGTGTCACGTTATCTTTTGAAAAAAATATTTTGTTGTTTTGTTGTTAGCTGTTTCTACTAACTATTTTGTTTTGTTTTGTTGCTTTTTAGTATATCTGGTTTCTGGCATGCTTCAACATCATCAAAGGCCTTTCATTATCCCAATGCAACATAGGAGGTTATATAATAAAACATCAGATCAAGGAATCATGTATTACTACTTCACAGGCGTTCTGACCATACATAGATCAAAAAACTGTTGTGAGGCATTTTGTGCTATACTGATGGCAGTAAATGATTTTTACTACTTTTATGTCTTCCCGGTAGTATCTATTTCACAGGCTAACGGTTTCCCTGTTATCAGCTGAAGTGAATGTGGAAGAACATTTTGGCTGGTTCAAATCAAATATGGAGTAAGAGCCTTCTGATGGCTCATTAGAATTAGCCCTAGAGGAACTAGTAAATAATGCTTTTTTCCTGCATTCTGTCTGTACAGAATAGACTGGCATTGTTTTTCTGTACTGAATGGCATCTCTTCTACCAAATTGTTGGCAGGAAAGAGCTAGGAGAATTGGTAGCTCACTGTGAACAGTTTACATCAATCTTTGTAATTGGATACATCTTGGACACCAGTATTGAGATGTGCAATTGCTTTTTCTGCTATTTTATAGATCTTGAGGATGTTGACAGGTTATGTGGAGAGATGAGGACTTACTTGCTTTTTGCCCATTCTGGCAACTTAAATCAGCCAGGGTGGACTGGTTCTATGGAAAAGATGGTGATTAATGACTCCTTGTGGGAAGGATATATTTTCTCTGCCCAAAGAAAGCACCACAAAAAATTTCCCTTGACTCAGGAGAGCTGTATGATAATAGGCATTTCTGAAGAATGTAATTTATAGACAATGATCAAGTTTGGATGCATCTGGATTATCATGAGTTTCTGGACCCATTTCAGTTGGGCTTTTGGTTGAAATATAACACTGACATTATTTTACTTCCCTCAGTGGATTAACCTACATTTAAAATGAAATGACTAAATTTAATTATGGATAGTATGAAGGAAAACAAGCTGAAATTAAAATAGTGATATTGGTAATTATTGGACTGAAAAACAGAGCTTAGCCCATTTTGGAAGAGTGAATGCTTAGTTTAGGGATGCTGACCTGCCTTCCAAGCATCGTTGTTTACATTCCAAATCCCTGAATATTAGAATACAATACTGGAATACAATAAAACCAAAAGTAGTTATATTTTCTAAGTGTCCTGTTACTCATTGACATATCCAGCTACTTAATGTTGGAACCAAGCAGATTTAAATTCCTGGGCATACAGCAATGGAAGGTCACAGATAAATCCCTAAACTTTCCAGCATAAATTACCATTTTGACAATCCTAATGGCAATAATAATCTCTTGCTGCCACTAACTTTTTCTGATGTCATCAAGCTTTATAGAGCGCAGCTCTGCAACTAAAAAGAATTAACTAAGAAGTACAATTTACATTTTTGAGAGCTCTGCTGTAAGTGCTCCACTGTGTACTAAATGTCTCTTGGAATGTAAAATCTGGACTAATCTTTTAGTGATAAATGTTGCTTTGTGTCACAGGTTCTTTTAACTAGACCCAATTTGGTGGGCTTAAGTCACAAAGAGTCTTAAAAGAGTCAACAATACAGCTCCCTAGACCAGGGGTCTGCAAAGTTGGCTCTTTTAAGACTGGTGGACTTCAACTCCCAGAATTCCCCAGCCATTCGCTGGCTGGGGAATTCTGGGAGTTGAAGTCCACCAGTCTTAAAAGAGCCAACTTTGCAGACCCCTGCCCTAGACAACACACAAGCTCTTGTGCTCCATTACTCACGATTTACCACTAGTCACAATGTATGCATGTATTGTATGTATTGCACACAATGTGCAATACATACAATACATGTTATAGATTTACAACATGCTTTGTTAAGTATTTTTGATATGTTGATTTGGCCTGTACCATCAATTAAAATGCCTAAACATAGAAATAAATAAAAGATGGGTGCTGTAGTGAGAAAAGCTTTTGTAATTGGTGATTGTTGCTCCCACCTTGGTGATATCTTGATTCCTGAAACCTATCATTGAAAAGTATAAAAAAGTTGTAATATATGTATATGCAAAATCTGTGGCAAGACTTCCAAAAAGAATGATAGAAGAATAGAGGGGAATGTGATATACTGAAAAATCTACATCAGTTGTCAGTTGTTTACTGATTACATTAAAGCTATCGGTATTGACCTTTAAAATTTTGGATAGTTGTAGGTTGTACTCTCCAAGGAATTTCTTCCTTCATAACAAATTAAAGATGAAACTCTTCCAAAGTTGCTACTATAATCTGCCTTTCTTCTATAAGGAAAGGGTTTTGCCCTGCCTTGTTCTAAAGCTATGAAATACACTCGTGAATTGCACTTGGCCTGGTATCATTCTCCCAGCATTCAGAAATTCTGTAAAGATGTATTTTTTAGTCCAAGTCTTTGTTAGTTTACAGTAATGCCTATTTTAAATTGTAAACTGTGTGTTTAATATACTATGTTTATATACATTTCTTTTCTAAAATTTGTTTTAGCCACTTTGAATACTCACTAAAATAGAAAGCTACAGTATAAATGAATTAACTAAGTAATATCTACCCTGTTTACCCAAAAATAAGATCTCCTCGGATTAGAAGCATGATTGGGCTTTTGAGCACATGCGCTAAAATAAGCCCTCCCCTAAAAATAAGCCCTCCCTAAAATATTGCAACAAAGCAGCAGCCATGAGATGACCAATAATAGGACCTCCCCCCAAATAAACCCAAATGCTTATTTCGGGGGTCAAAAGAAAATAAGACCCTGTCTTATTTTGGGGAAAACATGGTATCTAACACATTTATGACCCATTCTTTTCATAGCCAGGGTCTGAAAAATGCTACATAATATCTACTGAGAACTATTAAACAATGAGATGTGCCTCTTGAAGTCATGGGGGCTTCATCACTAGATATTTTCAAGAAAAGACTGGCAAGCCACTTTTCCCGAAGGGTATGAGAATTCCTGCACTGAGAAAGAGCTTGGTCCCTCAAGTTCCTTTCCATCTCTATGATTCTTTGAATCTATTGGTAGATTAGATAGTTATTGGGGGAATTACTATTGGAATTAATAAATGTCTGATTTATCATGATTCTTGTGTTCTACAAGCAAAATATAAAGAAATTAAGTGTACTAATGGATGCAGACACTTTCTACAAATCATGATGATGACAAAACGATAAGAGCCAGAGATGGGATTCGCTTATCTTCCCTACCTGTTCGCCAATGTAAGCACGCTTGCACATGCCTTGTCCGCACATGCACACCACCTTCTGACCATGCGCAGTGCTCACTCATTACATCGGAGTGGGTAGGCGAAGCCTCCCCCAGCCACTGCTACCGGTTCGCCTGAATTGGAGAGAACTGACTGAATACTACATCTGATAATAGCCCCACTTTTTTGCACTTGCATCCTGTCATCATATGCAAAAATATAAGCCACGGGTTTCATATTATGACTTCATGCTGTGCAGTTTTTCTTCTAGCTACCTCTTGCCCTCCCTAGAGATGCCTATACTTATGGAAATAGTTATTCCTGAGTTGAAAGATCAATTTATTCCTTACGCAGACATAAATGAAGTCTGTCAATTTCCCCATTGCAAAGCGTTTTACTAAGAATGAAATGAAAGTGGAACTAAGTTAACAAATTAGAAATCAAACTTGAATTATTACAATGAAAGAAATGAGGATCAAATAATAAAATGACACCAGCCCCCTTTTTATTTCTTTTCTTTCTGCAGGCTAGTGAGTGATAAGTGAGGTTAAAAAAAGGAGCAGTTCCTAAAATATATATTTTGGCCCTGTTTGATTTTCTTATTGTGATGGTATTATCTGTTAGAAATTATTTTCTTTAGCAGCCTTCAGGGAAGCATTCTTTGTTTTAAAATTCTTTTATATCATTCTGCAAAAGAAATGAAGCAATTTGATACGATCCTTTTATCCTGAAGAAAGGACATAGCTTTTTTTTCCTCCTAAGGTAGAACATACTTTCATAGTGAAACCATAATTATATGCACTTGTCAATCATTCTTAACCTACTGTGGTACGGCTGTGGCATTTTATCTAAAAAATGGGAGGATTAAAGGCTTGGACTGAAATGAAAGGTACATATAGGAAAAAAAAGTATAATGCATGTTATTAGAATTGTGGAGAGCGAGAAAGAAACAAGGGAAAGACAGTGATTACCAATCTCTGATTATTTACAGGCTTAAGGAATTATGGATGGATGGATATCTTCAGAAAAGGTAGTAATTTTCCATTTTCCATTGTTTTCCCTTCAACTATTGCTGTCTGTGACTTTATGCAATAATCTCTGTGTTCAAATATCAATCATTCTCTTTTCCAAGATTCAGATAAGTTTCTAAATGTTTAAGTTAATATTATTTTATAGGTACCTGGGAAGTCAACAGTCATAGTTTGTTATTATAAACTTTTAAACTGAAAGCTACATATTTAAAATCCATTTCAGTGACTCTGTTGTAACAAAATATGCAAATACAAAAAGAGCTCAAGTAGATTCAGTGTATGGAGAACTCCTTTAAGATATAAATTGTTGGTATGGAGGAGGCAAATATTTATTTATTTATTTATTTATTAAATTAATATGCTGCATGTCTCAACCACCTGGGTGATTCCGGGCCGGCTATAGTACTCTGAAAGTATAAATATAAAAATATTAAAAACATTAAAATTAACCATTAAATAAAAAGTTAAGATCAAAAGAACTATCAAAGAGAATCTGAGTTTACTAGCTTTCAGATAAAAGAAAAATATAATCAGCTAGCTGTCACTTAATAACTGCCCTACTCGTGACCCTTTAAAATTATGATGACACTGAAGATGTAACCAGTCCTAACACTAATAACTATTTTTTTTTAAATTTGAATTTGTATACCGCCCTTTCTCCCTTAAGGGACTCAGGGTGGTGAACAGGCAATGATAAAAAACAATGATAAAAAGATCAATATAAATACCTATGCTAAAAATAAATTAAATTCTAAGCCTGCTCTAAAATGTACAATAAAAACCCCAATAAAACCAGATTAAAAGCTACACCAGGCCGGCCGCACGAAAAAGATGGGTCTTCAGGGCTCGGCGGAACAGGTGCAGGTCCAAAGTTGTGCAGAGGTCGGGGGGCGCAGGTCATTCCAGAGGGCAGGAGCTGCCACAGAGAAGGCTCTCCCCCTGGGGGTCACCAGCTGACATTGACTGGCTGACGGCACTCTGAGGAGGCCCTCTCAGTGGGAGTGGACTGGTCGAAGGGAAGTGGTAGGAGGTGGTCTTGCAGGTACCTAGGTCCCTTGCCATGGAGCGCTTTAAAGGTTGTTACTAGCACCTTGAAGCGCACCCGGAAAGCCACACGCAGCCAGTGCAGTTCGCGCAGAGTCCCACCATAATGTGCCTGATCACCATTTGTGCACTTCACAGCTGTCTTCTCAAAGTGTCAGTGACAACTGACAGTAAAATGTCATAAAATGTCTTACTTAACAACCACTGGTACTTCTCTTAACAACCATGGTAGAAGTGAGATCATAAGTCTGTCACATCAAATGATGTTTTGTTTAACCACTGCATTGCTTAGTGACTGAGTTGCTGGTCATAGTTGCGATTGTGAAGTGTGGACTAGACTTCAGGCCCATACGATTAATAATTTAAAACTAGTTTCTGCAGTCTCTACTATCAACTTCATGAAAGTGAGGTTTTCCTTGGTTAAATGAAGTGTGAAAGTCAAAGTTAAGAAATAAATATTTGTTGGCACACCTTGTTCACAAAAGGCAAAAAAATATATTAAGGAATTATTTTAAAAGAAGGTCATAGCTGACACTTCTGTTTTAAAGACAATGCTTTTGAGACAAGTATACACTACTGAGAATTTGAGTAGAAAGCAGATTTCTTTGGTGTCAAGAACTAACCCTCTCATTTTTTTCTTTTTTCTTTTATCAATTTCCTTGTTACAAAAGCATTTTTTAAAATCAAGAAGATTGTACAGGTTTATCTTTTATTGCTTCCTCTACACATCTATACTGAAGAGAGGACTGGAATATAAATGCATTCAAGGAAAGGATTTTTTTCTGTTTCTTTTTTGTTTCTTTTAACTGAAAGATTTGCCCTTCAAACCCTAGCTTAAATATGCTTATAATAAATAGCAGGCTGCCTTCTTTGGCATTCATTGAATGTATTGAACCCACTTCCCCTCCTCCCGTTTGTGTTCCAGGGGACGTAGATGGACATGCAGCCAACACTATTGTTTTTCAATCCCTGCTGTATTATAGAAAGCTTTTGTTGATCCTTGCAGTGCAGTGCAGTTTGTCGTTTTTTGAGCTCTCCAGCAACAATAGCCTCTCATCATGATTACAGAGCCTCCTGCTGAAAGATGGCCTAATCCCAATGCTCCATCAATTCAGTAATCTGTTCCAATCAGGACTTGATAGATTTGACAGGCCATCTGTAGCCAAGTGAGGCAGACTCATGACCAGTCAATAAACCGAACGGCTTGGCTTTTCCAGCTATGCTGGCTTTAATACAGATCTCAGCATCCAAGATGCCAACTGGTAGAATAAAATCGGCAGAAAATTCTACTGAATGAATAAATACACATGCATACAGTACAGATGGGAAAAAATGCATTCTGCTCAAAATTCAAATTCATGGTACAACTCTTTTACTGTATTTTGAAAAGAAAATTATAGTGTAATTGCACTGAATTTTTTTTGTGGAGGGGAAGAGAGATGACAATGCTATTTTTCAATAGTTTGTATTTTAATGGAAGCAAGATAAATTAAAAAAAACCCTTTGAAATCATCTGGCTCTTATCAATCTTAACTTATTGGTGAATGTAGAACACAAATTGTCCTCTATTCTTCTATTTCTGCTTCACACTAAAGCAGATCAGAAGAATATACTGAAACAAAGATCTCTGGTTTTGTAAAACCTTTATTGACTGAAAAGGCTTCTTTCCATTTCTATCTGGATACCCATTATTAATTCAGAAACTTGTACAAGTTGGGCATATACTCAGTTAATAAGGTTCAGGTCATTCTCTGCCTCATAGCCCTGACCTCATAATATGCTGTGCTGCTTCTCTGCAGTCCTCGGTCTCCTTCACAATTGATTGTACTCCTTAACTTTGCATCTTCAACTCTTTTACAAATAGTGAGATGCTGAAAATTTGTCATATCTGTCTCTCTGCCTCTCTCTCTCATATATATATATATATAGATGGTCTCTGGTGATGAGCTGAAAGGCAGAAAAGGAAAGCAGTATGCTTCCTCCCTTAATTGGGGCTTAACAGGGTGTTGTGACACAAGCATATATATATATATATATATATATATATTGCTGATAAATATGCTCCCTCCCATATTTGGGCATACCAGGTGCTTTGACATAACACACACACACACACAAATACACAACAGTTTTCATTCAGTCTGAGGAATAATAATTTGCTTTTCAAGTGTATTTCAAAGAAGAAAAATACAATGCATTATTGTTCCTAGGGCATGATATTGTTTCATTGATTTAATTGTAAGGAAGCACTAGCAAAAGGTATATGTGAACATCTTATTTTTCACTGAACCCCGAGGTCTGTGGCCTGTTAGGTATCCCACACATAAGTTGAAACGGGAGGCATTATAAAGGATTTTTCTGTGATGCACTTTCAGACAGGGAGATGTGGGCAGCCCAAGGAAGCTTCAGAATAAGAAAAAGATGTGTAAGAGCAAGTCACTTCAACACCACTGGTTAGTACAACAATAAAATAAACTCTAAAAAATCCAGTGAGAGAAATCAGTTGAAATTCTCAGCAGAAATCTCTTTTGCAGGGGAAGACTAGGGGATAGACAGATTTCAAGGCAACATTCAAATGTCTAACTCAATGAAGTTGCATTTTTGGCTAGGAGAATCACTATTTCTAAGCCACAGGTACTACCTAGATTATAATACATGACCACCAAACATAAATCCTTTGCTCACAATGACTTAATGCAGTATTGAAACTCATCAGACAGATCTATACTTTTCAATCAAGACAATGAAATCACTTAGTTAAACTATAGACTCTTATTTAATGGCCATCGAATTGAATGAATTAATGGGAAAAGGATTGCACTGAATTGGGATAAAGTCAGATAAAGAAGGAATGAATGGACTAAAAAAAATCCCTGGACTAATGTTAATATATTGGGGTGATATGGGATGGGATGAGGCAGGGCAGAAGAAGAGAACAGAGGATTCCAATTAACGTGGTCTGTTCACTTTTTTAAAAAAAAGCTAAACTCTCACTCTTAAAAGTAACCCTTCAAAAGTAATACATGGTGAAATACTGGCTACTCACACATGTTAAAATAGAAAAATTAATTCCTGTCACTCATACAATGGAGTACACATTTGTATCTTGGCAACCAATTTCGATCCAGTGGTTAGAACACTTAAGCTAGAAAAGGATTTTCTGTTCTTTCACAGAAAGGGCATGGTTTTCATTTTTTTTGTTTTTAAAGGCAATCATAGGAGAAAGCATTAGCTAATTCTCGGTGGGTTAGATAGTCACAGACTTTCTTGAACTAGATTACCAAAGTCTCTCTAATACTTTTGGAAAATAGTTTTAATATAAATCATTCCACTTCATGCCTTCTTATCTCTTTTCCATTCAAATGATGTGCCATCATTTTCACTTAACTTAGCTGACTATCGTAATATACTCAGCTAAGTTAAGTGAAAATGATAATGTATATGTTACATTTTGCCTTAGAGGTAAAATATACACAATGATAATCAATCTAAATATGTAGTTAGAATTCCAAGAAGAATCAAAATAGCAGTGAAATAATATTGAAACTGCTAAAAAAAAAGAACTGAAATGTTTTCACTGAATGCTATAATGAAAGAGCCCATGTTTCATTGTTGTTTAGTGGTGACATTGCTTTGTTTCAGAAGGAAACTTTAAATGTGATCACAACAGCTTTTAGCAAACAAGCGTTTAAGATAAAGAACAGTAGCATTCTTGAAGTACATTTCCCCCCTTAGTTCTTTACTTCTAAGCTTTTCCTTTTAAATCCCTTGTAACATAAACACATCAAACCATAACCCCATGTCTTTCTTGGGTCACTTCTTAGCCGGCAGCTGTTTTGAGTATGTTCTTTGGCTGAGTTCAGCTTTTGCAATCTAATCACATCTGAGTACCACTGAATTCCCTATTGAGCACTAATAGTATGTTAGAATGGAATGTGAAAAAGAGTCAAAGGGTTGACTGTCTTTAATAAGCATAAAAGACATCATCCCCTTCTCTAATTTAAAATTCAAGAATGCCATCACATGAATAGATACAGAGACAGGCAAACTACAGCAGGTCTAGCTTGTTAAATGTAAAGAGGACTCTAAAACAGGGCTTCTGGATCTGTCATATATCTGTAATAACATGTTTGGAGAGAAGACATTTTAATGAAGAGGCATCTCCTTGTTACCAGGAAACAGCAAGAAGAAGGGGAGGGAAGACCTCTCTCTCTCTTTCTCTTTCTGGCAGTGTAAGCTCCACAAATACATCCACAAGCATTCTAAGTAGACGGCAGGATGAAAATAGTTATCGTCTAATTAATTTTACAAGACTGTTGCATTAACTCAACTCTGTATTGCCGACACTGTTCAGCTATTCCTTGCTTCTCTTGAGAAATCTTTATCAATTATAGAGTTCTTTCAAACTGGATATCAAGGATTCTCTTTTTTTCTTTTCTCAGATTTGTTTACTGATGGTTGCATACATAAACAATATCCTTTGAAAAGCCTCTGAGTTGTCAGTTCTGAAAATAAAGGAAACTGTACCAGGGTTGGCAACCTTTTCAGGATCTGGCTTCATCAACATGTTCTTATATCTTGTTTCCCTGAAAATAAGACCTCCCTGGATAATAAGCCTAATCGGGCTTTTGAGTCCATGTGCTAAAATAAGCCCTCCTGTGAAAATAAGCCCTCCCTGAAAATATTGTATCACAGCACCAACTACGAGGTGACCATGCTGGTCACCTCCTGCATCTCAAAAATAATAAGACCTCCCCGAAAATAAGGCCAAGCGCTTATTTTGGGGATGAAAAGAAAATTAGACCCTGCCTTATTTTCGGAGAAACATGATATAATTGTTCAACTGTCAGCTTATCATAGTACAGTGTGATAACTTAAGCCTACAAAAGTCACGATTTTTCTGCTTTCTTTGAAATGTATTTGTTAGATTCATATGTCACTTTTCTTCCACAAGCTCAAGGTAGTATCCATAGCACTACTTCTCTAATTTTCTCCACAAAAACAATCCACTGTATGAGTTGAGCTGAGAAAACTCAAGTCAATAGTGACTTTCAATGGCTGAGGACATATTTGAAGCATGCCGGCAATGGCAGTGGCAACCGGGGAACCGGTTCGTAGGTGTGGTCCCAGACGGTTCTGCGACCAAGGCCAAAATACCGCTACCGGTTCACCTGAACTGGTGCAAATCGGTAGCAACCCACCTCTGAACCATGTGCTCTTGTGCAAACAGGTACTATTGTTGTGCACCTGTAGAGAGCTCTGTTTTTATGGAGGCCTTATGAACTATCTCAATTATTAATTTATGTTGCTTTTTATCTCTGTTTTTTTAAAATATGAAATTATTTTTTGTAAAAACTAACACTTTCCCCCCTAAATCCAAGGTAAGAAAAATATTCAAGTCATTGTTTTATTTTTATAAGGCTTCTTTAATTATACATCAGTTGGTTTCATTTGTAAACCCAGTATAACATCATTTTACATATAATTTTTGTAAATTTTTAAATCCATATTCAAATTCATATTCAAATCGTCCATCTTCATTTTATCTAATAAATTCTGCTCCTTTTCCATAACTTCTATTTTTATAATAGCAGACATTCTTAAGAGTAATTTCTGAATGCATTGTTCCCAAGTATCCTTGAATTCTTTCACAGTTAAGTAATATTGATGGATCTCTTCTCTTTTAATTATGTTTTTAGTTCTGTCTAATTCACTCTACTTAATCTTCAAAGTCCTCTTTTAATTTTTTTTCTAGTGAACAAAACCAGACAAAACCCATGGGATTTCTTACAGTGGGTTTCAAAATCTATATATTTTTGTAAATATACAAAAATATGTAAATTAAAAAAATATTTTGTAAAATTCAAACAACAAAATTAATTACAGGTATTCTTGTAATTAATTTCATAAACTTATTTTAAGTTCATCTGGCTCTTTATTCTGTTCACTATTTTCAAAAATCAACCTCCTAGTCATTGCTATTTATTTAAGAATAATTTTGAAAGTCCTTAAGCTTACTGTACATGAAACTTCTTTCAGCAATGATAGAAGGAAACTCACCTGGTAGATCTAGGACAACCTGCTGTGGTCAACTAGCCATGGCCAACTAGCCATGGCCGCAGAACAACTCACCATGGGGCAAGAATTATACTGATATCGAAGAAGTGGTACAATAGAATCATTAAAGAAAGGATGCAAAAGGAGGGGCAAAATGAAATGTAAATGACAAAAATTAAAATATATTTAGATTATTTTATTAAATTTAGCTGTTGGATTGTCACATGGTTTGTTCTGCGGCATGTTGACTGCAGTGAATTGTCCCACAGCAAATTGGCTGTGGCAAGTTGTCCCATTCCACACCTGGTGGGTTTCAGAACTTGCCTTTCTGAAAGTTGTAAACATACAAAAAACCATTAACAAGCAATTTCCTAAGGAGGTTATGGAAGAAAGTATGTAAATCTGGTGTCCCTTTGAAGACACTGACAAGACACAACTTCAGCTTAGGAAAGATGATGTCTCCCCAGATCCAGAGCTTTAATACCCATCAGAGACCACTAGTTTATAGTGTCCTTGTGAGAATCTCCTATATGGAGTATGGCCAGTCCTTGTCCTCTCCTTGCTTTGGAGAGGAAATCTGAGGAACCAATCTATTCAAGAAGCTTTCCTTTCCACCATGGCTGTTAGCTTTGGTCTCCATTGAGCTGTCTTCAATCCACTATTGCTTCCTCAGAATTCCTATACCTTCTTTGACCAAATAGGGACCTATATTATAATAATTATACATTGAGGAAGTTTGCAGATTTCTTTTATGTCTACTTTTAACAAGCAAAATATGAAAGTAGCTTCAATATGCACTGAAGATTAATCCATGGAGAACTTTAGTTTTAAGTTAGGATGGGAGCATTATCTGACTCCATTTCCAGTTCAGCATCCCATCTTTATCTAATCAACTTTTAAAATGAGAACTTTAGTTCATTTTATGAGGGCAAATGAAATGTTCTTGACACTTTTCAACAACCTTAAATGCTAAAACATTTTACTAAACACATCATTTTTCAGTATCTACCAAAACACAAAAGCTGCATATAACAGAAATGAAGTAGTGTACCATTAAAATGTCAACTCTGATAGATTTAAATGTCTGTATAAATAATTTATTACACACTGTTCTCTACTTCAAGGAAAAGTAATGGATACTAGAAAACTGGGGAGAAATGTATTGGCTTAATATGGATTGATTTTGTTGCTTCTGTTTGTTTGTTGTTATCGAAGGATTCTTTCTTGGGAGGTTTTGGAGAAAAGAGTGATAAAATATGATATTTTGATCAGCAAGATGGATGGGCATGATTATATTTGTGATGGGTGCATTTGAAGATGTGAAGGACAGGTTGGGGACCAATCATTTTGGTAACTTCTATCCATGCTTGCACTAAGATCTGGCATTAACATTATGGCACATAATCAATCAATCAATGCGGTGAATAACTAGGCCTCTGTATAACAACTCCACTATGATTCAAACTAGTATCATCACATTATGAGACAGTGCTTCTACTCAGAAATTCAAGTCACCCAGTCTTGATGCTTTGTATTAGTCAAAGTGGCTCAAAATGTCTTAAAATCATTTCAGTTTAATAGAAAGCGCCTTGGAGCTGTCTGTGGAGAGAAGTTCCTTTCTGCATCTGAGTTGAAACTGTAAAACTGTACTCAGTGCTTGAATTGGGGTAGGGCAGCCTCAGTTCTCCAAATCAGGGAATTGCCTCATATTAAATCACTACAGTGGTCTAGAGCAGTGGTTCCCAACCTTTTTTTGGCCATGTTCCACTGGGACATCTTTAATATCATAATGCCTTCCCCCTCCCTATAACATATAATTCTTACTATTTAAAAAGTGAACTCCTACTCACATGGAGGAAGCCTAAAAGGCCATTAACTTGGTTTAAACAAGGTTCCAAAGAACATGGCATTCATGAAAGAGAAAAATAAAAGAACAAACTTGGGTCCTGGTTCTGTATCCTCACTTCTGGGCTTCTCCCAGCATCCACCCACTCGGTCTTCCCACAGAGCAGCTCTCCCTGCAACCACCCAGCAACAAAGCCCACAGGAAAGAGAGAGAGAGAGAGGGAGGGAGAGAGTCCCATGATCCTTAGTGGGAACACATCTGATTGGCTGGCAGTTGCTGTCTCCCTGCTCCAGCTGGGATAGCCTTTTCAGACCAGGCGCTAGGACAGTGATGGTAAACCTTTTAAACCATCCTGGTAAACCATCCTGGTAAGGGAGGGAGCACAAGGGGGTCATGTGCGGGCATGACACATCCATAATGCAATGCATGACCCCCAGTGCGCATGCGTGCATTACAGACGCCCTCCCCCATTTTTTACATGTTCTTTTTGCCCTTCCCATGCCCTCCGGAGGCTTCAGCAACCTTCAGGAGGCTTCCCTGTAGCCTCCGGAGCACTCAAAATAAAACGCTGCTGAAACCGGAAGTGACCTCCGATTGCTTGCGGTGTCATTTTGAGCACTTCGGAGGCTTCAGGGAAGTTCATGAAGCCTCTAGAGGGCCTCGGGGTGGTGGTGGTGGAGAAGGCTGTTTTCATCCTCCCCAGGCTCCTATAAAACCTTTGGAGCCTGGGGAGGGTGAAAAAAGCATGAAAAAAGGGCAAATTCAGCTGGCCAGCGCACTCATGCATGCGCTGGCCAGCTAACAGGGCATCGCCTCACATGCTCTGACACATGGCCTGCTGCCTGTGGCACATGTGCCATAGGTTCGTCATCACTGCCCTAGGAAATGCACTTTAATAAAGGCAACAGTATGTAATTTAATAGGTTTTTAAATTTCCCCAACTGTATGGGGATTTAATAGGTTTTTAAATTTTGTATTGTTGTTTTTTGTATGTATTTTAATTTCCTGTGCGCCACCCTGGGTCCTTTTGGAGAAGGGCGGGATATAAATTTAATTAATTAAATAAATAAATAAATAAATAAATAAATAAATAAATAAATAAATAAATGAAACACAGCTGTTTCATCACAAATATATAAGAGCAATTAGCAGGCTTTCAAAAATTCAGTTAATAGCTCATTTTTGAATTTCCCCCATTAAAAATCAAATTGCCTCTGTGTGGGGTATTGGCCCTATGTTGGGAATCACTGGCCTAGTGTGAAATGATTATAGATGGAGATAATGATACTCCTTCAATGTGCCACTCAGCCCTAAACATGATAAATATCACCCATTCCATACAACTTGGGGGATTTAGAACTTGGGCTGGATCTATGTTTGGAAAAGCAGTCATGAGGCACCCTGTAAGCAGCCTTAGGAGATCAGTCTCACAAGTCCCCAGCCAGGCCCACTAAGAGAATAAGATTGTGAATCTCCAGCCCAGTTGGGATGCTAAGTGCTGAATTTTCTATCTGACATGTAAGGATAAAGTTGATGCATAATTGACACTTTGATAAAGCAAGCAAATCCTGTCACTTTGGGTGCCACTTTGGGTGCTACTTTGTATGGAAGTCTGGTCAAAGTGTGAAAGATGGATCCATATTATAGAATATTTATCAGACTTTGTGTGATGCTGTAACCATTCTCCTCCTTAGCTGCATTTAATTGTTGGATTTGGCACTGCTGGCAACTATTTCATAGGACTATAGGGCTTTTGAATGTCACATTTGATATTTATGTGCTATGCTTTGGCCAGATTGCACTGCGGCTGGAAGGTTGTCAGCAAGAAATAAAAATAGCCAGCTTTTCATTTCATTTTGCAAACTCTCACTGCAGATATTTAATTAGCAGAGAAGGTTTCTTACTGTTACCTGAAAATGAAACAATTTGCTAAACAAAACAGAGGACAATTATTTGCAGCAAATTCATTCCAGAAATTACATGGTTGTAGGATCATTTGAGCCAGCCAGCTACACTGAGTGACATTTATTAAGTAGCACAAGGAATGTCAGAAGACATCAGCTTAGATTTTCTGAATGACTCAGCAAAATGCAAGCATCACCTGATATACAGCATCTCAATTTTCATTTTGTCAGATTGCAAAATGAAAAGAGAAACCACATTATTTATGAAGACCTTACCACAAAACCCAGTGATGAGTGACTGCCTAGGTAAAAACATCATTAACTATTTTAAATGAAATGTCACACTTAGTATATCCTTGATGCTCTGCAGCCATTTAAAGCATATTTATAAAAAAGAAAGAAAATAATGTGATTTCTAACCACCTCTCCAACTTTTGCAGTGTGTGGGAGTTGAATAGTTGTTGTTTCCTGCATCATCCTTTAGATTTCCACAATTGGTTCAGATTTTGGATCATCCCTGGTTTACTGCAGGATTACTACTAACTTTGTCTTCCTATTCCTCCTTTAATGGAATTTAATTTTCAGCAGTGGCTCATTTACAGTATGTCTTTCTTCACATCACATATTGCTGCCTTCCCAATGCAGATAAATGCATTTTTATTTGGCATATTAGACTGTGACAATCCAATTCTGAATTTTAAGTGCCTGTGGCTTTTATGTATTCATTTCTTCCCTTGTGCTACTTTATTACGGCACCTTTCAATAGCTCCCTCCTCTGAATTATTTTGTGATTTATCCAAAGAGCTGATTATACATAAATAACTTTTTGTGTTTTGTAAACTACAGTCTTCTATTATAGCTGAATCAAACATAAGTTCTGATTTGTAAATTAGGAAAATATTGCAGCTTGTCATTCCAATTCATTCTTATTTGGAGAAATTACAGTATGCTATCTGAAACATTTTTTCTCTCCAGTTTACAGTACTGTTGAGAATATGGTAGCACCCATACCTTAGCTTTTCCAATGTCGGATGTACTTTTCTTACTCTCAGCTATGAAATATAGAATCAGCAGATCATGGTTTTATTACCCAGCTGTCAGGCCCAGCTGTATATGTGGTCCTACAGACCAGGTGTGTGAAAAGGGATTTTGCGTGCATGGAACACGGGTTTCCATTTGGTAGTTGATTATTAACAGGAATATGAACTTAACTGAGCTAAATGATGGATTATTTTTGTGATTTCATTAGAGCTAGGTTAAGCTCACCATTTCTAACAAAAATATTATAATAAGCAAGATGCATTAGTTCTCTGTGTAACTGCTGAATAAGTGAGTGTGTGTATTAAGGGTGACAGAGATAAATGAGATTACCTAGAGGTTGTTGTGTTTTTTTTTCTTCCTTTCCTTTTTCTTGACAGCATTTCCCTGGAACATATGTTCAGTGCTCTCAGGGTTATTATAGACTACATGGCCTAATCAGGCTCAGAGATTCAAAAACAATGAATGGAACACGCTATGGGATTTTGATGTTAACAGAGGCATTTCAGTCATTTATTAGCCTGGCCAAATAATGTATTTCTCATTTTAATCTTAGGAAATAGCAATTTTGTAATCTGCCATTTAGAATTTGCAAAGTTAAATGTCTCTTAGCATTATAAGAGCAATGAGAATGATTTAGAATTCATTGGTATCATCTTATATTGATTAAATCAGCTACTGCTAATATTTAATTTGTAGATGTTTTCATTTTAATATAAAATATGATTTCTTACAATAAGTATCAACGGACATTTCCTCGCACTAAAAATGACTTTCGAACCAAAACATTTGTGGCCAAATATCTTACGTCTTTATTAAGATTAAATGAACAATTGCAGCTTTCAGTTTTCAATGCAAATGGAAAATGCTGATCAAATTTAGCTCACTGCCACTCACAAAGGTCTTCTATTTTCTTAAAGCAGACTCCTGATACATAGGATATTACAAGCGATTTCTCCTGAATTTGCAAAGATTACTTTTAACATCATTTTCTTAGATGTGCCAAAGGGACAGATAGGAATAATTTAACAGATATCTGAGCTTTATATGCTTCTTCTTCAGGAAACCTTTTGCGAGAGAATCTGAATGGCAAGAGCAATGTATGCATTTGATTCTTTTTTTCATATCACAGCAGTTCAAGAAGAAACTGAAAAGGTGCATAAATTACATTTTAAACATTTTTTTCAGGTATTTTATTCCCACTTAAAGGTGTTTTGAACTTAGTGAAGATATTACATCTTTAGCAGGGCATTTTTCTGAATTGGAGAGCGAGTTGTTCAAATATGGACAAAGTCTACTTCTGCCTTTCTGTATATAAAAAGAGGACGGGGGGGAATACTCAGTCAAGACATTATACATCAAAGACTCTATTCATGCATAATGCTAAGGCAGTAA
The DNA here is from genome assembly GCA_039707465.1 of Rhabdophis nuchalis. NCBI lineage: Eukaryota > Metazoa > Chordata > Lepidosauria > Squamata > Natricidae > Rhabdophis > Rhabdophis nuchalis. The sequence goes on from CM077644.1 coordinate 189,257,395, forward strand.
ATATAAACTACTGGCTTGTTGAACATATTATAGTATTCTAACTCAGGGGTCCCCAACCTTTTTGGCACCAGGTACCGGTTTCATGTAAAAAAAAAATCCGCGAACTGGTGGGAGCCTCCAGCGGGTGAGTCAAGTCACATGGGCCGCACACCCGTTCGGCGGTGATGTGCAACTGGGCGGGAAAGCTGCCAGGGGTCCTGGGTGAAGGATCCTTGGCTGGAGCAGGGAAGGACGGGCTGCGTCCCGGGCAGGAGGGCCTGGCAGCCCCTCCCCCCACGCAGGGCTGGGTGGTATCCCAACCCCCCCCCCCAATGCAGTCTGTTGCCCCCATCCTGCCCCCGGGGAGCGCCCCAGCCAGCCACCAGGATAGCGTAGCGTTTGCCACACTTTCCTAAGAGTTGCGCTACTCTCTCCGCCGCTCACTCCGGCCCAGTTACTATCAAGCCACAGACCGGCACCGGTCCGCAGCCCGGGGGTTGGGGACCCCTGTTCTAACTGACATATTTTACAAGCATTAATGGATGACAATACTGTTGTGGCCCACCAGACTCAAATGACAAGAAGGTTGGGGAAGAACCTGGGCCAGTTCTGGACCCTGGGGAAGGCTCTGATGGATGTTCCACATCAGACACAGAGATAGAGCCAGGGCTGTCTGGTATTTCCCAGCCAGAGAGGCAGCTGCCTTTGGAGTCAGAGATGAGTAAGAAGGAGAAACATCTGGGACCTGTTCCTGATCCGCATATGTGCAGAGCAGATAGGGGAGGTGAACAACAGAGGACAATGAGCTGGTTCAGGAAGCAAAAAAAAAAAAGGATGCTGACTGGCCCCTCCCTGGCTGGGGAATAAATAGGAGGAAAGGGGAGTGGTTGGGATGTCGAAGATAACCGTTCACATTTCTGGAAAGTTTGCTCCTTGTGTGTTTCCTGTGACAAAGATTGCCTTGCCAGAACTGAGGTTTGTCTACTTCTCTGTTTGAACTGATTTAATTTGCGGCTGCCTGGCTGGGAGTACACAACCTTGCATTTATCATAATGAGCTGATAAGGACTATTCTTTCAATTAACTTCTTGCAGGACTCATGCCTGGACTTTCTGTTGGTGAATCTAGTTATTTCACAATGTGTAAACAAAGAGGGATTTTTCTTTGCAGGGAGTCTGTTTCTTGCTTCTGTGAAGGCCTGGTCAGAACAAATACGTTATACTGGACCAAAATCATACTGCATTGCAGATTAGCAAAATCATGTATGGACTTCACCTCGTCTGATTCAGGAATTGGAAAGAACAATTCACATTAGTTTAAATAAAGACATACTTTATAAAATTAAGGGTATTTAATCATGTATCAATTATTAACATTTACATTATTTTCAAATTAAGTACCATATTTTTCAGACTATAAGATGCACCGGAGTATAAGATGCACCATGATTTTGAAGAGGTAAATTTTTAAAAAAGTTTTTGCACTCTGCAGGATTCCCAAACCATTTGCGCACCTTGTTTTTTCCAAAAAAAGGGGGGCAGCATGCAGAACTTTGGGAAGCTTGTAGAGTGTCTCTAGGGATTGGGGGGCTCATTTTATGCTTATTTTTGCTCTCCACCGTTGCCAGGAGCAATTTGCAAGGCTCCCAAACCCTCTGCATGTCAATTTCTTAAAAGGGAGCGGGGTTTCGGTAGGCCAAAAATGCTCTATTCAGTGTATAAGATCACACAGATTTTCATCCTCTTTTTTGAGGGAAAAGGGTACGTCTTATACTCCGAAAAATACGTGTATCTACATATCATTGTATAATTATGTAAGAGGAAAAAATAGTGTTGTTACTCCATTCAAATATTTTTAAAGCACTTCCGCAGAAACTCTGATTTTCCTGTTTTGACTGAAATTCTCATGCTATAGTACAACTGCAACAAAATATAGTACTGTACGACTATCTTCTGGTCTACTGTCATTACAATATAATGTTCCTTAATATTGCTAATGTTCCCCACACTTAGGATTTGTGATATATTTGAAGCAGTAATTCAGAAAATGTATCTTCCCCAGGAGTGAGAAAAACAGACCTTTAATCTTGCAGAGATAGAAGAAGCAACCTCTTCACTAGGTAAATCCTGCATATTTATCAATTAATCCTCCCCCCAATATATTACTTTTTATACAATATTGAGGTAGGATTTATTGCTATGGATTCAATTGGAGGGCTTTCTTAATGGCACATAGTTTTTGATCAAGTGTCTGGTAATCCTTCTGAAAACTATTAGGACATTTAACTTTTGCTTGTACAAAAATTCATACTCATATGTCAAGAGTCAGTTTTGTTTTTGCTTTCTAAAATAACCCACACACCTATTTCAAATTATTAAGGATGAGCTACATATTACAATGAAGTCACATCATAACATCCTAATCTACTCTTCTCTATCTGTAGCAAGAGACAACTGGAAGCAGAACAGCAGTCAGAGGAATATTTCACAGTTTCCTTACTTTCCATGTCCCTTTCTACTCTTTCGTCTATTCCTTTTTTTTTAACTCGAGGAAACAGGCTTGTATTTATGATAAATTTGGGATTTATCAAATGGGCACATTGAGGATGGTGATTCTGACATAGTTTTCTCAACTGTCTATATATCCATAGTGTTTCAGTAAACCAGGTTATACTACTGCTAGCAGTTCCCATCCTCATTCTTGCAATTTTCTTGGTGCAGAGGAGAAGGGTTAGGGGAGAAGTGAGTCCAGCCAGGTGGACCAAAATGGAGAGGTCTCTTCCATCCATGTTTGTTCCTAAGGGCTTAATTAGATGTCTTCTGCTGATAATATCAGTCTGTGCCAGGAGAATAATTATGTCAATTTGTGGACTGTGTAAACAATACGGTTATGAGTGATTTTGTTGTTTTCCTTGCATACTAGATCAAATCCTTCCATTATTCTGGCTGGTATTGTTTCAGTTTTTCTACAGAATATCAGTAGTACTAAGGAAGCTAAAGCTAGGCAATCCATAATTCCTTAATGAGCTGCTTCTTTTTCAGAAATAAAGTGGCATTTGTTAGCAAAACTGCCCCTAGTCGTTACTATTAATTAATAATATTTGCATTAATTTTAATTGCGCTAGTCATACCACTAAATCATCACTGATGTGTGCATATACCTTTTTTGTTACATAGATCTTTTTGTGGCTGTTACTAAAAAAAAGTGCCTCTTCTTAAAGTCCTATCAAAATATTGATTTAAAAGTCTTAGTCTAACTGGGTATGCTGCAATTATGTTGTTGAACGAAAATAAATGTTATTATTGCTGGGCAATTATTCATAGAAGAGTAAAGAGGTTAGAATTGTAGATCAATTACCTTTTGGTTATGATTGGACTCATAGAAAAAGAAAGCCATGTCAGATCAATGATGCCATCTTCCTTCAAAAGTATTCTCCAGCAACTTTTCATGCCATGCACATTTGATTACAGTTATGAATGTGCTACCAGGGCTAATCATACATCCAAAGTTGTGTTTATCTTTATAAAATAAAGGTCTCTGTGGCAAATGTGCAGGATGGATTTACATTGCAATATTTAGCTGAACAACATCTACCTTTAAGGTCTTTTATTAACCTTACAGTAAGGTTGACTGTGGTTATTTTAATGCCATTCAAAGGAGAAAACCTATGTTGCATCACTTTAAATATTTACTCAAAGGTAGGTCTTGCTGGGTTAAATGGAGCTGATTCTCAAGAAAACAGGGTGAATAAGGTTCTATACATTCCATCTGATACTGGGTACTCTGCATTGTTAATCATATATTTTTGATCCAGCTATGCTAAAGACTTCTTATAAATGCAGCCAGACTTGTTGACAAAGCAAACTTGTTCACAAACAAAGAACAAGATATCTCATATGTGAGAAACTAGCATAACAAATGTTAAGATCAAAAATAGCTTTGCATGCATGGTTAACTCTCATCGTTTTGCTAAATTCTGAACACTGATACTAATTTTGAGTTCAGGTGTAGTACCTGTAATCTGTCTATCTCTTCTATGTACATATTAGCAGCCTGTTCTGGATTCAAATAAGTTTATCTCCTAAACCTGAGTTCTAATTCTGAATGGCACGAGAATCTTTAAAAAAAAAAACCTATTTAATGTCCAAGAAAAATGGCATGTCAGACATGGTAGAAAGTAGCCTATTTAACCACACCACAACCCATATTAAAATGCACAAGTTTTTATAAATCAGAAAAGTATAAAGAAAAAGAACAAACTTGTATCATTTTTTAAATAAAACAAAATTCGGCTGGGCAATGCCGTTTGGCGACACCCAGGGGAAGGGCCTTCTCTGTGGCGGGCCCAACCCTCTGGAACGACCTGCCCCCTGAATTCCACACTACCACGGACCTCCGCCTTTTCCGCCGGCGTCTTACAACGCATTTATTCCAACAAGCTGGCCTAGCATAACCACCCGATATGGACTTTTATTAGTTATACATTTTAATTAGAGGATTTTAATATGTTTTTAGCACGGGGTAATATAAATTTAATTGGGTTTTAATAATGGTCTATTTATTTATGTTGTGATTTTTAATTTTCCTGTGCGCCGCCCTGGGTCCTTTTATAGGAGAAGGGCGGGGTATAAATTTAATTAAATAAATAAATAAATAAAATTCTGAGTAACCAATCTATGATTGGTACTTCCTAATTAGTGTTGGATTTTTTAAAATGCCTTACTACAATCATAACACAGATACCTTCCAAAGATTTTTTGAAGGTACATGTATATTTTTTCCTCAGATAGTGCATTATTACTTCAACTGAGAATGTGTAAGACTTAGACTCCATGTAGGAAGAAAAAAAACTCTAAAAAGACAAAATATCAATAACTGAAATGTGAAATTCATGGAAATTTGAATGGTAGATCTTTTATAACACTGCTCACATTTTTTTTTTTTAGTATATACCATATTGGAAATATTAATGTATTCCAACAATTTATAGAATAAATAAAACTGGTTTGGTATAATTTCTATCTTCCTATTCTCCTTTCTAGGGATGCTGTAAATGTTATCACATATATGCTTGGTATATTTTTTTTCTTATGCTGAGTTGGTGGTTGTTTGACAAAATGTTAACAGTGAGTGCAACGAAATGAAGTAATCATGCAATTGTGGCATTAACTTAACCGAATGAAACTGTCACTTGACTCATAGCTTGCTGCTTAGTCTTGGTTGTAAGAATCAATCTTCAGGAAAGTAAACTAAATATGTAGCAACCTGAAATAGCAAGTATCTTAATTTCTTTTTTGCTTTATACATTGGTATTATGCAAGAATGAATAACATGAAGTTTCAAAGTTGATCTACATTTTTTAATTGCTGGGTTGAAAGCTCAGTCATTTAGATTTTATCATCTAAAAATAGACAATTTGGCCAGCAAAATGCTTTGTTTCATTTGACAGACTTTTAAAAAAAAATTATTTATCTTGTGCAAAAATGAGGATGTGCCTTATTTTTCCCCAAGAAAGAAAGAGTTATTGCTTCTTGGTTTTTGCCATGGCAGAAAATATATGATTGCAGATTTTATTACTGAAGCAGACAGTGGTATTTTTTTCTGCACTGACATTTAAAAAAAAAAGGAAAAGGGACAGGTAAGCATTTTTATTAAGTTATTTGATGTTCTTTCAAAAATAGTGCCAAATGGCTGTAGTATTAAATTATTAGCACAGGCAGAGAATTGATCCTAACAACTTTTTCTCTGTATAAGGACATTTCTATAGTCATTGGCCCAAAAAAACCTGTTGGTTTTCAGGGATCAGTCTTTAGGGTTGTGAGGGACTCTGGAAGGGAGGGATTATTTCTTATAGAACCTAAGTATTTAAGATAATATATTTTGATTTTTAGAACCCTACCAAAGAATAATAGTTCAGATGGTCAGAACAGAATTGGATACACTAAAATGTAACTAACATGTATAAGGAAAAGAAATTGATTATGAAATGGTAAACATACAAACAGTGAAGAGATTATAACAAAAAGACTTTTAAAATATATTTTTAAAAACCTTTTCTGAGGTGTGTGATTTCTTTTATGGGAGTAGGAATGAAAGGATCCAAATAGAATTCATGCAAACTTCAACTCTCAGCTTATAGCACTTTGAAATGAACTCCTTTACAGTTTTAGTTAACAGTTGTTTCTGAGCCTTTTTAAAATGCTATCTTTATAGCAATAACATTGTCATTGCATATCAAGAATTGGTTCTGGGAATCTATCTCAGAAAACAATCTCTACCTTAGCTCTGGATTAACTTTGTCCAATGTGAGTTACCTCATCACATTTTATAGTTACAGGATATTATTGTAACTGGTGTGAATCCCCCTGAATAATGAGGTCAAGGAAGCTGCCAATTAAGACAAAAATGTACCGTATTTATCGGCGTATAACATGCACAGGCGTATAACACGCACCTTCATTTTAAGAGGGAAATTTCAGGGGGAAAAATTAAATTTCAAATAAAGAACTTTGAAGCAAAATAAGGGTAGCTCAGAACTTTTTTTTATTAATATTATTACCACTTATAAGGTAAACAATGTAAAAGGACAGTAAAAGCAACTGTTTTAACAAAGAAACTTGGATATTCTGTTTTTACAAAAGTTTACTCAGAAATCGCTATCCCCTCCCTTCCTGTCTCTCTTTGTCATTCTCTCTGTGTCTGTCAGATTCTGATTCCCTTCCTCCCTCCCTCCCTCCCTCCCCCCCCTCTCTCTCTCTCTCTCTCTCTCTCTCTCTCTCTCTCTCTCTCTCTTTCTCACTCTCTCTCTGGCGGGCAGGCAGTAAAGCAAGCAAGGCGGCTGGAGGAGGAGGAGGAGAAGGAGGAGGAGATGACGGCCCCGGAGGCACGGAGCTCTTCCCCGCGGCGGGAGCCTCCTTCTCCACTGGCAGATAGAGCAAGGTCGAGGGGCTTCCCCCCTTTCCCCACTTCCCGGCTGTTTCACCGCCGCCGCCACCGGTTCCAGCAGCAGCAGCAGCAGGAGGAGGAGAAGGAGGAGGAGATGACGGCCCCGGAGGCACGGAGCTCTTCCCCGCGGCGGGCGCCTCCTTCTCCGCTGGCAGATAGAGCAAGGTCGAGGGGCTTCCCCCCTTTCCCCACTTCCCGGCTGTTTTGCCGCCGCCGCCACTGGTTCCAGCAGCAGCAGCAGCAGGAGGAGGAGAAGGAGGAGGAGATGACGGCCCCGGAGGCACGGAGCTCTTCCCCGCGGCGGGCGCCTCCTTCTCCGCTGGCAGATAGAGCAAGGTCAAGGGGCTTCCCCCCTTTCCCCACTTCCCGGCTGTTTCGCCGCCGCCGCCGCCCCCCCTCGGCGAGCTCCCGAGGTTTGGAAAGAGCCGGGAAGTGGGGAAAGGGGGGAAGCCCCTCGACCTTGCTCTATCTGCCAGCGGAGAAGGAGGCGCCCGCCGCGGGGAAGAGCTCCGTGCTTCCGGGGCCGTCATCTCCTCCTCCTTCTCCTCCTCCTCCTCCAGCCGCCTTGCTTGCTTTCCTGCCTGCCAGCCAGAGAGAGAGTGAGAAAGAGAGAGAGAGAGAGAGAGAGAGAGAGAGAGAGAGAGAGAGAGAGAGAGAGAGAGAGAGAGAGCGGACGGCCGCGGCGCTTCGCTGAGGGAAAAAGAAGACAGCGCAGCCGCCTTGCGAACGTGGAGGACTTACTTCCGGGTCCACGGTTCCCGGGTCCATGTACCTTATATCGGCGTATAACATGCATATCGGCGTATAACACGCATACATCATTTGCCCCCTATTTTCAGGGGGGGAAAGTGTGTGTTATACGCCGATAAATACGGTAGTTATTTTTGATTCACAGAAGCTCTCTGATCTTCTGTCATAGACTCCCACCACACCTGATATTATCATTCTACATCTCTATAGTTATTTACGTGGCCAGGGAAATCTCAGCTTTTTAATTTAATACTGAAGTTGAAATTAGACAGCTCAGTAACTGCTATTTCAGTATGAGGTACATATGGCACATTTTAAAAAATGTCAAAATGTATCTATCATCTATCTGTCTATTTATCTAGCTAGCTATTTTATCCAGGAATTGCCTCTATTAAAACTTTTCAAACCTTATTTAATGGCATATAACAGTCATGGGTCCTGAAAATGTTTTTGCCTACTGTCATGAACTCATCTTTCTTTATGTAGAAAAGTGATTAAAGATCTCTTGGGCAGTGATCTGGAGCTGCAATGCATTTTATGTTCCTGTTCGGCATTTTCTCCTTTTTTGCTTTTTCCATTCTTTTTGCTCAATTTTTTCTTCAAGTCCCATGTTATTTCAGTAAGGCTCCATAAAAATGGATCTGGCTGTTTTTGAACTCAGCAGAAAATTTGTCCCTTGAAGGTATGTAAGTTTTAAGTGCTACTGCTGTTCATGAAGAAACGGAAAAGTCTCATACTTACCCTTGAAAATAAAATAACCTTTAGCAAGATGCATATTTGTAATTCTTTCCAAAGAGTTAGAGTCCATAAAAGTTAACAGATTAACAAGAGTTGGAATGGACCTTGCAGGTCATCTAGTCCAACCCCCTGCCCAAGCAGGAGATCTTACATCTGCCTCTACCTAGGATTGAACTCACAACCTCCTGATTGTGAGGCAAAAGATCCACCTCTAGGCCACAGACAGCAGGAGGTGAGTCCATAATATATTTTTATTGTGACCTGTAGACAGAGGGTTTCCATTTGGGATGAGTTCTGGATAAAAACTTGCTTTTTCATAGTGCATTGATAATAGTATGAGAGTGACTTAAAGTGAGTGGCATGGTAATAAAATACATGTCTCAGAAATGAACATTCCCAGGCATTTACTCTCAGGCATTTCAAAGTAGGGCTGAAGAAGACATCTCCCTGAAATCCCTGAAAATGTATTGAACTAGATAGGCCAATGGCTTGCTTCATTTAGGTGCAGAATAAATCTTGAGTTTCACATTCAGGATTAGTTAGCTATTAGTTTCTTAATTTTTATTATTTTATTTGCTGTATATCTTTTCTGTATATTTCGTAATGAATGGTGCCTAAAGTAAGAAAAGTGTAAAAAGCAAAAGTTAATGAAAAACATAATGAAACTAAGTGTTCTGAAGGGACATCGTAGGGACAGGACTGAGGCAACATGGATTTAATGCAACTTTGTTTATTTAACACAATGATAACTAGCTAACAGCAGCTCTGAACTGGCAACAACACGCCGCCCATTTGACAGCTCTTTTATACGCTGACTGTCAAAACAGGTGGCCAATCAGAGTTCTTTTTTCCCCACTTCTGCCAACACACCTGCAGCCAATCACCACGGACTTGTGGCAGCACATCTTTGGAGCCCAGAGACAACACCCCTTTCTGCCAGATAGTGCATGCGTAGTCCTGGAGATACGCCGGATGCCTGCACACTTTATCAGATCTTCTTAGTGTGAGCTGATCGGCGATTGCAGAGGGATGTTGCAGCCATGCCAGAGGAACTCTACACAACCAGTTCAGCAGGCCATCAGGAATGCTGTTTTGGCGAGGTCGGCCCAGTTCTCCAGGTGAGTCCAGTAGTGGGATTGTGCAATGAGATGCTGGGTTGGTGGCAGACAGCAGTGGCTTCCATGGGTGGAACGGTGGGGCACCCAGCACAAAGGTTGGAGAGGAAGCTTCTATTTCGTGGGTGTCATTTAACAGAGGTTGTCCACAGGTGGCTTACATTATCCTCTTCCTCAGCAATATCATCCCACTCTTCCTCATCATCGGGATGGACAGTGGCAGCTTGCGAAGTGGAGGAAGGGGCATTTTGATATCTTTGGATCTCAGTGGAGGATTTTTCAGACATCTCGGATGCTCTTGCCTCATCTAGAGCGGATTTGAGAGTCAGCTCTGTGTGTGCTATTAGGCGATGCTGGAGTTTCAGATCACTGACCCAACAGACTAATTGATCCAATAAGTCATCTTCGAGGTTAGCGAATTTGTAATAGAGGGCAGCAGACTAGAGGGAGGCCATATCCTGGAAGAGAAAAAGAGAGGCCCTTTCCTTAGCTTGAGAACAGCCTAGTTTGAAATAATAATAATCTTTATTGTCATTGTAATAAATTGTAATAAAATTACAATGAAAATGAACTATGAAACACAAATCCCATATTATCCCATTAGTCATGCCATTTTTGATGATGGAATTAATGATCCCCTGTCCTAGATCTTAAAACCCAATAAGCAAGTTAGGGAGCATATGATATTTAGATATCTTGGTATCACATCTTATACGACTTCATAATTCAGCACTAATCTGTCAAGAGATATATTTTTTAATGCGGAAGTTATATGCAATTTAATCATATCCATTAATAGTCTGATGACAGAATTTTGATCTGGACTGGCTTATAAAATGAACCTAAGAAATGTTTCATAGTGGACAAATAAGTAATCTCATACAATGGACGAGAACACCTGATAATACCTGATAAACCTAAACATTTAGAATTGAGACTTAATAGGTCCAAGCTCCAAACCTGAGTATACAACTTCCATTTCTTGATAACCTGAATATTAATGGATGAAGCGATGATAGATGATATCTAGCTAGCTAGAACAGTATGTTTGCTTCTATGTACACACACCTTATATGTACAGATCCACATACATACACACACAGAAAGAAACCTTATACGGTATTTGGGCACCAACTTCAGAAGCACCTTTTAAGAATGTCAAAGGCCCCTGACAATTCCAACACAACCAAAAGGGATCATTTTCTTTGCTAGTTTCAGAATATATTTCAAGTGATCAATATACTGCCTGTTCTGTTATTAAGCCTGAAGCAGAACAGAAATGGACTAAATTATCTTACGTCAACAAAAGCATTTTACGCCAGAACTGAGATACCAGTATATACTCCAAGGCCTTGTTGAATAATGGACTCTTGGAAACTATTTGGAAATTGTCTAGCCTGATAGAACTCCAGGAGATTTTGTATCATGAAAAAGAAATCACATCTTATTCAAAGATAGTTCACCATTATTACCACACTCGGTCAGTACATCTGTTTTTTGCTAAGAAAAATGTTTGCAGCACTCTGCAGATGTCTTTCTAATGAAAGATACAGAGACATTTGCCCTGCTGAGCTGGCAACTGAGTCTATAGATGCCAGCTCTGAAGTGTTTTGATCTTAGGAGTTGGAGGGGAATGTTGCTTCTATCAAACAATCAGACTATCTTGCAAGAAATGCCTGGGGTTTCAATAAGGAGATTACATTTCCTTGGAATGAAAGGGTAAAACATTGGTGCCTGTATTTTATTAGGAGAAAACAGCTATTCCAGAGCACAACATTGATTCCTACCTTCCTGATCATGGACAACAGACATGATTTAGTGCCGTTATTTAACCCAAAGCTCCTCTTTTTCTCTCTGTGCTTTCCACACAGCACTCATTTGACTGGTTTTTGAACTCTTTCGCATCTCTGCATGCAATTTTGATAATGGCAAATGTAACCACTAAGTGCAAAACTATCTTTGAGGCGCTTGTGCCTTTGTTACCTATTGTGCTAGAAGAGCTGCTTGTATTATATTCCATAAACTCTGCTTTATAGAATTTGATATGGTTTCCTGGTGATGCTTTATGAGCACATTTGTATTGTCGGAACAACTTTTTAAAAAAATGGATATTAATAATACAACCATTTTTAAAATACCAAGTATAGAATTCAGCTTTCCTTGTAAGTAAGGGTGCATTATCTCTTGAAAGTGACAGGTCAGAAATAGGGAAAGTTTAAAGGTGCACATCTTAGGTGATAAATACAATAGCATCCTATTAACATTATCCCACCTTTTCTCTAAGTAAGTTAACATTGGAATATCCCTTCATTTTCTCACTTCAGGAGCAACACTATGAGGTAGGTTGGGTTGAGATAGACTGACTGATCTAATTCACACAGTTAACAGGAGATTTGGACCTGGGTCTCTGCAGTCATAATCCAATGTATAAACCACTACATCATACTGCCTCATCCTTTTTCCTTCCCTGCCTCCCTGCCCCTCTCTTTCACTTTCTCATTTCAGGTCATTTGCCAAATGTCAAGCTATTCTATTTCCATTCTATTTCCATGTAAAGCCCGATAACGTCACCTTATCCATTGATTATATGTATATGTATATGGTGTATATGCATCTGTAGGTGTGCGCGCGCACACACACACACACACACACTGTATATAAAAATAAGCTGGATACCCACTTATTTAAGGTGCTGGAAAAGGGAGGAAGTTTTTTCTTTTTTTCTTACTGCATTCTTGTGTTCTGCGATGCATGCATTTATTCTCCTATTAGTTTGCCCAGTGTATGTTGCAGGGCAGATTTTGCATGGTATTTTGTAGACTCCTTGGTTTTCTAGCTGGATCTTGTCTTTGGGGATTTTTAATATGTTGGGTATTTTTTGGTCAGTGTTGAAGGCTGTCTAGATATCGTGCTTGTGGAGAATTTTGCTGATTTTATCTGTGATGTCTTTGATGTAAGGAGGGAGGGTGATGCCATTGTCCGGTGCTCCTCCCTTACATCAAAGGCACCACAAACAAAATCAGCAAAATTCTCCAGAGGCACAATATCAAGACATTGGACAAACTAATAGGAGAATAAATGCATGTGTCACAGAACACAAGAATCCAGTAAGAAAAAAAGAAAAAACTTCTTCCCTTTTCCAGCACCTTAAAGCTACAGGACATGAAATTGATTTTGAAGGAACCAAATTAATCTCCAACAAGAGAATAATTATGGAAGCCATCGAAATAGAGAAACACTCCCACAACATGAATAAATGTAATGATACCTCCGGTCTACCAGACATTTGGAAACCAGTCCTAGTCAACAAACGAGCCCCACCCATCACCCAGGTCATTACAACACAAAAGAACAATGGACACACAGCCAGCACTAATCAGCATCAATCTACCAATCATGATACAACTACACAGCCAATCAACCTAGTTACAGCAACAAAGCCAGCACTCCACACCCACCCACCAAGATTTATAGAAGGACGGCAGCTCCGACCATGATTTACTCACACAAACCCCAAGCCGAAAATACCATCCTGAAGATGGCGAGTGAGACCATGTCGAAACGTTGCCAAGACAATCTCAATCTTACACAGGAAAAGACTCAGATACAACAACACCAGCATACCTACACCCGTGAAAATCTACGAACATACATATGTATGTATGTATGTATGTATATATGTATGTATGTATGTATGTATGTATGTATGTATGTATGTATGTATTGTTGTCCAATGAAAATGGCATCCATTAAACTGAGAAAAGAATAGAAAATTTCAGTGGTTTCTTAGCATACAATACATTACATTTATGTGCATTGTTAATTGTTATGCTTTTACTGTATTGAGGTATTGTACAATAGAAAACAACATAAAGCTAAATGTCAGATATTTTTTATCAATATGAAGACAAGTGTTTCCAAGTCCAGCTGTTCTTATAAATGTGAGTCTAATTTCACAAGGCCTAACAACAGTACTCTATAGTTCTGGGTAGGAAGAGCTGTTATTGAAAAGGTGAAGATAATATCAATACAGTGAAAGGAAAGATGCAGCCTCTAGCTGTTGGAGCTTATTCATTCATTTAAAAGCTGAAAACAACTGCTCTTTCTTGAATTTCAAAATAATAATAACAATATAAAGAAAGAAATGCTTTTGACATTTTTTGGAAAAATGAACTGATTTCTAGTCAAGTTTGCCAAGAATGGAGCTTTCTGCCTGAGATATTTGTGCAGAGAAGACGAAGATTTTCTTTTCCTGTGTGCTTCTGTATTAAACACAATTCATTATGTACCTTGTGATAAATAAGGTGGGGCTAGCAGAATGGATCGGCATGTGAATAAAATGTGAAAAAGCGCTCAACTCTTTGTCATGTTGGGCTACGTTCCCTGATGAATCTTCGTGAAATTACCACCTTGACAAGTCACATGATAAATAATATGATTGGGAATTTAATTTCTAAATGTTTTCAAAATAACACATTACCATTGCTCTTTACTTGATTCTTGTGAGCCTTTTTTCACCCAAGTTATTCATCAGTTTAATTTATAGGAATGCCGCTCCTATTTTTTAGATGTGGGCCATTTACTTGACTTAAATATTAGTTACGAACAGTGCTTTGCATATTCCATTCCATTCTGCTTTCAGCAACATCAAGCCTGTGGTCCTCAAAAGCCATTACATATGAATTATTTTTCATTCTGACTGAGAGATTGAAATATTATGCTTTGTGTAGTTATTATGCATTATTCTGGCTCTAGATTTTTAAATCTGTTGTTGAAAAATATACTGTAGTACTTTACATATAGTACCAAAAAGAGATGCTCAATGCGGTATTATAGCTGGTAAGAGATTTGCAACTGGCTTTCAACCCAAAAGAAATAGCAGTAGTACTTAGACTAATATACTACTTCATAGTGCTTTACAGCCCTCTCTGAGCAGTTTACAGAATCAGCATATTCCCCCAACAATCTGGGTCCTCATTTTACTGACCTTGAAAGAATGGAAGGCTGAATAAGCATGAATTCCTGGCAGTGGGCAGAATTAGCCTGCAATACTGCATTCTAACCAGTGCACCACCACAGCTCCAAGATGTCCAAGAATGGAATTAACAGTTTCAGAACAACTAGATTTTGAATGGCAGCTGTAAAAAATTGAAATAATCATCTGACTTGAGCTATTGATTGAATATATTGTCCAGAAAGAAGGAATAAAACATTTTATAACACAGCTTAGTCCTGAGGACGTATGTTCAGAAGCATCATTGTGTTCACAGAGATATCTGTGATTGAGTCAAATGAAATGACAAACATGAAAAAACACGCTATATCCCACAATGAAAGAATGGATGGTAAAGTTGATGGAGTTGGCAGAGATGGGGAAATTGACTGGATTAATTGAAATAAAGAAACTATCTAGTTTTGTTTGTACTTGGAAACTGTTTTTGAACTTTTTGGTTCAGAACTAAAAAAAAAAAAAGAAATGTTTCATTTTGAGAGTTAAAATGATTTGTAATTAAAGAAATGGTTTAATATGTTGTGAAATGTAAAGCAAAATGTTGATGTATTGTTTTTGTATTCTTCTGCACTTATTTCTTCCTTTCATTTTTCTAACATCTTTTTAATATTTTTATGAATGAAACTTAACAAATTTTACTGGGAAAAAAAGAAGCATCTGTGGCTGGGTCAAATTAAATGTGCATCATGACATAACAATTAAGCTCTGCTCTTTTGTACATGCAACATGATGTTTTTCTTTTCTTCTGTGTAATCCTGTTCCGTTCTCAGAGACTCCCTGGATAAGTCCCTTAAGTTTTCTGGGCAAGGTTTTTCAGAAGTGCTTCATAATTGTCTCCTTCCTAGGGCTGAGTGAGAAGGTTACTGGTTCAAGGTCACCCAGCTGGCTTTGTGCCCAAGACAGAACTACAATTCACCGTATTGGTTTCTAGCTTGGTATACCAAAATGTTGTTACCTGCACATATAAAAGGGGAGATTGCATCACATGTGGAGTCAAGCACATCTTTATTTTGACAAAAGCATCAGATCCTGCAGATGGATCTGCTTAATTAGTAGCGTGTGCGTGTTGGAAATTGCAGTTTTCAGAACAATTCTAATGTTCTCTTATGGCAGGAGAAAAAGTCAGTGGCCTAGCCAGTCACATTGTATGAACAGTTTGTAGTGGAATTTTCCAATAGCCATGATGGGAAGGAATTATTTTGTGGCATAGAAATTCTCTTCTTATTGGGAATATTTTATCTAGATAGGCGTACTATTTTTTTTTATTCTGTCAGTGAGATCTAGGCCAGTGAAACTTCATCAGTGCTGTGCAATTAATATGCCTCTGTCCTTATTGGTGAGTGGCATTTATTCCACTTACTTTCACCATACAGCTGAATTTTCAAGTGCAGCTTGACTTGTTAGGAACTTATTAATTCATTCAAGGACCAGCAATTACTTTGTGCCTGAGGGCCACACAACATTTGGGAAAAGCCTCGGGGGTCTTATTGTGGTGAAACAAACAGACTGAGCTGGAGTTTTGTTTATGTTTTTTCCTAGGCTTGGAGAAGGTCTCTCTTTATTTTCATTATTTTTTTTTGAAAAAAGCTTATTTTTACGTTATATTGAAGCTTATACTGTGTTTTTTTTATATTTATTGCTTCAAAATGGCAGAAACTGTACAGCCAATTTTCAGTAATTATTTAGCATTTCTGCATTAGCAATTTATAGCATCATCAGCCATCATTGCGGTAATAAATCACTAATGAGTACAAGCTTTATATCGCTACAGTGATAGGTGGATGATACATGTTGACTACCTCTGCATTAATTGAATGGAGCAAAAGAAATGTGATTTTAAAGCTAATGCATATTCCTTAACATGATCTGCTTATATAAACACAATTTCTTTTTTCTTTTACTGCGCTTCCTTGGAGGATTAGATAGAATCTATATAACATATTTATTTACATATTTCTTTTAGGAAATATATCTATGCGCAGTGTACTTAATCTTAGTCCATAAGATTAACAGAAGAAACTAAAAATAAAAACAGATATAAATGACCAATTTGCACAGAGTGTTGACAATAAAGTCACTCAGATCCACCAACTTCTTAACTCTTCATGGGCAAAACCCAAAGTGGGGACCAGGGTGACACCTTGCCATGTTCTCTGAGATAGTTTTGGCCTGTAGACCAGAGATGGGTTGCTGCTAGTTTGGCCTGATAGTAGTGGCGGTGGTGGGAGGCTCCGCCCACCCACCTAGATGCTTCTGTGCATGCACAGAGGCATCGCGCAATCATGCACAGGAGCGCATTCTATCCGTTTTAAAAAAATGGCAACCCACCTCTGTTGTAGACTAAGAGAAAGTAGATAGGATGCTCCCTGGTATGACTCAGGTATTTGTTTTCTTGCTTCCATGTTTCTCCTGTCTCCTCCATGGTTGTCAGTGTTTCACTTCAGAAGGGGAAATGATGGACTTTGGAAAGAAACTATGAGTAATACAAGAAGCATTCCTGGATCCTTCTATGCTTGATAATTATCACCTGTCCTTTTTTAAGAGAATGTTTATGAGAATGTGAGTTAATGGGCAACTGTGCAAACCCTAAATTATCTTGGGCCATTTTGGTGTTCAGTCTGAACATGGAGCAGTATGGCAATGGCTGCCATTGTTGGAATAGGAATGAAAGAAATGTGCTTTTCCTTATCTTGTTAGGCCTCTCAGAAGCTTTTATTGCCCTGTCAGGGTAATAAATCCAATAAATAAATAAACCAATTGGAGCCTTTCTATAGAGATAGCTATCTTAGCATAATGTGGCAAACAAGTGAGAAATATTTATCAACATTTTCTTTTGAGGTGTGACTGTAATTATTTTATATTCTTATAAGTTTTAATGGTATAGTTACCACTGTATATGTTCCTTGTATTTCATTCCTAATCTCATTTTTTATTTACCTGACTGCATATAATTGAAATGAAATATGTACACATATTCATATGTTTCTGATGATGGAATTCTTTCTCTGATTAAAGTAACTGCTAGTTAATGACACCTCATGTTTCAGGAAAAAGAATAATTGTCAAGGTGTCATTATTCCAACAGTAATCATTATTCACATATGTGCAGATTAAATGAAAACAACAACTACAACAACTGTAAAAGTGTTGCTATAGCAATAGCAGTAGCACTTATACTTATATACTGCTTCATAGTGAATAAGTAAGCTGTTTACAGAGTCATCATATTGCCCCTAACAAACTGTGTTTATAGCTACATATAACTATAGTAGAACGTAGAGCTGAAAACTAATGAAAACTACTATTCTGGACATTTAGTGTAACCACAATCATAGATGCGATCATTTTAAGTTCTATTTATATAGAGGCAAAGAGATTATTATTCCTACCAGAAATAACAATCTCTTTGCCTCTATATAAATAGAACTTTAAAGTTCCCAAGGGATAAGCTTCTAATTACTATTGGAAGAATAGGTGAAGGTGTGTGGGTACATACACACATGCGCACGTGAGCACACACACACACGCACACACGCACACACACAGACAAATAGGATAGATTTCTGACTTAACTACATTAGGTCTAGGTTTAATCAGCTATGACAAACTGGTGGTTTAGAATATAGGATAACAGTTGGAAGGGTCCTTGAAGGTCTTCTAGTCCAATCCCCTGCTTAGGTGGGAAACTCTACACCACTTCAGATAAATGGATATCCAACATCTTCTTAAAAACATCCAGTGTTGGAGCATTCACAACTTCTGGAGGAAGTTGTTCCATTGATTAATTGTTCTAACTGTCCGGAAATTTCTCCTTAGTTCTAAATTGCTTCTCTCCTTGATTAGTTTCCACCCATTGCTTCTTGACCTACCCTCAGATGCTTTGGAGAATAGTTTGACTCCCTTTGAAGACGGTTGATTAAATCTAAATATATGATTTAAGATTTTAGGACATTCTGAAATGTTCTGAACCATTTTAAAGAGCATGTAAAAGCTGATGGCCATTATGCCATCTTACCATTCCCAGAACTATTTTAAAAATGAGAGAGAGAGAGATTTGTCCATCTTCTCTAATTGGGAACATTTAAAATAATGGAAGCAGCTTCATTTTTCTGACAGTATAGAACTGTGATGGCTAACCTATGGCACGTGTGCCACAGGTGGCAGGCGGAGCCATTTTTCAGGGCATATGAGGCTTGCCTTGTCAGCTGGCCAGTGTGCATATCGGCACTGGCCAGCTGACCTTTGGCCTTCTTTTGAGGCTATTTTTTGCCCTCCGGAGGCTTCTGGTTTGCTCATAATGTTGTTTTTTTGCCCTCCAGAGCCTTCAGGGAAGCCCACTGGAGGCCCCTGAAGGCTCCAGAGGGCTAAAGCCAGCCCTACGAGTAAACCAGAAGTCCGTTCCTAAACTTCAGGGAAGACTTCGGAGGGCTGGTTTTTCGCACTCCAGAGACTTCAGGGAAGCTCCTGAAGCCTCTGGAAGGCCTCTGGGGGGGGCTGTTTTCACCCTCCACAGGCTCCTATAAAGCCTCTGAATCATGGGGAGGGCAAAAAAAGCGTGCCAAAAATGGGGGGGAGCACTGTGGTCATGCACATAGCTTTATGGGTGTGGCACACATGCGCACAACTCTCCTGCTGTCCCCCTGCTTTTGGCACGTGAACCAAAAAAGGTTTGCCATCACTGGTATAGAATAAAGTACAAGAATATTATCTCTTGTCTTTTAGAATAGAGAGAAGGACAATATAACACTTTCTAAATTATCTAATATCTAGCAGAGTACACCTCCTCCCCTTCATTGTCTTGGGGGTTTGCTTGTTTCTCATGAGAAGAAGCCTCTTTCTGCCTGATCTGTCTGCATAAATTATCTGTTTTGCTGCCTCTGGTAGTCACTGGTTTTCTGGCTATCAAGAGGGCCAGTAGCTATTCAATCTTGGCATGCCGGGCCTCCTCTACTTTGCCTGGATTTACTTGTAACAGAGTGGCATCTTGCTTGCCATATTAGTTCACTAGCAGAGGTAGCGAAAAACGAGGCCCAATGCCACAGACATGCCACCGAGAACAAAGCTGGCACCAAGAAGTGTTATTCATAGTCCTCTACTTCATCTCCTTCTTAAAAGGAGTAAATATTTGGATCAACCTCTGTCAGTGTAAGCCTGGCACAAATTCACTCATTGTACTTTGAAGAGGCCTCATCATGCAGAATGCAAAAATAAGATCTGACTCAAGAGCATAGACTAGTGCTTGGTCAGATTTGTGGAGTGCTGACAGCTGATTTGAACTCCCACTTGTGTTGGCAGGATCAGCACAGAAGTATTCTCTGAAGAAAGCTATAGTCAAGTTTGGGACTAGATGCATTAAAGAAGCTGAGAGTTCAGAAAATGAATAAAACCAAAACAATGTAGCAAACATTTGTTGGAGAAACAAAAGCCCCCAATAATAAACAATTAGAAATATTGTTTCTCATAATAAACAATGATGATTATGATGATGATGATGATGATGATGATGATGATGATGATGATGATGATGATTAACTAAGAAAGACAAAAATGTCTGGCTGGTATACGTGGCATTACCTAGAGACCTAGGTAGAATGACATTTTCCTAAAACCACATCATGACTTCTACCACAATTCATTTCATATTACTCCTAGTACATTTATTAGTTTATTAAACCAAGATGTTGACAATAATCTTTAAATTGCTCCATGGCTCGGGGCCTAGCTATATATGAGACTGCCTTCTGCCCCATACATCCCTTAGTCCGCTCCCACAGAGAGGGTCTTCTCCGGGTACCGTCGGCCAGGCAATGCCGGTTGGCGACCCCCAGGGGAAGGGCCTTCTCTGTGGCTGGCCCAGCCCTCTGGAACGACCTACCCCCTGACCTAGACACCACCTCGGACCTCCGTCTCTTCCGCCAGCATCTTAAGACGTATTTATTCCAACAAGTCGGCCTAGCATAGCCCCCCGTTTCTGACTTGTATCTATAAATTTTAATTCTCAGGGTTTTAAATGGGTTTTTTAGCACGGGACTTAATTTAATTGTTTTTAATGTATTTTGTCATTTTGTTATGGTTTTTTAATAATGCCTGTGCACCGCCCTGGGTCCTAACAAGGAGAAGGGCGGGGTATAAATTTGAAAAAATAAATAAAAATAAAATAAATAAAAAATAAATAAACTAGTAAAATTAACATTAAAACAAAGAAAAAAATAAAAGCTTAAGACTTAAACATTAAAACCAAATATTACTTGGCTTTTATCTTACTCAACAGGCTAATTTTCTGTGTGGTTGTGTATGTATGTTACATAGGTAACTTATTTCTTGTCTGCAACAAAGTAGGAGCATTGAAGTTCCACTGTTAGCTAGCTAGCTCTTAATCATAGGTTAACTAACTGAAAGAAAAGAGATTTATAATCATGCCTGACATGAAATTTGACATTTATATATTATAATTCAAAGCATACTTGATATGCTTTCTAAACCATGCTAACTGATATTACAACAATGAATAGCAAGGAAGCCGTAGGTTTTTAGCCATTTGTGCACCACACAAAAATAGGAGGACACATTAGTAGTTTGTGTGCTAGTTACCTGAGTCATTATGCTATTTTCTCCAACCTGTTGCACAATAATTTAGTTGGTTTGCAACTTTTCAGAACTCCCAGGCAACATATGCTGAAGGACATGGATGACAACCACCTTATTTCACAAAATATTCCAAGAAGGATCAGCTAGACAGTTAACAGATGGAGGATAACAAATGTTCCATGCTACTTATCCAGAGATCGCTTCTTCATCTTACTGTCTTTCTTATTGCCTTCTCTTTGTCCTTTTTTCCCTCTACATCTGAATTCTGAAAATTAAAAAAAGGATAAATAAAGCATCATTGTTTGCTCAGAAGATATTTCTTCCAAACTTCTATTCCTCAGGTTCACAGTGAATCATACTGAATTTATATTTCTGAACTAAGTTTAATGTGAAGACTGAGACAAAATTTATCCTTACCTTATTTCCTATAAATCATAGATGTGCCAATAGTCTATATTTCAGTCCTTAGTGCACATTAACAATATTGCAAACTCATATTGTGCTAAGTGACAGATCAGTAAATTTAGAGTACGCAGTGGGCTTTATCTTGGCAGTAGATGCTGAATGAATAATAAAATGGTTATTGATTTTAAAAACATGATGATCATGAAGAATATTATTTCTAATTCAAGACAGGCCTCTTTCCCAGTTGAAAATATGTACTACATGTAAATGTTTCTCCAGTTAAAAGAAGGATGGTGTGAATCTTAATTAAGTCAATCCACTACACTCATGTAAATCACATATTAGATAATAAACGAGAATATTTGATTGAAATGACTAGCACTGATGATGTTACCTAGTTTGGGTAATGAAACATCTGCAAGAAAACAACCAACCGCACAGATATTAGATGTGTTGCAACTTTGACTTATTAAAAATAGTGCTTTTATTGCAAATATACTTCCATATATTTCATCCTTACATTTCATTTCATCCATATGTTTCATTCCTACATTCAATTTAATCCATGCACTTTAAGGAAAGTTCCCCCAAAATATAGGTAATTGACAAATTGGATAACCTCAGCCATGGAGCACAATGGCAATTTGTAAATTGTAATGGTTGCTTAGAAGAAATATAAAATGTTGCTGAAGTTGCAAGGCTGCACTCTTTGGATTAAAAGAACACAGTGGTTCTGATATCAGAGTTCACTGCAGTGACTGAATGGCCAGTGCCTCCAGTGCTATCTCCAATAAGGCCTTTCCTCTTCTTTGGCAAAATATTTGCAACCAGCCACAAAGGGATATTTTGTAGGAGATATTGAAATAATTTGATTTGCATCTCAAGACAAAGACAGTTTATAAGTTTCCAATAGAAGAGAATAAATATAGCTCAGGGCTGAATTGTGAACTCGTTGATAAACTCGTGATTCAATCTGGTTGTTTGCTTGCAGATGTTTCATTATCCAACAAGGTAACATCATGAGTGCTGCTAAGTGTGGAGTTTGCTTCTTGCTTATATGCACTAGCCTGCCCTGCCAGTATTAAGGTGAGGGTGGGGGCTCTACATGGTAATTCCTTGATTAGGGTATTGTTTTCTGTTTGATTGTTTGCATGGTGTTAATCCCTGTTTATCTGATGTTGGCTGATGGAGAGGGTGTGTTTTGGTCCCTTTCTTTCCTCCTTAGTTTTTTTAAATTGTCTTTTAAGATATACAAAGATGATACACAAATGCTATCTCATTTGATTTTTCACCACTGGGCGCTTAATTCTAAATAAAATATTTTAAATCATGCTGAAATGCACCATTTTAAATTATATAAATCAAAGTATCTTTCATTAATTGTC
Source organism: Rhabdophis nuchalis (assembly GCA_039707465.1). Taxonomy (NCBI): domain Eukaryota; kingdom Metazoa; phylum Chordata; class Lepidosauria; order Squamata; family Natricidae; genus Rhabdophis; species Rhabdophis nuchalis. Next base: position 189,280,310 of record CM077644.1, read on the forward strand.
AGCTTTCTATTTTCTGTTGCCTTCTCTGGAGCTGTTCACAATAAGAGGATTTGCTTTAACTCAGTGGGAAGATATAAATTATATAAATCAAAGTATCTTTCATTAATTGTCAGCTTTCTATTTTCTGTTGCCTTCTCTGGAGATGTTCACAATAAGAGGATTTGCTTTAACTCAGTGGGAAGATAATAATCACAAAATGGTGATGTGCAGACGTTTCTTGCATGCTTTTAAAAGAGTTTTAGTAACATGAAATTGACATATATTGGGTAGTAATTATTTATGTGAATGCTGATAGATGTGATATTCAAGAAGCAGAACTTTTAAGCAATTTTAATGATGATATTTAAATCAAGCCATGCTTGCCACAACATGACAATTTGTACTAGATCAGAGTATGTCACTGAGCCATACAGGTAGTGCTCAAACTACAAACATAATAGGGACTGAAAAATTCATTGTTAAGAGTTGCAGTTGTTAAGTGAGACATCTCATGACTGCAATCTACGATATCCTGCCAGCTTGACTTTGCTTGCCAGAATGGCTAGGAAGGCTGCAGGACACTGCAACTGACAGAAGTAAGAGATGGTTGCAAATGCCCAGGTCGTGATCATGTGACAGTAGGGATAAATGTGAGGACCAGTTGTAAATCACTTTTTTTCAGAACATGTTTTATTTCAGCAATAATGTAACTAGTTTAATTAAACAACCAGACATGAATGAATGAATACACTGCATGAAATGGAGCTTTCCTGCTATCAAGTCTGTGTTAAGTCTTAGCACCCAAATAATCAGACATTGTCCAGAATGATCTTTCTCTATTTTGGCCCTTCAGGTTTTCTAACAGTGTTGCTATAATTGAGTCCATCTACCTTCTTACTGGTCTTCTTCTCTTTCCTTCCACATTTTATAGCATCCTATATTTTACGGGAGAGCTAAATCTTCACATAATGTGTTTAACGTGGCATTTCCTGCACCATTTCTTAGTCTCAGTAACTTTAAGTAACATGTACTCAGGGGTGGGGTTCACTGGGGGTTGAGGAGAACCTCTAACTAAGATTCTCTGCAGTTTGGAGAATGTTAGGGGTAAAAACACCCCCATTGGAAAATAAAGGCGGAATAGTGCAATATACCGGACAGCAAGAGATACATTGCTTAAAGCACACAAAATAACTATCAAACACTGATAGTAGAAAAATAAATAGTCTTTACTCTTGTAGTAACTAAAATACTTCTTCCAAACAGTGATACTAACTCTTCCAACAATAAACAATCCTTCACCAAAACACAGTTATCTTACAGTCAAAACAAACAATGATACTTCTTCCATCTTCAGCTCCTCCTCAGTGGCAATCAGGAAGCAAAGGAAAGCAAAAGGGAATGAACTGTGTTCCCAGCTGCCTTTTTATGATTGAGCTGGGAAGCACAGCCAATCAGATTCCACATATTTCTTAAAGTTACATATACTCTTTAAGAATCCTGGCTTATATATATTGTCAACCCAACATTAGGATAATTATCCTAACAGAGAACCCCCAAATCCCACTCCTGGGTGGCCCTGGCCACCTCCCACCCCTACTCTTTCCAGGTAGTTCATTTTTGGATGCAGGTAAGTGCAGGACGCACACCGAGGTTTGGGGAGGGTGAAAAATGGGCCTACCAGTAATTTGGGAAGGCTGGAAACAAGGAAATTCTCTGGAACCTGAGGAGGGCAATGCCCCCTCCCCTGCAGTAGTTCAGGACACCAACTAAGCCACACCCACCATGGCCATGCCCACCCACAAACTGGGCAAAGAACCATTGCTAAAATTTTTGATGCCCACCCCTCCATGTAATCCTTGATTTACATTCACAATTGAACCCAACATTTCCATTGCTAAGCAAGACAGTGGTTAAGTGACCTTTCCCCTATTTTATAATCCTTCTTGCACAGTTGTTCAGTGAATCACTGCAATTAAGTTTATAATACAGTTGTTAAGTGACTCTGACTTCCCCATTAACTTTGCTTATCATAAAATAAAAAAAATGATGACATGACCCTGGAACACTGCAAACATGATAAATATGAGACAGTTGCCAACCATCTAAACTTTGAGCACATGACCATGGGAATGCAGTAATGGTTATAGGTGCGAAAAATGGTCATAAATAAGTGTTTTCAGTATCTTTGTAACTTTGAACGGTCTCTAAACAAATGATTGTAAATCAAAGACTAAGTGAAAATGAACTTCAGCATCTAGAATTGTCCCTTTAGCATAGTGGTTGAAAATCAGAGAAATAAAATTCAAACATTGGTTGTTGTCATTGTTGTTCTGATAAATCTTTTTTAAATTTGGCCAGAGGCCGTCGTCTTCAAATTCATTCATTTGTGCCAACTGTCATATGGCTCTTCTACAAAACCCACAGCTGATATACTTTAATGTTTTAGTATTTCTATAGCTGCACAGAATTATGTCCAATGATCCTAATCCAGGCTAAAAATTAAATGCACCAGACCTGTAAACTCACACAAATATGATTCAAACATTATTAAGGACTGTGTTTACACATTTTCTATTACTTTCATCGTAACCTAACCAGAATCCTGGTGTTCTGCTTGCTTTAGAAAAATTCAGTACAGATTCCTCTGTCGGCTTAGTATTCCACAGGAGACTGTAGCAGAGAATTAAAAAGGAAGCACTGAAACAGACGCTCATTCTGCATATAATAATAATAATAATAATAATAATAATAATAATAATAATAATAATAATAATAATAATAATAATAATAATAATAATAATAATAATAATAATTTAATATTTATAAAACCGCACCCTCTCCCCATGGGGACTCGGGGTGGTGCACAGGTAGAATAAAAACAATAAATACATGCAAACAATTCTAAAAGCAAATTAAACATAACCTGCGCTAAAATCTCCCCATTAAAACTAAGCAATACTAATTCCCAATAAAACCCCCAAAGACAGAGAGACTTATCCTAGGCCGGCCAGACAGAAAAAGTGAGTTTTTAATTTAAGACGGAAGGAGCGAAGGTCCGTGGTCATCCTGATATCGGGGGGAAGGTCGTTCCAGAGGGCCGGGCCCGCCACAGAGATAGCCCTTCCCCTGGGTGTCGCCCGCTGACAATGTCTAGTGGACGGCACCCGGAGAAGTCCCTCTCTGTGGGAGCGAATCGGCCGTGAGGAAGTATGGGGCAGGATCCGATCCCGCAGATAGCTAGGTCCCGAGCCATATAAGTTTACAGTTGATATGAGAAATTTGAAACTTATACTGAATGTATACACTGAAAGCAGATTTTTTATTTTTTTATTTTATTTTATTTGTCAACATGTACAAGCTATACTAATACTAAGGTATTAGTATAGACATAGACATTTTTGCATGAGGTTGGTACAAGTAGATGGATATAAATAAGTATAACATAAAATGAGTACATATCAGTGGGGACAGTAGGACAGGGACGGTAGGCACGCTGGTGCGCTTTTGCACAACAAGTCCTGCAAAATGTATCTGCATCCATAAGCATCTTCTAAACCTCAGCTATCTGAATTTGGACTAGATTAGCATTGCGTAGTTGCTTTTGAGGCTTCGCTGTTATTTATAGCTCTGTACAGCTTTACACTTCTTTCCAGAGCAAAGTTCTGTCAATTCTTTTTTTTTCCAAAGCATGCCCAGAGAGAAGAAAATAGAATATTCATAATCACATCTGATTGCAGGTTTGAATATGCTCAACATAACAACAATAACAACAATATTCAAATACTTTATTTCCTGCATCCCACAAGCAAATGTATCTTGAGTGTGGATAATTATGTAATGAAATGACAGCACTATTCATAAATGAAAGAAGGGGGAAAAAAGTAGAAAAAAAGTAGAAAAGTATTTCAATATTTCTCTCTCTCTCTCTCTCTCTCTCTCTCTCTCTCTCTCTCTCTCTCTCTCTCTCTCTCTCTCAAAGGCTAGGTAGACTTTAAAAGATGTAAAGGATAAAAGCAAAAAAGAAGTGGTAATAAACTGAAAAGAAGTATGGTTAAACACACTAGAGTTCTCTACATAAGCATTTAACACCATTCCCCACCCTTCCATTTTAACTTGGAGAAATGTATTTGTGGAAAATTCAAGTGCATTTGAAGTATCTGTTACTTCCCTTTCTGTGGGTAGACAAAAACCTGCTATCGCTGGTGGACTGGTGGACTGGACATGAAATATGACCAGATTATTTAATTCTACTTTATTGTAACAGAATCTAAATATAGTCTAAAAGCATGATTTCACCATCTTCCTTATATGCTAAGAAATTAGGGATGGTCTTTTCTGAGTCCCTTGCTCCACCATTGTAGACTATGCTGCCTCTTATCTGACCATTCAATAGCCAGAATCTCTGGGCACGGTCTTCCAAAGTCATTTCATATACCATTACATAGAACTCTATGGATTTCAGGTGGAAGCTTCCTCTATGAATAATCTTCCACTGACATTCTTCAATTGAACTGGGCAAGAAAAGGGATGCATTGGAGAGATCTGAGAGACAGATTGATGGTGGTCTAGGATCCATGAGTACAACTTTAGACTCTCTACATTACTATACAAAGTTCTAGTCGCTTATGGAAACCGGATAGATCAATATACATAATTTAAAAAGATTGAATAGTGACTGTCAACTGGACTAACTTTATGGGTAGGTTACAAGATACATTTTTGTTTAAAAAAAGCAAAGAACCAGTTAGGTTTCCTTGATCTGCCTGGTCAGCAATCTCCATGGCTCTGTGCCGGGGTGAAATCAATTTGCCTTCGCCACCGATTTGCAAATGTGAGCATGCTACTTCCGTGCATGTGTAGAGCATCTAAAATGGAATGTGATGACGTCTGGGCAAGTGGGCAGAGCCTCCCGCTGCCACCGCTACCAGTTTGCCCTAATCGGGTAGAATCTGCTGAATTGCACCACTGCTCTGTGCCTATGAAAAGTTTCAGCAGGACAATTGAAGTCTTGCCCCAGCCCCTTTGTGCTTGGATGTAAAGTGGATGGATGTTCAGAATAGGTGGAACTTCAATCAGGATCATCTTGCTTGTTTTGCCACCACTACAATTCTTCTGCCTATAATGGGAAAGGCAGATATAAATGAAATAAAGAGAAAAATCACAAGATCAGACTTAAATGGTGCGGTGGCTCTTTTTAAAAAAAATACATTTGTCTTCACTTTTAGAGTCCTAGTATGGTCATTTAATGATATCTTATCATTTTTCTTTGAAGCAGATTATAGGTGGAGAGATCTACTTGTCTGTTTATCATTCAGTTTATGAGATTAAATAGATGTGTTTTGGGTTGTGTAATATTTATTTTATTTCCCCATAACTTTTTATTCTTATTTAAAGCTCAGATCATACTGAAATATTAATGTGTAGTTTGGGAAAAGCTTTGCAGTCACTGCAGTTGTTGCCTATGTGTGTATATTTTGAACTCATCAACAGTGGCAAATATTGCTTTTTGCCAGAAAATTGCTTGATGGCCACATTAGCAAGCTGCAGGAGGCCCTGAATTAAACTATCAGGACTGTTTGAATGGATTATTGTGATGCTGTTGGAACGTTACTTTTGTGGCCACTTATTTCTCATATTTTAATAGACATTTGGTCTCAAAGGGGTTTGTGTTTTATTGAGTTTGGCTTTCCAAAAGTACATAGCAATATAAATAAGTAGGAATTAGCATTTGCATTAAACATGCTAAAATAACAGCAATGGTGTATACTGTGTTTCACTAGCATCAAGCTGAAGGCTTTTGTTGGACAAGAAAAAATGATAAGATTTCTGTTCACAACTGATTATATTTAGTGACTATTTCATGGAATTGGGGCTATAGTCCTATGGAGCCTTTTTAAGTATACTCAAGTACTTGAAAATGATTGGATTGTATTGGGACATTTTTAATTTCATAGTAATTCTCTTTCCCTGAATCTGTGCATTCAGAAAGTATTGAGACCCCCTTTTACTTTAGTCAATTTTGTTATGCTGCTGCCTGATTCTACAGATGTTGAAATTCATTTTTTCTCATTAATCTACACTTAGTACCCCATAATGACAAAGTAAAAACAGAAGTTTAGAAATGTCTGTAAATTTATTAAAAATAATAAAAGAAACAACACATTGTGATATGTATTCAGATCCTTTGCAACAACATTTAACTCAGTGAAATTTAACTCAGGTGCGTCCCATTTCTCTTTATCATAGCTGATGTGTTGCTACACCTTGATTGGAATCCACCTATGGTAAATTAAATTGATTGGACATGATTTGGAAAGGCACACTCCTCTCTATAGATGGTCTCACAGCTGACAATGCATACTGTAGCAGAGCAAATCCATGAGGAAGGCTACAATAAAATTTCTGCTGCACTGAAGGTTCCTAAGAGCACAGTGGCCTCCATAATTATCAAATGAAAGATGTTTGGCACAACCAGGACTCTTGCAAGAGCTGGTCACCTGGTCAAACTGAGAAATCAGGGGAAAGGGGCCAAGAACTCAATGGTAACTCCAGAGATCCCATGTGAAAATGGGACAGAGTTCCAGAAGGACAATCATCATTGCAGCCCTCCACCACTCTGGGCTCTACAGAGGCTAGACGGAAGTGTCTCCTCAGTGCAAAACACATGATAGCTTGATTGGAGTTTGCAAAAAAGCACCTGAATGACTCTTAGACTATGAAGAACACGATTCTCTTTTCTGATAAAAACAAGGCTGAATATTTGGCCTCAATTCTAATTGTTATGTATAGAGGAAACCAGGCACTGCTCATCACCTGCCCAATTCCAACAGTGAAGCACGATGATGGCAGCATCATGGCATGGGGGTGTTTTTCAGCAGCAGAGACTGGGAGACTGGTCAGGATCGAAGGAATGTTGAATGGAGCAAAGTACAGGGATATTCTCAATGAAAACCAGTTCCACAGTGCTCAGCACCTCAGATTGGGCCAAAGGTTAACTTTACAACATGACAATGATTCTAAGCATATAGCCAAGACAAAAGAAGACAACAACTCTGTGGATGCCTTAGAGTGGCCCAGCCAGAGCCCTGACTTGAACCCTATTGAACATCTCTGCAGGGACCTGAAAATGGCTGTCCACCAATGGTCGCCATCCAACCTACTGAGTTTGAGAGGATTTATAAGGAAGAATGGCAGAAAAGTCACAGATCCAAGAGTGCAAATATATATATTGGGTTGCTGCACAATGGACCAACCAAAACTTCCAGATGTTTTTCAAGCACCCCATGGGATGCTTATTTTATTGGTGGATTACAGTAAATATTTGAATATGCAAAACAGATATTTCACATTTACAATTAAATTGGACTTGTGTATAATGATAACACATTGCAAATCTAAAAAAATATTGTTACAATTTTATAATTATTATTTTATACAACGGCATTAAGGTCTATTTTATAGAGTCATATTTTGAACAATGTTTAAATTTTTTATCTCAATGTTATCGGGATATGCCAAAAACTTCATTTTCAAATTTATTTAGATTTAAAGCTTGTCTCTAATTATTTGAAATGAACAGATTCTCTACAGATTGTTTGTCATGAGTTACAATGTCAAGAGTTGTTCTGATTTGATAGAAAAGGTCAAGAGAATTAGCTTGTTACCCTAGAGGGATGTTTGTCCATAACAGTTTGTCCAGGGAACAATAGCAGACTGGTTAGACATGGAAAAAAGATATAATGGTTTGAAACTTATAATAAATATTTCAGCAGCTGTGTCAGCTGCATAACTTCAAGCAATATCTTTGGACCTTTCCAACACAGAGAGCAAATTATAAGGGGCAAGAAGCAGGCTGCATGCCACGTCTACTTATATTCATTAAATTGGATGCCTCTAAAAATGTACAAAGTGTACATTGGACAAAGCTCTCTCTATAAAGGCACAGAACCTTGCAAAAAAACAAATTCTGAATCCTGCAGGAAAGGCTATTAGTATATGCTCTGTATGTTTTTTTTTTATAGAAAGAGTAGCATTCTTTATAAAATCTGGAGTTAAATGGAACCATTGATGGAATTAATATTGACCAAATGGACATTAAAATAACTAGATAAATAGACTCTTGTTTATAGCTTGTGGCTTTCTAGATTTGCCAGGGATCTCTATTTCTACTATGGCTGATTTATAAATGTCATTTTTGTTCTAGTTTGGTTATTCAAATAGTGTAAATCTCCTTATTTTCTCTATGAAATAATTTCTCCTCTTCCCCTTCTTCTGTAGTCATATAAGTATCTTCCACCCTCAGAAGCACACTGCTGAATTTTAGATAGAAATTGCAGTGTTCAGTGAAAAAAGAAACATTTAAAATGGTATTTAAATATTCATTTAGGAGTGATGCTCCAGGGAAGTGTGATAAATTTAAAGTGGTAGCTCTGAGCTCTTTGGTGTTAGTGCCTTGTGCCTTGAATGGCAGTGTAAATGTTCTGAAATATATATTTTAAAACACTGTAGACTTCCAGAGATATCTGGGGATCAGTATATGAAGGAAAGGCAAGCTAACTCCACTTTCTTAAAAATAACTTTTGTGCAGCAAGACTACAGAACTTTTCTTCTAAATAGATTAGGTTTAACAGTGGAAACTTTGTCCCCTCCCCACTCCAGCTCCATCTATCAATGATGAGTTACACTAAATGGAGCAGAGTTATACATTTACCTGGGTTCTACATGTATTTATAAATGAACATCCAAGGAGGTCTTTTAATGAGCAAAGAATGACAATTTGTATTACCAAGAACAACCAAGTCTTTATGAATCCAGAAGACTCTCAGCTGTTTAAAGATGTATCAGTAGACAAATCTATATTTGAATCAGTGGTGGGATTCAATTTGTTTTTACTACCAGTTCTGTGGGCGTGGCTTGGTGGGCATGGCATAGCTTGTTGGATGTAGCTTGGTGGGCATGACAGGCAAAAGATACTGTAAAATCTCCATTCCCACTTCACTCAAGGGGAAGGTTACTGCAAAATCCTCATTTCCTCCTGATCAGCTGGGACTTGGGAGGCAGAAAATAGATGGGGGTGGGGCCAGTCAAATGTGGTATTTACCGGTTCTCCAAACTACTCATAATTTCTACAACTTGTTCTCCAGAATTGGTCAGAACCTGCTGAATACCACCTCTGATTTGAATGGGTTCTCTAGTGGAGACCAAAAGTCATAAGAGTAAACAGAGTACTTTTGCTTACAAGTACAAGCACAAAACTCACAAGGTTGTCAAGAAAACTGTATTTTCAATGTTTGATCTCTGTATTTAAACTGCGGTAATTATGTATAAGAAGATAACACATACATATATCCATTAGCATTTGCATATTTTATTACAAACTCTTTTGTGTGTACTTTTAATTATGTTTCCCTTTTGGGAGCACCCTTGGGCAAACAGGCACCCTAAGATATATATATTTTCAAGTCACACTGACAAAGGAAACAGTAATTCCGATTTTTATTGACTGTCTACAGGACTTCCTTTTTTTATCATTCCTAGTCTCAGGGTGGAGATCAAAGGACTGCAACAGATATCATCGGCTTTTGTAGTCTGAGGGTTTTAGAAACGTAGCAAAACAAAAACAAGACCAACAACTACCAGCAACCTTGCTTTACTAAGGGTAACAACCGATAGGAATGTTTTCTAATGTCCTGGCAGACACATGCTGTCAGAGGGGGTGGGGAGCAGAAGGCCAGTAATGTGTTAGCACCATATGGAATTTAATGCTGTGCTTGAATTGCTGATGAAACAGTCCTGCTGGGAGACGGTTCTAAAATGTTTCTTTGTCTCCCCCGCAACTGTGGTTCTTTCATGTGCCTTTTTTCTCTCCCCCAAGTGATTTTCCTCCCTTGACGCTCTCTCTCCACTTTACTAATTAAAATTCTAATCACTCTGACAGTCAGAGCAAGGGGAAAATCATTCTTCTACGCGGGAGAAGATAATTTCAAGGTGTTTTAGCTGCCACAGAAAGAAATGGAAATTAGACAAAGGAGCTAGTTGTCATGAGGATAACCTAGTTATGTTGTCTCATTTTGCTTAAAAGAAAACACCAAACATTAAGAGGCTTTTCTCTTTTCTTTTCTTTTTTTTTGCACACTATTACCACACATTCAGATACAATAAATAAGGCATTGTAGCGTTAAAGCTTTGTAGAGGGTTTTTGGGAGGGAGGGGGGAAAGGCACAGGATGTGTTTTGTATATTAGTAGGCTCTCATGATTTGCTTGTCTGTTCCTGAACTGCAGAACAATGCATTTCATCATTTGTTTTCCATGGTCAAAGTCTTCCCTGCTTGAAAATCAACACAGTATAGTGATCAACATATATTACATAGACAAAAATACAAATGTGCAATTTGTAAAATATTTTGGACTTTAAGGAATCAGATGCTTATTTTGTAGAACAACGCTATCCCAGAATACCATTAAATCAGTCATTTTCTTCCTTGGGAGAACTGTAACATACTCATTCTGCACAAACTAGTTGGATGGTAGAGACTCTTGGAAAAAGGTGATCCCTCAGGTACCCTGATCCCAAGCCATGTGGAGATTTAAAGGTAACCATCAGCATTGTGAATTGCACTAGTGGTGGGTTTCTATTTTTTTTTTACTACTGGTTTGCTCATGCACGTGTACGCTTCTGTTCATGCACAGAAGCTTCTGGGCAGAGCCTCATGCTATCGCCACTACTGGTTCGCTCAATCTGGGCCAAACTGGGAACAATCCACCTCTGAATTGCACCTAGAAACACACTAGTAACCAATGCAGCTCACACAGAAGTGGTGTTATATGTGCTGTATATCTAGCACCATTTACTACCCATGTAGCTGCATACCCATGTAGCTGCATGTACCTGCATTATTATGGAAATGGAAAAGGTGCAGAGGAGGGCAACCAGAATGATTAAAGGGCTGGAACATCTTCCTTTCCATCTGAGGCTGCAGCGGCTGGGTCTCTTCACTCTAGAACGACGGCGCCTGAGAGATGACCTGATTGAAGTCTATAAAATCATGCACGGTGAGGACAAAGTAGAAAAGGAAAAACTGTTTTCCCTATCGCACAACACTAGAACTAGGGGGCACTCCATGAAACTTTTGGAAGCTAGACCTCAAACAAATAAGAGGAAGTACTTTTTCACCCAGAGGATCACTGGTCTATGGAACTCCCTGCCAGAAGAAGTGGTGACAGCTGTCAGCCTCGACACCTTTAAGAAAGGATTAGACGAGTTCATGGAGAACAATGGTATCCATGGCTATCATTATGGATGCCTAAGGACACCCTCTGGGTTGGAGAGATAGGCAGGATATTTCTCAATGCCATTTGCAGGGAATAATAAACAGATGAAGATATCTGCTTGGGAATACCCTGAAGCAAATGGTGAGCCACTGTGTGAGACAGAATGCTGGACCAGATGGGCTGTGGCCTGTTCCAGCAAGGCTGTTCTTATGTTCTTATGTTCTGTACCAGTTGGAGTTTTTGAATGGATTTCAGGTGTCTCACTCTATGTAAAACATATAACAGTAGTCTAACCTGGAGATTACAAGGGCATAAGGTACTGTGAATGGAGCTTCCGGGTCCAGGTATGGGTGCAACTGGCGAACCACCTGAAGGTGTGCAAAGGCCCTCCTACCCACGATTGCCTCTTGCTCTTCCAGAAGCAACCTGCAAGTGCAGAAGGATACATGTACCAGGTCTATCTGGAGCAGTGCAACCACACCCAGTGCCAGAGATAAAAGATTATTATCTCCAGGGAGTCCAATCCAACTATCCACAGCCACTCCATCTTATACATTCAATATCTTTTTTTCTTTTCATATAATAATTTAACAACAAAATATTTTTATTTTTGTGTCACCTGACTCTAAACAGAATATATAGACTTAAGTGATGTTATAAAGGAAATTGCTATCCAGTATATACGGTAATTGATCATGCTGAAACCTTTCTGGGTTACCTTAAAAAAAATATCCCACTTTTATTATTTTTAACTTAAGGCAGAGAACTTACTTAAATATTCTTTCTTCCTCCTATTTTCCCTACAACCACAGCCCTTTGCAGTGGGTTGGGCTGAGAGTGAGTGACTGGCCCAAAGTCACCCTGCTGGCTTTCATACCTAAGGCAGGACTAAACTTCTTATCATTTATTTACAAAATTCAAAACAATGTCACACTCTTTAGTGAGATACTGTTTGCTGCTCTCCCAAGAGTTTTTAGGACAAAACAAGAAAGATAACAGAGATGTTATCCAATTCTAACATTTTCCCTACTCCTACTTTGTAGGCTTGCCTAACTAAAGCACAAGTGGAATTTGGGCCACATCAGTTCATGGAATTTAGCCTGTAAATTCCACTTGATGTGTTTCTCCACATTTTGCTTGTCAACCTGGTTATATAAATCATTCACAAGCAATGTGTTGGGGGGGGGTAGCGTTGTATTGGGACCATCCATCATAATTTGCTTAATGAGCTATAGTATACACTTGGATGAAAAATGTCTTACATTACAAAATTTTGAAGGATTTTTTTTTATACATGCATGTCACCAAAGTGCATCTTCAAAATGTGGCATGCCTCACATGCCTCACTTCACCAACAGACATCATCATGGCTGCTTCTCTGATTGGCTGATACAGCAGCTGATTTGTCTACTGGCCTAATAGATCAGAATAGAGCCCAAAGCAACAGCAGTAGCTATAGAGATAGTAGAAGCAATGCTGCAATAGCAATAGCATCAGAAAGAATATCAGCAAGAATATTGGGATTTCAGCTGTTGCTGCTACTTCTAAACTGTGGCTTTTGCAAAGCTTTAAACTGTCTAAATCTTTTAACAATGCATAACAAAAAGCTTTGAGTATAATTATAGCACACATATGCATTGCAAATTGAATTTTAATTTTTTTCTTAGAAGGTAGTAGAGTTTCAGTACCAAATAACTGACTATGCACGAAGTTAGGCTTCTTTGTGTTTTCAACCATTTACGTTGTACAAAGTTTAAAGCAATGTAATACCTTTTGGGCTGAAATGTAAAAATATTTAATTCATTTTGAAGTCAGATTTATTATACACTGAAGAATTTAAAAATATATTAGCCCCTTATTTCAGCAGCAGGTTTAACATTAGACCCTTTCTGTCATGAAGGTTCCATATGGTGTGAATTAATTGCCACATTTTGACCAAAGTATTATCCAAAAGTATGGATGTTAAATATTGTGGATTGGCTAAATCTCTAGGAATTCTTTTAGAGATATTTAAATGAATCTAAATAAAACAATTACTGTTTCATTACAAATTATTTCCATTAGTCTCTAGGTGAAACAAGTCAACAAAAAGACGATATTTTTAGTATCACAATAGGATATTACCATTTTAAATCATGAATAAGCTTTCAAGTTCTCCAGAAAGTGCTTGGATAATGTCTCAATTAAATCTGATATGCTTTCATCATATTTGAATGTTAATATGAAGAAATAGGATTATATTTTGTGCACACCAAGCTTTTTGACATTGTGATTGATAATGTACTTATATGATACATCATTAATCAAACTGTCCAGCAGTTAGTTTATTTGAACAGTGCGGAGTAAAAAAATACCATACGTGTTATATTTTTATTATCTACTTTTATGAAACAACAGCACACAGTTTCATAATGGTCAAGGATTGGGAGTGGGTTTAGTATTTATTCTGCAAATTCATGTCAGTAAAGACATGTTTATAAGAAAAAATGCAGTTAATATTATGTAACCAGGACAATAAAATAGCATTTGGGCAGTTTATAATTATTGCAGAACTCTTCTAGCTTCCAATTTCCATGGATTGCTATAAGAAAAATGTCTTCTCAGGAGGCTTAATGAAAGGTAGTTTTTAATTAGCAGAGGCTAAAGGAGGTGATAGCCAAAGGGTGCTGGAGAGAAATTAATGTGGAAAAAGTGGTTCCATGTTTCTCTGGGTCCCCAAAGGCCAGTCTGCTCACATTGAGTCTTTCTGCGTCTTCTTATTGATTTGCTTGTCCAAAGCTGACAAAAACATTGCTGGCTATCAGTTCTCGGTCACTGTGGTAGTTCATGACTAGAAAGGAAAGTCTGAACTGTAAAACATTCAGCAAAGTGACCAGCTGTTATGGGAGCATTTGAAATTGATTCATTTAGAGAAGGAGAAGCAATAGTGCTAGTATGCTGTAGCTCAGCGTTTTTCAAACTTGGCAACGTTAAGGTGTGTTCGTAAAGCAGAACGCTGGGAGTTTAACTCAACACATTTTAAAATTGCCAATTCAAAAACACTGTGGTAGCCCACAATTTCAGTTGTGAGCCATGATGGTCAAATATGGTCAAATATGGTTCGCCCCGTGACTGCACATGTTTTTATGATCTTTTTGTGATTGTTGTTAAGCAAACATTGCAGTTGTAAAGTGAACATAGTTGGTCAGTGGTCATAAAGCAAAGCCATTGTTCGCGGTGGGGTGGAGTTTACTGCAAATCAGAAGTAAAAACTGATTTCTGGCAAAAACACTGTAAATTGCAGTAATGTGACCTCAGGCTGCTGCAAACAGCTGTAAATGTAGGCCAGTGCTTAGCAACCCAAATGCAGCCACATGACTAATGGGATTGGACTGGATGTCAGAACTTCAAATCTGGGTCATAAGTCCCATGTTTGGGTTTCATTGTAACTTCAAACAGTCACTAAGCAATTGATTATAAGTCAAGTATATGCTTTGTTCTTTTTTTGTTTATTTTGAAGGCAATTTGGAATGCTAATACAACAGTAGTCCCAATGAGAGGACATATAAAACATATGAAGGAATTATGGATGGGCAGAAGATCCACATTCACACTACCTGACAAATATCTAGGTACCCAATATGGGTCTTCTGCTGTAGAGAAGAGGAAGCTGCCCTCACAACTTGAAACAGGCCAATTATACATTTCATTCCATATTCAAGAAGATTTGGAAGAACAACTGGATGTGCAGCCAACAACTAAAGCAGGCATGACAGAGCCTAAGGTGCAGACTACGTAGAGAGGTCTAAGCGACAATCCAAGACTCAATGGCAGTATGTAAGATGCAAGCAGGAACTGTATACACTGAATGGCACAACCAAGTAGCTAACACTGTGCATAGGAATATTTGCAGTGTATGGGTTAGACCCTCCCAAGTCCAGATGGGAGATTCCACAGAAAGTTTTGGAGAATAACAAGGCTAGGCTCCTGATCCAGATCCTGATGGACAAGCAAGTACTTGTCAATCAACCAGTCATTGTGATAATTGACAGCATTGTAGATCATAAGACAGTAATAGTGATGCAGATGTAATGATGCCAAATAATAACAACTTCAGGAAGAAGGAGTATGAGAAGATGGAGAAGTTCCAGGGCCTAAAGAAAGAACTAGAGAAGATGTAAAAAGTAAAGGCTAAAGCGGTTGGAGCACTAAGGGTTGTGACTGCTAAGCTGTGAGAGACCAGAGAACCAGAGAACCAGAGTTCTCTGTCCAGAACACTACAGCTAAGGTAGGAACAGCTAAGATACTGCACAGAATCCTCCAACTTCTAGGCCTCCCATAGAGGATCTGAGATTGAGGAACACACATACACACACACACACACACGATAGATAGATAGATAGATAGATAGATAGATAGATAGATAGATAGATAGATAGATAGATAGATAGATAGATAGATAGATAGATAGATAGATAATTAGATGAAAACACAGTTTCCTCAACTCTGCTTCAGTTCTGCTTACCCATCTGTTTTGGATCATCTTAATTTCTCTTGGTAAATTATTCTACAATAACAACAAAAAAGTGAATTGTTGAGTATAGCAGAATTGGCCTGTGTATTTTGCTAATTAATCAGCAGGCCAGTTTGAGGCTATTTGGTTTCACTTTAGTAGTGCACTTCCTGCTGCAGAGGTAAAGAACATGATTACCAGATATCTTTATTACCTCATTGGCCCTTTAACCTGCTACTTCAAATAGCCAACAATGCGTGTTGAGGCTACATGGTGATAGAAAAATGAAGCAAGAGGCCACTTTGCTTTTAGAAATGTTGTCTGTATGTGTTGCAGATGTTGAGAGGGACATCTGTTTTAATAAGGTGGTTAAAACAAATCGCCACTGAAGCTTTGTACAGCTCTATAACCAAATTGAAAAAGCCAATTGGAATTTTAGTCACAAACCTAATAGTAAAAAAAAAAAAATGCTTTCTACTAGTCCAAACCAATTGTTACTTGTCAAACTAACAGTTCTTTATACTATTCTTGGATGTACATAAACATCAGGATTAAACTATAAGCACACACAGGATTTACTAATCTTCCTTTAAGAAGATAAAAGCCGTTTCTGCACTCCTTTCCTTGCAGTTGTTTGGGTTGTGGGGGCAGAGAAAGCTCTGCATATATCTACTGGCTGAAAATGGGACAATGAGGAAAAAAAAAGGCTGAATTTTATTTAACCTTTTCTGCTGCATTACCTTTGCTGAATTTAAAGTTGAAGGAATGCAATATGATTTATTTATTTTTACTCACAAAGCCAATCTGCTTTTCACTGTTTATGCTGGAGCAACATCTTTTAAATCAAGAACAACATATACCACAAAAACATTTATTCCCAGAGCAAATGAATCTCAGAGAATGTATTGACTGGTGATATTTTAATTGGTTTGACCTCTAAAGTGATTAAATAATCATGAAACCTCTTCTGTTTAACAACTGCTTGAAGTACTTTATATTCTTGTCTCAGAATAGAACAGTTTCTCGCTAGTAACAGTGTGATTGATTTTTCCATATCAAATACAATGTTATGGTCTGTTGTTTCCATAGCAAATGTACAAGAATCTGTCTTTAGGCTCTGGCTTCAGCCTAGCACTTTCAGGCTGTACTTTATGCGACCACATCCTTCTATTACAAGTATGAGTGGATTAATATTGATTTTTCCCTTCTCATCCAAGACTGAAGGTCCATTTTAACAGCAATAAATTACAAAACTGAAATATGAGGATATACTTGCTCTATTTTGTTCATGGTAAAGATTATTGGTCATCCCCCCCCACCCGCCCCCAAGAAGTGGTATCTGTTGCTTTTAATTGTTTGGGAAACTCAAGAGAGAATGGCTATACATAGGGCTCAGCGTATTTGTTTAGCTTATGTGTACAAGATTATTTCTGATTTTCAGAAGAAAGTGTTCAATAAAAATTGTCCACTCTTTCCAGATGATGGTGAAAAACCATAAATTCCTTTTGTGTGCATCCTACTTATTTACTGCTTAAGTAACTTTAGAAGAAAGTCCAGCTGTCTAAGAAACAGTTCAAGTCTCTTGTTTTCTGAGTAAAAATTATCCTCCCTTGTGCTCCAACCAGGTTTAGAGTAACTCTATATCTTTTCATCCAGTTCTTATATTCTGGACGAGGCTAAACCAAAGGGGAGGAACCCCTTTACTCTATCAGATAAGATATCTCAATACAGCCTGTAGAAACCCTACCATCTCCTTAATATCATTTCCATCACAGAATTCAACTAGTTGTTTTTCTGTGGCAAAAAATGAAATAAACCATAGTTCTATTACCCCTTAGATGTGGGAAAATAACTTTCTTATGCAATGTTCTTCTGAGTAAAGGAATAAGTAGATGAAAAGTCACAGGGTGCTAGGGATAGAACAGGTAAGAATATCCATATACATCCATATATAATGGGATCGTGTACAGAGCATTCATTTGTAAATTGCTTGAGAACTTCATCTTCTTTATATGTAGATTTGGATATATCAAAGGTATGAGAAAATGGGTGAACCCGCTTTGTCTTATAAAATGTCCATCACAAGAACTGAGGCAAAAATTATGATAAACGGACACCAAAACAATATTAAATGTAAGAGGTTAGAGTAACCCTAAGTTGGTACTTTTTCCTCTTTTTCCTATGTAAGCAAGACCCTCATTAGGCTATTAATAAATTATATATTTTATACCACTTGAGACTTGGAATCTTGTAATCTTGCCAATGTTACCCTCTGCTGATATGCTTCTACAACCAAACATGAAAGTCCTAGAGACAAAAAAATAAATGCCCCAAATTTGTTACTGTGTATCCATTATCAGTGAAATTAAAAACAAATTGTGAAAATGGCTAGATCATACTATGAGCTCCACCTTCTTCCACATGGATCTACACAATAATTATTGGAAGGTTTCTATTGCATTTAACCCAGTGGTGGGATTCAAATAATTAAACAACAGGTTCTCTACTCTAATGACCAGCTGGGTAGATGTGGCTTGGTGGTCATGTGACCCTGTGGACATGGCCAACTCAACAGTACTCAGGTAGAAGGGCACTTTGTCTTAGCTGTTACAATGTAATAAGGGTTATCCAAGAGGCAGGTTATGTAGCAGGGCAATAAAGGTTAGGCTAGAAACATCACCAGACTATTTCCTTCCTGCCTTTCTTATAGGATTAGTCCTGTAAAGTGGAAAAAACCAAAATGAGATTTCTTCCAACAACCAGTTCTCCAAACTGCTTAGAAAGTTAATAACTGGTTCTCCTAAATAGGTGCAAACTGGCTAAATCCCACCACTGATTTAACCTATCAATAAGTGCAAAGATATCATGAAGAAGAACCAATGAGAGAAATAATGTTCATAATGTCTTTACACTGGTAATTTTAAAGAGTCATTACATGCCGTGGCAACAATTCTTTGTAAACTATAATCCTTCCTTTTCCTTATGTCCTTTTGCCAATCATTGTTAAATATTCCCAAATTTTACTACTATTGGAGAAAGAATAAAAATACATCCTTCCCTATTGCTGTGCTGCTTGAGGAAGAGAAGACAGTTATTATTTTAGTGTTTGTGACACCTGAACAGAATTGTTTTTAAGCTGTTGCTTCTGCTGAGGTCTGTTTGCCCATATATCTCCCTAGTTTAGTTTAATAAATGACTCGTGTAACATTATTCAATTCAGTTTTTCTCCCCATGCAAATGACAACTAATTAACTGGAACAGGCCTGTGTAAAAAGTGGGTTAGATCCAAATATGACTTTTGAAAATATAATTGCTTTTTAGTGTAGCTGAGGGAGCTGGATAACTGGAATAATCTTTGTACTGCAGGAAAGGTTGCAGTGGGAGGTTGTAATTTTTTGATGATTTGCCTTTTGAATACCAAGCTATTATCTTATGCATCATTTTGTAACATATATTCAAGAACATTGCCTTCTGCCACGAAATCATCTAGTTAATGTAATTAACCCCAATGTCATAACACCTTCACATTTCATTATTCATTCCTCTTCTAAATGGAAAGATAGGCAGAAGACAGAGGTTGGCATTAACAGATATATTCTTTAGCATCAAAAAAGTCTGGCACAAAATAATTTGTCATGGGTGTTCCATGGGTGTTTTTTTAAAGGGCAACTGGACTTTGTTTTTCCTTGAGTGCATTTTGCTTCTCTTCCAAGAAACTTCTTCAGAACTGAAAACGTCTTCAAGGAAAAACAAAGTCTAGTTGCCTTTTGAAAAAGCACCTTTGGGACAACCATGACCTGCATGACTGAGAATCTCCATAGACATTTAATTTGTCATGGATTTCTCTAGAGTAAATAAAAACTCAGCAAAAAATATGTTTTCCCTATTGGTGGGAAAATGTGTCCAAAACCAGCAGCCATCTCTCTCTCTCTCTCTTTTTTTGTCAAAACATCTGTGTTTCTCTCAGAAACAAACCAAACTTCCAAATGAGAGCTATTTCTAAAAACAATGTACTCTTTTTCATGCTTTGGTACTTACCGTACTTTCTATTGTTTGTCTAACTTCTTTCAGCTATCCATTGGCATGAGTTTTCTTCCTGTCTTTTGTCCACATAAATTTGGCTTCTTCTTCATTGAGTTATCATCACATTCTCATGAAAGTTTTCTACAGTATATGAGAAAATGTGAATGAAAACTGATGCAGATTTAATTCATGGATCTTTCCCCACTCTTCCAAGTCATAAAAGAAACCATAAACAAGGATACCTATTAGCATGTACAATAAAATGTAACAGATTGGCATATATTTCATAGCTTGGCATATATTTACCTTGCTGTCACCAGTAATTATTGTTCCATTTTGAGATTCCTGGCCAAAAATTCTGGTTAAAAGAAAAGGACCATTTCTGCCGAAGCAGCAACATCCAAATTGATTGTCCTTCTGATCAGTTTGTTAGTCACATCTTCACTGGAGTAAGTGACAGTCTACAATCTTGCTTCCCTGAAATTCTGATTACCTGCTCCCAGTCAGTGTCACTATCATTATTTATTTATTTATCAAATTGATACAACTGCCTATCTCATGAAAAGTCAGTCTGAGTGGCTACAATAATTAGGGTCAGCATATCAGGTTTGTGTTTATAAAATGGGGTTTTGAAATGACAAAATACTACATCGCCCTTACTTGGAATTCTAAAGAAATAATTTTATCACTCCATAGAAATCCTTCCACTTATTATCTCTGGGGAAATGCAAGAACTTAATTGTGCTAATGATAGTTACACTGAGGGCAGTGAAGACAACAAACTGTCAAAAATTAAACACGAATGTAAAAGCAAACATACATTAACAAGTGCTGGAAAGAGTGCATTGTTTTTTAAAGTAATACCTCTGGAAAAGAAAAAAATAGTCTTTGGAATAAAATGTTCTTATGAGTTTGTAAGATCTGTCAATTTCTCAGAAGTTTGCATCACCCCTGGAGGTTATACAGAGGCCAAATAAATGAAAGTTGGATCCATGGCCAATAGAAATCAATAATATTTCTAATGACTACATGGAAATATCTCAAAGAATGAGGGGGGGAAAGGCAAACATTCTTGTTTGGTTAACAATAACAAGGAGAAAAGATTGTACTATATATCTGGATTACATTTAATTTTCAGTTTCCTCTTAAAGGAGACAGTCTGTTTATTTCATTCTTAGGAAGAACCTTGGGGCATAGAATATAAAATGTCAGCAATAAATTTGAAAAATGGTAAAACTAACAAAACACATCTGCCCTTAATGCAGAGAATAAAAATGGAACCTTTCTTTTTCTTTTTTTAAATTAAAGCCTTACCTGAATTCTTAGGAGTTTCTCGATTGCAGGAGATTTGGGGATCCTGGATATTTATGTCCAATAAACTTAATTTATACCATCCAGTCAATGCATCCAGTTGCTTATGCTGGACAAAACCTGGAAAACCTCATTCGTTATATATAGAAATGATTAGGATTAGTTGTTTACTATTTACCAGATCCACTGAAATCCAAAGAGGGGAACAGTAAACAGATAAACACAGCCTATGGTTGTATCTCTATAACTCAAGAGCTATAGGTACAAAAGTCATGCTGAGATATTCCCATAATTTGACTTTTTTTTTTGTATAACAATTTTTATTGATTTTACAATTTTATAACAGGAAAGGGGTGTGTAGGGTATATAACAAATGTTTTAGAGCTTCCATGTCAGGGTTGGTAACCTCCTCCAAGACTTCATACAAAATAATTTCAATAAAAGGTGGAAAGAGATACATACATTTCATGTCATAGATTCCATGCATTCAATCATTTGTTCGTGTTAACATCCATGTAGGAGTTACAATACAAAATAAAAAAATCATTTTTGTGATCTTAGACACTTTGCTATTGTTTCTTCTTCTTCCTTACTGCCGGTGGGCAGAGCCATGGGCCCTCCCGTTCCCACAATTTCGTCCTCCACGGTTGAGGCGTGTTTTTTAAGAAAGGCCTCTGCCTCTTCTACTGTTCTAATTTTGGCTCTGCCTCCCTCCCAGAAGACCAACATTCCCTCTGGCATTAACCATTTGAACCACACCTCTTTTTTATATAATTTTTTTTGATAAGAAGGAATATTTCCTTCTTATTTCTCGAATTTTTTTAGGGATCTGTTTCAATATGGCAATTTCTTTTTGTTGATATATCAAAGGCCCTCCCCTCTGCACTCTCAGAATCTCATCTCTTGTTGACCTCTTTACAAATTTAATATGAATCTCTCTGGGTACATCATTTATTCTGGCATATGCTGAATTAAGTCTATAAATCAGGTCTTATAATTTGACATTTTGAATACACTGTATTTTTTTCCCAGGATCTAAGAAGTTCACTTGTAATTCGCTATTAACTTAGTATATTGTCTACTGAATTCTTATAATAATAAGCAAGAAATGTTAAATATATCTAATCTAGCCTATGACTATGCAATGTTATTATTGGAAGGGGTCATATTGTTTGTGTGGTTTAGTTCAGGAATTTTGTAACTGCAGCATCCTGGGGGTTTTGCTTGAAGAAAGAAAGTTCACCACTTTCCAGCACATTTTTACAATTATAATGAGTGTAAATTATATATGTAGCATTGGTTTCTTATCAAAGCTGCTCCTTATTTAATCACTTCTTTGTACCCATTGCATGGTGAAATAAGTTGTTCCTTGATCCCCCAAATGGTATGGGGTAGCATTTGGTACAACATTTCCAAATGTTCATTATTTGATATTTTATTAAATGTTCATCTGTCAGTCTTTTGTGTTTGTCTAATCCACTAAGGTTAAAACTATGTAAAATTAGATATCTCAAATTCCATTCTAGTGTTGTCATAACTTGATGGTTTATGATTGCTCTGCTATTATGATTTGTTTGTTGTTTCATGGAAAAACAAATCATGACAATGGGAATAATAGAAGTATTTCATACTTTGTTCATTCTCTTCTTTTTATTATACAAATGCCAACATTTTGTACAGCCATATTAGCTATCTAGTCTGGAGTTAATTTTTAAAGATTTATAATCTAGTACAATTCCTTTTCATATTAATGATCAGCAAGGGTCTCAAAAATAATACAAATGAAAATGAAGAACCATTCTTTAAAAACCTTTTTATCCCAGAAGAAGTAAAGCATTTCCTATACTTATTTTGAATGCTAGAATGTCTTCCAGAATGTTAGCCTTAGACTCCTATGGGAACTAAAGTAAGCACAGTGGTTAATTCATTCAAAACAAAGATGGAAAAGGGCCTTTTGGTTTAGTACAATATATGAGTTGATAGGGACTGTGTACTTCATATAATCCAAATTCCTTCAGGATTCCACTAAAAGGTAGGCAGCGATTGGCAACCCAGCTCCCATTTGAACTCTTCAAATGTGGAGGCATACATCACTGGATTATGTACTGTTTGATTGCTCTAATAACAATAAAAAAATTCTAGTTCTGGATGGCCATTATTGCTTAGATAATGATAACAATCTTGGATAAAAAACTAAGGAGTTCTCAAACCTGGAAAAGTCAGACAATTATGTCAGTTATGGTCAACTTATTTTTCCCACAATCACTTGCTCCATGTTTCTTTCACAATAGTCATCTTTTCCCTTGGTCATAGCAGGTCTTGTTGGGTCAGCTCAATCACAAAGCTTGACATGGTTTCCATATGACAGCTATCTTTTTTCTCTTAATTGCTATGTCTGCTCATGGTGAAAGAAACACACTGGGTTCTCAATGCTTTGGCTCTTTCATGATCTAAGAGGAGAGCCTCTTGATTATATGCTGAGTGTTAGTGGTGTAGCTAGCAGCTTATCTCCTTATGAGCTATGAGTTGGCTGCACTGGAGTCCAGGAATATGCTAGAACTGTGTAACTAGACTAATTCTAACCCTTAAAAATGAATGTTCTAAGTATGCAATTTTGCTCATGCCTAAAAAAAAAGACTGACAAAACCACAGATCTGGTCTCTAATTACTAAGCACTGATACACAAAACCATAGGAAATGAGACAACAGATAAATAATGCTTCCTGTGTTAAATCTGAATCTTATTTTTTTATTTCAACAGAGAACATGGCCAATATTTCTTATTATTCTGGTATCTCTCCTCTCAATCAGCTCAAGTTTCTCCACATTTCATTGCAGCATGGTATCCAGAACTGTACTCTAAGGAAATATTTTCTCTATACCCTTAAACTGCTGCTGTCTTGTATTGATGTCAACTGGACTAAAAGCCATTTTAAGGTAATTTCAGGATTGGTACGCTTTAGTAGTGACTTGTCAAGTATTCATTTTGGACTGTCCCTCATGAACAGGTGTCCTACTGCTGTCCCCTCCTAACTTTCTATGATAGGAATGTCATTGATTTGTGCTATCAAGTCAGTATTGATTCTTAGCAATCCTATATGTCGATTCTGACTTTTCATATCTTCCAGTAGTGCATTAGTTATCACTATAACTGAGTCCATTTTGTTCTTATGATCCTCTTCTCTTTTGTTTCATTTTCCCAGGATTAGAATTTTCTCCAGACAATTAGATCTTTGCATAATGTGTTCGAAATAAGAAAGCTTAAGCTTTGTCTTTTGTGCCTTGAGTAAGAATTCTGGCTTGATCTGTTTGATGATAAGAATACAAATACGAATATTTATTTGTATAACCGCGTCCTCTCCCCTAGGGGACTCGGAGCGGTGTATAGGGAGAAAATTAAAACAGCATAAAAAATATACATAAATACACTAAAAACAAATTAAATTTAACTATCCCTGCACTAAAATTCCCATTTAAAATTAACAATCCCTAATCCCTGGGTAGAGACTAACCTAGGCCGGCCAAGCAGAAAAAATGAGTTTTTAATTTCTGACGGAAGGAGCGGAGGTCCGTAGTTGTTCTGATGTCGGGGGGAAGGTCGTTCCAGAGGGCTGGGCCTGCCACAGAGAAGGCCCTTCCCCTGGGCGTCGCCCGCTGACAAAGTCTCTCTGGAGAAGTCCCTCTCTGTGGGAGCGAATCGGCCGGGAGGATGTATGAGGCAGAATCCGATCCCGCAGATAGCTAGGTCCCGAGCCATGGAGCGCTTTAAAGATGAGAACTAACACCTTGATGATCCATTTATTATTATTATTTGGTATTCTAAGGAGTCTTCTCAAACACCAAAGTTGGAGTTTAGAGTTTAAAAGTATTAATATTCTTGATATTCAGTTTCTTCAAAGTTCTATTTTCACTTCCATAGAAGGTCATGGGAAAAATCACTGCCTGCATAATTCTGATTCGTATAGGTATAGACATGTTTTCCAAGAATATCATTGCTTCTCTATCTAGTGGTAGTCTGCAGTATACTTTTAGGCTGTGGATTGATAAAAATTTATTTTTATATAGGAATGGTTAAATGTATTATTTTTTGTTTGTAGAAAATATTAATGTAGTTTAAACTGTTATTGTTTAGCAACATAATTTCATGATTTATAAACATATTTCATAAAGTTATGCAGCTTTAATATTACTGTACATTGGAAGAAATAATAGGAATTACTTCCAAATAATAACTTTAAATTTCATAATATTTGGGATTCTTATCTGGAATTTATACACCTGAAATAAGTCTGACACTTGGATGTTCTACACGTACATACATAATATTCAAGTGCCAAAACAATCTCTATCTGCTCAAAACCTGAGAGATAAATTTAAAAATTAAGTAATCACCATTAAAAGATATAATTTTGAGAGGGGCTGGTGGGAATCTTCCTAGTTAACTCAGTAAAATAAATTAATCTGATGAAATCTCATGAAATGTTTGTTTTAGTTGCTTCTCTAATGTGAGATAAATGGGTATTTATGAGCTGCCCGCAGAAGGAAATTCCAGAGGAACTTGTATAAGATTAAGGAATTATTAAATCAACTTTATTGCTTTTCAAAACCTTTAAAAAGCTCTACATCTGCAATACATTGTATATGTGTGTTACGAACCTATACAATCTAATTATTTAATAAGCATTTCTTTGTAAAATAGAGCATTGGGTCAAATCCTTCAGCTGTTTGCACAATCTGTTTTATGAGAAAAACACAATTTATCAGGCTAAGAAATCTGTGTCATTTATAAAGTGTCATATTAGTAGAGAGCTATCTATCTATCTATCTGTCTGTCTTATAAGCCACCAGCTATCAAAGAAATGAAGAAAAAAATGCCAAGCCTTACTTCTTTCTGCATTAGTTCCTCCTTGGGTATAACAACATGTTTCAGTAAGTCGAATAAAAAATAAATATCTGTCTCTTCTGGTTAATAATTTATTTATTTTTTATTTATTTTATTAAATTTATACCCCGCCTTTCTCCTTGTTAGGACCCAGGGCGGCGCACAGGCATTATATAAAACCATAAATACAATATACATCAATTAAAAATATATTAAATTAATTCACCCGTGCTAAAACCCGTTATTAAAACCGTAACCAAATTATAATTTATATTTAAAAGTCAGACGCGGGGGGCTATCCTAGGCCGGCTTGTTGGAATAAGTACGTCTTAAGACGTTGGCGGAAGAGGCGGAGGTCCGAGGTAGTGCGAAGGTCGGGGGGTAGGTCGTTCCAGAGGGCCGGGCCCGCCACAGAGAAGGCTCTTCCCCTGGGTGTCGCCGGCCGGCATTGCCCGGCCGACGGCACCCGGAGTAGGCCCGCTCTGTGGGAGCGGACCGGACGAAGGGATGTATGGGGCAGGAGGCGGTCTCGTATATAGCTAGGCCCCGAGCCATGGAGCGATTTAAAGATGGTGGTCAACACCTTGAAGTGCACTCGAAAGGCCACAGGCAGCCAGTGCAGCTCGCGCAGGAGAGGTGTTACGTGGGCTTGCCTTGAGGCACCCATAACCACCCGCGCGGCCGCATTCTGCACTAACTGCAGCTTTCGAGTGCACCTCAAGGGGAGCCCCATGTAGAGAGCGTTACAGTAATCCAGCCGAGATGTCACGAGCGCTTGAGTGACTGTGCGAAGGGCCCCCCGGTCTAGTAAGGGGCGCAACTGGCGTATCAGGCGAACCTGATAGAACGCCCCCCTGGCCACGGCCGCCACATGGTCCTCCATGGACAGCCGGGAATCCAAGTTGCGCGGCCTCTCCACAGGGGCAAGATGTTCACCCCCAATGGCCAGTGTTGGATTTATCTGGCTAAACCGGGGTGCCGGAAACCACAGCCACTCGGTCTTGGACGGGTTGAGTTTGAGTTTGTTACTACCCATCCAGACCCGTACGGCCTCCAGACACCGGGACAGCACCTCGACGGCATCGTTGGGGTGGTTTGGGGTGGATATGTACAGCTGAGTATCATCAGCGTACAGATGGTACTCCACCCCAAAACCACGGATGATCTCGCCCAGTGGCTTCATATAGGTGTTGAACAGAAGTGGCGAGAGGACCGACCCCTGAGGAACCCCACATGTGAGCGGCCTTGGGGCCGACCTCTGCCCTCCTGCCCTCCTGCCAACACCCATTGCGACCGACCAGAGAGGTAGGATGAGAACCACCGTAAAACGGTGCCTCTCAGCCCCAACCCCCCCAATCGGTGCAATAAGATACCATGGTCGATGGTATCGAAAGCCGCTGAGAGGTCTAACAGGACCAGGATAGAGGAGCAACCTCTATCCCGAGCCCTCCAGAGGTCATCCACCAACGCGAATAATAATAATAACAATAACAACAACAATAATAATAAGGACTTTAATATCTTGTGAATTTGTCGAACGTCCTTGGCTGAAGTTAATTCCTTGACTTTTTTACTTAATGCATAATAAAGTCAAGGCATTAACTTCAGGCAAGTATATTCGATGAATTCGCAAGATATTAAAGTCCAAATTGAGTGGAGGAAACATCATAAAAGCCATAAATACCTGGGCTATACCTGTGATTCGATACTCTGCAGGAATAATTGCCTCGATTCAGATAGAGTTGGACAATTTGGACAGAAAAATGATGAAGCTTATGACAATGAATCATGCTTTGCACCCTAAAAGTTATATTGACCAATTATATCTACCAAGAGCAGAGGGTGGTCGAGGACTCCTACAATTAAAGCAGACTGTGGAAGAAGAAAGACACAGCTTGAATGATTACATCCAGAAAAGTGAAGAACCAATGATGAAGGAAGTAAATAAAGGAGGCCTTTTCAAGACAACCAAGTCAAAAGCTGAATAGAAGAAAGAAATAGTTGAGAAGCGAGCTGAAAATTGGAAAAGCAAAGCTATGCATAGCCAATACTTGAAAAGTATTGAAGGCAAAGCTGACCAAAACTATCTTGGAACTGGTTAAGATCAGGAGTACTGAAAAAAAGAAACAGAAGGCTTTATTTTGGCAGCTCAAGAGCAAGCCTTAGCCACAAACTGCATGAAGGCAAAAATTCAACATGTTTCCACCAACAGCAAATGTCACCTCTGTAATGAGAAAGATGAGACAGCCGACCATCTGAACAGTGAGTGCAGCAAAATTTAACAAATTGACTACCTACAATGCTAAGACCACTTTGCTAAGATCATTCACTGGAAGTTGTGCCAGAAGTTTGGATTTGAATACAGTAAAATCCACTGGGAACATCAGGTTGAGAAAGTTTTAGAGAATGAGAAAGTCAAGATCTTGTGGTACTTCAGAATTCAGACAGACAGGCACTTGGCCTACCACACACCTGACATAACAATAGTTGAAAAGAAAAAAAGTATGGTTCATTGACATTGCAATACCTGGTGATGCCCGAATTGAAGATAAGCAGCAAGAAAAAAAATCAAAATACCGGGACTTGCAAATTGAAGTTGAGTGACTATGGAAAAAGAAAATGTGTGTTGTCCCAATTGTAATTGGAGCCCTTGGAGCAATACCTAAAGGACTACCTCGCTATCTAGAAATTCTAAATTTACCACACTTGAGCATTCTGACTCTACAAAAAACCACCCTACTTGGAACAGCTTATATCCTCTGATACAGGACTCGAGCTGTTGAGCTACCAACCAGCCCCAAAGGCTGTGAATCTCACCAAAGATTAACCACAGAATAATAATAATGCTGCAAATGTGCCACACTCACTTTAAAAAAAGGAAAAATAGTGAAAACTGAAGGAATAAAGATGCCCCATAAAAATAACATTAATAGTCTGGATGAAGATGATTACTACAAATACTTAGGTATCTTTCAAGCTGACAATGTCAAGCACACTGAAGTCTAGAAAAAGATTAGAGGTGAATACATCAAAAGAGTGAAAAAGATCTTAAAGTCCTAACTCGATGGAGGAAATACCATCAAGGCAATCAACAGCTGGAATAGTGAACTGGACTCAAACAGAATTAAAAGCAATGGATAGTAAGACAAGAAAAATGAATCATGCCCTTCATCCTCACAGCGACATTGACAGACTCTACCTACCAAGCCAAATACGTGGGTGTGGAATGTTGCAAGTACATTAGCTAGTTGAAGAAGAAAAAAGGTATTTGAAAGACTATCTGAAGGACAATGAAGAAGATGCACTGAAGTTAGTATGCCAGGAAGTCTTGCTGACTACTGGAGAAACCAAACTGGCCTGCAAGAAAGACCACATGAAGAACAGAATGGAGGCATAGGATGACAAAGCACTACATGGCCAGTACATTTAAAAAATACCAGAGAAAGCAGATAATAACAAGACCTGGCAATGGCTAAGAGCAGGAAAGTTAAAAAAAGAGACTGAGGGATTAATTCTGGCTGCACAAGACCAAGCCTCAAGGATAAATGTATACAAAGCCGGAATTGAAAAGACAGCAATAAACAGTAAGTGCCACCTATGCAAGGAAGGCGAAGAAACAGTGGACCACCTGGTAAGCTGCTGCAAGAAGATTGCACAAGCTGACTACAAGGAGTGGCATGACAAGTTAGCAACAACGGTGCATTAAAAGGTCTGCAAGAAATATCATTTGCCTGTAAACAAGAACTGGTGGGACCATAAAATAGAAAAAGTCATAGAAAATGAAGAAGTTAAATTGCTTTGGGACTTCAGAATCCAGACAGACAGGCACCTGCCATATAACAACCCAGACTTAACAGTTGTCAATAAGAAAGACAAAAAAGTCTGGATAGTGGATGTGGCAGTGTCTGGAGACAGCAGAATAGAAGAGAAAGAACTGGAGAAGGTAACAAAATACAAACACCTACAAATAGAAATTGAATGAGTACCGTATTTTTCAGAGTATCAGAAGCACCTTTTTCCTCTAAAAAGGGGCTGAAAATCTGGATGCGTCTTATACACTGAATACAGCATTTTTTTGCCTCCCGAAGCCCCGCCCCTTCACCAAAATGGCCGTGCATAGCCTTACAGAAGCGTTTAGAGAGCTCTTGGGGGTTGGAGAGGGCAGAAATGAGCAAGAAATGGGGCGTTTTTTTGTTCAAATTTGTCCCCCAACCCCCAGAAGCATTCTATAAGCCTCCATAAGGCTATACATGCAATTTATTTGACAGAAAATGGGCCATTTTTGGCTCCCACCTCCCCAGGAACACTTTGCAAGCCCCCCCCCAAGGCTATTCATGCCTTTAAAAAGGGGGGGGGCTGTTTTCATGAAAAATGGGCCGTTTTTGGGGAGGTTTGCAGAGAAAAACTTTTTTTCCCATTTTGGAAAGCTGTTTAGTTAAAGTGGTTGATGAGAATTACATTGATCAAATGCTGTCCCAGAAGAAACAAAGTTTTGGGTGCTACAAGTTGTCAGTGATTTTCTTCTCCAGCACATGGATAAATACACCTGGAAACATCTACCTACCTACCTACTTACTCTCCCCCCCCACCTACTGTATTTCTCTCTCTCTCTATTTTTCCCTCTCTTTCCCTCTATCTACCAAACTACCTGTCTCTCTCTCCCCCTACCTATCTATTGTATTTCTCTCTCTCTCTATTTCTCTCTCTCTATCCTTCTACCTACCAAACCTATCTCTTTCTCTTTTTCTCTCCCTACCTATGCATTGTATTTTTTTCTCTCTCTTTCCTTCTCTATCTCTCTATCCCTTTATCTACCTACCTATTTACCTATCTACCTACTCTCTCTCTCTACCTACCTATCTACTGTATTTCTCTCTCTTTCTCTCCATCTCTATTACTCTATCTACCTACCTACTTTTTTAAAAAATTGCCTCTTCAAAACCTGGGTGCTTCTTATACTCTGGTGCATCTTACACTCCAAAAAATATGGGATGGCAAAGCAACCAATAGTAATAGGCACCTTGGCTGCATTCCCAAAACAACTGGAGCACCACTTGAACACCATAGGCACTGACAAATTCAGGCAATTGCAGAAGATGGCTTTACTTGGACTGCTTCCATCCTGTGATGATATATGTAACACCATCAAACATCCATATTTGCCTATCCCAGGACTTGATGGGTAGACAAAAATGCCAAACCCAAGTCTGAACATCTGGCTGACAGTGTGAATAATAATAATAATAATAATAATAATAATAATAATAATAATAATAATAATAATAATAATAATAATAATAATAATAATAATAATAGCAAACATATACAATCACACAAATACGTTCACACTATAATTTCTCTCTTTTACCCTTCCTTTCTTTATAGAAAGACTTCATCCTTCTGTTCTTTTTGCCCTCTGAATTAAAGACAACATCAGAATATAGAAACCCTTTAATCACAGAAAGACTTCTTCAGTTGGAAAAACATTTTGTACTGACAACATAGGGCTCTGCTATGTTTTTGATTCCAGCATAAAAGATGGGAGAATGAACATAGCATCTATGTCCATACCTTAAATCAGCTGTTAAATGGGAGCCATAATAATCTTCTTCATCATAAAGATAAAGGTTTCCCTGTCCAGTCATGTCTGACTCTATGGCACAGTGCCAATCTCTATTTCTTGGCCGAAAGAGTCCCTATTGTCTGAAGATATTTTCCATGGTCATGTGGCCCACATGGTTATACACCAAAGGCACATGGGATGCTGTTATCTTCCCACCAAAGTGATACCTATTAATCTACTTGCATTTTCATATTTTTAAACTGTTAGGTGAGTAGGAGCTGGAGCAGGAAGGGGAGCACACCCTGTTGTCCAGTGCTGGGGTCTCAAACCCAAGCTGTCAGTTTTCCATCTGACAAGCTCACATCTTTAACTGCTGAACCACTGCACCTCCTTCCTCATAGTTTGATAATATTGACTTGCCCTAATTTATAGCCTTCTGCAATGAAGACATAGACAGTAGATTTGGAATATCTAAATATTCCAAATCTTCCATATATCAGGGAAGATAATGAATAATGGGATTTTTGTTTTATGATTGGCTCTTGATATCACTTCAGTTGCTTGAGCATTAAAGGTGTTGAAAATCATTTTATTGTGATGGGTAGGAATTAGAAGACTACTGCAGATTTATTAAATGTCAAATCTAACTGAGCTGTAGCCAGAACCTAATAGAAGTGAATTCTTGTAGAAGTTTCAATTGTCTGCAAAAATCAATGCATTTTTTCCTCAAGCTTTTCAAATAATAATGATAAAAAATACCAGAGTGACTGGTTGATTGACAGATCAAGAATATTACAATGAATGCTTTTGCAGGGCCTCCCTATCGTCGCATTTTGGGGAGGGATGTTAAAAAAATAATTTATCAGGATTAATTCAGTTTTCATTGTTATTTGCTACATATATAATGATGTATGTAAAATCAGGGAGGGAATAGCACTATATATTTGTTGGGAAAAACCCGCATACTGATCCTTCTATATCTTCCTCATATTGAAAGCTACTGTAACCCTATTTATTATCTGCCAACCTAGGTGTGGAAGTCTTTGAACTGAATCTTTTTCTAGTAACTATGATTTTCTCAAAATTCTTAAAATCCCCAATGACAACTCAAAAGATGAAAAGAGGGAAGCCATTCACTTTTCTTCTAATCCTTCAAAGACTGCACTGCATCCTACTTATTTTTCCATCATTTGATTCATGCCATTCAGTTTTACCATACCAATAATTTATTTCCATTTCTGCAAACAAGAAAATGCATTATCATGGATTGATTTGTAGTGGATAGTGAAAGGCATTCATGCTGACCAGGATTTCTAAATGAAGAATTGGATTAAGATTTAGATTAAACCTTGAGGAGTGGAGATGACACCTATCAGGCTGTCTCCCAAATCACTGAATCAATGTCTAAAATAACTCTCAAACTGAGTATCTAACTTTAATGGGACTATAGTATATAAAAATCTTACCTTAATCTTGTTTTATTGATACACTTTACAGTAAACGAAGATTGCTTTAAATTAATGCATCTCCCCCATTGCTAATTACATTTATCCCATAAAAATATTATTGAGTTTTACTATGTTATGCATTTATTTACATGAATATTTTGTATTTAATGTCACATATGAATTATTTATAGTAGTTATTATGCAGGATATGCTTTTGATAGTAAGAAATCAGTTCTCAGGAAATCTTAATAAACACACTAATTTATTTTAATCAAAACATCCCTCTCTTTGATTTTGCTTTGCTCTGCAGCAACTAAAAAACTAGTTACTTAAAAAGTTACTCTACCCATGACATTTTGTTTGGAAGATTTGTTTTAGTCAAATTAAGTGGATTTTTTTTTGTCTATATAGTATCTGAAAAAGTAAGCTACTATATATTAAGCCAAATAAATTATATATTTAAGGTCTTCCAAGTATACATGACAATTACATCATTGCATGTTATACAATGGATGTGTACATAATGAGATATAATGCTCATGCAGTCGTGTGATTCAGCTGGTCTAACAACTGGTTCGCTGAGCACGTGCTTCACGCACACATTCTTGCTTTGCTCACACCGGCACCAAATGGGTGTTTTGTATCCTCACAGTGAGTTCAAACAAAGCTAAACAACGTACTTTATACTGTAGCCCCTGT
Organism: Rhabdophis nuchalis; assembly: GCA_039707465.1. Lineage (NCBI taxonomy): Eukaryota > Metazoa > Chordata > Lepidosauria > Squamata > Natricidae > Rhabdophis > Rhabdophis nuchalis. The sequence continues at coordinate 189,313,979 of CM077644.1, forward strand.
GAGTAAAACAGCTGAGGCACAGCAATCCACTCTACTGGGCCTATCAGCTGGGCTAAAACAATAATAATAATAATAATAATTTAATTTTATATCCCGCTCTCTCTCCCCAAGGGGACTCGAGGCGGGGCACAGGCAATTAAAAATACAAATAAAACCACAGACAAATACAAAATACAAAGTTAAAAATAAATTAAATTGATCCTGCGCTAAAACCCATAAACTAAACTAAAAGTACCCCTAAAAACCCCTAACCTAAAAAGAGACTACCCAAGGCCGGCCAGACGAAAAAAGTGCGTCTTTAATTTTAAGCGGAAGGAGCGGAGGTCCGTGGTTGTCCTGATATCGGAGGGAAGGTCATTCCAGAGGGCTGGGCCCGCCACAGAGAAGGCCCTTCCCCTGGGCGCCGCCCGCTGACAAAGTCTAGTGGACGGCACCCGGAGAAGTCCCTCTCTGTGGGAGCGAATCGGCCGTGAGGATGTATGGGGCAGGATCCGATCCCGCAGGTAGCTAGGTCCCGAGCCATGGAGCGCTTTGAAGATGGTAATTAACACCTTGAAGTGCACCCGGAAGACGACAGGTAGCCAGTGCAGCTCGCGCAAGAGCGGTGTTACGTGGGCAAACCTAGACGTGCCCATAATTGCTCGCGCGGCTGCATTCTGGACCAACTGAAGCCTCCGGGTACACCTCAAGGGGAGCCCCACGTAGAGAGAGTTGCAATAATCCAGTCGGGATGTCACGAGAGCATGAGTGACTGTGTGAAGGGCGTCCCGATCCAATAGGGGGCGCAACTGGCGTACCAGGCGAACCTGGTAAAACGCCCTCCTGGCCACGGCTGTCACTTGATCTTCCATGGACAGCCGGGTATCCAGGAGGACACCCAAGTTGCGCGCCCCATCCACAGGGGCAAGATGTTCGCCCCCTATGGCCAGCGTTGGAGAGAGCTGGTTGAATCGGGCAGCCGGAAACCACAGCCACTCGGTCTTGGTCGGGTTGAGCCTAAGTCCGTTACTTCCCATCCAGATCCGCACGGCTTCCAGGCACTGGCACATCACCGCTACGGCATCGTTGGGGTGGTTTGGGGTAGATATGTACAGCTGGGTGTCATCAGCGTACAGGTGGTACTCTACCCCAAAACCACGGATGATCTCACCCAGCGGCTTCATGTATGCGTTAAACAGGAGAGGCGAGAGGACCGACCCCTGAGGCACCCCGCATGTGAGGGGTCTCGGGGTCGACCTCTGCTCTCCTGCCCGCACAAATTGCGATCGGCCAGAGAGGTAGGAGGAGAACCACCGTAAAACGGTGCCTCCCACCCCCAACCCCCCCAGCCGATGCAATAGGATACCATGGTCGATGGTATCGAAAGCCGCCGAGAGGTCTAATAGGACCAGGATGGAGGAACATCCCCCATCTCTGGCCCTCCAGAGATCATCTACCAACGCGACCAATGCCGTCTCGGTGCTATGCCCGGGCCGAAAGCCGGACTGGCGCGGATCTAGATAGTCAACTTCCTCCAGGTGACGGGGAAACTGTTGTGCCACCACACTCTCAACAACCTTCGCCAAGAAGGGAAGGTTGGAGACTGGACGGTAGTTGTTCAAAAGAGCTGGGTCCAAAGAGGGCTTCTTGAGGAGGGGCCTCACCATGGCCTCTTTTAGGGAGGCAGGCAAGGAACCCTCACTCAAGGATGCGTTGACAACCTCTTGGAGCCAGCCTCGTGTCACCTCCCAGGATGCCAGTACAAGCCAGGAGGGGCACGGGTCCAATAAACATGTGGTGGCTCGCAGTCGCCCACGTAGCCTGTCCATATCCTCGGAAGTAACGGAGTCAAACTCCTCCCAAACAAGATCTCTCTCGTGGCATCCCACTGGGCCATGAATGGGGGTTAGCTCACTCTGTATCTGGGCGGTTTTCTCCTGCAGAAAAATCACAAATTCCTCTGCTCTACCCTGTAGTGGGGCTTCCCGTTCCCTCTGTTGAAGGAGGGCGCGGGTCACCCTAAACAGGGCGGCAGGGCGGTTTTCTGCGGATGCTATGAGAGTGGCACAATGATGACGTTTGGCCACCCTCAGCGCCACAATGTAAGTCCGTAAATGGGCTCTTACCTGTGTCCGGTCAGATTCAGAGCGGCTAGCCCTCCATCTTCTCTCTAGGCATCTCTTGCGGCGTTTCATCACCCGCAGCTCCTCAGTGAACCAAGGAGCCAGGGTGGTTCGCCGCCGCGAGAGAGGCCGCAAGGGCGCGACCCGATCTAAGGCTCCCACGGCCGCACTATTCCATGCGGCCGTGAGGTCCTCCATCGGGGCGCGGGTCAGGGATACAGGAAATGGCCCAAGCGCTGTCTGGAACCCATCCGGGTCCATCAAGCGCCTGGGGCGGTACCAGATTGGTGACTCTGGTTCCGCCTCCCCGCGGAGGGGAGCAGCGGTCGGAAAGTCGAGCCGGAGAAGTGAGTGGTCTGACCATGACAAGGGTGTGATGACTATATCCCCTGTACCCAGATCACTTTTCCATTGGCCCGAGACAAAGATGAGGTCCGGCGTATGTCCACCCTCATGGGTGGGGCCCTGAATTACTTGGGTCAGGTCCATGGCCGTCATGGAAGCCATGAACTCCCGAGCTACCACGGATGATTCGCCCAACGATGGCAGGTTAAAGTCCCCCATGACTATAAGTCTGGGGGTCTCCACTGCCACCGTAGCGATCACCTCCAGGAGCTCGGGCAGGGCTGCTGCTACATAGCGGGGAGCCAGGTATACAACCAGCAAGCCCAACTGCCTCCCTAGGCCCCACTTCACGCAGAGGGACTCACAGCCGGAAGTCTGGGGCACAATGGTCTCTCTCGGCTCAAGGCCTTCCTTAATAATGACCGCTACCCCACCGCCCCTGCCTAGGGCCCGCGGCTGATGAAATGCACGGTAGCCTGGTGGGCACATTTCAACGAGGGGATGTCCTCCCTCGTGGCCCAACCAGGTCTCCGCAATTCCTGCCAGGTCCGGCTCCCCCTCTGACACAAGGTCACTAATGAGGGGGGCTTTGTTGACCACGGACCTGGCGTTGCAAAACATCAGCCGCAGACCCTGGCTCTGAATTCCCTGGCCACCTAGCCTGCGGGGGTTGTGGCACCTGACCGTTTGTAACCAACGGCTACGTGCCTCCAACCGGGAGGAAGGAACTTGTCTCCCCTCGGACCTGCCCCTCCCCATGACCCTCTGGATGGGGAAGCCCTCCACCGGAATGACTTGTGTTTCCCCCCTCTTAACGGAACCATCCGCCTCCCTCCGTCGTCTGCTGGCTCGGCCCGTTCCCTTCTGGCTAGTCTCAACCTGTCTAAACCCTCCCCCCTCCCTAATACCCTCTAAAAAAGACAGCTTACGAAATAAAAAACCCCTGAGGCCGCGCTTCGCCCATCTCTTCGGATTAATTAAACCATCATTAAGATGGGCCCTAGATAGATCCAAGGGCCAAGCCTGCGAGAGCAGGGACTCTCGCAGTGACAGTAGATTTGCTCTGGAGTACATATGCTTATGAATAAATAACTAAAATAATTATCTAAAACAAGCAATAGAATGGAATTCATAGTGGGTCCTGGGTTAAAATTTTAAAAGTCGTTAGCCATGATTGAAATAAGTTCATTCAGCTGTTATTAAAATGAAATAAAGTGCCCAGTGAGGCTTAGTTCACAATAAAGTTTGTTCGCAATGTTCAGTTCAGTTCAATTGGGCGTCAAAGATGTTCCCGTCCATGAGTTCTTTAGGACAGACCCAGATCTCTTAGGGCCTTTAAAGGCCTTAAAACAAGGGGGAAATATAAATATAAATGTATTCTTCAACATCTTCATCAATGATTTGGATGAGGGAATAAATGGGGAACTCATCAAATTTGCAGATGACACCAAGCTGGCAGGAATAGCCAACACTCCAGAAGATAGGCTTAAGATACAGAAGGATCTTGACAAACTTGAACATTGGGCACTATCTAATAAAATGAAATTCAATTGTGAAAAAAGTAAGGTTCTACATTTAGGCAAGAAAAACCAAATGCACAGGTACAATATAGGTGGTACCTTGCTCAATAGTAGCAACTGTGAGAGGGATCTTGGAATCCTAGTGGACAACCATTTAAATGTGAGCCAGCAGTGTGCAGCAGCTGCCAAAAAAGCCAACACAGTTCTAGGCTGCATAAACAGAGGGATAGAATCAAGATCATGTGATGTGTTAATACCATTTTATAATGCTTTGTAAGGCCACACTTGGGATACTGCATACAGTTTGGTCGCCACGATGTAGAAAAGACGTGGAGACTCTGGAAAGAGTGCAGAGAAGAGCAACCAAGATGATTAGGGGACTGGAGACTAAAACATATGAGGAATGGTTGCAGGAACTGGGTATGTCTAGTTTAAGGAAAAGAAGGACCAGGGGAGACATGATAGCAGTGTTCCAATATCTCAGGGGTTGCCACAAAGAAGAGAGAGTCAAACTATTCTCCAAAGCACCTGAGGGCAGAACAAGAAGCAATGGGTGGACACTAATCAAGGAGAGAAGCAACTCAGAACTGAGAAGAAATTTTAGAACAGTTAGAACAATTAACCAGCGGAACAGCTTGCCTCCAGAAGTTGTGAATGTCCCAACACTGGAAGTCTTTAAGAAGATGTTGGATAGCCATTTGTCTGAAATGGTATAGGGTTTCCTGCTTAGGAAGGGGGTTGGACTAGAAGACCTCCAAGGCCCCTTCCAACTCTGCTATTGTATATGTCAGTATAGTGCAAGGGTGGGTGGGTGTGCTCACCTGAAAGTCAGTGAACTGGTTTTCTCTCAGCTGATCTTCAGAGCACCTGTATGCCTGAACTGGTCCAAACTGGAAGAATCCCACCCCCTGTGCTTATTCCTCTCTATTATAACTGATAAAACCTCTAATCAAATATTTTATTTGAAAGTGATTCAATGGAATCAAACTTTTGAATGGAGTATGTCAAATTCAATCAGATGCTTCTGAATCAGTGTAATTTTTGATGGAGATTTGATGGAGTTTTGCTCATAAGCAACATACTTTTGAATGAATGAATCCTTGATCAATTTGAATTTTCAAATACATTTGAATCATCTATTTGAGTTAGATCATCTTCAAATTAAACTGAACCGACTCTTTAATTAAAACTGGCAATTAAAATAATATGTCCTTAATTGATGTGCATTTCCCTTTCTCCCCCATTATACATCTAAGAGCAAACCTATGCTTCTTGTGAACTAATGACATATAAGGCAGGGGTCTCCAACCTTTGCAACTTTAAGTCTGAAGGACTTCAGCTCCCAGAATTCTCCAGCCAGCTTTGCTGGGAGCTGAAGTCTTTCAGACTTAAAGTTGTAAAGGTTGGAGACCCCTGATATAAGGTGTTGTGGACTCCCCCCTCCATAATACACTCTACTGAAAATAAATGAAAACCCTGGAACTGAATTATATGTTTTCACTAGCTGACAACAAGAGAAAGCATTTTAAAACCCAATGAGACTGGTGAAAAATTGTCCTGCCAAATTCTGCCTGGTTAGTTTGAAATTTTAGAGGAAAGGAAATGATGTTTGTCCGGCATAGAATTTCCATCTAAGAATTATTCTGTTACAAGTGGGCTCAGTAGACATTCCCATTCTGAGGGCAATTTGGACATTTTAGTTCTACATGTCCTGGTAGGCATGTTCAAAAATAGGTTTCTAGCCTCTCCTGAGCTTTTTCTTTCTACAAAGTGAATCAATGTGAGAAGGACTGCTGGGTCTTTTATACAAAATCTTTCTTTCTTTCTTTTTTACTCACAAAGAGGTAAATCTGCTGCTATGAGAACATGGCTGTTGGGCATGTCAGTTGTTGTTATACAGCAGCAATGAAAATCCTTCTTGGCTCAATATAATTTTCTTGGTAACCATATTTTTTTACAAAAATGACATTTTAGTATGTGGCGGCTGTCTTACTTTAGGATTCTGTGTAGATTGCACGGATCTCAGGGGCAAGTGTCCCCAGCGAGAGCATCACAATTAGTTGCCAGAAACACTTTGATGATTATTTCTAGACTACATGAAAAGTGATTGCATTTGGCAATCATTTCTCTCTCTCAGATGGATAATGTTATTTATAGAATATCTAAGAGAAGAGCACATTATTTCAATGACAGTTGTGACTTAATTAAGAGGTTGATAAAAATTGGCTTTTATAGCTTCTGTGTAGATTGTAAATTAGTTAATGCAAGATCAAAGTCCTTTGATATTATGTGAAAGATTAGTCTTTAATTTTGCATCAACAAAAGACCTCTTGTTTCAAGGAGCAGAAGTTCAGTTAAGTGCTACCTAAAAGCCAACATGGCAACACTCTTAGGATGACATTTTCGTTCTCTCTCTGGAGTTTGTTACTTTTATCCTCCACTTAAAGGGGAGTAGAAAGGCATTGGAGGTGATTCAAATAGACAGCAGAATATTAATAAAATAAAAACATTTAGTATGACTGGAGGATAGTCCCATATTTTGTTTTACGTATTTGAGATGATGCAGTCAAAACTCCTCAAATGTATAGATTGCAAAAGATTTTTTTATTTTATTTTATTTATTTATTTTATTTATTAAATTTATAAACCGCACCCCTCTCCCCAAAGGGACTCGGGGCGGTGCACAGGCAATTAAAATAGAAAAAATACAAACATAGCAATTAATAATACTAAAAATAGATTAAATCCCAATACCCTGTGCTAAAAATCCTAAAATCTTAAAATCCTAAAACTCTACCCCTTAAAATCTGAATTAAAACAATTTAAACTACAGTCTACAGCTTGATGGTATGGATTAGGCCAGGCCGGCGAGATAGAAGAAGTGCGTCTTCAAGCTTTGGTGGAAGGAGCGGAGGTCCGTGATAGTTCTAAGTTTGGGGGGTAGGTCGTTCCAGAGGGTTGGGCCCGCCACAGAGAAGGCCCTTCCCCTGGGCATCGCCCGCTGGCACTGCCTAGTGGACGGCACCCGGAGAAGTCCCTCTCTGTGGGAGCGGATCGGCCGAAGGGATGTGTGAGGTAGGATACGATCCCGCAGATAACTAGGTCCCATTTTAAAACATTGTTTCATCAAAAAATGTTTGCTTTGGAAAGCAAAACCAACCGGGCCACTGGCCTTTATTAGAAATCTAGATGAATTCTAATTCAAATGGAATAATTTCATCCTTAAATCAAAGGTCAGTTTTTATATGTGATAAATATACAGTCTATCAAGTTCCCAAAGGCAGGACTTAAGAAATGACATACGTCAGTTCAACTTCATTACCACTTTATTTATTATCAACTATACAGATTTTGGGCAGTTAACAGGGAATAAAAACATAACAAAAACATTATATAGGATTTGAAATAAAACCAAACAATCTAATCAACATAACCACAATATGGATTTAACTACATCAGGGGTCTCCAACCTTTGCAACTTTAAGTCTGAAGGACTTCAGCTCCCAGACTTCTCCAGCCAACTTTGCTGGCTGGAGAATTCTGGGAGCTGAAGTCCTTCAGACTTAAAGTTGCAAAGGTTGGAGACCCCTGAACTACATAGTCCCGGCTCAGTAACAGAAGCAGATCTGTAGAATCTCACAGAGAGCCAATAGGGTTAGAGCAAGTCTAATATCCAGGGGAATGATGTTCCAATCATGCAACTCATTCCTGTGACCTGCTAAAGCTCAAACTTGATGTACCGTAAGAAGGTTAAGAAGAGAGAAAGTTTATGTAATGCTTTCTCCAATGGCTGATTCTGAGTAGCTGAGGTTTATTCTTTGTGGGGAAAGAAGTGCCAAGAGGAAATAGATTTAGCAGTCCTTTTATCATTTCTTTGCTTGAAGTCCCAATCTCCCAAGGCTACTTTGGTCTTGAGAGAGAGAAAAAACCCAATAAAACCCAAAGGAAAATTCATACAGAACTGAGTGTCATAGCTATTTTAGATCTTGTTTAGGGTTGTGACCTGAATGACCACTGTTATAAACATTTAAACATTTCAATAATCTAATTCTGTACCTATGAATGCCAATGTCTTGGATTTGTTTGTTCCCAAAATGGACGAATGATCTGTTAAAAATGATAATGGTGTTGTGGGATATATGTAGATTTAGATTTATTAAACTTTTAGACCACCCTTCTCCCTTGCACGACTCAGGGCGGTGTACAGGCAATAATAAGAACAATAAGATAGAGCATAAAATCCAATTAAAATACAATTAAAAATATATTAAATGGATTGACCTGATCTAAATCCAGTTAAAAAACTCTTACTAAAACCAATTAAAAAACTAAACCAATTAAAAAAAAACCTACGCCAGGCCGGCCGCACAAAACAGATAGGTCTTTAAGGCCCAACGGAACTGGCACAGGTCCGTGGTTGTCCGTAGGTCAGGGGGTAGGTCATTCCAGACGGCAGGAATAAGAAAGTCATTTTCCATATTTTTTTCCTGCTAATTTTTCTACCTGATGTGGCAACTGTCACTTTCACCTGATGATATTGCAAGGTGCTAAGCTTTGAGAAAGGAACAGAGTGATGACCAGATCTTCAATACTTATGAAGAAAAATAAATAATAATAATATTTTTAAAAAACCTGTGGAATCCATTCATAAGGTTGAGCCAACTATTGCTAATTTATCTTTCTTTTCAAGACAGTTGTTGAAATTGCCCCTCACTCCCAAATTTCTCCATCGCTAACTCCATCGCTGGCTATAGGGGGCGAACATCTTGCCCCTGTGGATGGGGTGCGCAATTTGGGTGTCCTCCTGGATGCCCGGCTGTCCATGGAAGATCAAGTGACAGCCGTGGCCAGGAGGGCGTTTTACCAGGTTCGCCTGGTTCGCCAATTGCGCCCCCTATTGGATCGGGACGCCCTTTGCACAGTCACTCATGCTCTCGTGACATCCCGACTGGACTATTGTAACTCTCTCTACATGGGGCTCCCCTTGAGGTGCACCCGGAGACTTCAGTTAGTCCAGAATGCAGCCGCGCGGGCAATTATGGGTGCTTCTAGATTCACCCACGTAACACCGCTCTTGCGCGAGCTGCACTGGCTGCCTGTCGTCTTCCGGGTGCGCTTCAAGGTGTTAGTTGTCATCTTCAAAGCGCTCCATGGCTCGGGACCTAGCTACCTGCGGGATCGGATCCTGCCCCATACATCCTCACGGCCGATTCGCTCCCACAGAGAGGGACTTCTCCGGGTGCCATCCACTAGACTTTGTCAGCGGGCGACGCCCAGGGGAAGGGCCTTCTCTGTGGCGGGCCCAGCCCTCTGGAACGACCTTCCCCCCGATATTAGAACTACCACGGACCTCCGCTCCTTCCGTCTGAAATTAAAAACACATCTTTTTCGCTTGGCCGGCCTAGGATAGTCTCTTCTGATTGTTTAGGGATTTTTAGTAAATATTTGGGAATTTTAGCGCAGGGTTTTCTGTTTAATATGCCTTTTAGTTAGTATTTATGTACGTTTATTGTTTTAAATTTTGTATTCTTTCTAACTGTTTTTAATTCCCTGTGCCCCGCCTCGAGTCCCTTCGGGGAGAGAGAGCGGGTTATAAATAAAATTCGATTCGATTCGATTCGATTCTCTGTCAAGAAAGAATTTAAAGAAGCTATTTGCACACAGTTCTAAATCACACTGTCCTTTAGAAACTGCCAGAAGGCTTTTTTTTTCCTCCTGTAAGAAGGATAAAAAAAAAAAAGGAGCTTTCCTTCCTCTGAAATGTAACTTTTACAATAAACTGTCACTACATCAGTATGCCTGATTTTAGTATTCTAGGTGATGCCAAGGTTAACTTAATTTTAGTACCACATTAAGAACAAGAAATTCATAGAAAATTCTGATGACAACTTTATTACATTTTACATTTTACTTGCTACCTTTTTTTGTATTTTACACATAAGATCTAGGGATATGTATATCATAGGTATCTCTGTGTATGTTTGTGTGTGTGTGTACATATGCCCATGTATACATCACTATTTCTCTCTCTGTGGCCATATGTTACCAACATTGTCTCTAAACTTAAGTTATCTGGTATTCATGGCAGATTTAGCAAAAATGAGAAAGGAAGAAGGAAATTGGGCCAAAAGGATGGGCATATATTGTATGCATGGATTTGCCTTAGAAAATAATATTCTATTTTTAGGAGGTGCACAAAATAGTTCTTGATTATTAGTTTAAGAGCCTGGAAAGACCTGTTTCAGTATGAGACAAAAGTAAGACAGCTTCTGTAAAGGTTGAAGAACATCTGAACTTTTCTGATTAGTTAGAACAGGCTCTTTGGGATAAGGATGTTTCAGAAATGTCTGCAGGGTCCCATCAAATAAATCAAGATGGCAATCACAGTGGTGTGATTGAAGCACTGTCCATTTTGCTTACGCTGTTGTGGTTCCCATGTTGACTTTTTGAGCATATCCTTCAGACCTCCTTGGGATGTTGCAAGAGACCATTTTTAATTAGCTGGTTTCTATAAACAGCTTGGCCCTAACTCTGCCAGTTGCTCCTTCTATAGTAGACATTAGAATTCCTATAACCAGGCCCTGTCTTCATTCCAGATCACTGTCTCTTCATTAACATTCACCACAATTTCTGTTTCTTCTTTCTTTTCAAGTGATCTTATTGCATATCCTGATTTATTAAATGTCCCCTCTTCTATTTTTTTAAAAGAACTTTATAAGCTTTAAAATGTAAATAAAAGAAAGGCACAATTTTCGAATGCAAGTTTCTAAACAATGGTGACTTTTTTTGAAGAAATGCATGCAACAACAACAACAACTGATATGATAGTCCTTATTTGTTTTGTTTCTTTTCTTTTTTAATTTAATGGTCCCAGATTATATTCTGTCACTCAGTATAGTAAAAACCTGTATTATGTGGGGGCTTTGGCACTGTGAAAATAATTGCTTCAGGCCCGGGAGACTGAGGACAAAACCCTCCCTTTGGCTGTCAGCTTTCAAGCAATTGATCTTCTCATTTTATTTTAATCTCACCAGCCACTTTCTTTTCCCACTAAATAGACCCCCCCACCTCAGCTCAGAAGCTAAATGTCCCCACTGCCAGGAGTACTTAGTGTAAATGTAATATTACATGAATCAAAGACCCTTTAGGCTATAATATAGGCTGGTAATTTATTACTGAAGAACAGTGTTTTTTTTTAATTCTTTTCGTTGAGGCAAATCACTGTGAATTAACTAGCAAGAGGGCAGCAGGTGCTCTCATTAAATTTACAGTCCCTGGCAGCAGATATCAGAGTTAAGGAGGAGAAAAATGTGTAGTGTAGTTCTACTGACATATGTAATTCTATCCTGTACCGATCCCATACTAAGTCAAAAGTGCTTCTATTAGCATTTGGCTACCTTATTCTTGGGTGCGTAAGGTTATAAACTTGAAGAAAGAATAGGAAAATGGTAGGAAGATTGGGAAAGAAAATAATTCAAGACAGGGGAACGACCTAACAGAAGGATTGAATAATGAAAGGTCAACACCTAAATTCAGGGAATACAGCAAAGAAGCCACATGATTTATCCATAATATGTTGCTCTACCTACAAATAAGATATTTCTTTGAAATCCAGTTTAGCATTAATATTACTCATGTTTCTTCCTTCTCGTATTGGTTTATGTCAAAGAAAATTGTGTAAATGTTCCTCACTGTAAGTTGGTAATTTTTGGTGTAAACATTTCCTTGCTGAGTTGAAATCATGGCTACTGAAGGGGATTTCCTCTTACTTCCAAAGTCCAATGGTCACCGTTCCAAATTTTGCTTCTGGAAGTTGTGAAATTTAAGGGGATATGATAACTAGATGGACGGAGTGGCAGAGATAGCTCATAGGAAAAAAACAAAGCCTTATATTGGGAATGATTGAAGGCAAAAAGAGAAGGGGATGGCAGAGGATGAAATGGTTAAATAATGTCATCTACTCAATGAAAATGAATTTGGGGGAATTCTGGGAGACAGTGGAGGATGGGGCTGGTGTGCATTGTAAAAACAATAAAAGCATTGTATAAAAAACATAGTAAAACAGTAAAAATATCTAAAATAAACATACAAAGCAGAAAAAAAATAGGGTTGAAGGCATTGTGATGTCTGAAGGGAAGATATTCCACAGAATAGGGGTTACTGCAGAAAAGGCAAGTTTTGCAGTCCTAGTCAGTTGACACTCTAACTCAGGGGTCTCCAACCTTTGCAACTTTAAGTCTGAAGGACTTCAGCTCCCAGAATTCTTCAGCCAGCAAAGCTGGCTGGAGAATTCTGGGAGCTGAAGTCCTTCAGACTTAAAGTTGCAAAGGTTGGAGACCTCTGCTCTAACTGATAGGACCTGCACCATACCCAGTCTGGTAGAATGAATTGGATGGGTTAGGGAACAGCAACCTAAGTCAGCAACGTATTTCCCTCCAAGTCGCAGGCACCAGATCCCAGGCACCAGATCTTCAACTATAACCACTAGTTCTTTAACCGATTAAAACACTGAAGTGGGGAGCTCATTTGTGTGGTTTGCCTTGGGGCCCAGGGAGCGCTCCTGATGTTCCTGATAGAAGCACATTTAATTATATAATAGGAAGATGATCAAGTTCACAGCAGCCCCCTTTTTAAACAAAGAATCAAATCAAAACAACAACATACAAACGACGACCATCTTCAAAACGCTCCATGGCTCGGGACCTAGTTATATGCGAGACCGTCTCCTGCCCCATACATCCCTTAGACCGATACGCTCCCACAGAGAGGGCCTTCTCAGGGTGCTGTCAGCCGGACAATGCCGACTGGCGACACCCAGGGGAAAGGCCTTCTCTGTGGCGGGCCCTGCCCTGTGGAACAACCTACCCCCAGAACTTCGTACCATCACCGACCTCCGCCTCTTCCACCAGTGTTTAAAAACACACCTCTTCCATCAAGCCGGCCTAACATAGCCTCCGCTGGGACTAGCCATAGATCGGGATCTAATAGGTTTTAAAATTTTGTATTGTGTTTTTGTATGTATTTTAATTTCCTGTGCGGTACCCTGGGTCCTCTTGGAGAAGGGCGGGATATAAATTTAATAATAAATAAAACACAGGTATAAATTCTATGCAATGCCTGTCTTTATCTTATCATCCTAAGGTTGCCAACTACACTTAAAAAAGGTCCTCTTCTTTTACTTCCTCTTATATTTGTACATGCATACACATTTGTGGCATATCTATTTATCATAAATCATTCTCTTCCATAACTAACCCTCCAAGAAAGAAAGAAACAAAAACAGGAAGAGAATACAAAAATAAATGTATATTAATTGAATTAATAATGACGCATTAAAAATAATTACCTGTCAAATTCACCATTTACAAAATTAATTAATGCCCATCTGCACATGCCAATCATTTTCTTTCTTACAAACACAAATGACTCCATTCCCCTCTCTCATTCTGCTAAGCACAGCAGAGAAACAAAAGGATCACAAGCATATGTGATTTGGAGAAGGGATAGATGCAGAAGAATTTTCCCGTTACTTCAATTTTCCACAATCAATAGTCTGTTCTGATTAGTTTAGAAGCAAAGATCACTGATATTTTTGTGCCTTCCTCCATTTTCTGAAAGTTGTTAGCAAGACAAGCCAGACATTTCTTGGAAGGACCACAGCTTGGCAGCTTTGGTTCCCAATAGTTTTATAATGAAAGTGCACCATCATGAATACTTTCAAAGATCTGCAATTTGTTTTTGGAAAGCACTAACTACTTCTTAGATGTATGAATCACCAAAAGCAGCTCTGTTTATATTTGTTCCTCTAATTATGCTCATATGCTTACACTGTACAGTAAAATCAATTTATTTGGATTTCTGAAGAGACTGGGACATAATATTACCCAGCCTTATTTACTATTTTTGCTCTCCTACCCAAATTTGAGGGGATATCTTGGCATACAACTGACATTCCAAGTGCAATCCTGAACTTGTAAATGACTGTACACCTTTTGCTGTTTAAGATAAATATATGTAAGAAATGTTAGATTAGAGATCCATCTAATCCAATATCTTCTCTTTTGATAGATAAGGCTTTGAAAAAAAGCTGCAAACAGTATTAACTGAATCACCCAAATGTCCTCATGATCTGAGTTTCAATACAGGTAGAAAGTCATATTGACATCTTTATAATTGTTTTCAGGAAGACATGGTTTTCCTACTTTTCCCATTATCATCTATGCTAATGCAATGGCTATTGAGAGAAAATCTTTGTCACACACACACACACACACACACACACACACACAAATTTTAATCTATTACTTTAAAGTCTTTCCTATTACAGAAAACATATATTGAAGTACATGTCCCAGACCTACTGTGTCTTGCTACAAAGACAAAGACAATTATCCATTCACAGACGGAGGGAGTACATTTTCTCTCTTGTATTTCTCCTCTTCAGTTCCTCTACATTTACAAAGCAGTCAGATACTAAAGCCATAAGTAAGCCACAGTGCTTTTAACAGAGCAATTTGTCTATTCCTTGAGAACATTAGTGTTCAGTCCCCACAGACAATCTTTAGATAATAAGAGTCAAATGAGTCCTGTGTGAGTGCCTCTAAACAAATTATGTTATATTCCCCAAACTCTTATCTGGTGTTGTCCTTTTCTTATAGCGCCTTCACTGGGCATTTTTCTGACGCTTGTAGTGTATTACATTGGCTTTCTTCCCTTTCCTCATTCCTTATTCCTGTTGGCCATCTATCATTTCCTTGTGAAGGCTATTAGGATAAAAAGTCATCCCCTTTACAGGGATTAAACTTCTTGCCAGCATTGGCTCCATATCACACATAGCACAGTCTTCAATGTTATGAATCATAGCCAAAACAATATCATCCTTAATGGGAAACTATGACATTGTTTGATGTATTGTGTTGGTGAGGATTTTGTTAAGAGAAAGAGTAAAGACTGCTGGCCTTTAGTCCTAAGAAAAATGTGTTAAAAGCTGTGTATTTTTTCTGCCAACCTGGACATGGTTGTATTACATTTTCTTCAATGATTTCAAGAGCATGTCTGGAAAATTATTTGTTCCAGTTGAACCAATAAACAATTATTTTATGTCTTAAAAATGTTAATTGTTTCCAAAAATTGGGCTAAGAGAAGGGGAGAAAAGTGATGAATCCAGCTGCACAAAGCTCCAGTATCTTTACTTTCAAAGTTTAATATAAGTGATCTGATTTCACATTAATGAACTTTCATATGAAGAAGAAATAAAAAGCTATATACTTCAAATGAATGCATGCTGAGTTTTTTTTAAGTTTATCTAATTAATAAATCTGTGCAAAATATAGACATACCATTATGTGTGGACTAATATAGGTGGATCATTTTGCTTTAATCCATCTTTTTCAGTAGCAGCTGCAAGAGGATATCAAAATAAATAAGATAACTTACCTCACATTTGTTGTTGTGGGAAATATAGGAGGAAAAAGGAGTATTACGTATGTTTGCCACCTTTAAAAAGATACAGGTTTTCCTCACACATATGTGCTAGCCATTCCTAACTCTAGGAGCTGGTGCTCATCTCCGTTTCAAAGCCAAAGAGCCAGTGCTGTCCGAAGACATCTCCATGGACAGGTAGCCAGCATGACTAAACACCACAGTCACTCAAGCACTTGTGATATCCCGTCTAGACTACTGTAATGCTCTCTACATGGGGCTCCCCTTGAGGTGCACTCGAAGGTTACAACTAGTTCAGAATGCGGCCGCACGGGTGATTTTGGGAGCCTCAAGGCAGTCCCACATAACACCTCTCCTGCACGAGCTGCACTGGCTACCTGTGAACTTTTGGGTGCACTTCAAGGTGTTGATTACCATCTTCAAAGCGCTCCATGGCACGAGGCCTAGTTATGTGCGAGACCGTCTACTGCCCCACACATCCCTTTGACCGATCCTCTCCCATAGAGAGGGTCTTCTCTGGGTGCTGTCGGCCGGGCAAAGCCGGTTGGCAATGCCCAGGGGAAGGCCCTTCTCTGTGGCGGGCCCAACCCTCTGGAACGACCTTCCTCCCGAACTCTGTATCACCTCGGACCTTCGCCTTTTCCGCCTGAAGACGCACTTTTTCCATCAAGCCGGCCTAGCATGACCACCCTATAACGACTGAGTTTTAAATTACCAAATTTTTTATCAGAGGGATTTTAATAATATTTTAGCACAGGGTTTTCTAAGTTTAATTCTGGTTTTATGATATTTATTATGTATTTATATATTTGTATTTTGTTTTAATTTCCTGTGCGCCGCCCTAGGTCCCTTTTTTGGGAGATAGGTGCGGGATATAAGTCGAATAAACATAAACATAAAACATAAACATAAAGGTGCATGGAACGCTGTTACCTTCCCACCAAAGGTGGTTCCTATTTTTGTACTTGCATTTTTACATGCTTTCGAACTACTAGGTTGGCAGAAGCAGGGACAAGTAACAGGAGCTCACTCCATTACGCAGTGCTAGGAATTTGAACCACCAAACTGCCAATCTTTTTGATCAACTAGCTCAGCATCTTAGCCACTGAGCCACTGCATTCCCCTTTAGATATTTGTAAAAACAATAAAGGTGGGATACAAACAAACAAACAAACAAAGCAGCGTATGATCCCATCATACATGAATGCATTGTTGAGGCATTTACAATAGGAGAAAGTTTGAACTGCAGTCACAATCACCATCTTGCCTGTTTTGACCTTCTACTAACACATGTCACTGATCATTTTGTGCACTTATGTGAATTGTCTTATTTATTTGCATTTATTTTATGTGCATTGTTATATATGCACTCTTAATTAAATGCATTCTCTTATTTACATTTTGTGCATTTATAGGCATTGAGAATTCTCTTCTATTGACATTTGCATTTATCATAATTAAATTAAGTTAAATTTAAGTTTACATTTTAAGACTCTATACTGATAAATATCATAGGCTAACATTAAAGCAGATATGGTAAACAGAAAAAAAGGGACCAAGGGAAGAACAAAGAAAGCATCTATACAGATCTGCACATATGCCAAAATCAAGACTTACAGGAATATATTTAGATGTCATTTCCAAAGGATAGGGATCACCAAAAATCTGATGACTGTGGTATTGTCCTACATTGTAAATAACATATTTTTCGGAGTATAAGATGCACCAGAGTATAAGACACGCCTAGGCTTTGAAGAGGCAATTTAAAAAGAACCACATAGGTAGGTAAATAGAGGGATAGAGAGGAGAGAAAGAGAGAGAAATACAGTAGGGAGGGATGGAGGGAGTAGATAGGTAGTTAGGTAGGGAGGTAGGGAGAGAGAGAGAGAAATAGAGAGAGAGAGATATGCAGTAGATAGGTAGGGAGAGAGAGAGTGTATGTAGATAGATAAGTAGCTAGAGGGATAGAGAGAGAAATAGAGAGAGAGATATAGAAAGAAATACAGTAGATAGGTAGGGAGAGAGAGAGAGTAGGTAGGTTGGTAGGTAGAGGGATAGAGAGAGAAAAATAGAGAGAGAAATAGAGAAGATAGGTAGGGGGGTGAGAGAGACAGAGTAGGTAGGTAGGTATAAAGGTAGAGAGAGGGGGAGAGAGGGAGAGAGAGAGAGAGAGAGAGAGTAGGTAGGGAGAGAGAGAATAGGTAGGTAGGTAGATGTTTCCAGGTGTATTTATCCATGTGCTGGAGAAGGAAATCGCTGACAACCTGTAGCACCTAAAACTTTGTTTCTGCTGGGATAGCACTTCATCAATGTAATTCTCATCAACCACTCTAACTAAAGAGCTTTCCGAAAGGGGGAAAAAGTTTTTGTACTCTGCAAACCTCCGCAAAGCAGCCCATTTTTCTCCCAAAAAGGCATGGATAACCTTGGGGGGCTTGCAGAATGCTCCTGGGGAGTGGGGGTGGGGCACAAACAAGCAGAAAATGGCCCATTTTTTGCAAAAACAGGCCAGTTTTTTGTCAAAACAATTGCATGCATAGCCTTATGCAGGCTTATAGAGTGTTGCTGGGGGATGGGGGGGGGGAAGCTCATTCTTTTGCTCATTTCTGCCCTCCCCAACCCCCAGGAACTGTCTGAAAGCTTCCATGATGTTATGCGTGGGCATTTTTGTGAAGGGGGGCGACTTCTGGAGGCAAAAAATGCTGTATTCGGTGTATAAAACACACCCAGATTTTCAGCCTCTTTTTACAGGAAAAAAGGTACATCTTATACTCCGAAAAATACGGGTAGTAGTTTCAGTTAATCAAGTCATATCAAATATTGCTGTATTTATCATTCTAGTACATATATGTGAATTAATTTTAGGAATAAGACTAACCCCAAGTCCTTCAATGTGGTCTTTATTTTTCAACTTGAATCTTGAAATGCCTATAAAGCTAAAACCAACACCAATGAGGTCTATTTCAATGTGTAATTTATGTAGTGCACTAGGATATTAATAATATATATTCATATTGATTTGTTATATACAACTTCCTACAATACTATCCAGAGTCCCATCTCTGTGCCCTATAAATTATCTAACTCTTGAGATATTTGAACTAAAAGGAGGGTCAATTTTATAGATATAGCTTTTCCATTCTCTTATAAAAGTGTCCTATGTTTATTGCCTGTATGCCAGATTGTGTGGATATATTAAATTGATGGAGCAGAAAGAATCTGCTCTGATGGTCCTATGACAAAATTTGTGTTAGATAATTTCTATGGTAGCTCTCTGCTCTTGAGGGGCTCTTAAGTTCACAGTATGCAGAAATTGCTTCAACCTTAATTTTAGGTGACATATCTCCATGATGAGTAAATTTCTATTGTTGCAAACAATATATATTTTAAATAAATCCAAAAATAATATTTTCTACTATAGTTTAAAGCCTTCCCATTCTGTTATGAGATAAACATGTAATTAGGATTGTATTTAAAGTCATTTTCACTAGATTTTAGTGACTTGTTGTCGTGTACATGTTCTTTCTTCTTTGTTCAGAAGCCATGGTGAATCATGTAGCTTGGCAGTCAAGACCCTCTAGTTGACTTCTTCAGTAATATTAATCACTCAAATATATGGCTCCAATTCAATTACAATTTAACAATGTGGAATGTCACTGAGCTATGGCCTTCTTTTGGTCCTCCACATTTCACTTCAATTCAGCCCATCCCTTTCTGTCTTTTCTGTTTTGAGGGTGATAATTTTCATACATTGGACCTAAGGAGAATTGGGGTAAAGGAGATTAGGAAAGAGAGGTGGGAATTGTTCTATAGCAGTGGTCAGCAAACTCATTAGTCAACAGATCCAAATATCAACAACGCAATGAATGAAATTTATTTTGAGAGCCAGAAGAAGGTGTGGCCTATTTTGTGGGAGTGGCTCAGTGGTCATGTGACTGGGTGGGCGTGGCCAACTTGGAAAATGTGGTGAAACTCACTTAACAATGGTCTTGCTTAGCAACCAAAATTTTGGCCTCAATTGTGGTCATAAGTTCTTTCTTTCTTTCTTTCTTTCTTTCTTTCTTTCTTTCTTTCTTTCTTTCTCTCTCTCTCTCTCTCTCCCACTTTTTTCTTTCTTTCTCTTTCTCTCTTTTTCTTTCTGTCTCTGTCTGTCTGTCTGCCTCTCTCTCTGTATCTCTGTCTCTCTCTCCTCCCTCCGCCCATGTGTCACTGTGTGTGTGTCTGTCTCTCTGTCTCTCATTCACTCACTTAATCACTCATTCTGTGTCTCTGTCTATCTTTCTCTCCCTCCCTCTCTCTGTCTCTACCTGTCTCTCTCTGTGTGTCTGTCACGAGGGCTTGAGTGACCGTGCGTAAAGTGTCACGATCCAGAAAGGGGCGCAACTGGCGTATCAGGCGAACCTGATAGAAAGCCTCCCTGGCCACGGCCGTCATATGGTCTTCTAGAGACAGCCGAGAGTCCAGGAGGACGCCCAAGTTGCAAGCCCTCTCTGTGGGGGCCAATAACATTATATGAATATAATGGGACTTACTTTTCAATAAAAATTGTACACTACATATAATTTAATATCTACTGAGTCACTTTTTTGACATTCATTGAATCCTGATCAAAAGATTCTTTTCTTATGGGGTCTCAAATATGAAGTGTTTTCCCACTGGAGTCAAGTTTTTTTTTATGGCTTTTCAGCACAACAGCAACTAATTGCACAATTATTCCACTATTTGCTATCTATTTGCTATCTATCTACTAATGTTGCTTTATAGCTTTGCTGAATGATAAATGCGCTTGTTTGTAGTAAAAAATGTTTTTTTTAAATTGTTCTGATTTATTATTTTATTTATTTATATTTATATCCCGCCCTTCTCCACAGAGGACCCAGGGCAGCGAGAGTCCTCTTACTGAAGGGAAGCACACCTGAGAGTTCTGAGAGTCCTCTTACTGAAGGGAAGCACAACTACTAATTAAAAAAGGTTTACTGATCAACTATGATATCTGAAATTGCCAGATTTAATTTTTTTTTTGCTATGGCTTGTTTTCACTTAGTGAACATTTGTCTCTTTTAAGACAACACAATATCTGCAGCATCAGTGTGTGCTCAGTTGTAAGGATGGAAAAACCCTTGAGACCTTTAGATATAGACCTTTCACCTTTAGATATAAATGACAGCCTTGTCCCATCTGCTCTGATTCTACTTTCCTTTTATCCTTTGCTCAATTCCTTTTCTTGCTTCCCATCATGCTGGTCCCCCATTATAATATCAATATGATATTGGTGGAATGGAGCTGACATGATGAGATATTGCTTTTAAATATCCAGGTAGAGTCTTGCTTTATCCCCTATGGTGAATTCCATCTCCCTGAGTTACATATCATCTCTGCCTGTCTTATCATTGCCAATTGCTCACAGCCCAATTTCTCAGCTACCCCAAAGAAGAAAACAGGCATGAGAAAATCATATTTTCATTATTCCTCTTGAAGAGGTGATGTGAATCAGAAGTAACAGGAAGGAAAAGAGCAAAAGAAAGTCAACATTGGACCTCTTCTTAAACTGTGGACTTATTTGTTTCCTAATATGATTTAATAGCTTATTAGTAACCTTGACTATCTCTAAGTGCTGTATCTTTGATAATTGTATTTTATTCTCCTTATGTACACTGAGAGCATTGATTATCATCTTTAAAGCGCTCCATGGCACGGGACCTAGTTATCTACGGGACCGCATCCTACCCCATACATCCCTTTGTCCGATTCGCTCCCATAGAGAGGGACTTTTCCGGGTGCTGTCCACTAGGCAATGCCAGCGGGCGACGCCCAGGGGAAGGGCCTTCTCTGTGGTGGGCCCAACCGTCTGGAACGACCTACCCCCCGAACCTAGAACGACCACGGACCTCCGTTCCTTCCGCCAGAAACTAAAGACTTATTTTTTCCAACAGGCCGGCCTGGCCTAGCTCACTCCACCTAGCCTATAGACTGAAGTTAAATTGTTTTAATTGGTTTTTAAGGGAAATAGTTTTAATTTATTTTAAATTTTAGCACAGAGATAATAATTTAATTTGGTTTTAAATTTTGTATATTGTCATGTTTATATATGTTTTTAATTTCCTGTGTACCGCCCCGAGTCCCTTTTGGGAAAAGGAGCGGTCTATAAATTCAATAAAGTAAGTAAGTAAGTAAGCATGTACACTGAAAGACAAATTCCTTGTGTGTCCAATCACACTTTGCCAATAAAGATTCTATTCTATTCTATTCTATTCTATTCTGCTGTCCTGGGATTATATTTATTTATTTATTTAGACTATTGTTCTCTCTCTCCTATCTATCACCTAAGGTTAGCTGTGTCCCTTATCCTAAACAATAATGGACCCTGGCAACTTTATTAATTTGGTAGCCTTATTTGTCTCATTAGCTAAGTTACTCCTTGCACATTTTCTTATCATGAATATTTCATTTCTATTCCAATCCTGGTGAAAATGATGAAACTAGACTTACCTTTATTCTACTTTACTCACAGTTAAATCACCCTACCTCAAAAGTAGATGGCTTGTAGTCAATGACCCATAGTTCTGACACCCCTCCCATCCCACGCTTGCATTCATTTTACCAGTGCATTTTGATTAAATCCTTTGTTTCTCTTCCCAACCCTTGTTGCAAAGGGCTTTTCTGTGTCAGAGCTAGACTTCAATGAATTGTCTCCCCACACACCATCTTGGCATGTGTTTGGAAGTCTAGCTTAAAAGGATTTTAACTTTTCAGCCTTGCTGTTTTGTTTCCTTTGGAGACATTTGTAAAGATGTTGTCAGCAGATTTGTAGGAAACAAAGCAGCATGAAGGAGTGAGGGAATAGTTATGAGCACTGCCAAGAGCTAGAATAGCAGCTTGGAGCCTATGCAAAATAATTCAGCAGGCGTTTGAATTCAATACAAGGTAAAAATTAACATTACAAATCCCTTTTTATTCTTACTGCTGCTCTTAGTCCAATCGTTAGGCAAAAACTCATTCAGTCTGCAAGAGAAGAATTGACAGCCGATCCCAAGAGTCAATAAAAGAGGTCTTGAGAAATAAACCCTCTGCTAGAGACACTGGAAATTACAGATTTAGATATTCTAAACAGAAGGTTTGAGGGGCTCCTCTGTTTCCTTTTCCTTTCAAGTTACTTATGCATTTTTAAAAGAGAATATATGAGAGAGAGAGAGAGAGACAGAGACAGAGAGAGATGATTATCCAACTCTGTTTTGCAAAATAGTAAAGATCTGCTATTCTAAAGCAGATAATCTGCTGTAGGAGAAAAATTATATATTTTAAAATTCCTTGTTTCACCACTTTTTTGCTTTCATGATTGAGTGTATGGTATTTGTTTGAACTGTCCTAGGTGGAATTGTGGTGGGGTGGAGGTAATGTTGTGTAATTGAATCCTGAAGGTTTTGCTGATGGATAGTAGCATCTTTTGATTTAGGTAAGCAGGCTAGTTAGACCTAATGATCTTCCATTGTTTTATAAAATAAGCCAGTGTTTTTCAACCTTGACTACTTGAAGACATTTGGACTTCAACTCTCAGAATTCCCTGGGGATTCTGGGAATTGAAGTATACTGTAGATGTCTTCAAGTGGCCATGGTTGAGAAACACTAAAATAAGCAATTTATTTTCTTCCAACTATCTCCAACGTCAGATGCTTCTAATAGTGTTGTTGGAATGAAAGTGGTATAATACAATACAATACAATACAATACAACACAACACAACACAATAGCAGAGTTGGAAGGGACCTTGGACGTCTTCTAAGCCAACCCCCTGCCTAGGCAGGAAATCCTATACCATTTCAGACAAATGGCTATCCAACATCTTCTTAAAGACTTCCAGTGTTGGGGCATTCACAACTTCTGGAGGCAAGCAGTTCCACTGATTAATTGTTCTAATTGTCAGGAAATTTCTCTTCAGTTCTAAGTTGCTTCTCTCCTTGATTAGTTTCCACCCATTGCTTCTTGTCCTGCCCTCAGGTGCCTTGGTGAATAGTTTGACTCCCTCTTCTTTGTGGCAACCCCTGAGATAGTGGAAGACTGCTATCATGTCTCCCCTAGTCCTTCTTTTCATTAAACTAGACATATCCAGTTCCTGCAACGATTCCTCGTATGTTTTAGCCTCCAGTCCCCTAATCATCTTTGTTGCTCTTCTCTGCACTCTGTCTAGAGTATCCACATCTTTTCTACATTGTGGCAACCAAACTGAATGCAGTATTCCAAGTGTGGCCTTACCAAGGCATTATAAAGTGGCATTAACACTTCATGTGATCTTGGTACTTAGATGCAAAGTCCCAAACAGCTTTTTCTCTGCTCTTGCTATCTCATTTCAAAAGGTGGGGACTTTGAAGAAAAGAGCAACTAGTAATGGAGAATCCAGAATATTATAAATATATAATACTCACAGGGAATTTCTTGTTCTATGAAATACTGTACTCTTGTTCTTCCAGGTATCCCAGATTTCTGACCCTTCTTCATTTAAAGGTATGCAGTTAGGCTCCGTAGAATGTATGGGAGGTATTCAGAAGTCGCTAGTTGCATATGAGCTGTAGGAATGCATAATCTCTTCTTATCAGCAACTGTATATCATCCTGGGAACTAGAGCCAAAGATCATTTCCTTTCAGAGCCATAGAACAACTTGCAGCTATTCCCCTTAGTGATGCTAGCTTCATAACTGGAAAAAGCATGCAAACGCACAACAAATGTGTGTCATGGCAAAGGAATGCAGGCAGGGACCACATCCCTAGAGGGATTAGTTCTATGGCCAGAATTTTATATCTCATTGTGCTGCTGTTTTTGTGGAAAGGAATGTTTGCCATATATATTTCTCCCACCTTAAATTATAAGGCCTTCTTTCCTTCCTTCCTTCTTTCCTTCCTTCATTCTCTTCTTCCCTCCCTTCTTCCCTCCCTCCATATATCCATCCATCCAGTGGTGGAATCCTACCAGTCTAACAACTGGTTCTGTGATTGCATGCTTTGCTCATGTGTGTCTATAGTTTGGAGAAAATTTACCTTCTGCATTACTGCTGGGGAGGAAAACAGCTGAGCCGTGGCAATCCACTCTGCCCAATGACTCAGCTGAGAAGATATAGGTAAGTAAAGCACAAGGTGGTTCCAGTTGATTGTCAGAGTTACTGGTTCACCTGAACCAGACCAAACTGGTAGAACCCCACACCTCCACCCACCCACCCAGCCATCCATCAGAATTTAGTTCTTGTTCAAAACACATTATAAGACTAAGTGGGAGCCTTTCCAGAACTGCACACAAAGAACTGCTGGATTTAAACATTTCCCATTTTCCAACATTATATTTGGGTCCATGTTGTGCACAATCAATACATAAACAGTCACTCAAGGCCTGTTTTGGGTTACCAATTTGCAGCAGGATTTCTGATGTGAAAGGGATGTCGTATGTTTCCATTTTAAATGCTCTTTTTCTTGGTTTTCATTGTAACAAACTATTAGGGGGAATTGGGGAATTGCACTTCTTCAGCCGAATGCAGGCTTGGCAGTAAATTTTCCTCTCTTTTTAAAAAGAGAAAAGAAATGTGTGTGCTTGGCTGTGGTTATGTTTATTCCTTTTTGATTCCGTATCCCATATGCTAAAATCATCACAGGGTTTATTAGTCAGTGGAGGTCAATTGAGAAATTGCTGTATTTGCTTTCATAATAGCACTGCATGCTATATACCCTCCTTGAGCCGAAAATCACACAATGATTTTTATTTGTCTCCAATCAAAAGCAGATGTGGAACAGTCAGGTCATTTCCCCTTAAATGGACTATGGGGATTAAAAAATTCAAAGAAGTTTCCAACGAACGAGTGTCTTTTTATTCTCTCATCATGCCTCTTCAGACTTTGAGGGAGTGAAGATTTTCTTGCATTTAAATCTGTCTTTTATGTTGATGTACACAGTATCTACTGCCCTCTTTGTTCTTTTCTTTTCCAGAATATTTCACCATTGAATACTTGTGTGAGTTCACACAAGCAGAAATGGCTGAGCTGATTTAATCTAGTTCAGTCCAGGAAAACAGGAAGGAAGATGGTGATGGGGAATGCATTTGTTTCATTCAATTGCCCCTAAATGAGTAGAATGTCCCTATACTTCAGTACTGCCACTTTTTAAAAAAGTTGGATTGCAACTTTGAAAGGGATCAGATTTGGATCTGAGAAATGTTTCAGAAAAGTCCATCTGAGGCTAACCCAAGTATGAAATTGGATTTTATTTCATTCACTATCGATTAAATATAATCAATTCTGGCTATTTAAATGGGCTATTAAATTATTTCCCCCATCTATCAGCTTTTACACAAAAGCCATTTTTGGGGAGATAGGTTCTTGAAAAGATAGTCATTTCCTTTCCCTCCCTTAACACGCATAGCTGGTTTCTCCCAGCCACACCCTACATATTGGATTTATTTGTAATCCGTTCACTGTGTAAACTTTGCCTTTCTTCTTGTTCAAGTGTGGCTATTTGGCCTCTCCCATCTATCCAGAGGGCTAGGCCTTTCCCAGTCCAACAAATATGGTTCAATCAAAATAGAACGGAAAGGTCCCTTGGAGGTCTTCTAGTCCAAGTTCAGGTAGGAGACCCTATATCACTTCAGACAAGTGACTGTACAAGCTGTTTGTCTTCTTCCCGTCCCATTCAAATTCCACATGCATTCAGGCTTTCCCCTTCTTCATAGTCATGTGAAGGGAATGCAGGGGTGGGCTGTGGGGGATTTGCACGGGTTTGGGCAATTCTCTAGTGAAGATTCTGTGTGGTTCAGTGAACCCTCAAATCCCACTCCTGGATGGTCCTGCGCCCCCTGCCTTCCCCCCCAAGAGTCGCCATGCAGCCCATTCATCATGCCAGGTAAGTGCAGAGCCCATGCGAAGGTTTGTGGAAGGGGGGAAAACGAGCCTATTGGAGGTTCCAGAAAGCCAGAAACAGGCCAGGGGAAGCGGTTTTCGCCCTCCTGGAGGCTCAAAGAAAGCTCCAGAGGCTGGGGAGGGCAAAAAACTCCTCCACCATGGTGCAGGAGGCCGAGTAGGCCACACCCACCACGGCCATCCCACCCAGCAACAGGGCAGTGAACCCACTGCTGCAAGTTTCTAAGTCCATCCCTAAGGAAATGGTCCTTATTTACAAACCATGCTTGGCTTTCTCTGCTTACACATAGATACTTCTTCACTCTTCTCCTTGCATGGTCTTTTCAAAGTTACAATATTAAGGGAAGTTGTGAATCACTATGTTTAATGGATTGGAAACACACACAGATACCCCAGATATGATGGTATAGAAAGCCATTTTATATTGAACCATACTAGCAATTCATCTATTACGTATCTTGTTTATGCTGATTTGTAGCAACTCTTTTATCTTTCTGAGCTGGCTTTACCCTGAAATGTTTGGGATTGGATTTCTTTGGAAAAGTCCAAGGATGATCTCTCATTCTAAAATGCGGTTGCTCTGGGAAAAGATTCAAGTTCCTTTGGAGCCTTTCTGAGATAGAAAATTGATATTTGAATACATTGATTAATACATCTGCTTGATTTGAAGCAAAGCTATTTGCACTTTGTATTTACAAGTATAGAGCTATTTTTTATGTAATATAAAAGACCAGATATGAAGTCTAATATCGCTTCTCCTGCATTTGCAAAAAGTCTGAGTATAGTGATGGCAACAGATTCCTTAAAAACGTGTGTGTGTGGAACTTCTCTTTAGAAGAGTGGGTGCTGCTTGTTCACTGCAATGAACGACACAGATTCAGTTTTGCAGTTACCAAGTTGTTGGTAACTGCAGGCACAAAAACAGTCAGGGAAATGATTGAAGCCAGGAAAACAAACCTCTTGTCAGTCAATAGGAGTGCTAATTTACCAGCCTATCAAGCCTATCAAGAAGCTGAAGGCTGGGCAGCACAAGCAAATGACAGCTAATGACTTAAAAGACAACCATCAACACACCCCAATCCACAATCAACACACCCCAATAAACAAAAGCCGCTTACAAAAGGCACTATAAATACCATGCACAGAACATCACACACTCTTTCAGAGAGAAGTTCCCTGAAGATGACCTCCAGCACAAGACCAAAAGCTTGGATGACAAAACTTCTGGTTCTGGTGACTGACCCAGATTGGATCCTGCAACATTATTATGGGCATGTATATTTGCCTTCATTTGTGTACAATTAGTTAATACCAGACCCACTTCTTTCATGGCCACAGATTTGGAATCATCTCTCGAAATATCTATGATTCAATTTTTAATGGTTTTTTTAAAAATATCTTTGAATATTTTCTCTTGCATATGGTTTAATATATATTGCTTTTCACTATTTTTATTGTGTTTTATTTGTTTTATTCTGTTATAGCAGTGGTCGGCAAACCGTGGCTCGTGAGCCGCGAGCAGCTCTTTGGCCCCTCGGGTGCGGCTCTTCCTCTCTCCTTTCCCCCCTGGAGGCAGCGGAGGGCCCGGCATGTCAGTTGGGGGGGCTCTGGCTGCCTCCCCCTGGAGCGAGCGAGCGAGCCAATGGGCAGGGGGAATGCCCGGGGCTGTGGCTGTGCCGGAGCCATCCGGGCACCACACGCACAGGGAGGCGGGCGCCGCGCGTACAGGGAGAGGCAGGTGCCGCGCGCACAGGGAGAGGCGGGCGCCACGCGCACAGGGAGAGGCGGGTGCCGCGCACACAGGGAGGCGGGTGCGCGGCGCCCGGACGGCTCCGGCGCAGCCACAGACCGGGCGCTACCCCTGCCCGTTCACTTGTTCGCTCGCTCCAAGGGGAGGCAGCCAGAGACCCCCCCAACCGACATGCTGGGCCCTCCGCTGCCTCCAGGGGGGAGGAGAGAGGAAGAGCCGCACCCGAGAGGCCAAAGAGG
Source organism: Rhabdophis nuchalis (assembly GCA_039707465.1). Taxonomy (NCBI): domain Eukaryota; kingdom Metazoa; phylum Chordata; class Lepidosauria; order Squamata; family Natricidae; genus Rhabdophis; species Rhabdophis nuchalis. The sequence continues at coordinate 189,342,269 of CM077644.1, forward strand.
GACCTGGTGGAAACGTGTTCGGCTGTCCTGCCCGATGCGCTCGGACGGCAGGAGCTGCCTGTCGCAGGGCTTGGGGCCAGCAGCAGCAACAGCCGCGTGCAGAGAGCGCCGAGCCATGCTTTCCGGGGCTGGCCGCCGCGTGCGGCTAGGATGGAGGTGGGCATGCGGCAGCCGGACAGCCTCCGCGGTGCTTGGATGGCCGCGGCCTCGGGTTCTCCCCCCACCCGCTTACTGCGTGAAAACCCATGCCGGGCTTTCCACTGCTGGGGGGGGGGAAGGGAGGGAGAGAGGGAGGGTGAGACTGACATACAAAGAGAGAGGGAGGGGGAGGGAGGAAGAGACAAACAGAGAGACACAGAGAGAGAGGAAGGGAGAGAGGGAATCAGAGAGAGGGACACACACACACACAATGACAGATGGGTGGAGGGAGGAGAGAGAGACAGATAAAGAGAGAGATAGACAGAGACAAAAAGAGAAAGAGAGAAAGAAAAATAGAAAGAAAAAGAAAGTGGTAGAGAGAGAGAAAGAAAGAAAGAAAAAGAAAGAATGTTGGTTGCTAAGCAGGACCATCTTTAAGTGAGTTTCACCACATTTTCCAAGTTGGCTACGCCCACCCGGTCACATGACCGCTGAGCCACTCCCACAAAACAGGCCACACCTTCCGGCTCTCAAAAGAAATTTCAATCGTGGTACTGTTGATATTTGGCTCTCTTGACTAATAAGTTTGCCCACCACTGTGTTATAGCAATAGCACTTACTTATGCACCATTTCACAATGCTTTATAGCCTTCCGTAAGTGGTTTACAGAATCAGCATATTGCTTCCCAAAATCTGGGTCCTCATTTTACCGACCTCGGAAGGATGGCAGCCTTAGTCAACTTTTAGCCAGTGAGAATCAAACTGCTGAACTGCTGTCAGCCAGTAGCCAGCAGAAGTAGTCTGCAGTAGTGCATTCTAGCTACTGTGCCACCACAGTTATAGTTATTTTTCAATATTTTTTGTGCTGCTTTCTTTTGGTAAATAATAAAGGATAGATCTGGGATACAATAAAAAATAAAGGGAAAAACATTCAAATATAAGCAAATAAAGTGAACTAAAATTATTGTATCCTTTGATTTTGGATGTATCTAATTAGAATTTACTTGTTAATAAGATATTCATTGTAAGAACTAAATGCCCAGCCTTGAGGCAGCATTTCAAATGGCATGAGGCTAAAGGAATTTTAATGCAAACGTGAAGAAGACCACATAACCTATTCTTTTTTCAACTATATTCAAATAATCTAAGATAATCATTTCCATTTATTCCATTTACTTCCCTAATTTACAATGACAATGTAACAGGCTTCCTGAAAAATCTCAAATATTTTTATTAATTATGTTGGACTTTTTCCAAAATAGGCTATCTTAACAGGATAAGTCTTCTGTATTTTTATAATAAATATAGTTCTGTATTGATTCCCTTCCTGCAAATGTTCCATGTACAATCTTTATTTTGCAAGTTTGTTACTGCATTGCAATCATCTAGAAGAGATAATTTTATCCTTTGTACAAAAGAGAAAGAATACAACAATAGCTTAACCTATAAGCAGGCTAAGCCATTAGCTAGAAGTTAATTATACAGTGAATGAATAAAGTATTTATGTTAGTAGAAGTTAGTACAGTTGTCTTCATTTATATTTTGAATTCTGCTATTCCTAGATCTTTTCTTGGAATTTAGGTTTCGTCTTCATTTTATATTATTTTAACTGGAAATCTAACAAAATAGCAAGTTGACAGGGACCTTGGAGATCATGTAGTCCAACCCCCTGCTCAAACAGGAAACCCTATACCATTTAAGGGAAGTAATTGTCTAATATCTTCTTAAAAATCTCCAATGTTGGATCAGCCACAGCTTCTGGAGGCAAGTCATTCCACTGATTAATTATTCTGCCAGGAAATTTCTCCTTAATTCTAGGTTAGTTCTGTCCTTGGTAGTTCCCACCCATTGCTTCTTGTACTTCCTTCAGATTCTTTGGACAATAGATTAACCCTTCTCCTTTGTGGCAGTCCCTTAGATATTGGAACACTGTTATCATGTCACTTCTAGTCCTTCTTTTCATTAAACTAGACATACCAAATTGCTCCCATTGTTTGGAGAAAAGGTAATTACTGAAACCCATAAATATTGAATTAAGAGATGTATTTATTATTTATTTATTTATTTTATTACATTTATATCCCGCCCTTCTCCACAGAGGACCCAGGGCGGCGCACAGGAAATTTAAAAAACATACACAATAGAAGATAGACAAATAATTTAAAATATATATTAAATAATCCCCAATCCTGTGCTAAAAACCAATTATTAAAAACCCAATTTAAAACTTTTCTAAAAGTCCCCATGGGAGGTTAGGCTAGGCCGGCTTGATGGAAAAAATATGTCTTTAAACATTTGCGGAAGAGGCGGAGGTCGGTGATGGTCCGGAGTTCAGGGGGTAGGTCGTTCCAAAGGGCAGGGCCCGCCACAGAGAAGGCTCTTCCCCTGGGTGTCGCCAGTCGGCATTGTCCGGCCGACGGCACCCTGAGAAGGCCCTCTCTGTGGGAGCGGATCGGTCTAAGGGATGTATGGGGCAGGAGACGGTCTCGCATATAACTAGGCCCCGAGCCATGGAGCGCTTTAAAGATGGTCGTCAGAACCTTGAAGCGCACCCGAAAGACCACAGGAAGCCAATGCAGCTCGCGCAGGATTGGTGTTATATGGGAGCTTCTGGTGGCTCCCGTAATTACCCGCGCGGCTGCGTTTTGGACTAGCTGTAGCTTTCGAGTGCACCTCAAGGGAAGCCCCATGTAGAGAGCATTACAGTAGTCGAGACGGGACGTCACGAGAGCTTGAGTGACTGTGCAAAGGGCAGCCCGGTCCAGTAAGGGGCGCAATTGGCGCATCAGGCGTACCTGATGAAACGCCCCCCTGGCCACGGCCGTCACATGGTCCTCCAAGGACAGCCGGGAATCCAGGAGGACACCCAAATTGCGCGCCCTCTCCACGGGGGCCAGTGTTTCGCCCCCAATGGCCAGAGTTGGAGTAATCTGGCTGAACCGGGGTGCCGGAAACCACAGCCACTCAGTCTTGGCAGGGTTGAGCTTGAGTTTGTTACCACCCATCCAGATCCGTACGGCTTCCAAACACCGGGACAGCACTTCGGCGGCATCGTTGGGGTGGTCTGGGGTGGATATGTACAGCTGGGTGTCGTCAGCGTACAGATGGTACTCCACCCCAAAACCACGGATGATCTCACCCAGCGGCTTCATATATGTGTTAAACAGGAGGGGCGAGAGGACCGACCCCTGAGGAACCCCACATAAGAGGGGTCTCGAGGTCGACCTCTGCCCTCCCGTCAACACATATTGCGACCGACCAGAGAGGTAGGATGAGAACCACCGCAAAACGGTGCCTCCCAGCCCCAACCCCCCCAGTCGGTGCAATAGGATACCATGGTCGATGGTATCAAAAGCCGCCGAGAGGTCTAATAGGACTAGGATAGAGGAATACCCTCTATCCCGCGCCCTCCAGAGATCATCAACCAACGCGACCAATGCCGTCTCGGTACTGTGACCGGGTCGGAAGCCGGACTGGCGCGGGTCTAGATAATCAACTTCCTCCAGGTGTTGAGGAAACTGTTGGGCTACCACACTCTCAACAACCTTCACCAGAAAGTGAAGGTTGGAGACTGGACGATAGTTCTCTAGTAAAGCTGGGTCCAGGGACGGCTTCTTGAGGAGGGGCCTCACTACCGCCTCTTTCAAGACGGCAGGCAAGGACCCCTCACTCAAAGATGCGTTGACAATGCCCTGGAGCCAGCCTCGTGTCGTCTCCCAGGATGCCAGTACAAGCCAGGAGGGACACGGGTCCAATAAACATGTGGTCGCTCTAAGTTTCCTTGACAGCCTGTCCATATCCTCGGTGGTAACAAAGTCAAACTCCTCCCAAGCAGGAACCTCAAGACTAGTCTCGGACAGTCCCACAGGACCACTGTCGATGGAGGGTAGCTCATTCCGAATCCGAGTGATTTTCTCCTGCAGATAAATCCCAAATTCCTCTGCTCGCCCTTGTAGAGGGGCTTCCCGCGGCCTCTGGTGAAGGAGGGAGCGGGTCACCCCAAACAGGGCGGCAGGGCGGTTATCTGCGGATGCAATTAGGGTGGCACAATACTCACGTTTGGCCACCCTTATCGCCACTAAGTAAGCCCTAATATGGGTTCTCACTAGTGTTCGGTCGGCTTCGGAGCGAGAGGATCTCCATCTGCTCTCTAGGCGTCTCTTGTGGCGTTTCATCCCCCGAAGCTCCTCAGTAAACCAGGGAGCCTGGGTGATTCGTCGCCGCAAGAGAGGCCGCAAGGGCGCGACTCGGTCCAAGGCCCCCGTGGCCGCACTTAACCATGCGGCCACTAGGTCCTCAGTCGAGTCGCGGGGCAGGATCACAGGAATTGATGTAGATATATATATATATTTAAAAACAATTATGCAAATCAAACACATTGATGGAGCCATTTTCCAGCAATGGCATCAGATAATTTTAAATTTCTCACACATGATGTCACAGAGATTTACCAGATTCACCAGATGTATGGGTACTACAGTTCCATTGTTCCCACACAAGTTAGGAAATTTTTTCAAAATTGACTTAAAACTAGCACTTACGTTTTGTTGTCTTTCCTCTATTGATAAATGTTCTTTCTATCCTTTGCAAAATGATAACCGCCCTGCCACCCTGTTTAGGGTGACCCGCTCCCTCCTTCAACAGAGGGTGCGGGAAGCCCCCTTGCTTGGTAGAGCAGAGAAATTTGGGGAATATCTGCAGGATAAAATCGCTCAGATTCGGAGCGAGTTGGCCTCCATCGAAAGTGGCCCAGTGGGATGCCCCGAGGCAGATCTTGAGACAGTTTTGTGGGAAGAGTTTGACTCTGTTACTTCCGAAGATATGGACAGGTTATGTGGGCGACTGCGAGCTACCACATATTTATTGGACCCGTGTCCCTCCTGGCTTGTACTGGCATCCTGGGAGGTCACACGAGGCTGGCTCCAGAAGGTGGTCAATGCTTCTTTGAGTGAGGGGTTCTTGCCTACTGTCTTGAAAGAGGCAGTGGTGAGACCCCTCTTCAAGAAGCCCTCTCTGGACCCAGCATTGTTGGTAAATTACCGTCCGGTCTCCAACCTTCACTTTCTGGTAAAGGTTGTAGAGAGTGTGGTGGTACAACAGTTCCCCCGTCATCTAGAGGAAATTGATTATGTGGACCCGCGCCAGTCCGGCTTCCGGCCCGGGCACAGCACCAAGACGGCATTGGTCACGTTGGTGGATGATCTCTGGAGGGCCAGAGATGGGGGTTGTTCCTCCATCCTGGTTCTATTAGACCTCTCAGCGGCTTTTGATACCATCGACCATGGTATCCTATTGCATCGGCTGGAGGGGTTGGGGGTGAGGGGCATCGTGTTGCGGTGGTTCTCCTCCTACCTCTCCGGTCGATCGCAATTTGTGTTGGCAGGAGGGCAGAGGTCGACCTCGAGACCCCTCACTTGTGGGGTGCCTCAGGGGTCGGTCCTCTCGCCTCTCCTGTTCAACACCTATATGAAGCTGCTGGGTGAGATCATCCGTGGTTTTGGGGTAGAGTACCACCTCTACGCTGATGACATGCAGCTGTATATATCTACCCCAAACCACCCCAACAATGCCGTAGAGGTGATGTGCCAGTGCCTGGAAGCCGTGCGGGCCTGGATGGGAAGGAACAGACTCAGACTCAACCCGTCCAAGACTGAGTGGCTGTGGTTCACTGGCCATAGGGGGTGAACATCTAACCCCTGTGGATGGGGTACACAACTTGGGCGTCCTCCTTGATGCATGGCTGTCCATGGAAGATCAAGTGACGGCCGTAGCCAGGAGGGCGTTTTACCAGGTTCGCCTGGTCCGCCAGTTGCGTCCCCTACTGTACCGTGTCCTTTGCACAGTCACTCATGCTCTCATGACATCCCGACTGGGCTACTGCAATGCTCTCTACATGGGGCTCCCCTTGAGGTGCACCTGAAGACTTCAGCTTGTCCAGAATGCAGCCGCAAGGGCAGTTATGGGAACTTCTAGATTTTCCCATGTAACACCACTCCTGCGCGAGCTGCATTGGCTGCCTGTCGTCTTTTGGGTGCCTTTCAAGGTTCTGGTCATCATCTTCAAAGCGCTCCATGGCACGGGACCTAGCTATCTGCGGGATCGCATCCTGCCCCATACATCCCTGTGGCCGATCCGCTCCCACAGAGAGGGACTTCTCCGGGTGCGGTCCACCAGGCTATGCCAGCGGGCGACGCCCAGGGGAAGGGCCTTCTCTGTGGTGGGCCCGACCCTCTGGAACGACCTTCCCCCCGAAATTAGAACAACCACGGACCTCCGCTCCTTCCGTCAAAAATTAAAAACACATTTCTTCTGCTTGGCCGGCCTGGGATAGCTTAACTGTTTTTAGGGTTTTTTAGGGGTTTATCTTAGTTTTAACATGGGATTTTAGCGCAGGGTTTTAGTTTAATTCTTTTTAATACTGTATTGTTTGTGGTTTTTATATGTATTTTTAATTTCCCTGTGCCCCGCCTCGAGTCCCTTTGGGGAGAGAGAGCGGGTTATAAATTAATTTTTTTTAAATTTATTTATGTAACGGTTGCTCCAGTAGAGCAATGTGCGCTGCAAGACTTCAGGATAGTTCAACATTACTGTTTTGCAAATGTTTTATTTTGATTGAATTAATCTTTGTTTTATATTGCATTTTCCCTAGGCATACGTATCAGCCAGCATTTCCTAATGTCCAAAACTGAAGTGCTCATTTGTTGCATCCTTGCCATGTTTCCAACCTCTCTAGGCTTCTTTGTATTGTTATTATTACACAAACCTGTTCCTGGATACTAGACTATGAGAGAACATGCATGAATTGTGGTAAAAATTGTACCTTGAGGTGGATTTATTATATTTACCTACTTAACAAGGATTTATAAAAAATAAACTGCATAGGAATCAAGATAGCCTTTCATTTGGGATAATTTCACACGACACCATCAAACAGTACTCCAAACAAAATCATATTCTAGACAAATAAAATTAAAATAACTTGAATTTTTATTCAAGTTGCATGATATTTATTCATGCAACATCAAGGTTGTTGATGTTGCTACGCTGTTACTATATTTTAATATCTCTCTTTTGAGATTTTTGTAATACACATTAGAAGGAGGCAGAGCAAATTTATAAGGCCTTGGTAAGGCCATACTTGGAATACTGCATTCAGTTTTGGTCACCACGATATAGAAAATATGTGGAGACTCTAGAAAAAGTGCAGAGAATAGCAACAAAGATGATTAGGGGACTGGAGACTAAAACATATGAAGAACGATTGCAGGAACTGGGTATGTCTAGTTTAATGAAAAGAAGGACCAGGGGAGACATGATAGCAGTGTTCCAATATCTCAGGGGTTGCCACAAAGAAGAGGGAGTCAAACTATTCTCCAAAGCACCTGAGAGCAGATCAAGAAACAATGGATGGAAACTAATCAAGGAGGGAAGCAACTTCCACTAAGGAGAAATTTCCTGACAGTTAGAACAATTAATCAGTGGAACAGAAGTTGTGAATGCCCCAATACTGCAAGTCTTCAAGAAGATGTTGGATAGCCATTTGTCTGAAATGGTATAGGGCTTCCTGCCTGGGCAGGGAGTTGGACTAGATGATCTCCAAGGTCCCTTACAACTCTGCTATTGTATTGTATTGTACATTTCAAGATAATAATATGCTTTACTGCAACATTTCTAGCCATATTTCCACAGCTATTCACCTCCATTTGCCTAAAACTATGTGTTAGCACCGATTGTGGGAACCAAATCAAAAGGAGTGTCTGGATCACAATCTGATGCATGTATCTGTAAATGCACACAGATCATGTACAACATTACCTAAGGGAAGGAATATCAAGATGTACATAAAGTCAACCAACTATAGGAGGTGGGTCATAAACTTCTATATTATTTAAAATTGTACCCCGCCTTTCTACCCTGGAGCACTCAGGTGGCGATTTATTTAAAATACAGAAAAATAATCTTGATGTTTACAATAAATGGGATTTTCATGGCCATAATGCCTCAGCAAGATTGATTGATGTGTCAGCATCTGTAGAGATGCCTGATTTGCATGGAATGTAATCCATTTAACATCTCTTAGGAGAGTTAACAATCTGCTCGCTGTTTTCATAGCATTTCATTTTTTTTGGAACTCTGCCTTGTTTAATAATTTATATCATTTGTCTCTTTCTGAACCTCATTGAGTAAATTAGAGGTTATAGGATTCTGAAGAGAGATGTGGGAGAACTGGATTTCTGTTCTATAAATGTACTTCCCTGACAGAAGATTTGGCATACTTGAAAATCACTGGGAACAAGTCCCATGTATTTGCAAGGTTTTGAGCTGAAATCTGCCTCCAAAATGGGAATTACAGGATTGGACACACAGAAAGAAGCTATTTAGCTTATATTTGAAAAGCTAAACTAAGATATATTTGGATGCTGAAATATGTCTTGTTTGCTGCAACAATTTTACAAGGTATTTCATGGACATAATCTCCCAAACCTGCTGTAGTTTGGTGTTTGCAGTTAACAATCTAATCAGTGCTGTCACAGATGCTTAGTTTAGCTTCACTTGGACAAATGCATGCAATTTTTTATCCTCAGTTACCTTTCAGATATTACCTGAAAAACAGAGTAACTGGTATACATAGCCCTTCCATGATATTCAGGCAGTGAAATGGCCCCTCCTGTGCCAGACTCTCCTGGAAAAATCACATTATTAGATCTTCTATTGTGATTGGGAACATCTGATACCAAGAAAGTCCTGTTTTTTATGCTACCAAAGTTTGTATGAATAGACTGAGGCAATTTTTATGAGCCAACTGATATTCCATTTGCCAAAAAAATATGAATCATCTTCTGAGAAAGAATGGTCACATGTGTGAAACCCAGTTGGTTGCAAATTGTCAAGCTGTGCAAACCTGGCAGACTCAAGAAACACTTGAATTTCTGGAACAATCTTTTTTGCTGGTAGGGAAACGTAACAGAATTCTGAAAGCCTGCCAAAACAGTTCTCCAAATCAACTTGTATCTAGCATAATGAAGGCAGAGCTATTCTGCATCTTTTTTCTTATGTTTCTTCATTCCCATGGACTAAGGAGTCTCTTAGTAATGGTTCTGCTCCCAGGGCCTGCGAGATTACAGGATGTGGGAAATAACTGTAGATACATTCCTTTCCTGATAGAACTTCTGGCATCAAGGTTACTAGCGGCTAAAATTAATAAGGAAAGAATCAGAGAAGATAAAACTAGTTTGGAAAAAAGCAGAGTTATTTCAGAAAACTATATTAAAACCCTCAGACTCCTCAAATGAGAAAAAGAGAAATAAAAAGAAAAGAAGGATATAAAGCCCATAATAGTTACACACTTTACACATTGCTATGATGTGCCGTAGAACAGTGGTCCCCAATCTTTCTGGCTGGGTGGATAGTTAACAGTGGCAGTAGCAGTGTGCGTGTGTGTGTGTGAGAGAGAGAGAGAGAGAGAGAGAATGGTTTCATGCACAAACCCACTGCTTGCGCAATCCAGTTCCCAACGGGCCACAAACTGATACCAGTCAAGATTGGGAACTCCTGCTTTAGAACACTATACTGTATACTTAACTCTTGGCACTGCATTTAATTAAGATAAAAAATGAAGCATTAAGAATAAAATAAATGCTTGAATTCTTGCCTCATAAAAAGACTACAGCAGTATAATGTATGACATGATAAGATGGTGTCAACTGCTTAGTAGAACTTTATGGAAAAAACAGATGTGAATTATAGACAATTATAGAAATTATAAATATAGAGATTGGGTGGGACCATGGACGTTAACATCAGTGAGAATCTAACTGTAGAGATGCGATCTAAGGGCTTTAACAATATCTTTGGTTACTAATCATAGACAGTTACACAGAGAAAAATTAATTGCCATCCTGGAATACTATAATAGGTGGTGGGAGGGATGGAATTCAGCAGGTTATGACAGGTTCTGGAGAACTGATAGCAGAAATTTTGAGCAGTTTGGAGAAAGGGCAAATATCACCTTTGGCTGGCCCCAGAGTGGGGAGGAAATGGGGATTTTGCAGTAACTTTCCACTGGAGTGGGGTACGAATGGAAATTTTGTAGTATCCTTCCCCTGCCACGCCCACCAAGCCACCGCACCAAGCCATGCCACACCAATCAAGCCACACCCACAGAACTGGTAGTAAAAAAAATGAATTTCACCTCTGGGTGGTGGATTTTAAGAGTGAGTATCTTAATGTTAATTGTCAACATATTATGAATCCTGGGCCAATCAAGAGTAAAAAGATACCTTTTTACCTTACAAAGATATAAAAGCCACATCCAGGAGATTCTTGGTATTTTTATTTATTTTTATTTATTTTATTAAATTTATATTCCGCCCTTCTCCAAATGGACCCAGGGCGGCGCACAGGAATGTTAAAATACATACAAAACATATAAAATTTTAAAAACTTATTCTAGTAAAACCTGTGCTAAAAACCGAATTAAAACCCCAAATTTAAAACTGTCTAATGGTCAATATAAGGGGTTACGCTAGGCCGGCTAGATGGAATAAATGTGTCTTCAGACACTTGCGGAAGAGGCGGAGGTCAGAGATGGTGCGGAGTTTAGGGGGTAGGTCGTTCCAGAGGGCTGGCCCAGCCACAGAGAAGGCTCTTCCCCTGGGTGTCGCCAGTCGGCATTGTCCAGCTGACGGCACCCTGAGGAGGCCCTCTCTGTGGGAGCGTATCGGTCTGAGGGATGTATGGGGCAGGAGGCGGTCTCGCATATAACTAGGCCCCGAGCCATGGAGCGCTTTAAAGATGGTTGTCAAGACCTTGAAGCGCACCCGAAAGACCACAGGAAGCCAGTGCAGCTCGTGCAGGATAGGTGTTATGTGGGAGTGTCTAGGCGCTCCCGTAATCACCCGCGTGGCTGCATTCTGGACTAGCTGCAGCTTTCGGGTGCACCTCAAGGGGAGCCCCATGTAGAGAGCATTACAGTAGTCGAGAGGTGACGAGTGCTTGAGTGACTGTGCGTAGGGCACCCCGGTCCAGTAAGGGGCGCAATTGGCGCATCAGGCGTACCTGATGGAACGCCCCCCTGGCCACGGCTGCCACATGATCTTCCATAGACAGCTGGGAATCCAGGAGGACACCTAAATTGCGCACCCTCTCCACGGGGGCCGGTGTTTCGCCCCCAATGGCCAGTGTTGGAATAATCTGGCTGAACCGGGGCACCGGAAGCCACAGCCACTCAGTCTTGGACGGGTTGAGCTTGAGTTTGTTACCACCCATCCAGATCCGTACGGCCTCCAAACACCGGGACATAACCTCGACGGCATCGTTGGGGTGGTCTGGGGTGGATATGTACAACTGAGTATCATCAGCGTACAGATGATATCCCACCCCAAAACCACGGATGATCTCACCCAGCGGCTTCATATATGTGTTGAAAAGTAGGGGCGAGAGGACCGACCCCTGGGACCGACCCCTGAGGAACCCCACATATGAGGGGCCTCGAGGCCGACCTCTGCCCCCCTGTCAACACATATTGCGACTGACCAGAGAGGTAGGATGAGAACCACCGCAAAACGGTGCCTCCCAGCCCCAACCCCCCCAGTCGGCGCAATAGGATACCATGGTCGATGGTATCAAAAGCCGCTGAGAGGTCTAATAGGACTAGGATAGAGGAATATCCTCTATCCCGCGCCCTCCAGAGATCATCAACCAACGCGACCAATGCCGTCTCGGTGCTGTGCCCGGGTCGGAAGCCGGACTGGCGCGGGTCTAGATAATCAACTTCCTTCAAGTGTCGCGGAAACTGTTGGGCCACCACACTCTCGACAACCTTCACTAGAAAGTGGAGGTTGGAGACAGGACGATAGTTCTCTAATAATGCTGGATCCAGGGACGGCTTCTTGAGGAGGGGCCTTACTACCGCCTCTTTCAAGACGGCAGGCAAGGACCCCTCACTCAAAGATGCGTTGACAATGCCCTGGAGCCAGCCTCGTGTCGTCTCCCAGGATGCCAGTACAAGCCAGGAGGGACACGGGTCCAATAAACATGTGGTAGCCCTAAGTCTCTTTGACAACTTGTCCATATCCTCGGTGGTAACAAAATCAAACTCCTCCCAGGATGGTGTCACAAGATCAGCCTCGGCCCGCTCGACTGGACCACTGTCGATGGAGGGTAACTCGTTCCGAATCCGAGTGATTTTCTCCTGCAGATAAATCCCAAATTCCTCTGCTCGACCCTGTAAAGGGGCTTCCCGCGGCCTCTGTTGAAGGAGGGAGCGGGTCACCCCAAACAGGGTGGCAGGGTGGTTATCTGCGGATGCAATAAGAGTGGCACAATACTCACGTTTGGCCACTCTTTTCGCCACTAAGTAAGTCCTAATATGGTCTCTCACTAGTGTTCGGTCGGCTTCGGAGCGAGAAGATCTCCATCTGCTCTCTAGGCGTCTCTTGTGGCGCTTCATCTCTTTAAGCCCCTCGGTAAACCATGGAGCCCAGGTGGTTCGTCGCCGCAAGAGAGGCCGCAAGGGCGCGACTCGGTCCAAGGCCCCCGTGGCCGCACTTAACCATGCAGCCACTAGGTCCTCAGTCGAGTCGCAGGGCAAGTCCACAGGAATTGGCCCAAGCTCCCTTTGGAACCTTATCAGGTCCATGGGGCTTCCCTTGAGGTGCACCCGAAAGCTACAGTTAGTCCAAAACGCAGCCACGCCGGTGATTATGGGAGCCACTAGATGCTCCCACATAACACCGATCCTGCGTGAGCTGCATTGGCTTCCTGTGGCCTTTCGGGTGCGCTTCAAGGTTTTGACGACCATCTTTAAAGCGCTCCATGGCTCGGGGCCTAGTTATATGCGAGACCGCCTCCTGCCCCATACATCCCTTAGACCAATACGCTCCCACAGAGAGGGCCTTCTCAGGGTGCCGTCAGCCGGACAATGCCGACTGGCGACACCCAGGGGAAGAGCCTTCTCTGTGGCGGGCCCAGCCCTCTGGAATGACCTACCCCCTGAATTACGCACCATCACCGACCTCTGCCTCTTCCGCCAACGTCTAAAGACATATTTGTTCCAACAAGCCGGCCTAGCTTAACCTCCCATGGGGACGTTTTAGGAAGTTTTAAATTGGGTATTTTAAAATTTGGTTTTAGCATAGGATAGGATTGTTTAATAGTTATTTTAAATTATATTTATTCTTTGTATTTTGTATGTTTTTAAATTTCCTGTGCGCCGCCCTGGGTCCTCTGTGGAGAAGGGCGGGATATAAATTTAAATAAATAAATAAATAAGGATGTCCCAACTCTGATAAGATTGCTCACTAGAGTATATTTCTGCAAGCCTATTACAAAATTTGGGCTGTCCAAGAAATGTGCTCTTGAATGCTCTCCAGCTTTGATCAGAATTTTTCTTTGCTTATGGTAAAAGTTACAATTGCTAAATATTTTCTTATGACTTGAATATAATTTGTTTATGACCATTACTGCACAAGCTAATGGGGTGAAAGATACAATTGATCCTAGAAGTTGCTTTTGGGAAAATGTATATTTTTTGAAGATTCCTAATTTCTTGAATATAACTGTTTTCTGGCCACTAAGGGTTATATGTTGGCACTGTCCATCCTAGACTAACAGAGTAAAATATAACTGAAGAAAGAGTGGACCAATGGGTAACAGATCCTAGAAGTGCAATTAAAAGGCAACACACATAAACAGGCTGTGACTACTCCATAAGCTTCCATAGAAGGAAATTATCTCCAAAGATAGAGGCCACAATCCTCTTTTGGCAGAAAGGCTATTTGTGATTCAGCAAGTGGTAAAAGAAAGAAGCTTGGTGTTTGAGGGCTAACTCTTAGTTCAACTGCAGTCCCACTCCTTACTGTGCTAAAAATACCATCTTAAGGAGTGTCTAAAGGTTTCCAGAGGCTGGGTTGTCAGCTTGGCCAATGTACAAATAGCTGGCAAGTCTTACCTGTGAGAAGGCATTCAAGTGAATTAGCTGTGTGTGTGTGGGAGCTTTAAGCCAGGAAAAGAACAAGAAGAAGAAAAGTAGAAGGAAGGCTGCCCTACTGCACTCATAAGGCCTTATAGGTTTATTATGGGGCTTCCCTTGAGGTGCACTCGAAAGCTACAGCTAGTCCAAAACGCAGCTGCGCGGGTAATTACGGGAGCCACCAGAAGCTCCCATATAACACCAATCCTGCGCGAGCTGCATTGGCTTCCTATGGTCTTTCGGGTGCGCTTCAAGGTTCTGACGACCATCTTTAAAGCGCTCCATGGCTCGGGGCCTAGTTATATGCGAGACCGTCTCCTGCCCCATACATCCCTTAGACCGATCCGCTCCCACAGAGAGGGCCTTCTCAGGGTGCCGTCGGCCGGACAATGCCGACTGGCGACACCCAGGGGAAGAGCCTTCTCTGTGGCGGGCCCTGCCCTTTGGAACGACCTACCCCCTGAACTCCGGACCATCACCGACCTCCGCCTCTTCCGCAAATGTTTAAAGACATATTTTTTCCATCAAGCCGGCCTAGCCTAACCTCCCATGGGGACTTTTAGAAAAGTTTTAAATTGGGTTTTTAATAATTGGTTTTTAGCACAGGATTGGGGATTATTTAATATATATTTTAAATTATTTGTCTATCTTCTATTGTGTATGTTTTTTAAATTTCCTGTGTGCCGCCCTGGGTCCTCTGTGGAGAAGGGCGGGATATAAATGTAATAAAATGAAATGAAATGAAATGAAATTAGTTTTTTATACCGCCCTACTCCCGAAGGACTCAGGGCGGTGTACAGCCAAAGTAAAACATATATATATAAAAGTTAAAAAAACAGTTTTAAAAGCATATTAAACAATTTGGCCTCTCTTAAAATTAAAAAACCAAACAAACCCCGATTAAAATTAATAAAATTCATTAATAAAAATTCATATTTAAAAATTCATTTTTATGCCAGCCCAGCTTGTTGGGAAAAAAAGGTTTTGAGAGCACGGCGGAAGGTGCGGAAGTCAGGGATAGTTCTTAATTCTTGGGGCAATTCATTCCAGAGGACGGTGCTCCCACAGAGAAGGCTCTCCCCCTGGGTGTCGCCAGTCGACATTGTTTAGCTGACGGCATCATGAGGAGACCCTCTCTATGGGAACATACTGGCCGGTGGGAGGCTCTCGGTGGCAGAAGGCGATCTCATAAGTTTAAAGTTATTAATGCACCTGTATGAAAGTGTTTGTGTGTCTGTGTGGTGTTTCTTAACAATATAGTTAAAATGTTGAAAATGTTATAAGTAGAAATCCAACTCCACAAATAGGGGAATTTGGCTCCCCTGAAAACCTGCTGATAAAGAACCAAATCCTAAATAGAGATGCTATATTTCTTTCAATGAATTCTCAGTTCTGGGCAAGGTGGGTGAATGGATTGTAGCAATATAACCATTTATTTGATTGGTTTCTGTGGTGTTAAGCATTAAGCTGCTAAGGTTTTGTGGATGATATATAGGAGGAAATTGGATCCCCTGGCACTTGAATCAAGGTGATTATATAATAGAAGTTGGAGAATAGTAATCTGGAATCAAGGACACTTACAGGAAAAAATGGTGGCATTGCTCATGCATTATTGGAGTTAAATATATGGGTTAAAGGTAGACAATTGTGCACTGGTAGAATGTTATCTGGATTGAATGTTTGTGGCTGATGTTGTTGTTATGTATTAATCAATTGCGGTTTATTTTATTTTGATTTTAATATTATTTGTTTATGTTTATCTTTTAATATGTGTACATTGGGAATCTCAACAAATTTGGCAGTAGGTATACAAAATGAATGAATGAATAAACCAGAAGAAGATACAATCAGAATATAAGATGTACTTAAGCAACAGAGTCTGTACACTTGATCTATGTAAAAGAGAGTTTGAAGCCTAGAGGAAGAGAAACAGCCTATGAAAAAAGATCAGATGAATTTCAGAACATGGTATCAAAATAGCCAAAGAAACACAGGGAATTAAAGCCTTGGGGAAGAGGACATTTGACAATGGAATGCAAATATCCAACATCAAATGAGAAGAAATGATAAATCAACTGAGAATATGAACATGTAAAGGAAATAAAGAGAAAAAGATAACCACAAATTGTGTTTACCAAGATTAGAGAAATCATAGAAAAATGTACAGCTATAGTGGAGTATTCAAACATGGAAGAGATATAATAAAAAAAAGATTTTTAAAAATTATTGTTAAATATTTTTCATATGGAATCGACTAATAAGAAAGTGGGAGAAGGAAAAAGTATTTATAAAGACTCAGTTAGAGAATAATCTGCATCAGGTGAAATACCAACTATCGAATAGAAAATAATTAAGGTGAAATGTCCATTGAACTATAGAAAGCTGCAGGAGGCGAGGTAGCTAAAGCGCCACAAATATATTAAAGAATATGTGGCTTCGAGGTTGGAAAAGACTGGTGTTGAAACTTAAAGTGAAGAGTGAGATGCAAGAGAATTCCAAATTACAGTATAAAACCACTACATCAATTCCTCATGCCGAGAAAGTTTTACTTAAGATGTTATGAAGAGCCTTACAGCTCTATATGGCAAGGGAAATGCTAAATGAAAAGACAGATTTCAAAAAAAAGGTATTCAGGTAGAAGATAAGATAACAGCATAAAACAGGTAATAGAGAGACAACAAAGTGTAAGGTTTGCCTTTGGTTTATTGACTACAGCAAAGCCTTTTATGATGTAAGAATGTGAAACATATTAAGATGAATGAGTATAACTGAATTATCCTTCTGTAAAACCAAAACCAGCGTAAGAACTTAAAAAGAAAAAAACAATAGGGCAGAATAGGGAAGGGTGAGACTAGCATGCATATTATCCATATAACGCAGAGCAAATTTATTAGAGTAATTGCAGGTTTGAAAAAGACGACAAACGAAATCAAAATAGGAGACTGGAAACGAGATAAATAGATAAAACCACTTTGTAAGTCAAAGATAATGAAATCTTAGGAGAACTCATTATGAATATCAAAAGAAAAAGTAAAAAAAAATACAAGTTAATGTTAAATATCAAAAGGACAATGGTAAAAATAGCATGTTTACCATAGCATGTTTCTTTATTGAAAAAGAAGTAAAGGAGTTAGAAAGAAAAGATAATTATATACAGAGTTCTGTAGCAAACAAAGGAAGCGATCTTGAGGAGGAAGACAATGGTAACAAAGAATAAGGATACTTTTATGACAACAACGATGAAACCCATATGATCTTTCCAGTGGCATATACAACTGTGAAACTAGATTAAATAAAACCTTAGATAAATAAAAGTGACATGAAAACATAGACATCTTTAAATGGACAGCTAGTTTGCTGTAAAGCTTAAGATGATGGAATAGAAAATAGGAGCCGATGAATTTTTGTTTAGTTCTGTCTTAGGCATGAAAGTCAGTTTTGTGATTTAGGACCAATTTCACCTTTTCAGCCCAACTCACCACATTGCTGTTGTGGGGAAAATAAAAGGCAGGAATATTATGTATGCTATTTTGAGTTTACTGTAGAAAATAAAATGGGATTGTAACAACAGATCTAGATACAGTCATTAAGGGCACGATGGACTGAAAGAAGAACCAATCAGCTCTGGACCAAATGAAGAGTGACTGTTACTTGCAGTCAGAAATTCACATACTACCTGCATATGATGGCAGTGGAGGATGGACTATCCTAAAAAAAGGACAACAACAACAGCCATGTTTGGCAAGACTCAGATAAGAAAGAGCCCCAGAGCTTCTTCCATCATTGTCTTTTCCAGTTTCTTTTAAAAGTTTGCTTTAAAAACAACTTGGTTACATTCTCGCAGTGAACTGGTTCAAGAGCCAGTCTGCCACCTGAAAGCCGGGATTGCCAGTATTAATTGAAAATGGTTCAGTATGTAGAGTTGCACAGCACAAGAATGGCTCCAACACCATTTCTATAATGTAATAAATGGCATACAAGCTGATGTATAGGACAAATGTGTAAAGGATATGGATCTGTCAGTCTGCCAGCTAAGATTGCTGAAAAAGAGATGAGTTTGCAGGAGGTTAGTTCTGAGATTCTTTTGCTCAGAAGCCTCAAGTGTATATTGCAGGTCTCTCTTCAAACTGCTGGCTAGACAGCTGTCTGTGCCTCCAAGGAGCAGTGATTGAGAAATTACTGTAACATCTTAGGCCAAGATAAACTCCAACCACAGAGTTACAGGCAAAGAAGAACCAACAGAGGGAAAATATTTATATGGAGTCATGCCACTCTCTCTCTCTCTCTCTCTCTCTCTCTCTCACACACACACACACACACACACACACACACAATATTTTTTTCCTGACCATATTTTGTCTTCCAATATTTTGTTAGATTAAATATTTGGAGCTATGTAACCTAAACCATCTATTTCACCCCCTCTTGGAAAAATGTAATTCTAAGTTTATGTATCCCTATGCTGTCATTACTTACAAATGCTAACCACTTGTTTTCCTGTGTGTTAAATTTCATCTGGCCCTATACTAATCATGAAAAATAATATTATTACTTAAAGTAATATATCCTGAAAGCAACCTGCCAAATAATATTCACAGAGAAAATACCGATACTATTCAAATCTTTTTAAAAAATCAAATCTGTTTCTCAAGAGGGCAAAGTCCTGACTCCATTATATTCAATGTTGGATATATTACATTTAAAAAAATGTTTTTATAGCTGTTACCATAATATTGTTCAAAGGCTGTCATAAAATTCAACTGTGTTTAAGGTTAAACTATTCATTATTGAAACAAGAATTGTTCCATGTTTTGTGACATTTCTTGTGAATAAGTCATAATTTTTAATCTACTGTTTATCAGTTAGAGATTTAATTTTATCTTATAAATTGCAGTGGATATGAAAATAATAATTTCATAATAAGGAAACTTTAAACATGAGATATAATATTCTAAAGAATAAATTAATCAAAGAGCAATGGGATATTCCAAAAAATAAAGTACCAAAATCACAATCACAGATAATCTTCAGGAAAAGGAAAAATTAGAAAAGATTTTAGAAGCCTGTATGGATGAAAATGAAAAGTCTAAAGGAAATGGATGGGGAATGAAAACAGGGGTTTATATTCAAAGAGGAGAACAATTTGAGATCTGTAGTGATGACATCAGAACAGCTAACATTCATAATGAGATGTGTGAGTAATGCAGAACAGAAGAAGGAGGATTTGGGTGGGAGTAGAGTAAAAGCAACATAAATGTCAAAGCAGTGTTGGGCTATTGTACAGAAAATATGTCTGTGTAGTAACGGTAAGTAGGATGTGGAGTTCCTTAAAAACTTTTAAAGATACCTTTTTGACATAATTGAGAGAGAAAAATTGACAAGATCTTTTATGTCATACTTTGGATCAATTAGATAAATGTGGTGTACAACATACTACAGATGGTGGATCTACAACCAGTTGAACAGCTTCACCCTAATGCTCCATCCTTAACCTTGTCCATTTAAATCTTTTCAGTTGGTTCAGAAGATGGGATGGGAGGATGCTGACTGAATCTGCAGATAACACCAAGCACATGATTGCAGATTAACAGAATTGTAAGGGACTTTATAGGTCATCTAGTTCAACCCTACGCCGAAGCAGGAAACCCTACACCATTTCTGAAAAATGGCAGTTCAGTCTCTTCTTGAAAGCGTCTAGTGATCAAGCTCCTACAACTTCTGAAAGAAAGCCATTGGTTGATTGCCTTAGAGGAGAGGACATAAATCAAAATAATAAAATAATCATTTGTATTGCCTTCTCAATTCCCAACAAATAAACGGACATCTTTATTATAGTCACTTACCAATATTACATACACTTGTGTTATGAGATTATAGAGCTCAGGTCAAAATCCATTAAAAGTTCTTCTAAACAAATTGGAAAAAATAAAATGGAGCAAGACTGAAGTATGTAAATTCCAAAAATGCCCGTAATTTCAGACATTGTGATACTAAACTATAAAATTAGGCACATTTATTTTTTAAAATAAAACTACTAAATTACTGAGTCAAATCCATATTTTTCTAAGTCCATAGGACTAATAGGTGAGATCTTGAAAAGTTACTATTTTTAAAGGAGATGCTAACTGTGCTATGAGTATATCCCTGATTTCTCCAAAGTTGGACTTGATGTAAATTTGGTATACCATTTTATACATCCTATGATTCTATGCATCTGCTCATTAACATTTTCTAATGTCGCTTTCAGAACCAATCTGGCATAGTTTGGTCTGGAGTTCTAAAGCACAAAGCCAAGCTGAACCTTGGGCCAGTTCCTCTTCGCAACTCTAAGAAACAGGTAATGGCAAGCCACTTCTTAAATCTTGCCAAGAAGCTTACAGACTTGTCCAGATAATCGCCAGGAATATAGAGAGTCTTGAAGACACCAAAAAACCCAAACCAAACCAAAACATACCCCACCTCCTTAGGCATGGGTTGGCAAACTAGTCACCACTCTATATAGAGAAATCCATACTTCCAAGATTTCTGAGTGATGACAGGTACACATAAGCTAGCTGGCAAAAACTAGGCCAGCACTTGAATTCTTTCTTTCATAGACAATACTCCTTATTGTAATTGGCTATTATTATGGCAAGAGTACTTTGCGGCTGTCTACATCAGCTTGCCCTGTTCTGCAGTTATCACATGCCTCCTTTCACTCCTCAAATGAAAGATGACAGCACTATTCAGGCATCACACCAAATTATTTGTTCTGACATTGCTTGGGTTTCTAAATGTTCAATTAGATGTTTCTCTGCTTCCTTTCTCCATGGGCTCAGCATTTAGCTCCCTAAGTGCAAACAAGTTATCTTGTCTTTTCATGTTCAAACAGCTGGGAAGCACTGGCCATAACCACCGTGTTTCAATTGTACTATGCAGCTGACTGTACAGATTTAAAACATAGCAACACACTACATATTTACACTGCATGTCAATTGGGGGGGGGAATCTAATCTCTCTTTGAACCACTTCACTTCCTATTCACAGAGATTACTTTTTTTAAGAAGGTTGGACAACAAAATTAACCAATAGTGTGACAGAATAGAATAGGTAAATTCTGTCTGCCATGGGATCTAAAAAAAAGCAAGCTGTTTTTGTAGCTTAAAGGTAAGCGGGGAGGGAGGAGGAAAGAAAGAAAGAAAGAAAGAAAGAAAGAAAGAAAGAAAGAAAGAAAGAAAGAAAGAAAGAAAGAAAGAAAGAAAGAAAGAAAGGAGGGAGGGAGGGAGGGAGACAGAAAAAAGAGAGGAGAGGAGAGGAAGAAGAAAGGCAAGAAATACACTTCTACTTTAGACATTATGAAAAAATTTGGAAACAAAGGCAGGTCAGGTGAGATCTATATCTGCCTGTCTTCCCTTTCATTCACAGTCATACATATCTATCTTATCTGCTTGGTTGGTCATCGAAGATGAGTGTCTGCATTCAGTCAGTGTCTTGTTGTTGTAATATAATCATACGGTTTATATCCTCTCTGAAATTAGTTTTCATTGTGAACACATTTGATTTGATCTTAATAGACTTCATTTAGTCATTTACTGCAAGGATTACTATTATAGTCAATTTGCAAATATGAGTCAGAAGCAGAAATACAAAAATTTGCATAAGGCAATCTAATAAGCTCATGACTAAGCTAAGATCAGAAATAAAAACCATTTAGCTCATGTTTCATATCTCAAATCACTACAATGGAAAATAATAATTTTGTATTAAGCCTAAAATGAACAGTGAATCTTTACTAGATGCAAAAGTAAATGCAATTTTGGAGTTCAGAATTCAGAGTAATTTTCAAACTCTACCATTTGCTTTTCAGAAGTAAAAGATAAACCATTCTCAATTAAAATAATCAAAGGGTTTTAAATATTAATTCTAATTTCCACTGGAGCAAAAACTATAGGTTTTAATCAATCCATCAATCAAAAATACTATTAACATCCAATCAATAATTGGAGTTCTGAAGAATTATTTTATGGTTGTTTGTTCAATGTGTAAGCAAAATTAATCTTGTTATAGCACTCCAAGGACTCAAGTAATAGGATCAGCATTTAATTAATTAAAAAGTTAAATTAATAGATGTGCAAAATACCACATTTTTTGGAGTATAATATGCACTGGAGTATAAGACGTAGATGCACTGGAGTATAAGATGCACTGGAGTATAAAACGTAGGTTTTGAAGAGGCAATTTTTTTAAAAAAGTAGGTAGGTAGATAAAGGGATAGAGAGGGAGAAATAGAGAGAGATAGAGAAATACAGTAGATAGGTTGGGAGAAAGAGAGAGTAGGTAGGTAGGTAGGTAGAGGGAGGGAGAGAGAGAGAGAGAGAGAGAGAGAAACAGTAGGTAGACAGGTAGGGAGACTGTGTAGTTAGGTAGGTAGTAGATAAAGGGATAGAGAGAAATAGAGAGAGAGAAATACAGTAGATAGGTAGGGGGAGAGAGAGTGTAGGTAGATAGAGGGGAGAGAGATAAATGCAGTAGGTAGGTAGGGAGAGAGAGTGTGTAGATAGGTAGGTAGGTAGGTAGGTAGGTAGGTAGGTAGGTAGAGGGATAGAGAGAGAGAAATAGAGAGAGAAATACAGTAGATAGGTTGGGGGAGAGAGAATAGGTAGGTAGGTATATAGAGGAGGAAGAGAAATACAGTAGATAGGTAGGGAGAGAGTGTGTGTAGATAGGTATGTAGAGGGATAGAGAGATAGAAATATATATATATATAGAGAGAGAGAAATACATTAGATAGATAGGGAGAGAGAGAGAGTAGGTAGGTAGGTAGGTAGATGTGCTGGATGTGCTCCATGTGCTGGAGAAGGAAATCACTGACCACCTTTGGAACAAATCTTTGTTTCTGCAGGCACAGTACTTGACCAATATAATTCTCATCAATCACTCTAACTAAACAGCTTTCCAAAAGGGAAAAAAAACCCCTTTTTGCAGTCTGCAAACCTCCCACAAACGGCCCGTTTTTCGCGAAAATGGGCCTGTTTTTTTTCAAATAAAAGGCATGAACAGCTTTGGGGGGGCTTGCAGAGTGCTCCTGGAGGGAGGGGGACAAAACGAGGAAAAGACGGCCCATTTCTTTCTGAAAATGGGCCAATTTTTGGTCAAAGAAATTGCATGCATAGCATTATGGAGGCTTATAGAGTGCTGCTGGGGTCTGGGGGGGGGGCAAAAACGTTCTTTTTTATGGTCATTTTTGCCTTCCCCAGCCCCCAAGAGCTCCCTGGAAACCTCCATAAGGTATGCGCATGGCCATTTTGGTGAAGGGATGGGGTTTCAGGAGGCAGAAATGCTGTATTCTATGTATAAGACCCACCCAGATTTTCAGCCTCTTTTTAGAGGAAAAAAGGTGCGTCTTATACTCCAAAAAATATGGTAATCCCAAATTCTTATTAGAGCTTTCCAAAGTTAAGGTTCTCCAATGAACCCTAACCAGAATCATCTTCAAACTGGATGACTTCCAAGTTTCAGTTTTCTAATTCCTAAAAATTAGGAATTCAAATCCCAATTGAGGGTGCCTAAATTGGGTAAAAATGTATTAAATTGACTACAAGATTTTTCATGTTAAAACACATCACGTTCTATTGATTCAGAAATATCCAAAGGATTTTTTCTATATTTGTATCCTGGATTAATTCAGTAATTGATTGATTTTCAAAAATTGCAGAAAGTTGGCATGACTCAAAACAATAGCACACAAATAATACATTTTACAAGAAATAAATTCAATAATATAATGTAGCACATCCCTCCTGGTCTGGAGATCTCATGAGTACATAAAAAATGGAAAAATGGCTTTGATTACATCCTCTGTATTTTAAATAATCCCTTCTTTCTCTCCCACTACTCACAAATTACAATCTGAAACTATTACAACATTATATGCTAACCAGCTACATAATATGAACTTGTGTTGCTCTGTATCAGGACCTGACATTTTCAATGAAGTACAAGTATAGTAAGATTCAATTTGTGGCCAGTGCATTTCTGCTGTAATTATTTAAAACAGACTTGGTAATTCTTCTTTATTTGCTCTTTCCTTTTATTGGAAAACCAATTTATGGCTTCTCATTTGGACTACAGCATTTAATTTTGCATTCAGCCAATTACTGTGAGTATGGATTTTGTTTTGTTTATGGATCACAACACTCAAGCAGTTATTTTCATAAATATATGGTGCCTTTATGGCAGCCAGCAGAGTCAAATGAACTATGCTTCTTTCTAGCAATTTTAGTCCATTTTTCGCCTCTCTTTTACACCACTAGCAATTTTCCCTGAGAGCTGTGTATAGTTTGTGAAACCATGAGAAGCTGAGAAAATGTTCTGCTGGCTGGTTCATTCCCTCAGGAAACACCACTTGAATGTCAAAAGAACCACAAAGTAGAAATTATTCTTACTTTCATAAACCAAGAATTTAAACACAGTGTGTGGTATGTATTACTGCTCTGCTGCAAGGCAATATAAAGAGCACTGCTTTATCTTCATGCCTCAAACCTGGCAACCTCTGTGAGTGCACATTCAGTATCAAAAAAATAAATAAACCATTTTTACTGCAAAAATAGCAAACAGGAAATTGGATTTGGGACAAAGCAAGCCAAGAGAAAGAACCATTCCCATGCAGGGCTATGGTATCATGATTTGGCTTCATGAAACAAGATGGAGATTTTTTTTCCCAACACTCTTTGGAGACTTGTTTCAAGAGGAGAATTTGAACATTTGAATAGGCTAGCCCAGAGGTCTGTAAGTTGGCTCTTTTAAGATGGGTGGACTTCAACTCCCAGAATTGAAGCCCACCGGTCTTAAAAGAGCCAACTTTGCAGACCCCTGGGCTAGCCTATCTTTTGCATTTTGCCTTGTCTCTTTCTCAAGTGCCTTGAACTAAAGCAGTGGTTCTCAGTTATTTTCTGTCAGGCCCCCCCTAGGAAGAAGAAAACATTTCGCGCCCCCCCCAGCCCCGGAAAGCGCCCCCCCAGCCCCGGAAAGCGCCCCCCCAGCCCCGGGGCTGCCCCCTCCCTTCTTTCCCTCGCCTCCTTCCGAGCCAAGGATATTTATTCTCCTTGGTGCCGCCGTTGCCTTCTCTGCATGGCCCGAGCGCCTGTTCCTTACTGCGATGGTCTCAGCAGCTCCCAGCGCTCCCAACGCAGCCAGTCGAAAGCTGGGAGGGAGGCCGCTTTTCCACGCCATGGAAGGGGGTCGCCTCCCTCCCGGCTTTCGACTGGCCGCGTCCAGGCGGGCAGCGGGCAAGAGCCGTGAGCGGGCAAGTCTGGCGGCGCGCTGGGAGCTGCTAAGCCGGGCGGCGCGCTGGGAGCTGCTAAGGAACAGGCGCTCGGGCCATGCGGAGAATGCAACGGTGGTATCGGTCTTTCCGGGTGTGCGGCTCCGCGCCCCCCCTTACAGAGCCTCGTGCCCCCCTAGGGGGGCGCGCCCCACTATTTGAGAAACGCTGAACTAAAGCAACCTCTACCCAGTCACATCCATTTATTTATTTATTTATTTATTTATTTATTTATTTATTTATTTATTTATTTATTTATTTATTTATTTATTTATTTATTTATTTATTTATTTATTTATTTATTTATTTATTTATTTATTTATTTATTTATTTATTTATTTATTTACATTTGTATACCGCCCTTTCTCCCTTGCGGGACTCAGGGCGGTGAACAGGCAATAATAAAAACCACAATAAAACATCCAATAATTCAATAAATATACTAAAAATTCTAAAACTAAATTAAACAATGGGCCTGCTCTAAAATAACCTATAAAACCCCTAACAAATTAAAAACTACGCCAGGCCGGCCGCACGAAATAGATGGGTTTTCAGTGTTCAGCGAAAAAGGCGCAGGACCGTGGTTGTGCATAGGTCAGGGAGTAGGTCATTCCAGAGGGCAGGAGCTGCCACAGAGAAGGCTCTCTCCCTAGGGGTCGCCAGCCGGCATTGACTGGCCGACGGCACCTTGAGGAGGCCCTCTCTGTGGGAGCGGATTGGTTGGAGGGACGTGTTTGACAGTGATTTCAGACAAATATATGAAAAAAGACACCATTTGGGGAATGGAGAACCATTACCTACTTTCTACAGTTAATGTTTCAGATGCCAGGAATGCTTAAACCTGGTTATATTAATTAAGCAGCAATAAGCATGTTTTTTCCCTCAACAATTTACTGGCGGCTTACATATGATGATATGTTAATGATGATATCCATTCATACATGTCCAACTCTATGTCTAATTGGGTAGAATTAATTTAATATTGTGCATGCCTGGATCTGTGGAGTTCTTGGTGAGAGCCCAGAGAGCACCAAGGACTCCATAGTCTAAGCCTGAGCTATAGATAGTTGCTTCTTTTGGAATGTATGTCTCTGTTTTGGGTTAATTAAACACCTTAGGGATAACCCAACTACTGTAAGTGTGTCTTCATATAACATGCTACCTCCCCAATGAACCAATTAAACATAGGCATACCATGGGAACGAGGCTTAGTTATATACTAAGAGAATATTGTGCACCAAGATCTAGGAAAACACATGTTGAATATGTAGCTGGATAAATGAGATATGAAAATGTTAGTGAGGGAAATCAATGCCCATGACCCCAGCTAAGGTAAAAACATGGCCTGCTCCATCTACAATATTTCAGCAGTTACTGATAATGAGTAATTATATAATTAAAAAACCCTAAAACTGTAATTAAAATAAGTACAGTAGATGGTACTAATGGTCTCTCCATAAATGTAGTATTTAAAAGTCTGCTCTTTTGGAACATAGGATATATTTTGTTGTGATCCAGTGACTCAATAATTACAAATACTTATGTAAAACATGGAAAATCTTCAGCCAACAAGGTTCTTCCCAAGGATCATTTTTCCCCCTTAACCAGTAAAAGGAAAAATTCTTATTTACAATCAGCAGCTGTTCAGAGATAAAAAGTTTCCCCTGCTCTCCAATTAGGATACTTCTGGCTGTTTTAATTGCTGTAAAGGGACTCCATTGGGAAATAAAGGGCTAGTCTTTCTCATTCCATGCTGGGCTTTCCCACTTTCCTTTGGGATTGCCTCCACATCTGAGAAGGATTGTTTATAAGACTGTTTTTCGGTAGCTTTCCATTCCCACTAGCCATGACTAGCTTCTCAAAATATTGCTTTTCATGCTTCAGGCACGTATAAAAATATTCTCCAGTATTGTCTCTTGTAGTGTCTCTTGTAGTGAATTGGGAAGAATGCCATCACATGAATTTCAGGCCCCAAAAAGTTAAAAGAAAGTTTACCTCACATCTTCATTAACATATCATTTCAGTTCCATTAATGGCCACATTAATGGCCCCATAAAAATAAAACTCTGAGTATCCATTCAACCATTCTTCTAAAGTAAGGCTTTATAATGAAAATGAACAATCTTATTTTCCCTTGTCTTTGTCATTTAGGGGAAACCTAAAAGCATCTTTTTCTAATACTGGTCCAGGAAGTTCTGTTCACAAGCGCAGATGGATATCCATGAAATGTATTGTAGGGCATCACTGCAGAATAGGATTGCCTTAGGAATTGGGAGATGGTGCAGTAGGGATTTTGGTGAAGAATTGAAACATCCTGGTGAATGATGCATGATATCTTATACCTCCCTTTGGAATATCATTCCCACTCTGTGATGCATTTAATGGTAATAAAAAAGAAAAACATCTAATGCAGGGATCTCCAACCTTTGCAACTTTAAGTCTGAAGGACTTCAGCTCCCAGAATTCTCCAGCCAGCTTTGCTGGCTGGAGAATTCTGGGAACTGAAGTCCTTCAGACTTAAAGTTGCAAAGGTTGGAGACCCCTGATAATGTACATTACAATTAGCTTAATGTATGTTACAATTAGTTGTTAGCCATGATTTAGTTCTCAGGCTCTATTTGTAATTTTGCTTTAATCTATGACTTGCAACTTGAGGCCTTTTTGATGGAACTATTTTTTGAGTTAATTCTTTCTATGAAAATAATTTTAAAAATGTTTCTTCAGTTGTTAGAAAGAAATTAAGAAATCCAGAACAGGACTTTAAAAGGAGCTAAGGGAAGTTTTTATTTTCTTTCTGGCTTCCAAAAATTCTTAGGAGCTACAACATGGAAAACTCCCAATTATTCCATGACTTATTTATATCACCATTTTAACCCACCTTTATTATTTCTATAAATAACTGGTTTATACTTTACATATTTTAGCATTTCGTTAATTTTGAAGTAACAAAAATTAGACCAGTCACCATTTATTACTCAGTTTTACACAATATGATTTGTAGGTCAATGCACAGAAAAGGGGGGAAAAATGCCCTGGCTATAGTTTCTCCTCTCCTAGTGAGAAGGAAGGGGGGGGGGGGGGAAGAGATTCTGTCTTAGAGTTGCAAAAATGAAAAGGGGTCAAGGGAAATGGGGCTCCCCCACTGATCAAGATGGTTTTCTACAATGCCGTACCAAGCTCATCAAGCAGTTTGACAGCATGCAAGCCTTACAACTCCAGAGGCATCTGGGACTTCTGGTGTTTTAAAAAAGAAACATGGAGGAACAAAAGGCTCCTGAGGCTTCAAGAAATGGAACTAGCAATAATTGTATAGACTAGATCCTTTCTCCCTCCCTATGGAAATTGGAACATGTTGTCAGGTTAACAAATACCTTAGGACAGTGTTTCTCAATCTCAGCAATGTTAACATGTGTGGATGTGAAATCCCAGAATTCCCCAGCCAAGGGGCGGGCTAGGAATTCTGGGAGTTGAAGTCTATACATTAAAATGTTGCTGAGACTGAGAATCCCTAATTCTGAAGTCATCTTTTCCAGAATAGTTAAATTGCTTTGGACTGCAGTTTAAGACATGTGTAAGCAGTTTCTTTTACAGCGGTTATAGCTGACAGTAATCCATGGTGAAGGCATCCCTAATCCACATTTCTATTGCACAACAATAATTTATATTGATTTTTACACAGAATTTCCACCCAGCATATGTGGTAAAAATACTAAAGATTTATGTTAACTTTCATTTGCCAAGAAAGCAGGCCAGCAAGTGGCTGAAATGTGGAACTCATTAGTGGAAAGAAAATGTAGGTTTTAATTCTGCACTGATAATAACATTACCACATATCACAAAAAATCAGATGAAATGCAAGGCAATGATGAACACTTCCATGCTTGCAATGTAAAGCTCTACCTAGCCATCACAATGATTAGAGGTCATCTTGTATCTGTGATACACATCATCATAATGTCTGGGCATTGTTTTGAATGACTGGTGTGGAAGATCTCTATATTTGTTTGTTTGTTTTTAAGGTTAAGGACAAACTATTGTGCAAACTCTGATCTGATGGGATAAACAGCATTTACAGAGAGGATTTTAACTATCTCCCTCACATGCTATTTTCATGCTATTAAAATTTTAATTTTAATTAATTTAATTTTAATTTAAGGAGTGTCAAACTGGTGGCCTGTGGGCTAGATGCGTCATGCACAGGCCATGCTCACCCCAGCTCCACAAAGGGGAGAAACCCCCACAAAATGTCACATGATGGCAATGTATCATGGTGAGTTTGACACTAGTGGATTAAATTGTATCTTCTGCTATCCCCTATTATGTGGGTACACACACAGTATCACAGGTGCTGGCTACTATCTTTAAAGCGCTCCATGGCTTAGAACTGGGGTACTTACGAGATCGCCTTCTGCCTCCCACCGGCCAGTACGCTCCCATAGAGAGGGTCTCCTCATGGTGCCGTCGGCTAGACAATGTCGACTGGCGACACCCAGGGGGAAAGCCTTCTCCGTGGGAGCACCTGGAACGAATTGCTCCCAGAATTAAGAACTATCCCTGACTTCCGCACCTTCTGCCGTGGTCTCAAAACTTTTTTCTTCCAACAAGCCAGGTTGGCATAAAACATGACTTTTAAATTCAAATTTTATTAATTTTAATCATGGTTAGTTTGGGGTTTTTTTCCCACGTTTTGGCCAAAGTTTAATATGTCTTTTAAAAGCTTTTTTAAAAAAACTTTTATATATTTGTTTTTATTCTGGCTGTACACCACCCTGAGTCCTTCGGGAGTAGGGTGGTATAAAAAAACCAATAAAACTCAAAACTCAAAACTCAAACTCACTGTATGCTGCAGGACAAAAAATAGGAGCTTTAGGAGATAGAGAAAATGATAGAGGAAAAAGGAGTAAGTAAGCTTTTGAGGGTCTGCTGATCAAAATTACACCAGAAGTTGCATCAACATCATTTTATAAATGCCAGATTGAAGGGGGGTCTCAAATTTTATTTGGCCCATAGGAAAGTCAAGCAATGTTGTTAAACACTGCGCAGGCCTCACTCAGAGCCCTTCTGTGATGAAGATGAGTGGTTTAAAAATGTGTTAAATAAATAAAAACTAGTTAAATAAACTAAGCTGCAGATTTAATTCTACGGCTGACTTGCACATTATATGAATTTTTGCAGTCATGAGTTAAGTTAAATTAAGAAAATCCCTTGTTGGATGTTTGATCAGCTAACTGCATGTGGCTATGTGACTCTTAAGCACTTGCTATTTTTGATCCTTTTGTTCCTTGTTTGTGTGATATATACTTCTAATAGCTTCAGGATGTTGCTCTTTGACCTCTTGTGCTTAGCCTTATTTTTTGAAAAATAATTCTACCTTGGAAGGGAGCCTAAATCTGAATTTCTGTCCAAGGCATTGTTCCACCAAAATCAGGTAAAACATGCTGTTTAAAACAAATAATATGTAGGACTTTAAATATATAATATATCAGAGAGATTGTTGATAGATTTGATTTAAATTATGAAGTATTGACCAGCAATTTGAAACTTAGGGACTGGGTTATATGAAGTAAGAGGAGTTGTTTAAAATAACCAATCATCTGTTGTCAAATAATATCTCTAAGAGAAATGTTAACAATCACAACCATATGTTCTCTTTAATTAGAAAAAATGGGGATTGTATCTGGGATGATTTAAATCAGGGGTCTCCAACCTTTGCAACTTTAAGTCTGAAGGACTTCATCTCCCAGAATTCTCCAGCCTTGCTGGCTGGAGAATTCTGGGAGATGAAGTCCTTCAGACTTAAAGTTGCAAAGGTTGGAGACCCCTGATTTAAAGCACAGTTGAAGAAAATAGAGTGGTAAAGCAGAATAATTTACTGAACATCACACATATAAGGAGGTGGAGCCAGAATAAAAGATTTATGAGGAAATCTAAATTCAATTACAATGAAATTAACTAAATGCTTTTAACATGATTATTCCTCAATCTATTTATTAATGTTTTCCCTTCTGTGAAATTGAACATTGCATCTTTTGGAAAAACGTTGAAGAGCTGCACTTTGTGTTTTGAGGCAATAGGATAAACTTACCTGTTCTAGGAATGCAACATTTTTCCACAATAGTTTCTGCTCTGAGTGAATTTGTGTGCTTCACTTCTAGGCATCCATAGGAAGATTTAACACTATGATCCAGTGAATTGGGTCTTTTCCTTAAAAAAAATAAAAAAAATAGAGCCACTGTTATTATTTATATAACATGACCGAAATCCTTATTATTTTTGCAGTAGAAAAAACTGCCCATTTTCCCCCAGACTTCTAGGAAGGAACATCTGGTTCTAGATGTTCAACACTAAGATGAAATATGTACTGCAATATCATGACTGTACCATTTGGTACTTGTGTCCTGATGTTAGAAATCCATTAATTACAGGGTTTGTGGCTGGTGTCGTGACACAACTTTTATCACTGATTCCCTCTTGCTTCAGATGCTTCTGCCACACACTGTAACCAGACAAGGGACAGCAATGAGAATGACACCCTTTATGCTGTTATGACAGGGCAGGGAATTTTATAGAAAAATAAATGCAATGCAAGATCTTTGTACATGTATGTGTACATCTGCACAAAAAAGGTATAATTCTTTCCTCCATAATTTGTTAGCAAAATTTTCTCCAAATATTTCATCAAAATCCAGAGGAGGGGAAAACACTCCATATGGAAACCCTGGTCCCAAAGCAGGCAAATAAACAGAGTTTAGCTCCACCTTATTCTTTGCCTCCATCTAATTTATGTTTTCAAAAATTAGCATTTTTGTTTGTTTTCCATAACTTCTGAACAAATAATTGGTATTATTTGTCCAAGTTACCAATAGATTTGAGTCCTGCAAGTGACTAAGACAAAACAAGTAAAAATGAAAACTTAGAACAAATAGGATGGATAGACTTGTGTTGTTTATGCTTATTTGAGCAAAACAGATATTCATTATACTCATCATCATTTTATCGAACAGTTCAGCATTAATTTGACCATCCACTGTTGCTAAGTCTGTTCAGCCAATTAAGATCATCTTGAAATAATGAGCTTACATAAGCTGAATTGTAAGCATTTTGTTTCAATATTATCTTATGTTCAGCTGAGGTTTCTAATTTCCCAAGCTGCTCTGAGCACCAGCTGGGGTTACAGGTTTTTTTTGTTTTGTTTTGCTTTGTTTTCTGGTAGAGTTCTGCAACTAGAAGAAATTCAGTAAATGAAATATATTTCCCATCACTGCTTTCTCATGTAAGAAAACTCTTCTTCATGAGGATTGGCTGATCCATATTTGTGACTCTTATACTGCAGTCCTATATCTACCTGTTCAAAAGAAAAACTATTGTACTGTAATTCATGAATTCTGCTAATAAAATAACTGAAAGAAACAAATGGATAAAGTACATACTTTTCACTAAAACAGAGATCCGCTATCTGAGGTTCAGGATATTCATATAGGCGTACACACCTCTCATCAATATATATATATCCTCTTTTCCTGAAAACAAGACCTCCCTGGATAATAAACCCAATTGGGCTTTTGAGCGCATGCGCTGAAATAAGCCCTCCCCCAAAATATTGCAACACAGCAGCAGCCATGAGGTGACCATGCTTGCCATCTCCTGCACCTCAAAAATAATAAAACCTCCCTGAAAATAAGTCCAAGCACTTATTTTGGGGGTCAAAGGAAAATAAGATCCTGTCTTATTTTCAGCGGAATATGGTAAGTAAAATATTATCCTTTAACCATGAAGATGAAATTCTCCTTTGAAATAAAATAAATAAATAAATAAGGGCTTCTGTGAAGAATGAGTGTCAAAAAGTTGCAGCTATGATCACATGATGGAAATTCTACCTCATATAAATGTGTAAATTCTCTTTCATCAAATGATATCAAAACAGGAGAAAGAAAAAAAACGCTTCAGAATTTTCTCTGCCCGATGCCCATCTGGAGGATTAATCTCTAGGTTCTTTTCTACTCCCATAGTCATAGTTGCATGTAAGTGGCAAATAAATAATCTTTGAGGGAGTGTTGGAGGAAAAGGCATTAAAATAAAGAGTACAAATTAAATATATATATTGGTATATATTATATACATACACACACACACACATATATGTGTGTTACATTTTTGAGCTGATCAATAAATAAGTCAGGGAGACTAGGATAGATCTATTTTGAGCTTATTAGCTCTCATCAGCTACCCATACCCTTACTGGGATTCGAACCAGGGCTGTATTACATGGCAGGCGAGAGCCTTGCCATTAAGCCAGCTAGGTTCTGTTCTTGTCAGCTGAGACAGGAGGATAGTTATATATAATTGTTTCCACAACACCCTGTTAGGGCCCCAATTAAGGGAGGAAGCATACTGCTTTTCCTTTTCTGCCTTTCGGCTCATCACCAGAGACCATCTAGACAGAAAGCCATGAGTTCCGTTGTGTTAATTTTTTTTTTTATATTGAAAAAGTTTTATTGGTTTTACATTTTTTAACAGGATAGGGTAATGGTTACAAAGAAATTTTGAGAGCATTCACGTTAGAGTCGTCGGACCTTCCGAGACCTCAAAATACACAATAAAAAAGTTAACATAGAAAACATTTTCCATACCACTACAAGATGAAAGCAAGTACATTTACCTAAATTCTCCGTTCCATGCTGTCAGACATTTACAAAAAGTCCAGATAGAAATATTATGCAAAATTGTTCAAGAAAAATCAAGGCAAAGTTATTTTTTTGATCTAAGTCTTTTGGCTATTGTATCTTCTTTCTCTCCTCCCTGGCCCCCCGTAGGCGGGGCCGTGGCCCCCTCCGTCCCCCCTGGATCTTCCCCCAGGACAGAGGAATGTTTTTTAAAAAAGGCTTCCGCCTCAGCAACTGTTTTAATCCTCACTCTTCCTCCTTCCCAGAACACCAGCATCCCTTCAGGTGTCATCCACTTGAACCAAATCCCGTGATCAAACAAGGTTTTAGACAAGAAGGAAAATTTCCTTCTTGAATCTCTAATTTTTCTAGGGACCTGCTTCAAGATAGTGACCGTTTTTCGTTGATAAGTTAAAGGTTTCTCTCTCTGCACTTTCAGGATTTCCTCTCTGGTTGACCTTCTAACAAATTTCACATGTATCTCTCTAGGCACTTCATTCATCCTGGCATATGCAGAATTAATTCTATAGGCTAGGTCAATGTCCCCCCTGATCTCATCCTTAGGTTTATGTAAATAGTCTGCTAAAATTGTACTCATAAGATCAGGCAGGCATTCACCAGATTCCTCAAGAACATTCTGAAATCTCAAAAAATATGTCATTCTTTCCATATCTATCCTAGACACATGCCCATTTATTTCCCCCACCTCATTAGAAACATTTTTAATCTCTCCCTTAGCCCCCTCCAACCCCCCTTCCAGTTCTTCATTCTTCTGTGTGTTCTCCAACACTTGCTTCCGGGTATCCAGTAGCTCCTTCTTGAAGGTAATATTTTCAGCCTTCTGGGCCTTTATTTTTGATATCAAAGTTTGCATAGAGGTTTCAAGAGAAGCCATCCTTTGTTCCAAATTTACAAGTGCTGCTTCTTGTGCCATGGTTAAAAGTTAGAGTCACTGCCACCAAGATGGCGTTTTCCGGGTGGGGCTGGTGGGGCAAATCAGGAGCTCAGTTCAGTTCAGGGCTGTGAAGTTGCAAACAATTCAGAAACCAAAAGAGACACAGTTTCCCAGGTCAGCAAATAGTAATAACGAAGGTATTCCAGAGAAGAAATCACAAATCCATCAAAAGAAAAAAAAAATTCAAAAATCCAGAGAGAGTCCTGCTTTCAAAGAGACGCTGGAAATTTTCCTTAGTTGAAATAGTCAGGCAGGGACAAAGAAAAGCCACTTCCACCGCCCATCTCAGAGCCAGAGGGAGAGAGTAGCAAAATAAGAATTTTTTAACCAGCCAGACCTAGAAACAATGTTGCAAAGAATTGCATTCCACTTTCCCTTGTTAAAGACCGTCCGGAGTGAAAGTTTCCACTTTCTCTTTGCAGAGAAGCCATTTTAACGTGCCGCTTAAATCCGAGGGGTTTTTTTTTAGAAATAAACACCCCCCTCCCAGTCCGTTCAGCCTGGCTGGCAGCAAGGAAAAAAAAAGGTGTTCTTTTAAACTCACTCTCCCTCGCAGCTGAAGCCTCGGTGATCCGCCCGGTCTCTCCGTTCAGCCCTCTCCATTAAAGCGAATGGCGCCGACAGCCGTTGGCGAAGGAAAAAAACCCCGCAGCATGTTCCTCTCCACCTAGGTCGCAGAGAGGAGCGCTCTCCCCACCGCCGTGACGAGGGACGCTCCCTCTGAGCCGACCCTACGGGAAACCTCCGGTAACCGGAGAGTTTCGCCCCCGTGGGGGGGCAGAAAAGGCAACAAAGCGGCGAGCGAGCCCTAGGCTCGCCCGTCGCCGCTGGAGCCGGATACCGGAAGTCATATCGTGTTAATTTTTTAAATATGTGTGTTAGTATTATGAGCTGATAAATAAATAAATAAATAAATAAATAAATAAATAAATATATGTATGTATGTATGTATGTAATTTTTTTTAAATACCTAAATAATGGACTAAAAAGAATTTTGGTAATCTATTTATAAAAAAAAATCAAAGAGTTAACAGCCTTACAATTATTTTTCTTTCCTCATACTTTTAAGACAGTTCATTTAGAAGTATAAGAAATATTTTTCTAACGTGAAAATGACCTTTCTAACTTTTACATTCACAAAGGATCTCTTTCGCAGCATGTGACCCAGAGCTATGAAATTTTACATAATGCAAGTGACACTTTTTGATACATTTTTTTCTCTCTTCTTGCTCTTTCTTGTGAATAGCAGATGTTGCGTATGTGCCTGTTTCCATAGAAACAGTCAATTCTGGACTTTGAAAAGGAGGTGAAGGGTGGAGTAGAGAACCGTAGAGTACTTTGGGAACAAGTGCATGAGTAATAAGGTTAAAACAATTATTCATGGAAAGCTCGTTAAATATAAAACAAAATTAAAGGCAGCAATAATTGATGGTGTCCATCGGAAACAGGAATATCTGATGAGGTATGGATTGCAGTGAAAATTCGTTAATGATGATGCTCTGGTATCTTGAGAAATCTGTGTTTCTTTAAATGCTGGTTTTCTTTTCCTGGAGTAAGGGGGAAGGGGGAAATCTCACAATTTAAGATTCCGCCTGCTTATGCTTATTTAAGTAAAGCCTGTCAGTAGCAAGCTTTAATGAGCATGATAACAGCAGTGTAAAACCAGGCTTTGTTGCACAGAGAATGCATGAGGCTCTAGTAACATCTAAGATGGCATAAACTCAATGGATGGCTCTGCGATCAAACAGCAGCAGTGCTTTAAAAAGGGAAATGTTGTATTCTGTGAAAGCCAAAGGGAAAGAAAAATGTCAAAGCTGTGACCTCTTTGTTGAATCATCCGGCTGGTGGACGACTGACTCACAAAGTCTGATGGAATTGTTGGCTTGACATTTCTCAGCCGAATCAATGTTAATGGGGAAAAGCAAAATAATAATAATAAAAAACCCCAGAGTGCCACTTCCCAAAGGAAACTAATGGTGGGAAAAGCAGAGGACCAGTGACTTAGGAAAATGCAAAACCTTTCATATTCAGTGGAATGCTGTCTGTTTAGCTTGGAGATTCTTGGAAAACGGCTAAGATATTCTCCCTGCTTATCACACATAATTCTAAGAAATTGGATTAGAAGAATAAAATGGGAGTTGTATGGAAGTTGCATGGATCTTTCTTTTTAAAAACATTCTTAATTTTTTTATTAAGAATTTTAATTTCATTAATAAAAACTAATACAACTAAACTGGTAGAAAACAAAGAGGGTAGAAAAAAAATCGAAAGTACAGGCAAAAAGAAAAAGAAGAAAAACAACACATCACAATACAACAGACATAACAGAAAAATAAAAGAAATACCTAATGAAATGACTTCCAACTTTTATCATTCAGGTATAAACAAATGTAATAATGCTTCACCTTCTATAAGGTTGCAAGCAGGTATCTGTTCATCCTATTTCACATGCCTTATCTATAAGCAAATCCACAAAACATTAATTTGTCAATCCTGGCAACAGCAAAAAGTCCATGAAGGGTTTACAAATCTTTGCAAGCAATGTCCTATTTTAAACATTGATTAAATAAACCAACTTTATATTCCTTTCTTTTACTTCAAACAGTCTTTTAGATAATCAAATATTTGTATAGGATTTGATTTCTTTTCCATTCCTCTTTATCCCATCACATAGATTTGTTTAGGTTTTTAACAAGCCTCTCTTGAAAGAGTGACTAATTTCTATTTCCATTCTTCAAAGATTTCCTTTAATATTTCTGTTGTTATAACACAGCGATGGCAAACCTTTTTTGGCTCGCGTGCCATAAGTGGGGGGAGTGCAGGGAGGTCGGGCACAGACATGCTGCACCCATAATGCAATGCACAACCCCCCCAGTGCACATGCGCGCACTACAGCCACGATCCCCAATTTTTTGCATGCTTTTTTCACCCTCCCTAGGCTCCCTAGGCTCCTTTATAGGAGTCTGTGGAGGGCGAAAACAGCCTCCCGCATCCCCCGGAGCCTCTTCAAAGGCTTCAGTGACCTTCAGAAGGCTTCCCTGAAGCCTCCGAGCACTCAAAATGATGCTCCAAGCAAATTGGAGGTCACTTCCAGTTTGGTCAGAGTGTCGTTTTGAGTGCTGCGGAGGCTTCAGGGAAGCTCATGAAGTCTTCGGAGGGCCTTGGTGGGGGGTAGGTTTCCCAGGCTCCTATAAAGCCTGGGAAGGGTGAAAAATGGCTTCAAAAAAGGACAAATTCAGCTGCCCAGCACATGTGCGCTGGCCAGCTGACAGGGCAGCGCCTCGCATGCCCTGACAAATGACTCCGTGTGCCACCTCTGGCACGCATGCCATAAGTTCGCCATCATGGTTATAACATTGTCAATTTGCAAGTCCCATATTAACTGACCCTGAAAACAGACTTGAATAGTTTCCTTCTGCTTAGTATCTTTACTCCCCTCTGGTGTGCATCACTCATTTTTGTTATGACATACAATAATCAGGATAACTAAAATAAGTCTGCTTTGCAGAAGAAATTGGTGATTTTTTAAATAATTAATTCCAAAATTTTATAGTAAAATTCAATATCCAAGTTTATAATCCATTTGCAACATTTAGATCAAAATCTTGTTTAGCATTATGCTGTTTATTTCAAATTATTTAAGTTCTTAAGTTTACAATTTTTATTTTGTTTAGAGTTGAAGAAAAGTTCACCTGTTGAAGATTTTTCAAGGTTTCAAAGGTCTCCAATAGCTTTAAGATGGTTAATAGTAAGAATTTTGTGTCCTTTAAAAGGGTTGACAATGGTTGCTGATCCAACATCTCCTCATGCTCAAACCTATGGATAACCATTGTTCTGAGGTCTCCATGTGAGGGACAGCCATGGGGAACACAAATGGGAAATCTCCCATTCTTCTCTTATTTAGAGAGGTTCTAAGGAACTGGTCTATGCATCCCAGAAATCTCACCTGGTCTATGCATCCCAGAAATCTCACCTGCTCACATTTTACTTTTTTGAAGCAACATCTAGCCTTTAAGTCATAATCTGTTTTTTCTTATAGTTATAGCAATAAAATTTTAATTCAGTGCTGCTTGAACACATAGCATGCAAAATCTTATAATGTTTAGCCTTTTGGTGGTTCATATTTTGAATATGAACTTGCTATTCTGTTATTCTGTGAAATTGTGTGAAAACTCATGCTACATGCAAAGATTTTTACATCAAGATAGAAATAGTTTTGTTTCCCTTGACGAATTCAATCATTAGCCATAAGCTATTTAAAGGAAATATTGTTTTGCTTATAACCATGAAGACAGTCAGAATGAAAAAAAGTGTTTCAAATAGCATTATTTATTTAGAAGTTTGGATTTATAAAACCAAATACAGTGGTACCTCGCTTCATGAACGCCTCTCTTCACGACCAATTCGGATTACGACCAAAAATTTCACAAAAAATGTGCTCCGCTGCACGAACTCCGCCTCGCTGCACGAACGGCAATGTTCGTAAAAAACGCTCCGCTGCACGAACTCCGCCTCGCTTCACGAACTCCGCCTCGCTTCACGAACTCCGCCCTCGCATCACGAACAGAAAAGTTCGTAAAAATGCTCGGATTTGCGAACCCCGCCTCGCTGCACGACCCGGAGCCGCGGACATTTTATCTACGAACGGATTTCCTGTTCGTCACATGGTTGCGACTTCCTTCCTGCACGAACGTTCGTGGAGAGAGACACAGACAACGACACAGAGAAGCTGACTGCAAAATGGCTCCCAGGAAGCGTGGTGGAAAGAGGAGAGTACGGAGCAGCAATGCAGGTGACAATTTGCAAGCTGGGAATGCAGAAATTGCTGTGGAAGCTGGGGATGCAGGGCTTGCTGTGCCAGCTGGGGATACAGAACTTGCTGGGCCACCTGGGCCACCTGGGGTTACAGAACTTGCTGTGCCAGCTGGGGATACAGAGCTTGCTGGGCCACCTGGGCCACCTGGGGATACAGAACTTGCTGTGCCACCTGGGGATACAGAGCTTGCTGGACCACCTGGGCCACCTGGGGATACAGAACTTGCTGTGCCACCTGGGGATACAGAGCTTGCTGGGCCACCTGGGCCACCTGGGGATACAGAACTTGCTGTGCCACCTGGGGATGCAGAACTTGCTGTGCCAGCTGGGGATACAGAACATGCTGTGCCACCTGGGCCACCTGGGGATACAGAACTTGCTGTGCCAGCTGGGGATACAGAACATGCTGGGCCACCTGGGCCACCTGGGGATACAGAACTTGCTGTGCCAGCTGGGAATGCAGGTGACAAGAATGTGCAGCGCAAGCATGGTGGAAAGAAGCAAGTGCGGAGAAGCACTGAAAGTGCCAGCAAAGCTGGGAAGAAAATAACCATTGAGGTGAAGAAGGAGATTGTGGAAAAGCATGACCGTGGCATTCGTGTGACTGATCTGGCCTCGGAGTACAAGATGCCAAAGTCAACAATCTCTACTATTTTAAAAAACAAAGCCACCATCAAAGGAGCTGATGTTGCTAAAGGCGTAACAAGATTAAGCAAGCAGAGGACGCAAGTGCTGGAAGAGGTGGAAAAACTTTTGTTGGTGTGGGTGAATGAGAAACAGCTGGCAGGTGATAGCGTTAGTGAAACTATGATCTGTGAGAAAGCCAGGAGATTGCACAGTGATTTAGTGCAAGGAAGCCCCTCTACAAGTGCCACGAGTGACGACTTTAAAGCCAGTAGAGGGTGATTTGAAAAATTCCGCAGGAGAAGTGGCATCCACAGTGTGATTAGACATGGTGAGGCTACCAGCTCTGACAAGGCCGCAGCAGAAGCCTACAAGGTGGAATTTGCAGAATTCATGGCGACAGAAGGCTACGTCGCTCAACAAGTCTTCAACTGTGACGAAACAGGGCTCTTCTGGAAAAAAATGCCAAACAGAACCTACATCACGCAGGAGGAAAAGGCACTAACAGGGCACAAGCCCATGAAGGACAGATTGACCCTTTTGCTGTGTGCCAACGCAAGTGGCGATCTAAAAATCAAACCACTGCTGGTTTACCATTCACAGACCCCTCGTGCATTTAGGCAACAAAATGTCAACAAGGCCAGACTGCCCGTCATGTGGAGATCCAATGCCAAAGCTTGGGTGACAAGGCAGTTGTTCATGGAACGGCTGCACGAGGTGTTTGCACCCACTGTCAAAAAGTATCTCTCTGATAACCAGCTGCCTGAAAGGTGCCTTCTTCTAATGGACAATGCCCCAGCACACCCTCCAGTCTTGGTGGATGATATGGATGCTGAGTATGACTTCATCAAGGTCAAGTTCCTCCCCCCCAACACAACACCACTTCTGCAACCAATGGACCAGCAAGTCATCTGCAACTTCAAGAAGCTGTACACAAAGTCGCTCTTCACTAGGTGCTATAATGTCACTGAAGAGACGTCCTTGACTTTAAAAGAGTTCTGGAAGAAACATTTCAATGTTGTCCACTGCATTAACCTCATTGACAAAGCCTGGCAAGAGGTCACTCACCGAACTCTAACTGCAGCCTGGAGGAAACTGTGGCCAGAATGTGCCACTGAACAGGAACAGGAACATGACATAGACCTAGAAGGGTCTGACACAGAGGTAGTGGACGAAATTGTGTCCATGGGCAAGAGTATGGGTCTGGACGTTGACGGTGCTGATGTGGAAGACCTTGTTGAGGAACATAGGGAGGAGCTGACCACTGAGGAACTTTCTGAACTCCACAGTGAGCAGCAAAAGGCACTTCTTGAGGAGCATTCAACAGAGGAGGAGGAAGAGAGGGAGGAGGTTACCAGTGATGCCATAAAAGCCATTATGGTAAAATGGCATGAGTGCCATGATTTTTTTGAAAAGCACCACCCCAACATAACTGTCACGAACAGAGTGTTAAATCTCATGGATGACAATGTGGTGTCTCATTTCCGGAAGGTTTTGCAACGCAGGAAAAGACAAGTGACATTGGACAGATTTTTCAGCAAAGCTGAGCCTGCAGCTAAGAGACAAAGGAGAGAGGAAAGCCCTGAAGAAGCCTTTGATGTCCTTATGGAGGGGGACTCTCCCTCCAAACAATAACTGCCTCCCACCTGCCTTCATCCATG
Organism: Rhabdophis nuchalis; assembly: GCA_039707465.1. Lineage (NCBI taxonomy): Eukaryota > Metazoa > Chordata > Lepidosauria > Squamata > Natricidae > Rhabdophis > Rhabdophis nuchalis. The sequence continues at coordinate 189,384,399 of CM077644.1, forward strand.
CCAGAAGTCATCTCAAGCAAGCTTGGTGTTCTCTCTTTACTGTGTACTGTACATACATTACCATACTGTACAAATGTGTAATTTTTGCCTATGTTGGGGTGCTTCCATAACCTTAAAACCAGGTCAGAAATGTACAAATGTGTTTTGTGATTTGTTTCATATTTTGGGGTGTTTCCATAACCTTAAAACCAGGTCAGAAATGTACAAATGTGTAATTTTTGCCTATGTTGGGGTGCTTCCATAACCTTAAAACCAGGTCAGAAATGTACAAATGTGTTTTGTGATTTGTTTCATATTTTGGGGTGTTTCCATAACCTTAAAACCAGGTCAGAAATGTACAAATGTGTAATTTTTGCCTATATTGGGGTGTTTCCATAACCTTAAAACCAGGTCAGAAATGTACAAATGTGTAATTTTTGCCTATGTTGGGGTGCTTCCATAACCTTAAAACCAGGTCAGAAATGTACAAATGTGTTTTGTGATTTGTTTCATATTTTGGGGTGCTTCTATAACCTTAAAACCAGGTCAGAAATGTACAAATGTGTAATTTTTGCCTATGTTGGGGTGCTTCTGAAACCACAATACAGTACAAGTTGAGAACTGTACAAATGTGTCTTGTAATTTTTTTCATATTTTGGGTGCTTCAAAACCCAAAAAACAAGGTCAGAACGGATTAACCGGATTTACATTGAACCCTATGGGAAACTGTGCCTCTCTTCACGACCAATTCTGTTCGCGAACAGAGTCCGTTCAAGATTCACGACCAAAAAACAAGGTCGGAACGGATTAATCGGATTTACATTGAACCCTATGGGAAATTGTGCCTCGCATCACGACCAATTCGGATCGCGACCAGAGTCATTTCACGAATTAAGTTCGTGATCCGAGGTACCACTGTATCACTTCTCAATAGAAATTAGTATAGCTTTGACTTGCTGTACAATAGAAAAGAAATTACGTTTGGTGGACTGTTAAATTTTAATCCTCACCATCATAAATATTTCCCTTCTTCAAACAAGACTTGAAATATTCTACATAAAACCCACTGAGTTCAGCATGAAAGGAGATTTATGCTTTAACCCAAGGTGACCTTGCTAGAATTCAGCAGTGTAGTTAATAAGTACGAGAAGGAAAAAGGTTATTTTTTTTCCTATAAGGCAAAGCCCATTTTCAGCACAAATTGAGCTGAAGTTGTTTTTTCTGTGTGCACGGAAGATTTACAGTAGTTAAACATTTAAATGTTTTTGTGCAAGGAGTTTGTAAAATAAATGTGTGCAAATGATTACAGAGAATGGGAGGGTGCATGGGAAGGAACAAGCTTGAAAATCCACAGAGAGTTCGCTTTTCATTGCTAATTTACAACTCTTGCTGCACCTGTCACTTTTACAAATCAATGGGAGTGCCTAGCCTTTAATAACACCGGGTCACTAATAAAGGTTGCAAGTGTCGGCCATACAGGCGAGACCTTTCAGGATGTCAGAAAAAGAAGCTTGGTGACGCACATTAACACTCTCATGCTCTTTTATGTCACTTCCAATTTACTTTATCTTAAATTGTCAGCTAGCAGAATTCTCTCCCATATTAATAACTCAAGGTTTGTATCTCAGCCAGCAAAAATAAACCCTGCTGCTCAACAAGACAGCTGGCGCACTCAGAAGACCAAAAAGCCAGGAAGGGAATATGCCTCAGCTTAAATTGAGATTGAAGAACAAAACAATAGGTATTTAGAGTGTTGAAGTTGATAAAATAGAAATATTCTCCTTATTCTGAGTTTTCCTCCCTGCAGTATAAATAGTTCAAACATTTAGAGATTTGGGTGTTGGTACTGAAAATACAAGCTTGTTGATCTGACATTCTTGGAACTGGTTGATGTTTGGTTGTTTTTTCATGAAGCTGGTTTGAGCCCCCCCTCCCCCCCCCCCCCGATAAAAGGGTTGGTCATAACTTAATGAGGCTCAATTATTCCAGTTAGAATTGTTAGGAATAGGAATTTTCTTTAGTGACCAAGTGTGATTGGGCAAACAAGGAATTTGTCTCTAGCGTATAAGCTCTTAGCGTATATGCAAATGACAAAGTGATAAGTCATAAAGTACAATAATAAATTATAAAATATAAACAAGTGATAAATCATAAGATAACAGGAGGAGATGGGTGGGTGGAGCCTGCAGCAGCTGCTGCTACTACCAGTTCACCTAATCCAGGCTGAACTGGGAGCAACCTACCTTTGCTATAGCAGATGTACAATAATGTGCAAATCTTACCCACTTTATTGTACACTTACTTAAATGTAGAACTTAATTTGATTTACTTTTGAATTGTTATACAAAGGTTATAAGTTTTACTGTGTCCTTATTCTAACTTTGCCTTCTCAGAGTCATGAAGGAACATTTTCAGATTAAGAAGGCATGATTCATTACAAAATCTGAATTAGATTAAATTGATAGTAATTTGCCCCAAGTTAAAACTGAAAAGTGTGGAAAAATTGATTGCTACATGTATATCTGGCAGCGATCACTCATAATTATGCTGTTTTAGAAATGATTTATAAAATTATTCTTAAAGTTTGCTGCAGGGCTGCATCTTTGGACTTCTTAAGGCAGTATAATTTTTTAAAGTAATTAAAAAACCTCTATTTTATGTGTATTGTTTTTCAGTCTTGTATAATCTAGAGTTTCTTTGTGTTGACATATAAAATCATTTAGCTCTTCCTCAAAGTCTGCCTTCTTCTGAGAAATTACTAGCTGACTTTGGGAGAGGAACTATTTATGAGCCTATGTTCATATGATTCTTTCTGTGGAGATGAGACTGGAGAAGACACTGTTGAGCTATCTGGTAGAAAGTAAATCACATTATTAAATCTAATAATTTTTAAAACCAAGAATATATTATATTTTGGAGACTTCAGCTTGGGATTCAGTGCCAGGGATTACACTTCAGAATTCTGCATAGAGAAATAAAATAAATATGACCAGATAGAGTATTAACTTTAATTTAAAATATATTAAACTATTTATAATTAGTATGACTACTCATCATGATTTACAAGTCATAATAGCCAGGATGATGTGGGGGTTAGAATGCAGCCTTGTAGGCTGACTCTGCCCACAGCCAGAAATTTGATACTGACTGACTCAAGGTTGACTTAGCCTTCCATTGTTCTGAGATGAGTAAAATGAGGACCCAGATTGATGGAGGCAATATGCTGACCCTGTAAACTGCTTAGAGAGGGCTGTAAAGTACCATGAAGTTGTATATAAGCAGTATATAAGTTTAAGTGCTAGTGATATTTAATTTTGCATCACCAATCAATCCATTCTATTGTATTTCTTATATGCTATTTGTAGTTTGACCCAAATATGTACTAGGCTTAATAATTATAGGAGTCCCATGATCTGATGTGTTAAATAATTTTCCCACACATGATTTAATTTAACTTTCAAAACAAGTTGGGACTATCAAATAACAAGTCTTCTGTTTACATAGAGCCCCAATCGTGCTTTGTAAATCTTTTCCTATGAAGGACATTACTAAACAACATGGCTGAAGAAACAAAAGAAGAAGGGGAAGTATCAGTCTTTGAGTCTCAAAGATTTAGCGACAAATATTTTCTATTTCTCAAACAATAGAAACAAAAAACCAAAATCACCTGGAATAAAAGATGAACCACAATCGATAGCATGGTTGTAGTTATTTATATATGTTTGGAGTGCTGGTGGTGAAATAGCCTTCCTCCAAAAAATGGTCACAATTTCACCATATAGAATTATCAAAAAAAAACCAAAAACCCATGTCTTTGTATCCTATTTTCCAGATAGCAGTGATTTCCTCATTTAAGATCTCCGAGTCATGTTACAGTCAGTCACTCTCATTTTAAATAGAGCTGACACGTGTAACACTAAATGCATCCAAAGGATTCTGTCACACGCATTGATTATAATAATGACAATTTACAAGCAATCAAAAGTTTACTGGAACAGATGTCTGATTTTGTGTGGTATAATGCTGAAAAGGACAGCTGGAGCTTTCTGTGAAAACAAAATCTCTCTCTCCTTCATTTTCAATGGTACCTGGTTGTGGGGGTTTATTTATATTCTACCTTTCTCCTCAGAGAAACAGTTGGTTTATAGCTTTAAAAAAAATAAAGTTGTACTTCTTTATAAAATTGCACAACTGGCAAGCATACAGGTACACAGCTTTCTTTTACAGTTCTAGCTTATGATGTATGGATTGGAGTTTTATCTCTGTACACTCCCTTTGGAATTATTTACTAGCTATATCTAAGAAGAGTGAAAATAAACTTGCTGATTTACTAATGTTAAGCTCAAAACAGGGAACTAGGGGTGCTCAAGGGATCGTAGTAAATAGAGACTAAATTCATGGCATTATTACCAAAAAAATTTTTTTAATCTCACTGGCACTAAATAAGAAAGGACAGTAAATTGGGGAACTGCCAGGATGATCACCTTTTAATAGTAGTCAGATTTTATTGGAACCAGAGTGTTTAAAGAAGAGGAAGTCTGCATTTTAGACCAGCTTGTCTGAACTGCACCTATTCCAACTAATACATTTTATTAAAAGATGTTACCCCTCATAAACTGTGGCTCATTTCATCGGGTTTCCATGAATATCTTCATAATGAATGGATTAAATTAGAACTTGTTCTCTTTTATTCATTCTGTTATCAAAGTTAGATGATAATCAAGTCTTCTGATTACTTCTGTTTGGATAGATAAGAGAAATACAACTGGGTTTCATCAGCATAATAATAACAGATGTCACAGCAGAGGAAAGATGTCTGCAATTCCAGGCATGTATGTATGTATGTATGTATGTATGTATGTATGTATGTATGTATGTATGTATGTATGCATGTATGTATGTATGTACATGTGATAACCCGGGACATGGTATGAAAGTAACACAGCCAGAAAACAGGTCTAACTCCCCTTTATTGCTCCAAGTTTGCCTCGAAACATCCTCACGTTTACTACAAGTTCCAGAGCAGACATACAGGCATACAGAAAGCAGACATATGCCTCTTCAGCAGCTTATGGCTACAAGTAGTCCAATAAACCAGGTTAGCCAAACAGTAACCAGGATCAGCAGTTAGGTAAGCCAGGTTAGTCAAACAGTCACCAGAGCAAGAAGTTCAGTGAAGCAGGTAAACTGGGCAAGCCACACAAGACAGAGCTCAGTAATCTCCAGGCATCAGGAAGGGCACACAAGGCTCTATAGATTCAATGCTTGTTCCCAACAAATGCCCCTCCCACTGGCACCTCCTTACATCTCAGTCCCCAGGTGTGCCTTGTGAAGGGGTGGGATGCTCTCCTCCCTCATAGACAAGTGAGTCTGCATTGGTCTCACCTTGTCTCTTCTCTATGTGCTCTAGGATCAGGAGGGAATGGTCCTTGCTCTTTGCCTGAGTTCTGTCTTTCCTGCTACTCCCTGTCTGCAAGCCCTTCTAATCCTGAAAAGCCTTGCCCATACTGACTCTGCCCTTTCCCAGTTTCCTCCAAGGCCAATGGAGCCACCCTCTGCTTGGCTCTTGTTCTAGCACATCTTCCTATGCAGATTCAGACTCTGAGGGGGCATGACAGTATGAATGTATTTATTTATCTAGCATATGACATTATTACATTTGCTAGAACACTGTAATGCAAATGCAGAGTAATACTTTGCCAATTTACCAGCACTGTTGTGGTACATGCTTGCATGTTTTACAAGGTGCACTACAGTAGTGTGAGATAGTTTTGCACCAAAAAGAAAAACAAGCAGCTCTTCCTGCAGTGCCATCCAAGGCCCTCTTTCTCCACTGAAGCAGCCGCGCAAATGGCCATCGCATCTAGGAAATTTCAGAACCAGCAGGAAATTTAACCAGCTCATTTCCCCACCAAAGTGCTACCTATTTATCTACTCACATAGAAAACTGCTAGGTGGGCAGAAGCTGAGGCAAGTGATAGGAATTCACCCTGCCATAAAGTGCTGGAGCAAAGACCATCTCCATTGTCACTAAGCCACCATACCTCCTTTCAAGCCTGTAAGGTAAGACAAGTTTCCAAGTGACTTTTCTGAATGTTCCAGTATAGATATGTTGATATCACTTATGTCATTTACCATTGCTATCTCACAGTCTGAAGTCATTACAATTCATTCTTCATTGGATTGACCATACAAATATATATCTGCAGTGGCTATTTATTCATACTAGTGCCAAAATGTTCAGAGAATAAAGGACAACATGATAATGGGATATAGGCAGTAGCCAAGTACCCATCCTGGTTGGGTAGATGGCACCTGGTCTGGTAAAAAGCAGCTGATTGATAGAAGGCATTATTAACTAAATTTCAGTTAGCCACACGGACCTTTATTTAACAAACATTTTAACTTATTTATTGCAGTCATTTCCAAACTATTTATATTATATTTCATTTTTTTCTTTCATTCATCTTATCAGAATTGTCCACTCTCAATCTCTTCCAACTACTTTTCACATCTGTTAAAAGCTGAAATAAATACACTAGCTTCTATATCTTGAACATATTAAACAATGCTAGTTTTCTTCTTGCTGTTATTGCTTGTTTCCAGAAGTTTTCATACCAATTTCATAATTATGCTAAATGATTACTTCTCACAATTAAACTACCTTTTCTCTAATCAAATGAATGATGTAATTCGGTTACATGGTAAACAATCTCCTTCTAAGAAATACTCTTTCCTCTAGAACTGCTTACCATTTAAAGAATGCTTTAATTTTTGGAGTATTAACCCCATTTCCCACCAAACCAAAACCCAGACCACACATATAGGCTGTCTGGATGCTGGAAACTGCATTAGCAAAGAAGGAGATGGGAAAGAAAGTAGATAGGATCCCTTAACTAGTTCAGGCATTAAGATGCATGCAATGCAATAGACTTCGTTTTGCAGGACTATATTGGTACTGCTTCTTAGAGTCCTTGTAAGCTTGGGCCTTTCTTACATGTCACTTACCTTTTGTCATTGTACCTCATGTGGGACCCTAAATACACTAAAGGGAATGTTGCATTCTTACTGATAAGGAAGTGGTTTGAATTAAAATTCAAGTTATCAAGATGCAAAGATATTTAACCATTAGCTGATTTTGTTGATAGTAAGCTTTTCTTCTTGCCAGATAATTAATTTGGGAAATTGTCAAGAAATGGCATGTCATTCTCAATACTTATGAGCATTGTTTATTTATATTTGTTTTGCTGTTATTGTCTATTCCTCTGTGATGTATGCTAGTCATGCAGAATTAGTTTAGGTGTGAAACAGCAGGAAACCTGTTTATTATCTGTAGTCCTGACACAACAGTCATTTGATCTATATATTCCTGCAGCACAATAGAAGAATTCATAAACATCTATGAACGTTTATTTGAAAACTTCCTAACAATTTTCTTTTGGCATTTAAAAGCAGGGAGCTGTGAAGGGCTGTATACATCTGTTTCTGTGTTATTTGGGGTATAATGTCAGAGGCTATAATTAGAGAAGACTGCTTCGTGCATAATAATATAATACACTATTTCAAGTGAGGGTTGTTTAAATTAAATACTAATTATGACAGAGCTAGATTGTTGCAGTTAACCCTCTATCAATAAACCTATTCTTTTTCCATCAAGGGCTAAGGCAAATTCGAAAAATATTTTAGTTTCTACAAAAGAAATCAGTCACAACTCACTGAGGTTGATTTTCTTCTGCAATATAGTATAGCTCATATAAATATCTGAAGATTTTTTTTAAGGAAACACATGACAGAACTAATTACACTTAGATTTTCCTGAAATAAATGCTATAACTCATTTCTAGAAAGATCAACCCTTCCTAATTAGTCTCTCAGTATAGAATGGTTAGGATAGTTGACAGCACATACTCTATGTGTGTTTGTTTCTGCATATATATAGTTGCTTTCACTGAACCACTTTGTTTTAAATGGTTTTATTGGACTTTCCCAACTAATATCCAATTACTGACAAAATGATCCAGTAGAGGCATCCATCTTTGACATGAAGGGGGAGGTGATTTGGGATACTTTTCTTTTCTCCCTGATGATTCTGGCCTCCAAATTTTGCTTGTGAGGCTTTTGAAGCAAAGTGACAATTAGAAGAGTGGTTGAGGATTGGTGTGGGGGAACAGCTAAAAATAAAAACTTTCCTCTTCTGCCTGTGAAAGCCATCTTTTCCTTCTATGCATTCTCATACCCGATATTGGCACTCATCAAAGGTATTTACCCTTTTGATGTTATTGTCCAGAACAAGGACATTTATTTTACCCAAACCAAGTACATCATGATTATTTTTTTGGCCAGGATAAATGTCAACTGCCATTGCTGTTATTTTTCCTTGAATCTTTCTTTGTATAGGTATATCTCACATTAGTTCAAATTCTTAATCTTTTACAATTTTGTGGGATGTTTCAAGTGACTATTAGAATAATGGGGAAGAAAACTGTCTGAAATAGGATTACTACATTAGGGACAATTGTAGCATCACCAAAACTATTTCCAAGGTGCCTAGGCTCATTTTGAACCAAATTTCCTTGGGAAAAAAAATTAAAAGACCCCTAAAATAGGGGGAAAGCAATACAATGAAATATAAAACATGCAAAATGTTTCAAGGTCAAAAGATAGTTAAGGCTGAGAAACTTGTAATATTCCCAATTTCATTGAAGTACAGTTCCTAGCATCCCTCACAGTTCTCATATTGACTGGGATTGTTAGAAGTTACTGTTTAGCATTATCTGAACAGATACAGGTTCTTGTGCCTATATAAGCTATCTAGTCAATGCAGAAGGAATTCACTTTATTTTTTATGATGGTGATGGTTAGGGAAAAGAAAATGGAGGGGTCAATATCCAGGGAGCAGAAGGCAGGTTATGTGTGTGTGTGTGTGTGTGTGTGTGAGTGTGTATACACAACTCCCCACTTCAACCAAATGCCCTTAATTGTATTATAATAATCAGTTCAATGACTGGAAATCGGGAAATTTTGAAATCTAGCAGTTCTCAGTCCTGTAATATTTCATTTTTTTCATTTTCATTTTTATATCGCTCTTATCTCCCGGAAGGGACTCAGGGCAGTGCACAGGAAAATTAAAAATGAAGATATACAAACATACAAATAAATACAACTACAAACGTTAAAATATAATTAAATTTGAAAATAGCCTGTGCTAAAATACCACTAAAATAATAAAAGTTACCAAAGGTTAAAAGTCATTAAAACTCAGTCTGTAAAAATGGTCACGGGGTCTAGGCTAGGCTGGCTAGGTGAAAGAGGTGGGTCTTAAGACGTAGGTGGAAGAGGCGGAGGTCCGTGGTGGTCTGAAGTTCGGGGGGGTAGGTCGTTCCAGAGTGCTGGGCCCCCCACAGAGAAGACCCTTCCCCTGGGGGTCGCCAACCGGCACTGCCTGGCCGATGGCACCCGGAGAAGGCCCTCCCTATGGGAGCGGATCAGCCAAAGGGATGTATGTGGTAGGAGGCGGTCCCGCAAATAACTAGGCCCCGTGCCATGGAGCGTTTTAAAGATGGTTACCAGCACCTTGAAGCGCACCCCGAAAGCCACAGGTAGCCAGTGCAGCTCACGCAGGAGTGGTGTAATGTGGGAATGCCATGAGGCTCCCAAAATCCCCCGCGCGGCCGCATTCTGTACCAACTGTAGTCTCCGAGTACACCTCAAGGGGAGCCCCATGTAGAGAGCATTACAGTAGTCTAGGCGGGACAGTGAGTGACAGTGCGGAGGGTGTCCCAGTTGAGAAAGGGGCGCAGCTGGCCTACCAGGTAGACCTGGTAAAAATCCCCCCTGGCCACGGCCATCACTGTGTTCTGAACAGGAAGAAAGGAAAGAAGGAAGGAAGGAAGGACAGAAAGACGGAAGGAAGGAAGGAAAGAAGGAAGGAAGGAAATCTTTTTCATATGTACATATTTCTAAATCCAAGATGTATGTATACTACCTCATTATTAAATTCCCTATTATAGCATCCTTGATTATTGTTTATTGAGGATCTAAATTTATATGTTGCTTCATGTTGGAAGCTTTCATTTCCGTTACAGCTAATTTGATGATTTCTATTTAAGAAAATCTACCATCTCATATAATAGCCTTTACCCAAAAAACAAAAAAACAAAAAAAAGCTGGAGGAATTATATTAGTCATGTACCAAGCCAGAATGAGGAAACCTATTAGATTGTATAATATTCCATTCTATGTTAATTGCATAGAATGTGTCTTAAATGGCATTAACACACTCTGTTCTGCACTTAATACAGAGACAAAAATTTAGAATTAATTGTGTTGCAAAGGAAAATCTCTACCTAGCTTGAGAAATTCCAAGAGTGCAATCATGCTTAAATGGGAGAAAAAATAATTGTTTTCATTAATGAAATTTTACTTTTCAATTTGCAAAGAGGGGTCCTTGCTTACCTTATGAAGGGAACTATTTTACACTGGTTCACTGATACAGTGAAATGGAGTATATGAGTGAATCTTAATATCCCATATAGTTGGGCAGGATTGTATAAGTTTCTCTTACAAAGAGGATGTGACTCAGAATCATGCTTCTTGCTTACAATTTCTATTTATTAGACATCATACAGTTATCCATCTGCTACACGCAGATTCTGTGATGGCCATTCTGTGTTTGTGCCAGAGATGTTAAAAAGTTTGCTCTCAGTCACCCATTAGCAATTTTCTCCTCTTAGCGATAGAATTTAGATTGAGTTCCAGATGAATAAGACAATGAAATTGTAACCAGGTACACTACTGTGAAGATATTGGAATGTGAGTGCCTATTTCTGATTCTGGACTATTGATGCCAGTTAGGAATCTCACTTATATAGCAATCTTACTGCTGCCAAACAAATTTCCTCCTTGAATTGCTTGATTTGCTCTGTGGATTGGTAGGGGAACATCCATGTATTTTGATGTTGGGTGACTTCATTCTTCTGGCTACTGGGGCTGATTTGGATAAGGATTGGGAGTTTATGGCCACTGTAACAAACATGAACTTATTTCAGGCTCTCTGAATTCCAGTGTCCAAACGTGTTCTGGAGATGGAAGTCAAATAATGCCCTGGTCAGGTTGAACCTCCACAGGGAAGTGAGACTTATTTTGATGCTCTTCTCCAGGCATATAATGGATCCAAGTTTCTAGAATTGCTTGGGGGTTTATATGACTGGCTGGTACAAAGAAGCAAGCCAGGCATTGGATGTTATTGTTGCCCAATGTCCTATTTATGAGGAGCCTTGCCTTGGTTTATTGGAGCCCTTGTGGAGATGAAGCACCTGATGCCTCAAATATGGATGGAAGAAGTTTAGAATGGAATTTGGCTAAGGTTTGGGCTACAGTGTGGCAATATGGGAACTAAGCATGCTTCCTTCTCAACCCTTAAAACTTCAGTTGCCTGTCATTCTTTGGCCATGAACAGAAAGGTGAACTGTCTTTTGATGAGGAATCCATCTTGCAATCCCTCAGCTGCTGATGCAACCAGTTTACAAAGCATGTCAGTCAGATCTCTTGTAGCCTTGTCTCCACGTAGGCTACCTATAGCAGTGATTGTTTTATTTTTATGTTGTCAGCCAGAGTTATTTTTTATTGTGGCAGCATTCCAATATAATAAGCAAACAAATAAATAAAGGTTAACCCTCAATTGCAGGATTACATTGATTTATTTTAAACCTCCCTTGCAAATACCCTATGCTATAGAATTTCAATTATTTCAGTAAGGCCCATGCTTCTGTTATATTGTATTTATTAAGATGATCCTTACTAATTTATGAAGAACTTTGAATTTTATCATGCATGGGATGTATCAAATATTTTTTAATGTTGGATGGAAGTTATGGGTTCACTCTGCCAATAAACTTTTTTTCAATGTAATACAAAGTCAGTCTAATGATTTTGTGTGGTTATAATCTAATGAGTTATTTAAAAACTAACTTATTTTTCCTATGAGTATTGTATTATACATAGTATATAATTTCTTATTTTTTTAAAAAAAATCTTTGTTCTTTTGTGCCTATCTCTTTTCTCCTACATGTAAGCATTCTTTGAAAGGAGGCCCTATAATTGTACTTTTCTAAGAAGGCAGAGGTATTTTTTTTTAGTGGTGGTCTTTAGAGCATCCTGACAAAGACTAAAATAAAGATCAAGGCTTGCATGCCACTGCTTCTTTAATTGTGCCTACCTTTTAATCGTCCTAAATCAGGTCTATTGAGAAAGATGTGCCACAGTCAAGCTACTCACATTTTAGACTTGAGGCACAAAATGAGATGAAAGAACAGAGCCTGAGAACATTTGAGAAACAGAGAGAAGCTCTGTTTTCTCTGCAGACTCCCCCTTGTTGGATCATACAGAAACTATTGATTATATTTCAAAGTCCTTCCACCCCCTTCTCTCTACCCGTATCAATGCCTATGACTTCATCTGTCTAGAGCTGTCTAAAGTTCAAACGGATTCTTGAAATATGGGAGAAAAGGTATTTTTTGAGAAAAATAAGTTATATCACTAAAGGTGAACACTTCACTCTTCCTTAAATTACAAACAAGCGTACCTTTCCTTAAAAGAGAATTCTTGCTCTGTAAATTGGGGACACACCTATAATGGTGAAGAACTGATAGTTACCATCCAGTAGACTTCTTTTAAATTTGATTATAATTGCAGTTGAAATGAAATAACTTTTTAAGATACAAGTAAGTAATGTTGGCTTTGGCATGATATGCACAGGGTACAATTTTGGTATCACTGACGTTTGCTGCAGATGCTACTGGATCTAAGCCAGTTAAACACAAAGAGCCTATACCAGCCAAGAGTTTAGGATTACCTCAGTACATTAGGTACATTAGATCTGCGTTCAGATCAAGTCTTTCTCATCTAATATCAAAATTATGATTAACGTAATAATGCCAATTGGATTCATTAGGCATTGTGAAATATCTTCGAAATAGAAGAGTTCATCATTTGTTGTTTAGAAAGATTGTATCCCTGATGAATATGAGTTCTTCAGCTGCAGAGCTTTGTTGGTTTTGTAATATAATGTATATCTAAATACATTTCTGGTTCATGTTCACAGCTGGTTTTGATCAGTCACCTATAAAAAGGAAGTTTCAATTAGTGCTGAGCCCAACCTTTTCTCAAGATAGAGTTTTATGGCTGCTCTACCAACAGACCTCTTTGTTCAAATATCACTTAGGAGTCTGAAACAAAACAGCCAGAAACGATGAGTCATTTCTGTAAGAATTCTGCTTTGTTGCAGAGGTCAGGCTCTGCCAAAACCATAAGAATTAGCTAGCCAAATTGAATTAGTGGTTGAAACACATTAATTTATACTAGATAAATGTTATTGTGGCCCTGTGGGCAAGTACTTAGGTCATAGGCTTTATGAACTATTTGCAACAAGAGGGCTTAACGGCTGTAAATCAACCTTGGCACATACCTTTGGAAAATATTTACAGCTTCTTGCTATCCCCTCATTGCCGGCCATCCTCATTTTGCACATCCTTTGCAATATTTAACACTCACATGCACACACAGCAGATTAATAGTTTGTGTAGATCCAGACAAAGTCTAGTTGAGACATGGCTATCTATTATGCTTGTGGCCCTTTCCACAGGCAGCTGTGTATTTATCATTCCAGACAGTTCTCTGTGGGTACAGAGTACTGGCTCAGCCCCAAGATTCAAAGCAATGCAGCTGTGCAGCAAATGGAAGCCCTGTTGTTTCAAACACACACATACAACCAAGCCCTGACAAGGCTGTTTCTCTTCTGGGTTGGAATTAAATCCACTTAAGGCTGGACTATTTCTAGAGGCAGGAGAAGAGAAATAAGTGGTTTCAGGCTGCAAATTGTGGCAGCAGAAGAGAGATGCCAGGAGAGAATTATGCACAAATGATAGTGTTTAAACTTGTTTTTATGTCTTTCAGGATGCTGTTGCCAAAAACCTGACAGGGCCTCATTGTCAGGATTTTTCATTGTGAGGCCACTGACTGAACACACTGATTCAGTCCATAAATTAAGAAATAGTTACACAGTTCTTAGGAACAAACAGGTGCCAACACATTTTCAGGATCTAGCATCATGCCAAGAATGATGAAAACTGGCTACCAACAAGGATTAAATAGCTGCATCTGGGACTTATGCATAGGATTCTCAACTAGGGAGCTCTAGATAGCTCTTTTGTATTGTGGGGTTTGTATCCTGTTTTTGATAGCAATTTCAAGCCGCTGGCTGCTGAAAAATCCATTTGGCTGAGATACAGTCCTGATACTGGCATATGGCAGCTTCAGACAAATCTAATCTGAGTTTACCTTTGCTGACTCCCTTCCTCATTTTGGATGGCTACAGTTCACCATTTTGAATGTCTGAAGGAAAACAAAGTGAATTTCATTAAATACCTCAAAACCTCAAAGTTCTATAGGAAATATATATTTAAGGTCCTGTGCCTATTTAGGAGGTTTTGTTTCTTCACAACTCCTTACCATCGCTTCACTCTATTTTTGCTATACCCTAGTTTTCAGATACCATGAGATACTTTAAAAGGGTAGCTTCCATTTGCCATTGTTAACAAATAAACCTTCGGGTAGAGTATGTCTCCTGAAAGAGGGTGTGCCATGCAATATTTTTCTGAGTGCCCATCATTCATGAAAACAGTTACAGAGAATGCAATGATGGTGTGTCATTGCATAATAATGATCAATGTCTAGTTCATTAAATATATTTGCTGTTGTTAGTCACGAAGTCATGTCCGACCCATTCCTCATGGACAACATTCCTCCAGGCCTTCTGGTTCTCTACCATCCCCTGGAGTCCATTTAAGCTCATGCCTACTGCTTCAGGGACTCCATACAGCCACTTCATTCTCTGTCGTCCCTTTCTTCTTTTGCTCTCAAATCATTTCCCAGCATTAGGCTCTTCTCCAGTGAGTCCTTGCTTCTCATTAGGTGGCCAAACTAATTGAGTTTCATCTTCAGAATCTGGCCTTCTAAAGAGTAATCAGGGTTATTCTCCTCTAGGACTGACCAGTTTGATTGCCTTGCAGTCCAAAGGACAGCACCATAGTTCAAAGGCCTCAATTCTTCCTTCTTCCTTTCACAGCCATACATTGCAACTGGGAAAACCATAGCGTTGACTATACACATTTTTGTTGACAGGGTGATGTCTCTGCTTTTTAGTATGCTGTCTATTAAATATATGCATTCTCTTATTTAGTCCCTTTAGTGGTTTTTCCTAAAACCACCCCAAATTCACCTCTCCCCAAAATTGGCAATAATTCTGAAGTATACCCAGCATGATTATCTGTTGTATTAGAATATATATAAAGCTAATAAACTTACCATAATTCACCTTAACAAAAGACTAGAGAGAGCTCCTTACTAGTTCACTTATTGAACTAAATGTTTCAGCTAAACTGCAGTGACAATTCATAAAGCTTAGAATCTTCTTTCTATTATATTAAGAAGTCATATTATGTTGTTTCATCCCACAAAATACAATAATATCTATATTGGATACAATATTTATTAAGCTCACCCAAAATGATTCAAAACAGCATGAAAATTTTTCAGTTCTCCAAAATTCTTCATCAGATGAGGAAGAGACAATGGGAATCAAAACAATCTTTTAAAAATTGATTGGATATTTCAGGTATGAGCTTTGCAGTTCAGGCTCTGTCTCAAGACAGCATTTATAGACTGAGAGCATGGCTAGTAGTAGGTGTAATTGGTGTCAGGTTTCATTTAGCACTAAAGAAAAAGAAATTTGGAAACAGAAAAGTGATCAGTTCCCAATTCTTTTCTCACTATTAGGAAAGTACATAGCCATTTGTTTCTGGGAGAGAAAAGAGAGAAGAAACAGTGAAGTACTCTCCTGACAAATTTAGGTTTCTCTATTAATAGAAATGCTCCACCTGTACTGAAACATTGGAAAAGGCAGCTAATTCCTTCTTAAGGATAGCACAATCACAGGTGATATCTTTTCTAAAGATGGCTTAATTACTAATTTCCTGAACAGTCTCATTGACTGTTTGCCAATAAACATTGGAGTTTGAGGATTATGATTATATAGCTTTAGGGTGTGGATTTCTGTGTGTGTGAGGATGAGCTTATGAGCCTGTGTATTTAACTGTGAGGGGGCTAGTCAATATAGGATATGACAAAGTTGACCAATCTGCAGATCGCACGAAGAGTTCAGCATTATTTTTTCATTTCTTGAAACTTCTCAAGATCACCCTACCTTTATGGCAATCTTAAATCATGTAATAGTTTGTAAGATACGTTTTAACAAATTAAAGAAGTGTTCTGCTGTCTGAATCAACTGTAGTATAGTATATTTTGTTTTGACCCACTTCAAGCACTCCTCATCTAAACACAATTAAATCTGGAAATTTTGGGCTGTCCCTTTGATGATATCATGCTACTTGAACGTACTTTTAAAAAGTAGACTCCTACATCTTATAAAAATTGGCTTGAGTCACCTCGACACTTTCTAGTAGTAGACTGTCTACTAGACAATAACAGCTTCTTATGAAGCAAAACCATGACATTCAAGTGGATATCCAGAATCTTTATTTGCACAATTCAATTGTCAATTTAAGGATGTCGCGAGTGCCTCGGAACTTTCTTTCCATACTGCTACAAGCATATAGATTCTCCTCCAAACATGAATTCACAATTTACTAGCAGAGTGGCACAGCTTTTATCAGGCACAGAATTCCTTTTCTTCATCCATCAGTTGGGTGCCTAGAATTCAGCTTCATCAAACGACAATGTCTGATGACCACAGAGATTACAGGGGTACAAAGGAAAAGTCATGGATTTCAGTCTTTTACAATCAGAGTGGTTCTTATGCCTTTTATTACTCAAAATGTCCATTTTACTGAATTGCTGCAGACTTGACAGAAATAACAGGATAATAGAAGCATATCTGCCCTACTTTTAAAATTATTTTAAAACACGGTGCATTTTTATTGAATGTTATAGGAACTGAAGGCTGATAAGACCTGCTAGCTTTTGGTTGACTTGCATCATTACAGTGGTTGAAACAAACACATATTTATGGCAGCTTTGGGGCAATTTTGATGGGTTGATTTTATATGACATCTGGATCTGATTTTCCCCCCTCACATCCTATACTTTGGTTGGATGGAGGCAAGAATATTCACATTAAAATCCAAAAGTAGCAGCTGGAAAAGAAAAGGGGTTTGCACAAAAGCTTGGCAAGGAACACTTCCTCAATCAAATATATTTCCCTCCAACACAAAATACCCTGTGAGATCCTAACTGGAATTGCATTCCCCCAAAGGCACCTTCGTTACTATAAGTGATCAGCTGCTGCTGGCATAACATGTTCCATTCTTCAGCCCGCACTTGGGGAAACAATAAGATTTTGAAAAGCCAGCAAAAGTGTTTAGAAAAAAAAGCAAAACACATCATTTTATGTTGTTAAATATCAGATATAAATATTAAAGCCCTTAAGGAGCCACTGCTGAAGCTATATTTGACAAGCTACATTTGACAAGCTACTTTGTGCAAAGACTTTTTTTCCGACTTTTCCCACAAGACAGCTATTGTCAAGGAATTATCAAATTGGAAAAGGCTCTTTATGCCAAGTGAGTCCAGTTCCCTGCTCTGTGCAGAAATCTAATTTAAGGTTGGATGACTGTCTGCCTCCCTGAACATATCCAGTAACAAGGAGCCTGTTGCCTCTCTAGATAATTGATGCCATTTTCACACTGCTTTCATTTGGAGGGGGGGGCTGGTGACTTTTAACTTTTTGCCCCACATCTGTCCAATCTGAAGTAAAACTAACCTGAGGGAGTGATACAGTGTCTCAGGACATTAGTGTCTCAGAACCTGATGCCCACCAGATATATTGAAATTCTGGGAGAGAAAGTTTAAAATACTTGCATGGTGTCAGCTTGGAAAAAGTCTATGTAGATTAAACAAGCATTTGTTATAAGAGCAATAGAGAGACTATGCATTCTGAGACAGGTATTTATTTCTTGCACTTTGTCCTGATATTCATACATTCCACGGCAGAATAAAATAAAAATAAAATGGTAGCTCTGATCAACTGCAAATGTGCTTAATGTGTGAAGAGGTGTTTAATTTCTGAATGAACCCACTCTCTATTATGAAGCCAGTTTTTTTTTTTTTGCAGTGCCCTGACTCAACAGCAGTGACAAAGTAATTTAGTGCAGGTGAAATGGAAAATAGCAACGATCTTAAGTGTCCATGTAATTGTGCAGCTGCTTGAGAAAGCAATGTACTTGTTATACGAAAGCTAGTGAATTATTGTAGATACTCTTTAATAAAATAATCACCTCATGAACAGAAGCACTGGAGTGGGTTGTTATGACCTTTAATATATTTTCATCCCAATCATTGTGTCAAGCTTTCTTATTGGCAAGGTCACCAAGGGCAGAAGGGATGTTGAGGAGTTTTTTAATGTGCTTATTTCTATCACCGAATGCTATGCTATCATTCCTGTAGGGAAATGGTAGTTTCAGATTCAAAAAGCACCAATAAAACTTGGTTAAATTCATACAATGTCCATCTGCTTCTTGAAAAGCAATGCAATTTACATACCTGCAACTCTGTGCAATAATATATTAATTTCCAAAGTAATTATGAAATCCTCTTAAGCATTATAAAATACCAGCATTACAGACACAATAACAATTTCACCACTATAAACAAATGCCCACATACCAAATGTGATCCCATCCACGGCAATTCAGAACATGGTTTACTCATTTCAGAACATATATACATAAACACACACACCCTCACCTGCCGCCCCTTTTATCAGCACTGGATACAATTTAAGGCTAAAATTTAAAATGCAGTTTCAAAATTCAAATCTCTGTATTTCCTTTATAGTTCCTTATAATTGGAGATAAAAAGTTTTAAGAATAATTCTGTTTCATGTTTGGTAGAAATGAATAATTCTTAAAGTATTGTAATTGAAAAAACCAAACCTTTTTTATTTTATGCTATCTCTGAGTGAATGAAACAGGCTCGTCAAGTTTTATATGAAGTTCATGGATAAATTCAACAACAGAATTCTTTCATATGGCAATCTCCTTATACCAATAACTTTTCCATTTCTTAATAAGTGAGCATTGCTTTACAAACTTTAGGTTTGTTAACTATTGTTATTTGGCTGGAAGTTTCTCAGATGAACAGATATGAACTACTACATGTAAGAATCTCCCATCTGCATGAGAGAAATAAATGGCCATGTACCAACCACATTTGTCCCTTAGCACAGGGTCTCCAACCTTTGCAACTTTAAGTCTGGAGAGGTCTGGGAGCTGAAGTCCTTCAGACTTAAAGTTGCAAAGGTTGGAGACCCCTGCCTTAGCAAACCAAAACTTCAATGATTGATGAAAGAATCTTAAGTTGCAGATATATTACAAATAAAATAAATTGAAATACATTTCAGGATGAAATGCATATGTTTATTTCTTAGATAAACTATATCTGGAATGTTGCCTTTATTACTTCAATATATACTATATAAATAATTTGATATAGTATTTTGTTGACAAAACAAAGGATTACTATTACAACAACCAGACTTCAGTTTTCTTATTTAGACATTATAAAATCAAATATTAAAATGAGAAATGGCATATGTGGTATTATGGATCCAAAGGAGTTTTTTTGGTCATTTTTTTCGGTCATTTTTTTCCTAACTGTTCTGAACTTGTACACTTTTATATTTCATTTTCAATATGTCTGCTTATTATATTAGACATTCATTTGCTGGAAAAGAAGTAATACTTCTGCTTTATGAGGATATTTTAGATTATTTGCTTAAGTTTCAAAATTGCCCATACAGCATAGGAACATTATGAAGTTAATAGGAAATATACATAATGTATATATTACTACTAGAAAGTGTTATCTACAAAGAAAATGAAGGAGGAAATACATTTTCCACTTGTAATGCATTTCTGGGATTAACTACCTTGTTAATAATTTGATGGCCTTCTTTCATTCTTTGAGATACTGCTGACAATTAGGCAGTTTACTAAACACTTAGGCAAATAAGCTCTGACAGCAGTTCTATGCTAGCATATTTTAAATGGATTATCTGAGATATTCCCTCTTTCCCAAGGAAAAACACTGTAAGACAGTGGAAAGCCTTTCTTCTTTTTTAGCTGATAAATGCAGGTGTTAAACCCATTAACATTTCTAATCCAGTTTGAAATATTGTGAAGTTTCAATTTATGAAAGTTAACATAAAACTTGGTGAGGATAACTGCTACGCTAAAATTAGAACTACATGCAAGATCAAACATATCCTGGGCTTGCAATTAAATCTATAATTATGCATTTTGATGAGTTTTTCAAGTCTCTATAAAGTGGCTGTCTAATCAGAATTCAAATTACTTTGTCTCCAATTGTATCTGTATTCTGCAACACACTGCAAGGTTGGCCCCCTCTTAGATTGGAGCTGGCCCAAGTATGATTATTCTTTTTTATTTTTACTGAAATGTCTATCTTTTTTTTCAGCCACACTTCATAACTGTTTTTGCATATAGAAAGGACACATAACCAGGAGCCGTCCCTGTGACTTCAGCCTTCAAGTATGTTTACCAATGGGTCTGTGGTTTGACTGAATGGAAATTTCATCTGTCAACAAATTGCTCTAAATAGGATTAGGATCAAAACCCAACTGAACAAATGGCTATTTCATTTGCATAAAACTATGTGGTTTTCACAAATGCTACTTCCCTGAGTTGCTACCGAGCCATAAAAATTTGATAACTATGCTGTAATTCATGCTTGGCAATCCAGACTTAGAATCAGTGAGTGGTTCTGAATATCATCAGAAAATATAATATGGAATATATATATTTCTATGAACTGTATCAAATAAACTATATTTGGCCTAGATTTGTTGTTGAGTCACTAAATTGTGCCCAACTCCTCATATCCTATGCACCACAGCATGCTAGGCCACCCTGTCCTTCACTGTCTTGTGCAGTTTGCCCAAATTCATGTTCATTGTGTCAATGTCACTATCTAACCGTCTCATTCTCTTCTGTCCCTTTCTCCTTTTGCCTTCAATTTTTCCCAATATCAGAGTGTTTTCCAACGAGCTCTCATTAGCTGGTATTTGACTTACAGCTTCAGTACATGTCCTTCCAAAGACTAGATGTTGATTTTTTTTTTAGTTTCATTTTATTTTGTAATGCAAAATAAAGGCTCTACCAAATGATTCAACTTCTTGCAAAACATTTGTGAATGTAGCTACCCCTAGTTGCAAAACAAAAAACAAAAAAACCCAGCTACTTTACAATGCCAAGACATATTGAATTAATTGGGAGATGAAATTCTACAGCCTCACCATGACTGCAAAATAAAAATTAAAAGCTTAACTCTGTAATTCTGTAAATTGGAGGTGTGCTGGATATTTTTAAAGTGCAAGGATCTGCAAAGGTCAGGTAAGGACAAAAGAGAAATGATGTAAAGTAGGATCAGAATTCCATAGCCCTAGGATAGCCCTAGAATCAATGAGAGACTTTAATTATCTTAATTTACCTGTTAGAAGGTTTTTTAAAATCTTTTTATATTTTGAAATATTTTGCGTCAGAGTGAATTACTCTTATTAGGTGATTAATGTTCATGTCTTAACATTCATGTCTTCATGAAGATTAATCTTCATGTCTTATTTCTAATACCTCTCTTGTTAATCCCTTTTTTGAAATCATATGTGTGAGTTGTGCAGCTTCCAAATCACAACCCATAATCCCAAATTCTATCACATTCTGTTGCCTGAACTCCAAACCCCATTCAGTCACCAAATAAAGCCGATGTGTTTAGATTTAAATTGATTAAATTCTAGCTACATTATAAATAGGGTTGCAGCTGGGTGTCAATTTCTTTCCTAGAAATTCTGGGTAGTATATTCAATCAGATCAGATTAAATGAGGTTCCCTTGATACATTTATTTATTAAATTTGAGAAAATAGCTTCAGTTTTCTAATTTGTGCCCTATGGTTGTTTGTACTTAAATGTGATATTAAGGTCTTACATGGTCATCTTGCACACCATAAATTCATTACTCCATTTTAATTCACAAAGCAATGCAGCTGAGAACAAGCTGTTTTACCTTTCACCCTCAGTTGCAAAGGGAATCCATCTTCTCTTAATTTTTTTAAGGAATATCTCTAGAGCAGGGGTTTCCAACCTTTGCAACTTTAAGTCTGAAGGACTTCAGCTCCCAGAATTCTCCAGCCAGCTTTGCTGGCTGGAGAATTCATGGAGCTGAAGTCCTTCAGACTTAAAGTTGCAAAGATTGGAGACCCCTGCTCTAGAGAACAGTATGAAGAAATGCAAGATTGTGTGATACTTGGATATTCAGTATTTGTATTCAAACTCTTCACTTGACTCTCCTCCATTGTTAATGACAAAGTTAATTATTTATTCATTTATGCAATGCCATCCAAATGCATGGGGTTTTACAAACTAACAATAAACAGGCTCCAACCCAGAGATATTTTGAAACTAACATTTGTCAGGGAATGGTAACCTACATAGCTATTTATATTTGTTATCCTGCAGCTATAATTCTAATTGTAATTATTGAGATTTTAAATAGCTGTATGATCCTTGCTTTGTTTATAATACTTATTTCTGAACAGTAATTCAATTCACTCCCCACACCCTTATTCCTGCCTTTGGCAAACGTAGTTTTAGTAAGACGGTTAGTCACCCTGTGAGGTCTACCATCCTCAGGATTCTGTTGCATGATGGGAGTTTTGCTTTAAGAGGCTGCCATTGCATTGTTTGCAGTAACCATTCAGCTGAAAGACATGCCATAGAGTTCGCCTCAGTTTTTTCATTAGCACTGTCGTCCGCCTGTCAATCTTCATATTTACCATGAAGAAAAACCAACCTCCCCACAGTGTGCTGAATGCTAAAGCATTGTAATGTCAGAGGACCATGAGATGGGTAATGGTTTATGGTAGAAATAAATCATTTATAATAGCAAACCTGGGAGAATTGCAAGCTTTTGTAAGAAATATATCTTGCCAGAGTTATGACTGCCAGAATTCTTGAATGTATCAGTTTGATAAAGCATAGCTTTATTACATATAATCATGTACTGCGACAGGGAGAAGGTTTGTGCATTTTCCATATGTTGGGGGAGGGAGGAGATAAGACATCATTAAAAGACAGTTAATTTAGTTTTCTGTGTTTTTATTAAGAGGTTAGTCTTTTCAGTGTTCTGAAGCATATAACACAGATCACTCATCACATTAATGTGTAAAAGCAATCTAAAATAAGATACTTGCGTTTTGTAAAAGATAGTACTTGAAATACAGACATCTCTGAATCTAATAATTTTGTCTCTTCAGAGTATGAATAAGTGAACAATGCAGCATTTCTGTGTAGGAACATTGCTATAGGCTTTGAAAATAGCCTGCATAATCACTACAGCAAAAAGGATTTTATTGTTTTTAGAATTTGTGTAAACAAAATAATGATTTTCAAAGGATACACATACAAAAAAATTGGGGGCGGGAGGAGGAAATCCTAAGGGCTCTTGGAAGAAAATAGCACTCTAATTATAATCATAGGAGTATGTCAGTAATTTAAGTTCCAGTTACAAGACAAATGTGGCAAATTTGCACATGGTTTTACCTCAAAGAAGAGCAACGTGGGGTAGACATAGCCAATGCTGACATTAATCCTGCTTCAGTAAAATCCACCTGCCCTCATAATTATTTATGATTATTATTCTGAATATTTATTACAGTGCCAGAATTAATTATGTGCTAGAATAAAAGAGAAATGAAAGATTGAGCATTATTTTAAATAAATAATGCTACTTATACTTTATTCAAATCCAAACCCATTGGGAAGATGTAGATCAGGCCTGTCAAACTGGCAGTCCGTTGGCCAGATGTCATACCTACACTGCAAGCCACATCACACTGCAGGCCATGCCCACCCTGGCTTCATAAAGGCAAACAACACAGCAATACATCACAATACATCACGTGATAGGATCAAGTTTGACACGCATGATGTAGATGAACTTCAAAATCAATCTCTTCTGCAGACTTGGCTTTTAGTGTTACAACTACATGACATCCTGATGCATGGAGATAGGTATAGCTATTGATAAGCACACACATACAAACCATGGATGATGATAAAATATGGACAAAGTAGTACATTGGTGACGATTGTTGTTGTTCCAATTGACTAACACGATTATCTCAGGAAAAAAATGGCTTGCCATTAAATAACAAAAAGTAAAATATATTATTACTCTGTCATTTGATTTTCCACTATTAGTGCAATGAGTGTACATTATCTCTGCTGAAATGTTCAGATGGAAACATTATGAAGTATCTTTTTTTTCTTGCTGTTGGCTTATTTAATGTTTATGTACTCCTTTTTGCAAGGGCTTGTCTGATAAATAACACAACCTGTTTCTTCCCTCAAGGTCTCTGTTTTAAAATACTTTGTGAGGTCAAAGCATAAGAAGTACAAACTTCTGGCTCTGTACTATATAATTCCTTCATCTTCTGCCAACTATCACCCTCTAGAATATGAATGTAAGGGATAAACGTAATACATGGAGTTCAGATTAGTTTCACAAAGACCTCTATAATTACTGAAAGGAGGCCAATATTTATCCAAATAGTTACAAGGCAGAGGATTTTAATAACCTTTTAAATGCCTAACCATTCTTTTTGTAGTCTTCCTATTTCTTGAGAAAACATTTGGTAATAATTTTCAGGGATAGTAGAAATGTATTTATTTAACTCTTTCCATGAAACAAACATCAATTGAACCAGCACTTCAGAAGCACCATCTTATTTCACCTAAATCCAATTTATTTTTTAGATTGGTGTAGATAGTCTGCAATTGACTTTCCTTTTTGCAGTTCTTGAAGTCCCTTTGGTCTTAACTGTTGAAAACGGATAAAAACTCTAGCCTTTCTGAAGTGAGAAACAAATGCTATGGTGCTGACCTTAAACTATATCACTTTTTAAAAAAAATCAAGTAATGCTAACTTTCTTTTTAAATAAAAAAGAGCTGGTGCCAGTCTTTTGCAACTCTCTGTTCCCCCAAATTTTAAATGCAAGTCTTATATTGTTTATTTTAATATTAGATAGGTATTTCAGCCATTAGCCACCAAAAGGCTTCCACTTCTGAGGCTGTAAATTTATGCCCACCTGAAATAAATCTTATTGAACTAAAATGGACTGATTTCTAAGTTGACACATACAGAGCACTGCTTTTTATATAATCCCACTCCTAGTGTTCCTACTTTCAGAAATGAAATTCAATCACTACCAAAAACATTTTCTGCTTAGGTGTCCTGTTGCTTAGAATTAAGTAGGTCATCTAAACAAGGACACAGACAACATCCTCTTGGGAGTAACCAGCTATGGATCAGTTTAGGTCTGCTTATAATTCTATTACTCTGCTTATTCCATGCAGAAGTTACTTGTGCCTAGCATATGAACAATACATTTAACCCAAATAAGACATGGACAGGTCTTTAACTGTATTATTACTTGCCAGGACAAGCCAACATTCATGGCAGAGCTACCCCAGCCTTGAGTTAGTTTGTCAGTGCCAGACAAATTGAACCACTGAGGACAGAATGAATGACATGTTGTAAAGCAATTTAGATCTTCAAAAAACTGAAGGAGATGAAGTCACACATTCCTCTTTAAGATTGTCCAGATGTGGTAGGCAGACCCAAAAGGCAGTTCTTATACTCAGAGCTATGTGACATAGACAGAGCAATAGGAGAGTGCACACACTGACTACTCTCTCCGCCTTGCTCTCTCCTGAAAGTAGATGTT
The DNA here is from genome assembly GCA_039707465.1 of Rhabdophis nuchalis. Taxonomy (NCBI): domain Eukaryota; kingdom Metazoa; phylum Chordata; class Lepidosauria; order Squamata; family Natricidae; genus Rhabdophis; species Rhabdophis nuchalis. The sequence continues at coordinate 189,410,252 of CM077644.1, forward strand.
TTCTTTGGTTCAGTTTGCAACTGAACAAAAGTAAGTTGAGAGCTCTTAGGTCAGGGTGTCATGTGATATATTGGGACTCCCCCCCCCCCCGTTTGCTAAACTGGGCATGGGCATCATGTGACGTATCTGGCCCGAGAGTTTGACAGCCCTGTCCTAGATGATACTAGGGGAAGAATAATAGACTTCACTTCAGAGATTGGACAAATGGAATCAAATCCTGAATTTAGGAGCATAGTTATTCCATGGCTTTAATTCCAATCTTTGAATGTATGTCTTCAATATAATATTAGATGGTTTAATCTCACCCACTCCTCTTTAAACACCATGTATCCTTTGACCGAGGTGGCACAGTGGTTAGAGTGCAGTACTGCAGGCTACTTCTGCTGCCTGCCGGCTGATTGCAGTTTAGCAGCTCAAATCCCACCAGGCTCAGCTTTCTGTCCTTCCAAGGTCAATATAATGAGAACCCAGATTGTTGGGTACCATAGGCTGACTCTGTAAACTGCTTAAAGAGGGCTGTAAAAAGCACTGTGAAGCAATATATAAGTCTAAGTGCTATTGCTATTGACTGAAGGTAAGAGAAACTTCAGGGCAGTATTTATCAACTTCAGCATTCTTAAGATGTGTGAACCCAACTTCCAGAATTCCAGAACCAGTGTAAAGCTACCTTAGATAATGGAATGAGAAGAAATGGGCCAACATTCTCTATATGAGAACCATGAATTTTCCAGGATTTCCTTCTGTTCTTCCTATTTCTCAGATTGCTGCTCATACAAATAACATGACCAGAAATCCTTTCATCATGAGCATCTGTGGGGGCAAGAGATACAGAGGATTCTCTGTACACAATTTGTGTCATTTGCACAATAATGTCACCACATATGTGACTTCTTTATAACTCCAATGGAGCTTCTAACAGAAAACCATGTCTTCAGCTTCCTGCCTTCTCCTAGGACCTTCCTTCTGTTCCTTAATGCATTTGTAATGGATTTCTTTTTTCTACATTACATGCAATATTTATTCTAGATGTTGCATGCCTTTACATACGTATTGAGTATCATGGTCATTGATAGCCCTGCTAGTTTGTCCAGATGGTATATTCATCTGTTGCCAACTCTGTTTCCAGCTTATTATTTTATTTGGTCCAAGTCTCTGGAATTGCCATTAGAGCTCATAAACAGAGTGGAAGGGCTCCAGATCCCTCCCTGTTGCCACCCTCCCCCTGCCCTGGTTTAATAACTTGGCTGCATGGAAAGCAATTTTTCTCCCCCTCCTCCTTGAAGAGCATTAGCAGTGCCGAAGTGCTTGACCTAGCAAATTGTCAAGAGAGTTTAGCAGTGGAGAGATGGTTATAGGAAATGTAGCATTTGGAGAAATATGGATTTCACAATATTCCATCCTGGCTTTTTACTATTTTAATGCTGGAACTTATGCAGCATAAATACTCAGCTTACTTTCAACCCCACCTTTAAAAGGAATAGATGGCAGAATAGAAAGAAAATTTGTACTATTCAGCCATATTTGTTCAATAATGACTAAATGGTGTGCATTGTTGGAAATGCTCATATTTTTAGCACTGGCAAGTGCTTCATGAACTTCCTATGAAAAATGGGGAGAACGGAAAAAGGTTTTGGGTTTATTTCTTTTACAATAGATATAATCTATCCAAATGCATTCAAGATATAGGGTACAATAAAGTCAACACAAAAACTAGTTAAAGCAATTGGAACAAGATGTTACCACTCATATAAAGATAATAACAATCAGTAAAAATCAAATGTGTCATTCAGTTGTAATAAACTAAAGGCCAAATGCTTAGTGGAACAATCCTGCTTTGGCTAGTTTTCAAATTGTGTGTAGAGTAGGGGCATCTTTATCTTCATGGGGTGAGAATTCCACTTTCTATGGACACTGCAAGAAGTGGATTGCAACAGATCCTTCTGGATGACTAAAATAGATTAGATTTGATAATGGCAAGGGGCTTCCTGGCAATGCACCTTATAGGACATTTAGCCCATCATCCTCATCATGTTCTTATAGAAATGATTTTAAATAAAATCCAAACATCATGTCATTTCTCTAGTTTTTTCAAGGTCATCCCTGGGACTCTCTAAATACCAACTCAGCTTATTGTAATTTGGTTTCTTGAGAGGTGGGCAGTGTTTCTAAACACCAAACTATAGTTACCTATTGTCTTTATTTTAGGAAAATGTTATTCTTGTAAATTCATAATGATAGCATCTTTTGTTTTCCATTTTTCCATTCTGTCCACTATAGGAAAGAATCCTTTAAAAAAAATCAGGCAGATCAGATGATATAGCAGACAGGCACCCACAGATTGTTCTACATGTATCACTTTGCTTAATTATGGGCCACAGGAATCCCTTGTTTATGATAGAGTGCAATCATTCCCAACTCAATGGAAGTTACTTTAAGCAAAACTGAGTTGTATTTAGCTTTGATTGTTGAGCTGTAATTTCATTACTTGGTTAAATAGAGATTGGCTTTCTGACCCAGCTTACTAGTTATTTGTCTAGAATAGTATATAGGTTCTCCTCAGTGGTGGGTTACCAATTTTTTTACTACTAGTTTGGGCGTGCAATGCTTCTGCACATGCACAGAAGTGCCAGGCGGGTGGGTGGAGCCTCCTGCCGCCACTACTACCGGTTTGCCTGATCCAGGCCAAACCGAGAGCAGCCCACCTCTGGTTCTCCTGCTTGAGTAGGGAGTTGAACTAGAAGATCTTCCAAAGTCCCTTCCAACTCTTGTTTTTCTGTTTTTTAGCAGGCAAAATGAGAGTAGTGTGGAAAAAGCTGCTTAGAACAATAAGGCCTCCCTGGTTGCTTCTACTATTTGGGACTTCACCCTGTTGCTAAGTGGTAGGTAGGGGACCTAACCAATGGGGAAGGGGGGTGTCTTCAGAAATGTCTGCAGAAAGGGTTAAAAAATAAACATGGTATCTGAAGCTGTGCAATTGAAGCCCTGGCATTCACCACAAAAAGGGATGAGACTTTATTTATGGGTAGTTGAGAGTCTCTTTTTGGACCCAACAGTGGATGATCCTGGGGCTTCTACACTGAAATATTGAATATCTTCTGGATAGTCATTAACAGTGTTCAACTACTGCCAGAAAGCAGCATGAAACTTGAGTAAAAAAATTAGAATATATTTGATGTAGTCATTTTTCAGACTGAACAGCAAAAGAACTATCCATTAGTGTTATTCATGCATCTTAGAATTCACTGAATAATTTGTGTTTGAAGGAATGGGATAAATAATCTTTCAAAGGATACTTTCAAAAGATTTTGACCAGCACTCAGAACTTTTAATCATAAAATAAAATATAAGTAACTATAAGTACAATTCATTTGTCAACTAGATTTATCAAAGCAAATATATTAAAGCAATTCACCATCTCGGTTAAGGAACTTTTTATTGATATGAATAGAGCTTAATGCAGAACAACATAAATATAAATGCTTTGCTTCATAGGAGCCTTGTGGTCTATTTTTAAGCATGCATTACTAATATTTATGTCTATGATTATTCTTAGACTTTTATTTGTATATCCTTGCATTTGTGTCTGGATGTCTTCAATTGTATTTGGCACCATTGGAGCTTCAGGGCTGAAATAATATTGCATATACTTGTCAGTTGCTGTATTCATAGTATGCTTTTGAAAGCTAGTATTATAATTATGAATTTTAGTGTGCTTGAAAGAGTTTCTAGGGAAGTAGAGTGAGACCAGTAAGAAGTCGACCATTAGGGATGTCGACAATCAAGCCGAATAATAGCATAAAGAACTCTCTGACAAATTGAAAGACAAAAAATATAAGTATAAACAGTGGAAAGAGGGGGACATAACTAAGGCAGAATATCAACAAATAGCCTGAACCTACAAAGATGAAGTGAGGAAAGCTAAGGCTCACAATGAAAAAAGACTTGCCACAAAAGTAAAAAATAACAAAAAAAGCTTCTTCCAACATGTTAAAAACAAGAAAAAAGTTAAGGAAACAATTGGTCCACTGCTGGAAAAAAGTGGTAAGAAGGTGACAAGCAACAGGGAGAAAGCAGAACTGTTTAACTAATTTTTTGCATCTCTCTTTACACAAAGGGATAAAACAGTCCAACCTATCCAAAACAGCACCATAAAAATTAGATTAGGAACTCAAGTTGAAATAGGGAATAAAATGGTAAGAGAGCACCTATCTAACCTAGGCAAGTTCAAATCACCAGGACCGGATGGACTACACCCTAAGGTTCTGAAGGAATTGGCAGATGAGATCTCGGAACCACTGAGCTATATCTTTCAGAGATCCTGGAGCACTGGGGAACTGCCAGAGGACTGGAAAAGAGCAGATGTGGTTCCCATCTTCAAAAAAGGTAAAAATATAGATCCAGGAAACTACAGACCAATCAGCCTGACCTCAATATTAGGATTCTGGAAAAGATAATCAAGAAACCAATTAGCGAACACCTAGAAGCAAACAAAGTAATAACCAAAAGCCAACATGGGTTCATCAAAAACAGATGATGCCAGACCAATCTAGTAGACCAGAGGAATGCCGTTGATATAGTTTACTTGGACTTCAGTAAGGCATTGTAATTTTTACAATGACAATAAAGATTATTATTATTATTTGATAAGGTAGACCATAATCTACTACTAGATAAAGTAGAAGAATGTGGGTTAGACAGCATCACCACAAGATGGATTCGTAACTGGCTGACCAACCACACTCAATGTGTAGTCCTCACTGAAACTGTATCTACATGGAGGGAAGTATGCAGTGGAGTACTGCAAGGCTCTGTTTTAGGCCTCTTCAATGTATTCATAAATGATTTGGATGAGGGAATAAATGAGGAACTCATCAAATTTGCAGATGACACCAAGCTGGCAGGAATAGCCCACACTCCAGAAGATAGGCTTAAGATACAGAAGGATCTTGACAAACTTGAACATTGGCCACTGTCTAACAAAATGAAATTCAATGGTGAAAAAAGTAAGGTTCTACATTTATGCAAGAAAAACCAAATGCACAGGTACAATATAGGTGGTACCTTGCTCAATAGTAGTAACTGCGAGAGGGATCTTGGAGTCTTAGTGGACAACCATTTAAATATGAGCCAGCAGTGTTCAGCAGCTGCCAAAAAAGCCAACACAGTTCTAGGCTAAATAAACAGAGGGATAGAATCAAGATCATGAGAAGTGTTAATACGACTTTATAATGCCTTGGTAAGGCCACACCTGGAATACTGCATTCAGTTTTGGTTGCCAAGATGTAGAAAAGATGTGGAGACTCTGGAAAGAGTACAGAGAAGATCAACCAAGATGATTAGGGGACTGGAGACTAAAACATATGAAGAACGGTTACAGGAACTGTGTATGTCTAGTTTAATGAAAAGAAAGACTAGGGAAGACATGATAGCAGTCTTCCAATATCTTAGGGGTTGCTACAAAGAAGAGGGAGTCAAACTATTCTCCAAAGCACCTGAGGGTAGAACAAGAAGCAATGGGTGGAAACTAATCAAGGAGAGAAGCAACTTAGAACTGAGGATAAATTTCCTGACAGTTAAAACAATTAATCAGTGGAACAGCTTGCCTCCAGAAGTTGTGAATGCCCCAATACTGGAAGTCTTTAAGATGTTGGATAGCCATTTGTCTGAAATGGCATAGGGCTCCTGCCTAGGCAAAGGGGTGGACTAGAAGACCTCCAAGGTCCCTTTCAACTCTGCTATTGTAAGAATTGTAAGCCTTTTTTTGGTGATTTCAAGACAGTCATGACACCTCATCCAAATTAATCTCATAAATAGAGTGATTCAGATTGAAGAAGGAGCCACTGAGTGCATTGCCTTAAAGTACTATTGGGAGAAAAAAATCAGAAACCAGTACATAAGAGAGAGACTTAATTTCATTCAATGTTCAGCCTATAGTACAGTATGTATAGTACTGTAATAGTGCTACAGTATGATTTAATGATTATTGGCAGATATTAGTTGATAAAACTAAGGGAGTTTCTTTACTGAGCAAAACTGAAGCACTGGTACTGCTCTCCTTCATTCTTTTTGTGGTCATTCTGATATTGTGAATTACTAATTTATTGCTGATGTGCTGATGTTTGTGAGCTCTTGTGTAGAAAGTTTTTTTTTCTTTTGTAATTACATTTTATGACATCTTAATGCCAAAGGGCAGCGTAGTTAATTTCAAAATAGACATTGCTGATATATTCATTGCTCCTGCAAGAACAACCAAGTGTCTGCAATCCCAAACTTTTTGTAGCATTATGAACAAATTAGTAGTTAAGAACTGCATCCAAACCAGAGTTCATTACACATCAATAGCAATTGTAACACAGGCTAAGCAATCACTTATGCCAGATAAGTTTTATCTTCAGCTATCTTCTGAAGATTCCTTGCAGGAAAACCATCTAATACTCCCATTATAGGATTGGTAATACAAATTCATTCATTCATTCATTCATTCATTCATTCATTCATTCATTCATTCATTCATTTTCAAAATAATGCTAGATGAGAATACAGTACCTCCTGAACATGATTTGCTAAATGTATTAAAATATGAATATATGCACATTCAAAATTGTAAGAACAATAGCTGAGTTTTAATTATCAGTTTGTTTTAAAAAAATCCTACAACTGTCCACTTTACTAAAATAAATTAGATGTTTAGTCCTTTTTTTAACAAAACAAATCTGTGCAGGTGCAATGCCATTTTTGGGTATGCTTAAAAAAAGTATTTTGAATTTAATTAACTTCCTTAATGATTCCTGTGCTGTAATTCTAAACTTTTGCTTCTCTTGTGGATTTATCTTAGATTTGATCCAAAAGCAGGAGATAGATAAATATGCAGCTTTGGTCAGAAAGGAAAATGACCTGTGTGCCCTATACCATGAATAAAATGTAAATGATTTGCCCTATACCATGAATAAAATGTAAATGATTGAAAGGCTTTATTTCAATTCCGACTGGACTATTGTAACTCTCTCTACATGGGGCTTCCCTTGAGGTGCACCCGGAGACTTCAGCTAGTCCAGAACGCAGCCGCGCGAGCAATTATGGGAACCGCCAGGTCTACCCATGTAACACCGCTCTTGCGCGAGCTGCACTGTCGTCTTCCGGGTGCGCTTCAAGGTGTTAATTATCATCTTTAAAGCGCTCCATGGCTCGGGACCTAGCTACCTGCGGGATCGGATCCTGCCTCATACATCCTCACGGACGATTCGCTCCCACAGAGAGGGACTTCTCCGGATGCCGTCCACTAGACTTTGTCAGCGGGCGACGCCCAGGGGAAGGGCTCTCTCTGTGGTGGGTCCGGCCCTCTGGAACAACCTTCCCCCCGATATTAGGACGACCACGGACCTCCGCTCCTTCCGTCTTAAATTAAAAACTCATCTTTTCTGTCTGGCCGGCCTGGGATAGTCTCTCTGTCTCGGGGGTTTTATTGGGTAGTTTTTAGTATAGTTTAGTTTTAATGGGGAATTTTAGCGCAGGTTAGGTTTAATTTGTTTTTAAGAAATGTCTGTATATTTTTACTGTTTTTATTCTACCTGTGCACCGCCCCGAGTCCCTATGGGGAGAGGGGGCGGTTCTATAAATATTAAATTATTATTATTATTATTATTATTATTATTATTTATTTTATTGCATTATTAAATTCTATTGCAATACCAAGCTCTTGCCCAAAGTTGAAATAGTTTATGGTAGCCATATTATAAATAAAATCTTATAAATAAAATATATTATTTTATTTATAATAAAAGACATGGTAATCTTTTGGTTTCTGTGCTTCCTATTTAAGCTAATTGAATAACAGATACTGTTTTAGCAATGTATGTTAAGCATTTCCTGGGATGGAGGTACTTTACTTTTACTTTTCTTATAGCAGCATTATATGGCAAAGAATACTCCTTAGGACTTTGGGCTGTTGAATTTCTCCCCCCCCCCCCCGGCCCAAAAACTTTTTCAGTGGATTTTGATAGGAATCAATTCCCTGCAAGTCTAACTGCTCAGGGTTTACAGCTTGTCCGTCTCCCAAAATCATCTTTTTCGTTTTACTAAAACACAACTGCAGTCTGCTATAATTCTGAAGAGACCAGCAGAAAGTAGAAGGAATCTGTTTCTGCATGAATAACATTTCTGATTAAATTCCCATTATCAAATGACTGTGTTTCTTGGGGAAACAAAAAGTAACTTGGTTGCCATATCGTTTTCACCTTGGGTGAGAAACTAGTCAGACAAGTCATTTTAATCAGAGAAACAGCCCAGATAAAGAGTTAAATGTGGGCTTCTCTAATGCTTTTCTAGAGTTCCAACTTTGCATTCTTTCCCCCCGGCCAAATAATAAATTTGCCATCTATTTTTTTATCTTGTACCAATGGAGAGAAATGAAATAATTAACTACCTCAGTATTCATGAAATTGCCAACTCTATATGGAATATATCCTTAGAATATATTATTCACTCACCATTTTAAATCTTTCTCCACCCATTTTCACTTCTCACTTCTAGCTAAGTAGTAGCCACTCCCTATTGTTTCTCAATTTTGTTAAGTTCCTTTGCAATAAACAATTAATACAAATTTATTCTAGAATGTTTCATTAAATCTAACTTTTATTTTACAGTGAAAAAAATGTAAGTGGTTCAAATTAGAAAATGGAGTTGGAAAGTAGATTGCATTCAAGATACCACGCCCCTCTGTGTTATGTGTAATGTATAATGTAATGCAGAGATTCATTCCTAGAATTGGGTGCTTATTTAGTCCAGTAAACACATTTGGCCTTTATTTACTTTGTTTCAGCCAGCAAACAAGAAACAACAATAGCATCAAAGATTAAGACCCCATTTTTAAAGAGAGGGCATTTTATTTAACATCTGTTTTGTCAGCATGTAACTATTTGTTTGATATAACTGAGCCTGCTGTAATTAATTACCTGGCACCACTACTCCTCAAGATTATTGTGGCAGCATCTGGGCTTTGGAATTGTCTCTCTTGAGATATCAGAACCCCCCCCCCCCGCCCCCATCCCCGGTCATTTAAAAAAAGATATTAAAAACTGAGCTGCTTTGGGGAGTATTCCAGCTGAGGTCATGGCTTGTGTCATCTTTCATCCTTAATTTTATTCATTGCTTATATTTTATCTTAGTGATTGATTTTGAGATTATTTTATTGGTCTATAATTTTATGATTTATATCTAAATTTTTAACTTTTAATGTACCTTTGATGTTTTTATTCATTTTTCATACTGTTTTATGGAACTTGCTAAATCTTTGGATTGAGGTAGGATATAAACAAGAGCATATAAATGAAGGTAATATAAAATAAATATGCTGCAAATTATTGCTGAAATTTAGCTTACATACTAGGCAGTTTGCAACTCCTTAAAGCAGCTATATTTTCTGTGTTTGGTTTAAGAGATGGAGGACATAAAAGGTGAGCTAAATGCTCTGAAGGAACTTTTTGCCTTCCAAATCAGTGGTCTGCACAATCCTATTATTGATTTGTTTTATTTAAGAAAAAGTGTATGGAGGCTCAACTCGCTCTGAGACTGGGCAGATTTATAATATCTTTGCAAACACTCTGACCTTCAATTGTCCACTAAAATTTCTCTGTAGGGCAAGCATGGCCATCTTTAGGGCAGAGCAGTGGGCTTCACATCTTGGATTGGGACTACATTGTTGAAAACAGAGCTCAGTATTTTAAGTGATGGACTAGATCAATACTTTTTTGCAAAACAATAAAACAAATTAAATATCATAGTCCAAGAATTATCTCAGTAGTTTTGGTTCTTCCTATTCATTTGGCTACTGTCTTCAATCACCCCCCTTCAACCCCCCCCCCTCCTCAGACATAGACTTTAGTGAAAAGAAAAGGGTGGGGGGTTAAATGGCTACTCTGTCTTTTGGCTTCTTTGTATTTCTTAAAAAATGTTCAGGACAAGAGATTAAAAAATTGAATTGAAATGGACAGATTTACATTGAAGATTAAACAGAAAGAATATTATACAAGGATACAAGCAACCAAGTTACAATCCTGCAGTCATAAGTGGGAGGAGATGGGTGATAGGAACAATGAGACGACTAATAGTAATAGTAATACAGCCTTAGTGAATGGTTTGACAGTGGTGAGGGAATTATTTGTTTAGCAGAGTGATGGGGTTCAGGGAAAAACTGTCCTTGTGTCTAGTTGTCTTGGTGTGCAGCATTGTCTTGTTGTCTTGGTGTGCATTGTGGTTTTGAGAGTAGGAGTTGAAACAATTTATGTTCAGGAGGTATGTAAATATTTTCACAATCCTCTTTTTTATTCGTGCAGGGTACAGGTCCTCAATGGAAGGCACATGGGCAGTAATTGTTTTTTCTGCAGTTCTGATTATCTTCTGAAGTCTCTGTCTGTCTTGTTGGGTTGCAGAACTCAACCAGACAGTTACAGAAGTGCAGATGACAGACTCAATAATTCCTCTGTAGAACTGTATCAGCAGCTCCTTGGGCACTTTGAGCTTCCTGAGGTGGTGCAGAAAGAATATTCTTTGTTGTGCTTTTTTGATGACTTTTTGATGTTAGGTGTCCATTTTAGATCTTGAGATATGATAGATCCTAGAAATTTGAAGGTCCCTACTGTTGATACTGTGTTGTGTAGTATTGTAATTTGGTGTAACCAACATCAGCATTTCCCCTTGAAACAGAAAAAAGAAGCCATTTCAGGCTGATAGATAGATGATAGATTGGCAGTGCCAAGAGGTCATTGTTAGAACTATTTATGCCACATTCTACCTAATAAGCCTAAATAAATTACATTCAACTGTTACTTCAGTTATTTTTCTCCAGTGAAGAGTCACCATCTTATACTTTGTCTTAGTCAATAAAAGTTGAATTAGTTGTTACACTTTCTCCACTCTGAGTCTACACACAGTAGTTTATGAAGATACCGGCAAGCAAGGTGCTAGGACAGACTACCATATACTGTATGTAATTATGTATTTGTATTCAAAAAGTCCAGCTGTAATTCCACGTTTTTCTTCACAGTATATAGCATCACTCTGTTCATCAATGAAGAAGATTGTTTCTCCACATTCATTAGGAAGATGCTTCTAAAGACCTCGACTTACTCATGTCATTATTTTTTTTTTGCACCAAATAACCGCATTTGTAAAATAGATGGTTTTCCTTGTCACTTATATAGCCGATGGCAGGTCCCTGCATGTAAGCGCTAGTCAGCATTCTTTCCTTTGGCTTAGAGCACTTTTCAGCGAGTGCTAAAGAATTGCTTTAAGAGCTCGAAAAGCTGTCAGATCCCCTGTGAGATTAAATGAATACACTTGCTGGAACAGAAAGGAAAGAGAAATCTGCTTGTTCAGGGCAAGCGTGCTTTGGCTTGCTGCTGTCAGAACAAGCGTAGGTTAAGACTACTGGTAAAGATTTTGAGCTTGTTCTATTTTCCTACCTGCCTAAGTAAAACTGCAGATAATGGAATGCCTTTTTCCTCACAGTCTCTTAATAGAAAGGAACACTGGATGCAAAAAACCCCAAACCCCTCAGCAAACACCACAAGATGGATGTGACACAGAGAAGGAGGGTTTAAAATGACAGCAATTTTGCTACAATTTTATTTTATTCAAAACATTAAAATATAAAACCCAAAAGAAAAAAAAACTGACAAAATAAAACTAAAGCAAAACATTTAAAAATGAGAATTAAAAAAAGGACAAAAGCACATATTATATCTCCTAGTAGAACACTGACAAATCTATTGCAACATTAATCTTGTAAATGAAGGAAATTTTAAGTAGATTTCAACTGTACTTATTTACTTGTATCTAACAATGAGCTTGACTTTTCCCCAGTTCTAATTTTATACACAGCAAAACATTTTTCTCCCTCTCCTTTGTTTTGTAGAAAGTTAGCATCCAGCCCTCTCCTAGAAGAATGGAATATTTTAGGAAAAATTAAAAAGACAGAATATTTTCCCTAATAGATAAATAGAAATGTAAGACAGAAACTCAGCCACATCTCCCTGCTCGCTCCCACCCCCAGCAAATATTTTGGTGCTAACTTACCTTTTTTTCGGAGTATAAGATGCACCTTTTTTCCTCTAAAAAGAGGCTGAAAATCTGGGTGCATCTTATACATCGAATACAGTATTTTTTGCCTCCTGAAACCCCGCCCCCCCTTCACCAAAATGGCTGTGCCTAGTCTTATGGAGACTTCCAGAGAGCTCCTGGGGGCTGGGAAGGGCAGAAATGAGCAGCAAACAGGATTTTTTTGGCCTCCCAGCCCCCAGCAGCACTCTATAAGACTCCATAAGGCTATGTATGCAATTTATTTGACCAAAAAATGGCCCGTTTTTGCAATAAATGTGCCGTTTTTTTGCTCATTTTTGACACACCCCCTGGAGCACTACCAAGCCCCCCTAAGGCTATTCATGCCTTTTATTTGAAAAAAAATGGGCTCATTTTGCACAGTGCAAAAAGGGCTTTTTTTCCCTTTTGGAAAGCTGTTAGAGAGATTGATAAGAATTACATTCATCAAGTACTGTGCCTGCAGAAACAAAGATTTCTTCCAAAGGTGGTCAGTGATTTCCTTCTCCAGCACATGGATAAATACACCTGGAAACATCTACCTACCTACTTACCTACTCTCTCTCTCTCTCCCTACCTACCTACTGTATTTCTGTCTCTCCCTCCCTCCCTCCCTCTACCTACCTACTCTCTCTCTCTCCCTACCTACCTACTGTATTTCTCTCTCTTTCTCTCCCTCTCTATCCCTCTATCTACGTACCTACTTTTTAAAAAAAATTGCCTCTTCAAAACCTAGGTGCGTCTTATACTCCGGTGCGTCTTATATTCTGAAAAATACGGTATCTACAAGACAAAGGCTGGGCCAGCTTATCTACAAAACAAAAGACATGGAAAAATTCAACCAGGATGGGGACTCAAGACAAGCTACAAAGTTACCCTTCCATAGTCTCATGGGAGTCTAACAACCAATCAGAATACATTTCATACACAGGAACAGGAAGCTCTAAGGTGGAGCCCAAGAGAGGTAAACATTTCTCTTTCTCTCTCACCCATGTGCTCTTTTTTGCCCAGGACCTAAAACCATGTAGTCCTGTCCACCATTAGCACTTGTGACGTCCCGACTAGACTACTGTAATGCTCTCTACATGGGGCTCCCCTTGAGGTGCACCCGAAGGTTGCAGCTGGTACAGAATGCGGCCGCACGGGGGATTATGGGAGCCTCACTGCATGCCCATGTAACACCGCTCCTGCGTGAGCTGCACTGGCTGCCTGTGGCCTTTCGGGTGCACTTCAAGGTGTTGATAACCATCTTCAAAGCGCTCCATGGCATGGGGCCTAGTTATGTGCGAGACCGTCTCCTGACTCATACATCCCTTCGTCTGGTTCGCTCCCACAGAGAGGGCCTTCTCCGGGTGCCATCGGCCGGGCAATGCCGGTTGGCGACCCCCAGGGAAGGGCCTTCTCTGTGGCGGGCCCAGCCCTCTGGAACGACCTTCCCCCTGAACTCAGGACCATCTCGGACCTCCGCCTCTTCCGCCAGCGGCTGAAGACACACCTATTTCATCTAGCTGGCCTGGCCTAGTCCCTGAGCCCATTGTATGTAGACTGCGTTAAATTAAATTGGGTGAGGTTTTAATTAGGGGTTTTTATTGATTTTAGCACAGGGCTTATTAAATTTAATCTATTTCATTGTTGCATATTTTATATATTTATATTGTTTTAATTTCCTGTGCACCACCCTGAGTCCCTTCAGGGAGATAGGGTGCGGTATATAAAGCCAATAAAATCTAAATCTAAATTAAACCATCTTTCCAAGCAGTCCCCATGTTTTCAGTGTCTTTCTCCCTACTTGGAACTGAAACCCAGATAGACATTTCTTCCAACAGTTTCTTTCATTGCACACAGATCTAAAACTAAAGAGGATTTAAACTGCGTCTCTCATGAGTTTCAGCAATAGCAACTTCAGAACAGAAAACATTCTAAATGACCTTGATCCACCCTGGAGGAAGAACACAATTTGAGGCCTCGGGGCTACATGGGAACATGGCCCAAGAGTCCCCTCCAAAGATTTTGCTGTCATTTCAATTAAAGATACATTAAATGTTCTTTTAGTTTAGCCTTACTAAATTTTACCATCCCAAATCTACCACTTAAAGTGAAGTTGTATTCACCTTAAGTAAGAAACCAATGGGCAGCCTGAGGTTCAGATATAGCTCATAGATTCTCTGCCAGCAATCCAATGTCCAATTTTTGAGCTTATACTCTTAGAATATTTGCAAAGTGCTCTGGGCCAGGGAGTCTCCAAATTTGGCAACTTTAAGAGGTGTGGACTTCAACTCCCAGAATTCTTCAGCCAGCAAAGTCCACACGTCTTAAAGTTGCCAAGGTTGGAGACCCCTGGTCTAGTCTATGCATATATTAGGAAGGAAGAAATGGTGGGAAGTATGTGCAACCAACTACCCAATCTGATATTAATATGTTTATGTGACCAAGCCATAAAGAAAGGATGTCTCCGTGAGAAGTCCTGAATCGTATACAAATGTGTGTTTTTCAGCTGAACTGCAACAGGCAGATCTCAGCGTGGGAAGACTGCTAATTGCAAAGCTTGATTGCAACAGCTAATCAGAGTCACAGGGAAAAGAAGTGTTGGGAATTAATTAGGCAAGGACCTTCAGAACAGCAGCGGGAAACCTCTGCTAGTGACCTTTATTTACAGTCAGTTAAACAGAAGTGTGACTAAAAATGCCAAGGAGCAAATCGTATTATTAATATTGATTGCTTAAAGAAAATGAATAATTTAGAAGTCATCAGAATAAATATGCAGGCAAAGAGAAGAAAAAGCACAGATAGTGCCTTTTGAACATTCATCTTTCAGAGTCCTGATATTCTGAAACTGAAAATTTCCAATTATTTCCAATTATTATTATTATTATTATTATTATTATTATTATTATTATTATTATTATTATTATTATTATTATTATTATTATTGCCATCACAAAACACAATTAATTTCATGACTGAGCACGCTTGCCTGTTTCTGCTGCTAAGACTTGTTTGTAAATTGTAAAATGGACAAATGCCATCTGGTGCACAAAAGATTCAATGTATTTGTAGATATATCTCAGCATTTCCTTCATATTTTAAGAATGATAGCAGTGACTGAATGTTCTTTGAAGATACATAACAGGCTTTTGAAACCCTAGCTTATATACACCAAACGTTTCCACATGAATCTCTTCTATCTCTGTTACACGAGCTTATTTTCTGATTTTATTTAAATCCTATTCTTTACTCAGATACCTAACAATTTTCTAAAATATAACAAAATCTAGAAAATTAAAAGTAAGAATAACAATAAAATGCATTTATTGATAGTCATTGCTTGCATATTGTACCATCACGGTAAAGTCTGTAAATTAGTCAGGATAGCAAAATATGGCCAGGGATTATATTTTTGGTCATTTCTTTTAAAAAAATTCTCACTTAACAACATAAATTTTGGGCTCATTTCTGGTTGTAAGTCAAGGACTACCTGTATATGAATATAGCCCTTCATCTGGAAATCACTTTTCCAGATGACTAGATTTTCCTTTAAATAACAACAGTGTGCTTCAACATCCTCCATAGCCATTCTAGTATCTATCAATCTATCTCTCTGAGATGCAGCAAGTGATAACATCTGTTAATGATGAAGCATGGTCTTTGCTCTATACCCGTGATGGCAAACCTATGGCATGTGTGTCAGAGGTGGTACGCAAAGCCTTCTCTGTGGACATGCATGCCATTGCCATATGCTCTTCTGGTTTCTGGTGCACATGTCCCAAAGACCAGCTGGTCTGTGCGCATGCATATGGTTTTCAGGTTTCTGGTGCTGTAGCATGCACAAAGACCAGCTGGCCAATACACATGTGTGTGCTGGAAACTCAAAGACATGTGTGGCCAGTGCCCACACATGTGCACTGGCCAGTTGGTGTTTGGATTTCTGGGGTTCCAGTGTGCATGTGCATGCACGCACACTCCAGTTTGGACACTCAGTGCCAAAAAGGTTTACCATCACTGCTCTACACCATCATATCAAATAAGAAATATCAGGAAAGTGTTTCCAAAAAATAATATATTGCAGTTAAACAAAGTGACATAACAAAATTCAATGGTTTTGTTTAACTAGTCTCTTTTTAAATCTGATTTAAACATATCTCTGCTGACTGTCATCATGCATATACTGAGAAAAACACTTCAGGCTAGAAATACATGAATTGGTCCGCCATCCGTTAGACTCTAAATAAAGAGTTTAATGGCATCTTACTCACTAATATATTTATTGCAGCTAATGGTTTGTGGACCAATTCACGTATTTCTAGCCTGAAGTGTTTTTCTCAGTATATGCATATGTAGATGGAAGAAAGGTATTAAAATAAACCATGGAGTCAAATGATAATGAATTGCAAAGGGAAGAGTCTGACACAATTCAGTTACAGATTAATTATGTACAGAATAAACACACATTGCTAGTGTTGTAAATATTAACTGCACCACATGTACTTCTGAGCATTTTCAGGAATAAATTAATTGGTCCAGCATAGGTTAAGTTTAATATTAGGGGAGGAGGAAAGGCATTAATTAATGTTGTTACAGAATTTTTGTTGTTCTTTTTCTGATACTACGTTGTTTCTCAGCAGCCTTGACTGTAGATCTCAGTTCTTTAAATGTACTTTAAATTTAATATTCAAGAATTAGCTTATTGAGCAGAAGGCTTTCTATCTAGATTTGTCTCAGCTTTGGATGGAAGAAGAGGAAGAGATTAATGTCTTGTGCTACTATGCACATTGGGTTAGCACTTTTGTTCAGTTGTGGTAGTTTCCGCTTCTTCTAAAGGAACATGAATAATCTGAAAGTCTTTGTGGAAAATATGCCCCTGGAAGAGTAGAAGTCAGTGCCTTAGAAGAAGGATATGCTCCAAGGTTTAAGTTTGAGTCTTTATTCCTTTTTGTGTGTGTGTCAGTGACTATTCAGTTGTTTAAAACAGTAAGTCCACTTTAATAATTTAAACTATGCAGTTAAAAAACAAACAGTGGTAGATGCAAACATTTCATCAGTACCAAACTTACAATAACAAGGTTAAAAGCAACATAGAACATAGGGGCTAGCGAGAGAGTTAGTTAAACATGTGACGTATGTGGAAAACCAGCCCATGACAAAGGAAAGTGTAGATTGACATACAGTTGTTTCTGCACACATACAAGAGACTTCAATTGATGGCAACCACTTCAGTGAAACACAGTAAATGAGAGTTCCTGTGGCAGAGGAAAACTTTGAATGCAGTGTTTGAATTGACTTGGTGACCTGTATATTTTCTTACCATTAAAGTAGCTAGTATATGTTTTGCGGTAGCAGAAGAAGGCATTTTGTGGCCATGGTTTGCTGTTGGATTACTCAGTATTGTCTGAGCCCATTTTGGAACGTGCTCCTTCATTCTGAAAGCCAGGCAACCTATCAGTTCTGCATTCACATATTGACCTTAGGTGGGAGTCCTGTGAATTTCACTGATGCAACAGTTCTTTCCTCAGAACTGCTGGGTCCTGTATGTGGCATTCAGGAATTCCATATAGAGTAATGCAGGATATATCATCATAATCAACTATGTTTGTTTTCATTGTTAGGCGGCCAGAAGTATAAGTTAAAAATATAGAAAAATTAAAATGTTTCGAATTTAATCATCTATGATTTCCATATTTGCATTCATCTCTCTGAAATAGTCAAACTCAGTGACAGCAATTACTCTTGAAGTATAAATGTTTGATAAAATTGCAATGTCTCATTGTATTAAGCTTGTAAATAACATGTCTCCAAGAATGGGATTTGTATTTTCTTACTATTAAAGTTATTCTTGGATAGTCTTTCTCCTAAATGTCACTTCATGCCCTGCATCTTTTAAGTATTTTCTACAGCAGTGCTTCCCAAACATTTTCCCTACTTACCCAAAACTACTTATTGAAAAGTCCTGTAGTGATCGGGTATAGTGGCATTATCCAAAGGAAAAAAAATCACTTTAACCCAATTTGCAGTATTTTACCTTGGTTTGGGAAACACTGCTCTAAAGACTTGTCCAGTCTCAGATTTTATAATACAACTCATATATAAGTTGAATCTTATTTTTCAGTACAATTTTATTTATTTTTTAAAAAATGTGATTTTAATTACAGATTACCTTGGAAAATAGAACAAGTGAAAGATTCATCTTAACTTCAGATTAGGAGACAGAGAAAATGTTCATTTACATAGGGTGCAGTGAATCTGCTTCACTTCAGTTTTCAACTTACCGGTAGCACAGTTTTGTCCTTCTTGCAGTACTTGAAAATGTTGCATGGTAAAAATGAAAAGAAAAAGGCATTTACATAAAATTTCATGGTGGCAGGGGAGAGGGGAGAGTCAGTAATTATGGGCATGGTTGCCCTCCAGCATTATCATTGCAATCAAGCCTCTACTGGATATCTCAATCAAAGCTTTTTGGAGATAACGAATTTTAATAGTACTTAGAAGGACAAAGCATTATGCTGAAGAAATCATAGTGAGTTGATATGTTATTCATACTAACAATATTGAAAGAGCAGTGACAGTAGCATTTGTGTTAAATTATCAAGAAATTTGAATGAGATAACAGCAATAGCACTTAGACTTATATACAGCTCTATAGTGTTTTATAGCACTCTCTGGGCAATTTACAATGTCAGAATATTGCTCTCAACAATCTAGATCCTCATTTTAGTGACCTCAGAAGGATAGAAGGCTGAGTCAACCTTAAGCTAGTCAGAATCAAACTCCAGGCTGTGGGTGAGTCCACCTGCAATACTGTACTCTAACCACTGTACCAATCATAGTTCTTAAATATGAATTTAAATAAATTCATCTTCATGTAGTAAGGAAATCATCCTTTCTTTTTCCATCATATATCATAACAGATTATCCTGTTAGACAATTTACCAGAGGTCAGCATGTTTGTTGTAGGCCAGAACTCAACCAAACTGCTTTTCCTACTTCAAAGATTTTCCCTGTTTTAGGTTCAAAGCAAAGAGAGTACATATTTTTCCCACACAAGCTTCTGACTGAACAAGAAAAAAGAACAATGCATACATCTCTTATGTGCTAAACAAAAAACAAACAAAAACTAGGCCTATATATTCATGTCATGTTTTACAATTAAATTATTCATATGTCAGTTCACTTAAAATATGGGGACAAGGTAAATTAAACATCTGAATTAGGGTGTGCAGTTCAGATTTTTAAACAGTTTTCCAAATGAGACTCCTTGTGATAAACTGCTTATTCAAATATAGATAGGGAGATGAGCTCTTCAGCCCATTGTATAACTGATGAAGAGCGACTATCTTTTGAATCGTGTAATAGTCTATTTGAGACCATAAAAGCATGAAAAATCCATTCCTGTTGTTTTGTTAGCTTTCAGACGCTGGAATATAACTGAAAAGAACATATATCTCTACAATAACCAATGAGGCTTCCAGAGAAAAGTCAATACAAAATAACTGAAGTTCTAAAGGGAGTCACTGTGATACAATATTACATTTGAGTACTACTTCTCTGACAACATGTGTGCAAATGTGTGCATGCATGCACACACTTTCAAGTCAGTATTGACTCCTGGCAACTGCGTGGACAATTCCCTGTGGTTTCTTGGCAGCATTTCAGAATCAGTTTGCCACTGCCTGCTTCTCTAGGGCTGAGACAGAGGGACTGGCTCAAGGCCACCCAGTTGGTTTAAGGCCTAATATGGGTCTAGAATTCACAGTTCCATACTTTTTAGTTTGGTGGCTTAACCACTACATTAAACTGGGTCTCTCTGAAATTAGAATTCATGAATTTATCTTGATCTCTCACACTTTAATTGAATGAAATCAATATTTAAAATGTCTCTTAAAAATGCCAAAATACTATTCCATTGATATTATGCGTCAATTCAGAATCTATTGTTTCTTTATCTTCTTGAAATTTAACTTAATAAATTTCAAAAACCATTTATAAATCATCTATAAAACCTGCATTTTTGATAAATGATATGTACCTTGCAACTTAAAAAAGTAAAAAATTCAAAATGCTGTTAAAGTGATCTAAGGTATGAACTTCACCCTTACTAACAAAGGGTTCTCCAACAAAATAATTTCTTATTATTTTCAAATAAGGATGTTTCCATCAAATTAAGAAAAGAATAATGGAGCAGACCTGCATTCTATATTTCCATAGTATCTAATATAGTCAGAAGGGGCATCTGATACTTAGCATCTTAATGAGGGCCCAAATAGTTCATAAAGCAAATTTTCAGTGAGTAAAACATACCATTCGATATACATACATGCATACATACATACATACATACATACATACATACATACATACATACATTAGATATAAATCAGGAACATTAAAATTTTCCTTATCAAAAATAGAAGTTTCCTGATTGAGGGTTGCCCCAGATTAGTATTACATCAATAGAAGATAATATTTGTAACTCAGGGCTGAACTGTGGGGTCCTTAGTGCTCTCTGAGCTTGATTATTTTCTTGCAAATCTTTTATTATTCAACTAGGCAACAGCATTAGTCCTAAAACAAAGTTGTGTTTGCTCTCTTTATACACAAATGGCTTGCTTTGTCAGTGTTGGGGGGAGTGTTCTTGGTGGTTCCTTGATTAGGTTGTTCTTTGCTGTTTGTTTGTCTGGGTTAGTAGTTTCTTGATTGCATATTGTTTACTGATTGATTGTTGGTCTACTATTAATTTTGGTGTTATTCTCTGCTTAACTGGGTATTGACTGCTGGCAAGGATGTGTTTTGGTTCAAAAACACTAGAGAATTCCTGGAAGCCTGGCATTCAGACAAATTAGCCATCAACAGGCACATAGAGATAAACAACATCTAATACCAGTCAAATGAGACAAACAAAAGGTTAAAAACGAACTAAAAAGTCCAAAATACTCTCTTATCAGCAATCAACACCCAGACAAAAGTGATTAACACTAAGATTAATACTGCAGCAATAGAGCTATAAATAATACCCCAATCAAGGAACTCCCAACTCTTATTTACAGACACTTGTGAAAATTTTTCTAAGCCCACTTGTTCATCATTCATAGAAATAACTTTTTTTGCTGTTGTTTTTCTAAATTATAAACATCTTGACAATAAACGTTTGAGGAATCCATTCCTATTCCCATGAGGCAGAAAGGCGGAAATTGATGGGAATCTGATGGGCCTTAACTGGAAAGCCATGAACTCATGCAAGGTAGTTTCAATAAAATCATCAGAAGGTCCCCAGAATGTTTGTGTTTCTCATTTGCAATTGTGCTTGTGTGTTATTTGTTTATTTTTTTCTACAATATAATCATAGCAGTCACATTTTTTTCTTATATTTGGATTGGGAAATCCAGTTTTCATTTTTATCAGTTCTGGCTGCAGTATATCAACAGGTATCACAAGCTAAGCCTAAGTAATCTTTAACTTGTTTAAACTCAAAAGTCACACTTGTTTAAGATGAGAGACCTCCTACTTTCATCTTCTTCAATAAATTTTGGAAAAGAAGATGGCACTAATGCTATATTGTAGCTTATAAGGTTTATCTTTGCATTAGATTTCCTTTTTAAAACTTATTTGAGAGACTATGTTATAATTCATCCTGAACTCAGTTCTCTAATTTAGACCATTTTATGAAGTGCAAGAATTTAGTTTTTTCCTTTTTCCATCTATCTAAAATGTTGATAGATTGATCAGGTTTATCAATATTCGTACCTTCTTCAGAGTTTAATTTAAGTGATCGTTATAGGAATAGCATTTTGTTATGAAGGAAAATAATTGTCTTTATGAAAATGTGTTGAGGTCAGCAGGAGCAGTTCTTCAACCTTACTGTTAATAAAAATTATTCAATCATGAATTCAGTTCAGCTCCTATTTCAGTAAAGATTGTTTTGACATTTATGACAAAGTGGCTTATCCTACTGTCTCTTTAAAGTACTGCATGCCTTGATTGATCCATCAAGTCTTATCCCCAAATCCTCTCAACAATAAACTTTCCCCAAAATCTTCTTTTGCAAAAAATATTCTCAGAGCTACTTATTGGTCCAGTGCTGCCAAAGTTGTTTCTAATCTTGATCAGCTTGTTAGAAGGTTTTGACATTTTAGAGTGCACAACCCTGCTCCAATGTGCTCTATCTACATCTGGCACAAATTGTTTAGAAGAATCTAAAGACATTCCATGCTGTTTTTTGGCTTTGTTTCAACAGCGGTTTTTGCTGTTGCCTACATTCATGAGTTAAGAATTTAATTGGAGGAGGAGTCGGAGTCCTTCTTTAGTTCTTGAACTGATAGTAATTTCAAATGAATTACTTTAATAATAGTTCATATATATATATATCTTGCTGCAATAAACATTTGCTCTTGCTATAGAAAGCTACAAAAAGACTAGTTTTTTCAAAAGGGGGAATATTCCTATTTGTACTCAGCACTTTCTTTGCATATTAAATAATCCCCCAAAACAATAACTTTACCCATCCCTACTGTAATTCAATTTCTCCCATTGTTAGCTGCACTGGGTTATCATATAGCTGAATATACATTAATTTATGTATACGTTGCTTCCGGATTTTGGGTTTGCAATGAGGAAAAAAAATGAAAGTTTGATTCTGTTTTTGTGAACTAGACAGGGTTATTGTTATAGAAATGGCTTGTAAAAGCAAAAAGTTGTGATTGTAATGTTGTTACCTTCGACTGTGTTAAAGAGAGTCAGAAGTTGGTGCCTTTTTCTTTTTCTCTCTCTTGTTACACTATAGCTGCTCTTTTCCCCTTCTTACTTTTCCATGTTTTTTTCTTTGTATTTAAACTAAAAAAGTTAAGTTCCAATGTATGTGTACATTGTATATATTGCTTACTATCTATTGCATTGAAGTACTTAATTAAACCTCAGTTCCCATTAAACCCTAACAACCATATAACAAATCCTCAACAATTATAAGCATTATAATTCATCACCAAGAGTTGATTTCTCCTAATGAAAGCAATGTTATATTTTTTAAAAATATGTTTTTGCTGTAGAAATTCGTCATGCTAACTTAGTTATGTAGGTTTAGTCACAACTAAATCTATGTTAGTTCTTTTTATCCCCATCGCAAATATACTTTCGGAGAATTCCCCCATCCTTTTAACATGATAAGATGTTAAGGCACACTATGAATGGATACACATATGCAGAATCATAGAGACTTGTAACAAGTGAGTAGTTGTCAATAAGAGACATGTTATGGTAATAAATTCCTACCAAGTAATGGTAGGGTACTTAAAAAGTCTGCTTCTCTTTTTATTTTTTTAAATGCATACTACTTAGTGGCAAGAAGTCATACAGAAGCAACGGAACTGGAAAAAAATGGCATTTTTCTTTCATGAATGAACAAGTAGGTGAATTTAAAATGTATATTAAATAAATATCTCACCAGGAGAATAAGGTTATTCACATCATAAAATAGCTGTGGTGGTAGCCACCTTTTGGAGATAACTAAAGTGCTGGTTATAGCCTGCATCACCTTTATTTATTTATTTTAATTTATTTGTATCTTGCCTTTATTAATTTTAAAAATAATTCATGGTTAATATGTTCCACACACATCTTTCTCTTCTTATTTTCCCCACAACAACAACCCTGTGAGGTGGATTGGGCTGAGAAAAAGTGTGACCAGCCCAATGTTATCCAGCTGGCTTACATGGCTAAGTCAGAACTTGAATCAACAGTGCCCTGTTTTCTAGCCTGTTGCCTTAACCACTAGAACAAACTCAAAACTCAAAACTCAAAAATATGGTACATTCAATAGGAGTCTCTATTAAAATATTCAGAATATATTTCACATCTTTCACCATCAATAGAAGGGACACCCCCCCCCGTGTGTGTGTGTGTGTGCAGAAAATAATTGTTTGCTACAATAACTGAAAAGAGTTGAATGTAAGAGCATGTTGTCAATCTTTTTAGTTATATGGGCACATCTGAAGAAATATGAAAGTAAGTTGAATGCACTGAGGCTATAATATTTAAGAAGAGTGCATGGCAAAATAAAAAAGGGTAAGATCAATAATGAATGAGTGCTGAATGAGTGTGAATTGAATACAAAAATGAGTGTCCAGTATGCACAAAATATATTGAAGTAATCTGATCATCTACAGAGAATGAAAAAGATTTAAATTACTAAATAAATATACACAGCAATAATGAAGGAGCTGAGAAGAAAGTAAAGACCACAATTCATTTTTAAAATTAAGCAATCCACGGAATTTAATACTAGAACAAAGGAGTAAAAACACAGCATCTTTTTGAGTATTACATTTCCAGAGATATCCAATTGTTTTGGGGGCACTACATCCATTTGTAGCTGGTGGAGATAAAGAGCACAAGAGTCAATCAGACAATCAGGTCTTCAGATCTCACACTAAGCTGATGACAACTAGGACACTGACCTATGCAAGAAACAGCTTTAATGAAAAATCTATATATGTCGTTCACATTTATTTGCTTGTCACTTTGTTAAATTTGTGTTTCGTCTCCCTTCTAAATGGTACTCAAGATAGCTAAGAATAATGATACAAATATATTAACATGCAGTAAAAGAACAATAAAAAATTAAAACTTGAGAAAGCCAGTGCTGAGGTAAAGGCATGACTATAATCAATAAAAAGAGCTAATTAAGAAACAATTACAATTTCAAGATATCCCAAAGCCTGTCAAAATAAACATTTATTGATTTGCTAGTAGAAATCCATTAGAGACTTGGTAAGGAATTTAAAAATTTGGACAGCTATTAAAGTGACCTTTTCTCTGCCGATGTGTCAAATATTAACATTACAAAACAAGGAAATATTCCCTGAAGATATTAAGATATAGGAGTCATAGGGACTCCTATAGGATTTTCAATATTTTAGGTTGCCTAAAAGCCAGTTTGATCGGGTGCAGTGATGGTGAACCTTTTTTGCCTCGGCTGCCAAAAGCACTCACACGTGTGATATTGTGTCCGTGCCCACCCCCATAATTTAATGCACCCCCCCGGTACCGTGCCCCCTGCTTTTTCGACTTCCAGTAGATCCATTTTTCACCCTCCCCAAGCTCCAGAGGCTTTCTAGCAGCCTGGGGAGAACAAAAATGGCCTCCCCTGCCCCCTGGAGGCCCTCTGGAGGACGGAAATGGCCCATTTTCCAACTTCCAGTAGGACTGGTATGTCTGTGTTTCACCGTCCCTAGGCTCCAGAGGCTTTCTAGGAGCCGGGGGAGGGTGAAAACAGCCTCCCCTGCCCCCCCCAAGGCCCTCTGGAAGGTGAAATTGGCCTGTTTACTGACTTCTGTGCCATTTTTCTCCCTCTGGAGGCTTCAGGAGGCTTCCATCAAAATCAGCTGGCCAGCATGTACATGTGTCTGGAGCTGACAGGGCAATGCCTCACATGCCCTCACATGCCCTCACATGCCATAGGTTTGCCATCACGGGTCTAGTGGTCAAGGTACCAGGCTACAAAGCAGGAGACCATCATTCAAATGCCTCTTTAGCCATGATAGCTGGCTGGGTGGCTTTGGGCCAGTGACTCACTTTCTCAGTCCAACAAACCTTACATGGTTGTTGTGGGGAAAGTAGAAGGAGGAAGGTGTGTTGAATATTTTTATTTATTATTACTATTTATTAGCAGCAGTATGGGTGCTGAGGTGCTGAGCTCAGAGCCATAGCCACTTCTACAGATTTAACCAGCTAAAATTCCTCACAGATAAGGGGGCTGCATTCTATGATATAGAATGCAGGCAGATAGTGACATACAACAACCTTGTTTGAATAATACTATTGCAACACATTCCATATCAAGTTGTAGTCAACCAACATCTTTAGAATATTTGCTTTGCTTATACTTTGATCTTTTGTTCATGAAACGATTAATACATGCTTTATTTGTTATAGCCCATAATTGAATCAACAGTCACAGTGCTAATTTAGAATATAAGAATGTCACTTAAGTAGTGTATGAGTACCAATAGGGTGAAGATTAAATTTCACTTTGATGTTCCGTCTAGGACCAGGAATTACTGCCGATAATATATTGAGAGTAAATAATGTGTCACATTATAAACAGAAAATAAGACCCCTTAGCTCAGAATTTCAGATGTGATTATGTGTCATGGCAGAAAAGTGCAAACAAGCCCCCAAAATATGTCCAATTCAAAATCTCTTTTACTTTATTTTTTTATTGTTTAAATGGAAAGCTACATCTCTTGATATTCATTTAAGATTCAAGTCAAAGGAACTGTGGATGGGAAAGCCTTCAGACAACCTAAGTTTGTGGAGATTTCACTGTGAATTGACTGAAAACTATGTCATCCATGTGGAAAAAAAACCTGACCTAGAATAATTATGTTTCATAGTATTTTATTTATTTATTTAAAACATTTGAAGAACCATCCATTTTCTAACCAACTCCAGACTCCCAATTAAAAGTTGAAACAATAAAACTAAACATATTTAAACATTAAAAAAAAACCTGGTGTCAGGCCAAACTTCTGTTGTGCAGTTATATAATCTTATGCCAGAGCTGGGGAAAACCCAGGTTTTCACAAGCTCTAAAGAAGGCTAGGAGGATAGAGGCCTCCCTAACTTCATGGGGCAGAGTGGGCTGCCACAGAAAGCATGCTTCCTAGCTCCCATCAGATGGCGATATTTAGGAGAACAGTCTAAGACAGGGGTCTCCAACCTTTGCAACTTTAAGTCTGAAGGACTTCAGTTCCCAGAATTCTCCAGCCAGCAAAGCTTGCTGGAGAAGTCTGAGAGCTGAAGTCCTTCAGACTTAAAGTTGCAAAGGTTGGAGAGCCCTGGTCTAAGAGACTGCCTACTCTAGATTTGTATTTATTTATTAAAACTTTTATGCCACCCAACTCCCTGGCAAGGTGACCCTGTTCATTTTGCAAATTATGAAATACGTAAAAAAAATATTAAAACATTAAAAACTACACCAATTACTATATTGTTAAAAATTGTACTAAAACCAAAACTAAGTGAGCTAAGAGATGGATGGGATGGGGATAAAGTCTTCTTACTTCATCACCACCTCCACAAGTGATTGCCCCACTTGAATGTCTAGGCCAGGGGTCTGCAAAGTCGGCTCTTTTAAGACTGGTGGACTTCAACTCCCAGAGTTCCCCAGCCAGCATAGCTGGCTGGGGAATTCTGGGAGTTGAAGTCCACCAGTCTTAAAAGAGCCGACTTTGCAGACCCCTGGTCTAGGCCAATTGTCAAAGCCAGGTTTTAATATCTATCCAGAAGGTCAAACGGGAGGGGGTAGTTCTTACCTTCAGTGGTAAAATGTCCCACAGAGATGGGGCCACAGTGGTGGCATGAGGGGGGAAGAGCTTATCTATTTGGGGAGAGACAACTCCTCGGATGCCCTGCACCCATACCATGTTGTTGTGGCCTGCCGGAGGCCAGCAGAGCTGGCAGCAGAGTTGGACAGTGAGGAGGTTGGGGAGGAACATGGGCCAGTCCTGGGGGTTGAGGAAAGCTCAGATGAGGGTTCTGCTTCAGAGGCAGAGAGGGAGTTAGATAGCAGTGAGGCAGAAGAACAGCTAGAGCCTGTTCCCAGTGTGTGCATGCACAGAGCTGTTAGAAGACAAGAACAACTAAGGCAGCAGGGTCGACTTAAGAGTAAAGCCACACCTTGAAGGTGATTGTCCCTTCCCATAGAAAATAAAAGAGGAATGAATGGGGAGTATGCAGGAAACAATTCGTTCATTCAGTCTTGAAAGTTATGTTTGTGAGAGACTCTGTGCCAAGTTTTGCTTTGCCCTGTGTTTGGATACTAATTATCTGGCAGTGCTCCAAATGAGATAAGGTGCGTGTGGATAAACATTCCTCTGAAAGACTGTTTGCTAACTATGAATGAAAGAAATTTGCAGTCATGTAAATAAAAGAGATTCTGTTAGGACTAAGACTTTGCTTCTTGCTTTCTAAGGAAGCCTGGGTCAGAAAACATGTAAGGCTCTAAAGGTAGCAACCAATATCTTGAACTGGATCCAGAAGCAAACTGGTAATCAATGATTTGGTTGGATGGGTAGATGTCCTTAAGGAATGGCAGCCTCACATATCACTGGGTTTGTCCCTTGTAGGGTTTTAAAAGGGAATGATCAACACCTTGAATTACACCCAGAATGAAACTGAAAGCCAGTGCAGTTCACAGAACAAAGGAATTACATGGACAAACCTAGAGCCCCACATTATGTTGTGTGCATTCTGGACAAGTTAAAGTTTCCAAAAAGATTTTCAAGGACATGTAGAGCACAATGCAGAAATCCAAATGGAAGATGACCAAGGCATGAATTACCATGAGCAAAATCTCCTTTAAAGTACCAACTTTAAGCCAAGATGCTTGACAACATACTTTTTAGCCAAATATATTTTAGCTTATATTGTGTAAATTAAATCACACATTTCTTACACAATCTGTTTATTATTTCAGTTTATATAATTGCTCATCTCTATGGTTCTGGGATACTCACATACAATTAAAAACCAAATAATAAAAACACACACAACAATTAATAGCCTAGCTAGTCTTTTAATAAATATGGAGTCAGGGATGTTTACATTTTCAAAATCAACCCCTGTTTGCTTCTGGTCTAAAATCCTAAAAATATTACAACACCTGGAAAAGTTTTACTGAATATTGGATTGTTCTTACATTTCACCCACAGTTTAATTTATTGTTCCCAGTTTGCCATGAAGTGTTTGGAAGAGAACAAAAAGCACAGGAACTGGTATATCGCCAGACTACTTCTGTAAAAACCTGTTTTTAAGCTCTATTTTTGGAAGAGAATATAATAAGGAAGGGGACTCTGTAGCTAAGGAGTTAAGCACATGAGCAGGCTGTATTGTTTTAAGCAGAAGGAAATGTTCTGCTATTAACTGAAATCAGTGATAGCTTTTAAGCCAGCTGAAAATCTATTGCATATTAATTATGCCATGAACTCTTATCCAGCCTAAATTCCTGTTATGTGAATTCTAAGACTGAACAAACACAGTAAAAAAAATCCATGAATATTTATTGAAATAATTAACTAGAATTGGTTGCACTTCTGCCTGCTGCATATTTGTATTCCACCAGCATTTTATTATTTTATAAAGTACTTGCATGATTGCAAACCACATGTTTCTCCAAATGATATTTATGCCAAATGTGAAACTTACTATAGTACATTTCTCAAGCTGGCAAACCTTTAGACTTGTATTGGAATACAATTCCCCTTACCAGGAAATAATTCTCAATGGGAAAACTGGACTAGTGGTTCAATATACTTGGTTATGGATATATCCAGATATGTTGAAATGGGGGACACACACATTGTAAACCTAAAACTGCCTTTTGATGGGATATTTTGCTTCTGATCAAATTTCAGTTGAAATACTTTTCAGTTCCTCAAATTGAAGAAACCTCTTTCCTAAAAACTGTCAGGTTGGTACTGTTTCACTTCTTTAAACTGGATAAAGAGACTTTGGCAGATGTGCCACACAAATGCAGAGTGCCCTTCTCACCAGAACAAAGTGGCTTGGGGCACTGCATCTAAAGCCATTTTTCCTTCAGTCTGGATCAATCTGACAATGAAAGTTGGGGGTAGCATCTCTTCACAACCCATCTCTCTTTTCCAACATTACTATTTAACTAGTACACTAATGCAGGGATCCCCAACCTTTGCAACTTTAAGTCTGAAGGACGTCAGTTCCCAGACTTCTCCAGCCAGCTTTGCTGGCTGGAGAAATCTGGGAGCTGAAGTCCTTCAGACTTAAAGTTGCAAAGGTTGGAGATCCCTGCACTAATGTACAGGTAGTCCTCAACTTATAACAGTTTGTTTAGTGGCCATTCAAAGTTACAATGGCACTGAAAAAAGTGACTTATGACCATTTTTCTCACATGACCTTTGCAGCATCCCCATGGCCATGTGATTTACATTTGGATGCTTGACCACTGATTCACATTTATGATGGCTGCAATGTCCTGGGGTCATGTGATCCCCTTTTGCGAACTTCTGACAAGCAAAGTCAATGGGAAAAACAGATTCCTTTAAGAACTGCAACACTAATTTAAGAACTGCAGTGATTCACTTAACAACTGGGGCAAGAAAAGTCGTAAAATGGGGCAAACCTCACTTAACAAATTTCTCACTTAGCAACTTAAATTTTGGGCTCAATTGTGGTTATAAGTTGAGGACTACCTGTATTTCTTTTCACTAATCTAATAGGCTGCAGGGGACCTGCATACTGCTTAGAGAATAAGGTCAGCTAAGAAATAAAGAAGTGATAAAAAGAAAATATAGGGAAGTAAGTGAAAGTTTTCTTGAGGTTAGACCTGAGGGCAATTCAGAAATCAAGCTATAAGTACTAGATTAAGTCCAGTCTCATCCATCTTTCTGTTCACAGAATAGCTAATTTGATTATGCCCACTGGGAGCTCCCAAGCATCAGAAGAGCTCCAGTGCCTGCATGAAAAATTAAACACACAGATTCCCAAAGATGAATTCCATTTTAAACATAAGCATGAGTTACTAGTCATAAATCTATCAATACTGTTATATTTATTTAGATGTAGAGGCAACTGATGTGGATTCATAGCATAAGCATACCAACAAATCCATTGCTATCAAATTTCAATGGAAACTAATACTTACAGCAAGCCATTCTCTTTGCCTTCTTTCCAAGTCAAGTCCAAATTGCATTCTTCCTATGCCCAAAACATCAAGTTCATACCACAATGATGAGAAAATAATGAAAACATACTCTTTCATACTGGCATGTTTCCCCCCCATTTGCCCTCCTTTGCAGATGCCTGTGGCCTTCTATAAAAACCTTGAGGCAAGATCACTCCTCCCTTATCTTGAGGAGTAAAAGAAAGATAAACTTTATCCAGCTATCATACCTTTTTGAGCCAATGAAAGATATCAAACGTTCTTGGTCAACCTTTAAAAGGCATAGTTGCAGGGTCTCAAAAAGAAGAGTATTACTCAGAGAAAGTTAAGTCTTAAGAATTGCAGATCTGACTGGTCTTTAGAAGGCTAGACCCTGAAGATGAAACGCAAATATTTTGGCCACCTAATGAGAATGAAGGATTCACTGGAGAAGAGCCTAATGCTAGGAAATTTTGAGGGCAAAAGAAGAATGGGATGACAAAGAATGAGGTGGCTGGATGGAGTCACCAAAACAGTAGGCATGAGCTTAAATGGACTCCAGAGGATGGTAGAGGACAGGAAGGTCTGGAGAAATATTGTCCAAGGGGTTGCAATGGGTCGGACATGACTTTGCAACTAACAACAACAGCAAAAAATGGAATGTAAGCGATCATCTGATCAACTTCCACTCTATAATCTCTATATAAATAAAAATGTAACAAGAGTTTGTTCAAAACCGCTAATCTCCAAAGGTACCAAATTTTCACACAACGTTCCTTTCAAATACGGCACCAATGATATATATAGATTGTATAGATGTCACACCTGTGCCAGGTACATGCAATAGAAATGTAAAAAATTGTAAAAAAGGTAGGTAGATGGATACAGAGAGAACGGTGGGCCACAGGTACTATGTCATCCTTTATGACATAAAATACTCTGTCCATAAGATTCAAGGAGAAATGCAGTAGGTTGGTAGGTAGGCAGCTATAGGGATATAGAGAGGGAGGGAGAAATACAGTAGGTAGGTAGGTTGGGGGTAATACAGTGGTTATGTGTACATGTTTGTGTGTGCAGGTGTAGATATAAATTTAAATAAATAAATAGATCTACACAAGATTGGTTGGCCATTTAACCAGACTGGGCCACAGCAACGCGTGGCCGGGAATGGCTAGTAATATAATAATATATATTCACTGGCCTTGTCTCTGATAATGTGTTGCTTAATTTAATTAAGTCACACTTCATTAATCCATGCTGGTTTTATTTGTTTGCTTTGTTTTTTAATGAAATATACACTATCCATTCTATACAGTCTTTTAAAATATCATTACACATACTCTAATTTACCATACTTATTGAGATAAATCTCCTATTGCATTTACCTTGATTATATCTGGGGAATCTTTTACATGATATCTTGCATTATGTGGAAGTCAAGGAAAAAGGGGGCATGTTTTCATGAACTATAGATCCCTTATCTTCATTCCCAAAAGACAAAAGTCCACTTCCTGAATTTGTCTTACACATATTTCTTTTATTAAAGAAAACTTCTTTTATGAAAACAGGATAACAATCATTCCTGCCCTTTTTGGAGAAACACAGGAGAATTTTTTCCTTTTTTGTTAGCCCTTTCTTTGTCAAACCACTGATGGATTGAATCCAATCCCATAATAGCTTTCATTATTAACCATATATTGATGATACCATTTGTTAATTTGCCCTCATGAGAAAAATAATGCTTCTGCTTAAACTCTCCTCAATACTTCTTTTTCTTTTAAACTAGGAAAACCTATAATTGCCCCAACTGCAAGAAAATCTTTGAAGGACATTTCAGAGTGAGAAGAGCAAATATCATATCAGCCCTTTCTTTTCTAGGTTGGAGTTCAGTGCGTTTCAATAGCTGGTTTCAGCTAAATGATTTACAAAACCATAATGAAATGCTCTTTCAAAGTCAGTGTAAAATAATAGCTCAGAGTGTGCTAAAAAAGAATGAACTCAAATGCTTTCAAAAATAGTTTGAGACAGAAAGGGAAAGGAATATTGACCATTTAGGTAAAATGTAAAAGGAATGCCGACTGAATTCAAACTAATATTTGTTTTACTTTAAAACCATCTTCTTGGATTTTTTTCAAGGTCACAAAGGGAAATTTTGCTATATGACTTATGGTGATGTTGAGAGAGCTCAACTAGCAAGACCAAGGGCTTTAGGAGTCCCTGGTTTTATGGACCTTCTAACTCTAGTTCAGGATAGATTTGCAAAATTTGAAGGTCCTCCTGGATTCACAGCTTCTGCTACAAAAAAGTGAGCAGTTGTGGCCAAGAGGGGCTTCACACTACATGTTGTGTGCCATTTGTGATTGTTCCTGGATTGGGAGGCTCTGCTCATGGTTACTCATGCTTTAGTCACTATAAAGGACTATTGGGGCTATAAAGAATTTGCAAGCTTCAGCTGGTGGAAAATACAGTGACATAGGCAGTTATGGATGCCTAAAGTTCAATACATGAGGCACCTTTGCTTTGCAAGTTACATGGGTTACCAGTGTGCTTCCTGGTTCAATTCATTGTTTCCAATAGTTACTCTTAAGGCCCTTAATGGCTTTAGGCTAGGAACCTATGGGACCATATGTCTGTAGTTGTGTCTACCTGACATGTTAGATCTGGCAGGAAAGGCTTCTTCTAGGATCTGCCCATTAGGGAATATCATTTGGCAGGACGCAGATGGCATCCACTCTTTGGAACATCATTCCCATGGAGATCAGACTGGCCTAAACCTTGCTGACCTTTTGCTTGAGAACCTGATTTTGCCATCAAGCCTGAGGCCCCAGAGGTGTGGGAGAGTCTGTTGTACGGTTATATTAATTATTGATGTCGTTTGTTTTTTTCTCAGTTGTCACTTGTTTTGTTTATAATTTTGTTACATTGTTTGAGTGTTTTTTAAAATATTGTTTGCCACTCAGTCATGGCATCTGAGATGGGCAACCATATAAATCTAACAGACAAACACATTTCTAATGTTGATAGTTTTTTAATACCATTTTATTGCTTTATTTATTGTTTTTTTACTGTTGTTTCCCAACCAGAATCTTCACAATACAAGTAAATCATATAAAGGAAATAAGTGTCTTTATTTTTTCCCCCTCTGTGGAACAGTACAGGTTTTTGAAAAAGGAACAGCAATTGCCCCCTGATGTACTCTGCTAGATTGGAATGGACAAGCTCTTTGTGCCTTCCCGAGTCCAGCTTCTTAATTATATCTTTCCCATGTTTACATGAACTTTAGTTTCCTTTTCAATGGGCTTGTAGAACAATCCTTGTTGCTGACCCGTATGTGCTGGTGAATTTCACCATAAAGTGAGTATTGATGAGTTGAAAAGTTCAGTGAACAGGAAAATTCTGCCGCTTTCATTGCCAGTGTGACTTTATTACCATGCCTTTCACAGCAATTTAACAGTTACCCTGGTAACGGATTCGGGGAGGTAATGGGATCAATGGCATTAGAGGAGAGGAAAGGCTAGGAGGACCAGGGAAAACCATCTGCTGCCTTCTCTTCCTGGGGCTGTTTGCTCATTGGATGCTTCTCAATCTGACTCTCATTGTCCCAGTATGCAAATGAAGAGGGTGAAACCACAGGCCTGCCCTCTTTAGCTGACACTGGCGATTTGTCTTTCTAATTCTATTGAAATAATAATCACGATTTGTTTCTGATTAATTAACTAACCTTTTGGTAAAAGGATTAGATAACAAAATTGCTGCCTATTCAGAGATAATGAGATTTTTATTACTCTGTCAAGTTGGGGGATGGGAGGAGAGCATTTATGTGTCAGCAGCCACCATGTCAGGGTTTGGTAAGATAGGGAGATGTAAATCTTTCTGTTACACATTTATTATCCTTCAGGGATTAAATGTGCTCTTAATTCCATAGCTACACATCATCTGTTTAAACATTTGCTTTCTTTTTTCAAAGCCTGTAAATAAGGTAATAAATACATTGGCAGATGGAAATGTGGTCAGGTGCTAACTTGTTTTAAGGACGTGGGGCTGAAAGGAGAAAGGCTTCAAAACATTGGGAAATTCAACAACTTCTCTACGTGCTATAGTCTGTGATGGTGTATTTGTAAAGTGTGACAGTGTGAAGAAAGCAGTAAAATCTTAGCGAGAGTGCAATAAATTAAATGGCATTTGTAAACAGACAGCTTTGTACAATACAGGCTGGCCTAGCGATTCTGGGAAAGAGACTGATTTTCCAGATTGCTTGAGCATTGCTGGTATGCATGAAAAAAAGAAAGATACAAAGCTATTAGCAAAAAGCACTAGAGATAATTTTGCTTATATGTAAAAAGGGTAATGGTTGAACCTGTGTTGGACTCTAGTTCTTGTAGCATACACTGTGCTTTATTTATATATCAGATTTGCATTCCAATTTCTTTCAATTAACATAAAAATCTAATTGATACCTCTTTTATTTTGTCCTGGTCCAAAAGCCACCCAGTGACCTTCTGCAGCTGAGATTGGAATCTGCAGTTCCTCTCTAACACTTTAATCACAATTTCAAACTGATTTTACCAATCTGAACTTTATCAATTTCAATGTATGTGGCCTCTCATATAATTATAATAACTCCGGGTGGCTAAGAATACCATTCAGAACTTTATGTGTTTAAGTCAATTTATACGATTGCCCATATCATCATAATGACTCTGGACAGCAAACAAAAAACACAACACGAAAAGAAACACACACATAATTGGCAGTCAACAAAACAAGCATAACCATGCCATGGGCTCTAACTAATATTTTGGCTTCCATGCCTGGGAATGCAGCTGTCTTTGGGTCCTTAGGACAGGCCAGAGGGTTTGAGATCAATCTGAACCAGGAAAGATATTTCAATGTGCAGGGATTGTGAACATATCAGTCTTATTTTCATGATATTGGATATGTAGATTAAAGACCAGAACACCATGGTGGTCATCTAATATGGATAACTTTCTATCTAGAGTTTGTGTATGGCAGAACGTCTGGGACTGCAGTTTTAAAAAATACATTCTCCACAATTTAGAAGTGGATCATTTGGGTAAGTGTTTACACTTCATACTTTGTGCAAAAAAATATTTACATAAACACACATTTCTACTTTCCACACTTCCTAAAACAAGATACATTAATGTGAACAGAATAGAATGTATTTGAATAAAGATGTACCAAGGAAATAAGCAAGGAAGATTATAAACTAGGTCACTTTCAAGTTATTGAAATGTCACATGTGATGGAAAATAGGCATTACAAGTATGGCAAAATATAGATAACTTATAGATTTATGTATATACATTCATTTTAATATTTAAAGTCAATTGGGTGGTTAGAAATGCCAGAATTGCCCAGCTTTGTGAAAGTGTCAATATCTGTGATACTGTTTACAGTACAACCACAATCATGGGATGTTAATTAGATGCTAATGAATATTTCTCAGGGAGGTAATGTGACATGGATGCGATATACACTGGATAAATTATGTACATTTGTCTTTATTAGAATACATGATAGAAAATCAGATGCACAAGACACATGCTGCATTTTGCTATAATTGGAAAACAGAGATTGTTTTCCTTTATAGAGCAAGCTTTCTATGGGACAGATAAAATTAACAAGCATTTGAATTTTACATCTGTCTTGCCAGTTTCCTTTCCTGGATACAGCCCCTCCCTCCCCAGCTCCAAAGCTTACCCATGCAGATGTGAGGGAAATAAACAAAAGTGGGAAAAATATGCAGAGTAGCAGCAGTCATTCTCCTGAAAGCAGAAGAATGTTGCTATTACTATATTTAATACACCAACTGGCTCATATTTTTTAATGAAATGTTAACATACGATGTTAAATTAACATGTTTCCATTGTGTGTCATCCAGGGAACAATTTTTCCAGGCGATATCTCAAAGAACGTTGTTATAAAAAAAACAACCCTCCACTTATTTTTTCTCTCCTCAAAATGAAAAGTTTCCGAAAGTCACAGTTCTCAAACTTTCCTAATATTAGCAGGGTGTTGCCAGGCAGCCTAAATGGAGATGGCAGCAATTCACTTCTATTGCATAGGAAATGACAACTACGGCTTTGCACTTTCACAGAATGGCTACTCTTAAGAATGACATTACTTCATTGCCATGGTATTTCTTTTGTACCTAGTAGCAATCTTGTAATTGTTCACTTCAATTACCACATCAGCACTGTATCTCCATGCAAGCTTTTTATTTGTGTTACCAGCGATATCTATTTCCATTACAGCAAAGCTGACGGTTTGTCTCGAGAGGAAATCAAATCCATTAATTCAGAAATTTCAAGCATGGTTGGCTCTGGCATAAGCAGAATTTCTTATGCTAATGGCAAATGTGTGAGATATGGGGAGGGGGGGGGGAAAGCTGACACTGACCTGGCATGGATTATTTTTACTGTAACTTAACCATTTATATATAAAAAAGGCAAATCCAGTAGCACTCAGAAAAAAATAGAAACTCGATTTTATATCATTCAGTTTAATAGGCTTTACAAGCCTCTGATTTGCTCAATGTCAATTTAAAACATGGTCCTTTTTGCACAATGCAACAGCAAGAAATTGAGATTATTATTATATGCATAAGAATGTAAAATAACAACTACTAATCCTTTAGCTGTTATTGACCTTCACATGCAGTTCTTCCCCAGAATGTTATAATATAATGTATTAGCATAATATACTGTATAGGCTGATTCAAGCAGTGTCGTCTTTTGTATTATTATTATTATTATTATTATTATTATTATTATTATTATTATTATTATTATTATTATTATTATTATTATTATTATTATTAGTAGTAGTAGTAGTAGTAGTAGTAGTAGTAGTAGTAGTAGTAGTCCCACAGTCAGCCAGATTTTTAGACTGGATTTGGCATCTGAAGTAAGCATCTGCCACATAATATCCCAGACTTTACAGTAATAATTGTCAATAAGAAACACAAAAAAGTGAAAAGACCTGCAAATAAAAGTAGACAATATTATCTGTTCACACTAATGTGATGTCACATCTGCTAGTTCTTCAGCTGATGTTCACCTTCATACTTCTGAGGTTCTTTCCACAAACCTAGAATGTCAATATATCAGCGTAGTATATTTACGGATCAAAGCAGTGTGGCCTTTTGCAATTTGCAAATTTTTATGTGTCAACCAATATTTTTTGGGAATGGCATCCCTATTGTTATGATAGTTGGTCACCTAGTCAGCCAGAATTTAAGACTAGATTTGGCATTTTTATCCATGGACCCTATTCCAAGGACCTGGGATAAGAAGTTGTTGTTATTATTATTATTATGGTAAAAAAAATCATGTGTAGTCACAATAAACTTATCAAACGATTTTTAGTGAAAAAAGCACATAGGACTAAAAATAATTATAAATACATGATTGAATCTAGACTTGCCATCAACAGAGTTTTGTTTTTCAAAGAAAGGGAAGATAAATTATTTTTATGCCTGCCTTCTTCTCTAATCAGCTTGAAAATTTTGATCTGGGATGATGGAGGAATTATCTCCATAAAGTAACATACACTATGGAAGACTATAAGTGGAAGGAAAGATTACAAAAATAGCTTCCTTGTTCCTTAAACAGGGAATTTCTGTTAGGTATTAGTCAGAGGAGGTATTCAGCAAGTTCTGACTAGTTCTGGAGAACCGGTAGCAGAAATCTTGAGTAGTTCAGAGAACCGGTAAATACCACCTCTGGCTGGCCCTGCCCCCATCAATTTTCTGCCTCCCGAGTCCCAGCTGATCACGAGGAAATGGGGATTTTGCAGTAACCTTCCCCTGCCACACCCACTATGCCATGCCCACCAAGCCAGGCCACACCCACAGAATCGGTAGTAAAAACTTTGAACCACACCACTGTTATCAGTCTTTTCAGGAATAGAAATACAGTAGTCTTTTGGGGTCAAAAACAGCCCATCACAATTTAATAACCAGGTTGAGGAAAAACAGCAAACTGAACAAATTCATCACTTAAATAGTCATTTCAAAGTTTGGTATCAGTTGACTGCGAGATAAAGGGGAATTACATCAAGCTTTATAAACTATTCAGTAATTCAGCCTTGCATACAGTGCAAAATTTAAACGTGATCGGATGCATCACATGAAAATATCTGCATTATTTCATTGCAACCATATTCACAGAACAAATTAAACAGCATCTTTACTGAATGCAATAAATGTTTACACGTTAGTATGCAATTTTGTGGTTATTCAGAAGTTTTCTTTGAAGTGAGGGCTAAAGAGTCTACTTTAAAATGGAATAGGAGAACTTGTTGTTTGCCATGATTACTGTGTTTAATATAAATGGAGACATTATATTTGAAGATGTATTTGTTTTATAGAAACAATACTTTTTCCAGTGAAATTAGTATATTTTGGAGAATTTGTGCAGATATGGATTAGGTAACAATTTCTTTACTTTCTCCTTTTTCTGTGACAAATATATTAAGTTATTATGTTTAATTATATTAAATATATTAAGATGATTTAAAAACTCCCTGATGTTTCAGCATTGGTAGGACCAAAATGTATTTGTGTGTTTGGAGAAAGAAAATCTCTTTCACCGAATGCTACTTATGGCATTCATTCCCTTCCCCCTTGCCAATCTGCTCTCTTCGTTGAATGCATTTGTCTCATTTGTATCACATGGTTTTGTGTTCAATTAGCAGGCTTAACAAGATAAAGGCAGACACTGACCCAGAAAAAACAAACCAGATTGCTGCCAAGCTGGTCCTCCATGAAGCAGAGAAGCTGTGACCTGTTTATGTCAATGTGAAATGCCAGATATCTCTAGCACAAGATTGGAATCAATTTCTTCTTCTACTGCTGCTTTAAAAAAGAAAGCATATATGAAGTACGCTCTGGTCTTTGCCCTTCATTTCCACTGCAACCCCCTTCAGTGCTGTAAATCAGAGCTCATTGGAAGCTCTTGTACACTGACCACTGATAAGCTGTTGAGAAGCAGGCAAAGCTTTTAGGACTTGCTGAACCATGAAGCTGACCTGCTTAGTGTTTTGTTGTAGACTATTAAATCCAGGACTGATGTTTTAAGCTGATTCGGTTTTCTTCTTCTTTGGCCCTTGTTAAGCAACTCAAAACCCAGCTCATTATTTTAGCTGATTAAAATAAAAATGGGAATGAGAAAACCTGCTGTTTGAGAACCTACCTTTAGCCATCAAATTAATGAGACTCTCTCATGCCGACATACTTTATGGGCTTATGCAATTTGACACTAATTTTCCAGCTAAGAAAAGATTTAATAACTGTAAGGCTGCTCTACTCTGTTTTATTGGGCAGCAAGGCAATTCAAAAGGAAATGTTTTAATCTTGTGCAAACATGTATTAGATACTTGCCACTTTGCAAATGGTTGGCTATCACCACAATTTCTGTGTGGTATTTTCTCTTCCATTTAAAACAATCAGTGCAAGGAAAAAAACAATACACTATTTATCAGACAATATGGAAAATAACAATACAATGCCTAAATGTTCAGGGCTACCTACTTTTCCTGATATTAAGTTGCATGGAATTTAGTTGAATGAAAAATGCATAGTTTATTTTAAAATGCCCATGTTTCTTACATGTATTAGCCTTCAGAACATAAGTAAAACCGATAATCTTCTGCTAGCCATGTTTTTAAAGATTTGGACTCTTCCTTATGCACATTTAACAATTTAACAATTTATAGGAAGTTCAAGACTGCTTACCTAATCCTTACATTTACCTCAAGGATTTACCTGTCCTATGCAAAGTATTTGTGGTTATTGTAGTCGTCAGTATAGAATAAAATGCCTTCTCTGGCTTTTAGTCGATATGATAAGCCTACATTAAAAAAAATGTTCTAATTTATGAAGCAGTTGAGCCTATAAGTAACTGTTGTGTAACTGAAGTTTTTTCCCTGTGGAAAAAACAGACTATCACCATTGCTCAGTTAGTGGCAATAGCCAGTCAGTTGTAAAATATTTACACAATTCCTTAGGAGCCCATTCTCAGGTCGCTGCACTTGCATAATTCCCATTACCCTTAATGGAAGTTATAAACTGGCAAGAAAATAAAAAGGCTTTTTAATTAGGAATAGTGGGAACTCAGGCATCAATCAGCTCAAGGCTACTACAACTGGTATAGTCCACCTGGCATACAAGGCATGAATTAGAGAAAGGCTTTCCTTTTATTTTTCTTCAATGCCAATCAACCATCCGTTTACTGCTTCTCCTATGTCACAATTTGGCAGGACAAAAGATAGCAAGAACATAACCACCTTTGTTTCTGTGTCCTTGGTCATAAGAAAATTCCATAGAATCACCATGCATTCATTCTGATCCTAGATTACTACTACACAAAGAATTAAAAGTATTATTCTTAACATATATTTATTAGTGACTCCTTATGCCACTTTCTGTTCATGCTATACATGGAGTAACTTGACTGTGTGACCATGATGCAGAAACAGCTTAATTTTTTTTTTTAAAGAGTGGGGGGGGGTACATAGGCTTTCATGCACATGTGTGTGTATGCAACTTTCGGCATACGTCAAAGATTTCTTTCACTTTCACCTTTCTCTAAAAGAGGACCATCAGATAAATCAGCTTTTCCAAGATTTGCTCTTTGGGTGCACTGAAAGATGGTTGCCAAAGTTCCTCACTATTGGATACTTGGTTCATTAGGAAATTTGT
Source organism: Rhabdophis nuchalis (assembly GCA_039707465.1). Taxonomy (NCBI): domain Eukaryota; kingdom Metazoa; phylum Chordata; class Lepidosauria; order Squamata; family Natricidae; genus Rhabdophis; species Rhabdophis nuchalis. The sequence continues at coordinate 189,451,732 of CM077644.1, forward strand.
ATCATAGGTCAATCAATTTTAGAAAGGTGGTGCACATCTTCATGAATTTATCATCAGTGTATTCAAGTTGCTTCTAATCTTTTCATAGGGATGTGGTGGCTCAGTGGCTAGGACGCTGAGCTTTTCGATCAGAAAGATCAGCAGTTTGAATCCCTAGCGCCACATAATGGTGTGAGCTCCCATTACTTGTCCCAGCTTCTGCCGACCTAGCAGGTCAAAGGCACATAAAAATGCAAGTATAAAAATATGGACCACGTTTGGTGGGAAGGTAACAGTGTTCCATGGGCCTTCGGCATTTAGTCATGTCGGCCACATGGCCATGGAGACATCTTCAGACAGTGCTGGCTCTTCAATTGGACAATACTATTTTATTTTCATACACTCAAAGTAAGCTATCTCTTCAAGCCCTTTCCTGCATGTAAGTATTAGTTTACAGTTTTATTGGCATGAATAAGTACAACGTGGTACAGAAGCAATCAGCCAATAATGTATAATCATACATTATTTGTTTATACAAATACCCTTTTCTGGGAATTTGTATAAACAAACTTAGTTATATAAATAAAGTTAGTTCTTAAAATTTCAAATATTAGGAAGTATAATTACAGAAAGGTAAAATAAGTATGGACAAGCATTGTTATATACAAACAATAACTGTTTTTGCAGGAATCCAGTGATGAAAGTCTCTAAAAGTAGTGTTTTTGTTTACATTTCCCCTTTATTATTTTTACAAATAATTCAAGGTGTGTTCAATATGCAACACACCTTCCCCCTATTTTCCTCACAACAACAAACCTGTGAGATGACTTGGACTGAGTGAGAGTGACCAGCCTAAGGTCACCCAGCTGGCTTTCATGGCCAAGCAAGGACTTGAACATACAGTTTCTTGCTTTCTACCTTGATGCCTTAACTACTAGACCAAACTGGCTTTCCAATTGTATAAAGTACACAGTAATATCACACTAGGATGGAGAAGACTGAATTTTAAAGCAGTGGTCAATCACAAAGCTTATTGGGTGACTTGAAAAGCCATTTGTTTTGGGTTCGAAATGAAAGCAACAAAATGAAAACAAAAGGGGAAGAAGGGGGGAAAGTGCCATTTATGGGCAGAGATGGAATATTTGGATTAATTGCATCACTTTATTGCTTATTATATTATAGCTGGCTCCTATAATTTGGGAGAAAAAAGGAGTTCACCCATGGATTATCTAGAATGGGTAGAATAAAAAAGCCTGATGATGCCTGTAGTGTTTTTATTTGTTTTCAATGCAGATTAAACATTTCAGAAAGATTAGGCTATTATGAAGGATGAAGCCTGCCAATTTTTATAGAAATTAGTGCAACACTTTTCAAGTTAGAGTCATTGACTATGGCAACTGCTTGCTTAGACTCTCTTTGAAGCAATTTCAAAGCTCCCCATAATCTTTTGCCAGCTGTGTGACTGAACCACGCCTCACTCTTCCATCCGCAGAAGGATTAAGATAGGCACTGCTGTGTAACCTTTCTGCTAAAGAAAATAAATAGCAAGGAAAGTAAGGGGGAAAACACACACTAGGAGGAAAAGTCAAAAATAAATTGTGATAATCATCTAATGCTTCTGTAGATTGCATGCCTATAAAAATACTCCACTGAGAAATCTATATGTATTCTCTTTGGATTAAAAGATCCACTCTAGCTCTTTGTATGATCACCAGATATAATAACAACAGGATAATAGCTGCTGACATTTGCAAAACATTAAGAATTTGTTAAAAGTTGTACAAATCTATTCAACAATGTATTTATTTATTTATCTTGCCACAAGGTGACTTAATAGACCTAGGAGGCCCAAATTCAATTTTCACACTATTTAATTGTTGGGTTATAACTCATTATAAAGTTCCCACAAGCAAATTGGGCAATTCGAGATTTTTAATCCACTCAAGCAGCACATGAATCTAATCAAGGTATGCATTGTGACTTGAATTTGGTACATTTGGACCCTAAGATACCTTGTTTTACACCTAGAATTTTAAATGGGTTGTTCTACCTACAGTATGTAGAAGGCAGAAAGGAAAGAGAGAGGGGAATAGTGAAATCATCCGATATATCCTCAAATCAACACAATTTTTTTTTTAATTCGATTTATATCCCGCCCTTCTCCACGAAGGACCCAGGGCGGCTATTTATATTTATATTCTATCTGTATTATTTCCATAAATAACTTGGCTATGAATGTACTACCGTGTTTCCCCAAAAATAAGACTGGGTCTTGTTTCTTTTGACCCCCAAAATAAGGACTTGGCCTTATTTTCAGGGAAGTCTTATTTTTTTTGAGGTGCAGGAGGCGGCGATCGTGGTCACTTCATGGCTGCTGCTGTGTTGCAGTATTTTCAGGGAGGGCTTATTTTAGCACATGAGCTCAAAAGCCCAATTGGATTATTATCCAGGGAGGTTTTATTTTTGAGGAAACAGGGTAATATTCCTTCCTCCATCTACTTGACCCATAACAGCAACCCTATGAGCATGACTGGTTAGAGAATTCCAGAAGTTGAAGTCCACATATCTTAAAGTTGTTGGGGTTGAGACTTAAACACATGAACAAAGCAACAGAGGAGAAAGTTGACTGATTGAGTCTCAGGTTAGTAATCTGAACATAGCTTGGATTGGATTTTGGCTGAGAAACAGTTTGGTTTGGGGTGAGAGACAACGACCACCCAAAGTCACCCAACTGACTTTCATGCCTAAGGCAGGAGTAGAACTCAAGTCTTCCAATTTCTATCCTGGTGCATTAACTATTAGACCCAACTGACTTCCTATTCTCTACTGATTCAGAATCAGTTTCTCAGAGTATATATGGAACCACCTTAAGCCAGTATGCCTTGGTATGCCTACACTGGAAATACTGCATTCAGTTTTGGTGGCCACAATGTAAAAAAGATGCTGAGACTCTAGAAAGAGTGCAGAGAAGCGCAACAAAGATGATTAGGGGACTAGAGGCTAAGCACATAAACAACAGGTTCTTTAAAGGTTGCAGGAACTGGGTATGTCTAGTTAAATGAAAAGAAGGACTAGGGGAGACATGATAGCAGTGTTCCAATATCTCAGGAGTTGCCACAAAGAACAGGGAGTCAAACTATTCTCCAAAGCACCTGAGGGCAGAACAAGAAGCAATGGGTGGACACTAATTAAGGAGAGAAGCAACTTAGAACTGAGGAGAAATTTCCTGACAGTTAGGACAATTAGTCAGTGGAACAGCTTGTCTCCAGAAGTTGTGAAAGCCCCAACACCGGAAGCCTTTAAGAAGATGTTGGATAGCCATTTGTCTGAAGTGGTGCAGGGTTTCCTGCCTGGGTAGGGAGTTGGACTAGATGACCTCCAAGGTCCCTTCCAACTCTGCTATTCTATTCTAAGTATGCACTATGATTTATAGTTATATGTATAATTTATATCCACATTTGTGTTGCTTCTTCAATTAAGCTTCATTTTGACTGGAAGGCAGATTTGTTGATTGCTAAATTCAGTATTCTTTTCTCTTTCTTTCTTCCCTTCCTTGCCTACCAAGGCATTTCTCTTGATAAGAAACCAAACATTTATTCCTTACCTGTCCCCTTTGCTTATTACCATCTGTGCTGAGATTCATGTGCAGAGTTCCCAAGAGGTTTTTGAATTAGGGCATGTGAGACACTAGAAGCGTGCAAAAACTTCAAACATGAACGTTCCTCTGTCAAATTCAGAGCTGTGTTTCATGCTTTCTACTAGTTCTCCAAACAAGGATTTCTAGCTTCAAACAGGGTTTATTCAAGCTTCAAAGATTTATGGAAAAGTTAGTATATTATTTGGATATTTCCAACTAAAGTCAGAACAACTCAAATTTTGAGTTCCTCAGGATTCAAATATCTCCTGTTAAAACATTTTGTGTATTTCTTTTAGATACCTTTGTTCTGATTAAATAAAAACTATCCTAAATTACCTGACTTGTTGGTATCACCTTTGTAATGAGTTGCAACATGAGATTAAAAACAATGTGAAAATTGAAAGTGCCTCCCCCAGGCACTTTCCAGCATAGTACTGCTTCCAGCATAGTACTGCTGAGTACTTTCAACGATTTCTTAATTATTCTAAAGATTTTTAGAAGAGTCTTTAAAATCTGTTCTTACACCAGACGTTTGTAAAAAGAGTTCATTTGAATTTGAGCACTGAATGTGTATGTATATATATAGATAATCCAATGTATTTTTTTTTATTAGTTGTGATCTTATCATTTGACAAGTGCCATAATTTGTTTTTAATGTTTGCTAATGTTGGTTTACTTTCACTGCAACTCTTTTCCAGTGCAAAGAATATATTACATAGCCATGCATATTCTTAATCCTTCTATCTCTATTTACTGAAAGTAGCTGTCAGTAATATACTTTTTTGGCTTGTAAAAGTGCCTGGTAGAGAACTGCCATGAGCCAAAAATTAATCAGTCAAACACTGAAATGCATGAATGCAAACTATTAGCAGTATCATGTTTGCATAATGAACAGATGGTTAGGGAACTACAATAGATGTTATCTTGTGAAAACAAGATTTGGGTTTTAATGCATTTGTGCCTTTGTTCTGAAATAATACTAAGGTATCTTCTTGCACATGTGTAAAACTTTAAAAATGGGCTCTTTTATATTACATGAGACAAGGAGAGATTAACATAGTTGCTAGATTTTTTTTTAAATACGATTTGAGATATATGATATCTTTTGGTGAAGGATTTTAAATGTTTGACTACGTATGTGTTCACGCGCACCAGTATATGTACCTTGGACATTTGTGCCCTGTAAACAATTCTTTAAAAAATTGTGCACTATTTCTAATAAATCTTTGATAGGTCAGAGGTTGCTAATTCTTGCTCTCAGAGAATATTTGTGCATAGATCCTCTTCCAGTGAATGATCTCTAAGATCTTTCCAATAGTTTGTGGTTACAGATGTGACCTTCAATTTTGCAGTTTTTATTTTGGAATGCAGATCTCCCAGAGTACTGTTTCTGGCATCTCCCCAAACTTCTATCCCTGATCTTTTAACAACTCTCCACAAAGTGCAACCTGATACTGATATAAATGCTGACAGCACAGTTAATGCAAATGCAAATGTACAGTTGAATGCATATGGCAGTTACATTTTAAAACTCATCTAAGTCCTCTTGAAATGCTTGGATGGAGGTGGCAATTGGATCCTAATCAAGGATCCCATTTGTGCATTCAATCAGAGCTGGAACAGGACCATTACCTCTTAGCCTATGCAATATTTTAGCAGCTACACTGTAGCCAGTGAAGTCAATTGACATAACTTGATTCCCAGATTTCTTTTAATTCCAAGCAGAACATAGCATAAATAGATAGAAACACAGATCGATAAACAAGCAAACAAAATAAAGATTAAAGCCACTCACATTTACCAGCAGACCGATTTTCACCCAGTCAGTAGTAAACAATTACCAACAGAAAAGAAGCCAGCTGGACTAGCTGGCTTGTGATTTTGCTGCCAGGTTTTGAGCCAAATGTGTTTTTACAACATCTAAGCATGTCACTGCACAAGCCCCACTCTCTAGTGCAATCATGACAGAGGCACAAAAAAGAATAGATTAGAGTAGAGTAGAGTAGAGTAGAGTAGAATAGAATAGAATAGAATAGAATAGAATAGAATAATTTATTGATCAAGTGTGATTGGACACACAAGGAATTTGTCTTTGGTGCATATGTTCTCAGTGTACATAAGAAAAATAGAATACATTTATCAAGAATCATAAGATACAACACTTAATGATAATCATAGGTTACTAATAAGCAAATTATACTAGTAAAGAAATAAAACAATATAAATGTTAAAGATACAAGTAACATGGTATTTGTCATAAGTGGAAAGAGATAGACATTCCTGGGAATATCTACACATTTTGGACATGTTCCATGTACATGACAATAATCCAGGCATGACACTCCCATACATATAAAGGTTCCCCTTGCACATATGCATTAGTCATTCCCAACTCTAGGGGGTGGTGCTAATCTCAAAGCCGAAGAGCCAGCACTGCTTGAAGATGTCTCCGTAGTCATGTGGCCAGCATGACTAAATGCTGAAGGCACATGGAACACTGTTACCTTCCCACCAAATGTGGTACCTATTTTTCTACTTGTATTTTTACATGCTTTCGAACTGCTAGGTTGGCAGAAGCTGTGACAAGTAATGGGAGCTCACTCCATTACACAGTGTTAGGGATTCGAACCGCTGAACTGCCAACCTTTCTGATTGACAAGCTCAGCGTCTTAGCCACTGAACCACCATGTCTCATACATATAGGAGTTTATAAACTAGGTCTAGACTGTGTGAAAGCCTCTCTTCCTGTCCATGGAGGTCTCTCTTTGTATACAAACAGAGAGGAAGATGCTATGAAGGATAATTTCAAGAGGTAGTCCCAATTCCTGCAGAAGATTTCATTGTGTAGTACAATAATCATGGTTAACTATAACACTGGTTCCCCAGCCAAGTAAGTTTCACTAATGTACTTCCTAAAACATTTCAGTTGGGTCACAGAAACCTTGACTCTACAGTCCAAGGAATAAACTAGATTTATTGTAATGGGTCTTACTTATGAGCAGAGTTGTATAGGATGATATTATTAGAGAATGGAGAAATACCAGATAAACATTAAAAATATTATTAAAGAAAATGACAGCTTTAATGTTCTCTGCCTTGATAAAATGATACCTTAGTCCTGTTTTTTTTAGTTATCTTTTAAAAGAACAAATCAGTACCTTCTTGGCAGCATTTTTGAGGCAGTCAGTTTCTTATTTATTTTCAATTCCACAATATTTTGCTTTCACAAAGAGCAAACATTGTTACAACTTTCTTCTTCTAGCATCAGATATGGAGTAGAAACATAAGCATAGTCATTGTTCTGTGCATGGCTCATTCTTGGCTTCAGAACTGAGACACTGGAAAATGGATCTGCTTTTCTGCACTCTTCAAGTTTTCTTATATTAAGTAGCAATGCTCAGTAAACCATTGTCTGCTCTTTGAAAACTTCTGCTTCCATTATGGACAGTGAAGCCCACAAATGGGATCAGCTGAGCCTCCAAATCTCCCCTACAGTAAAGGATTTACATCAGACTAATTTATGTGAAATATAAAAGCTTTTGATGGTGAAGACAAGGCAAAAGAGGAGACTTTCTAGGTTGCTTTGTGAAAGGCAGTTTCCTTAATTAAGCCTCCCACTAATTGTTAAATATTTTTCAGGCATTAACAGAGCTACACAGAGTGTAATTAAATTTTGATTTTAGTGGTATTTGCAAGGATTAAAATCACAATCTGCTGAGGCACCGGAGTTAGTTAATATTCACTTCACTGCCACAGCTGTCCTCCATTACATTACAAAGGACAAGAAAAAGAGGCAGCAGAATAGGGTGAAGTAATGAGAAAGCTATTCATTCATTTGAACCAGCTCCACATTGTACAGCCTTGTACAAATAGATCTGATCTGTGTGACACACAGCTAGGTATTAAACTGGATTTAATTTCATACTAAAATAAGGGGGAAATCTCTAGCTAATCTCTAATGATTTTTAGTTTTGTACTTTACTGTGCAATGCATCAAAAACATAATCAGACAATAATTGTATGTCTATATTCAAGTGGCAATTCTCTACAGGAATCTACTCTACAAAAAAAATCCACTAGGGCCATAAAACCACTTCCTCAAAACAATGAGCTGTCTCAGGCGTGCTTGAATGAACCCTACACATTTGTGAAATGTGACATTTTGTCCTAAAGGGAATATTTCCTAGAAAAATCATTATTTTTATATTGCACTTGATTCTATTTTGTTTGGAAACACACTCTATTGAAGAAATAGGACTTAGTTGTCAGTCAGTAGTGTGTTGCATAGTGTTTGGGGTGTTCTTCCTCTTCTTGCCTTGCTTGGCTGAACAAATATAATGAAAATTTGGACAGATCATATAGTTTAAGATGTTTGCCTTTTCTTAGCAACAGCATCAGAAATACTGTGAAAGGATGGAGTGACCAGGAATTAATGGGAAACACCAGATAAATAGAGGAAGATGACATCTGGGTATTTACTAAAGTTCTATAAATGGAAAAAATACAGCTAAAAGACTCATTGCCAGTCTTAGAGAAATGTATTTGTTTCTCTTTTTTCTTCATACACCCTTTAGTTCTTTCTGGTTTTATCTTACAATGACTGAAAAGAATCCTTGTTGAGTGTATAGACATGAAGCATAATGTTCCAAGCAGTGTGCCAACAAGGGGATGAACCACTTGGTTGTGATGAATACATTCTGTCAAAGTACTAGCCAATACTAAGACAAGTAGTGGAAAATTATGGTCTGCTATAAATCACTGCTATTTTCAGAGTGGAATAAGGCAGATTTCTGGAGAGAATTCCCCCACCCCCCATGATGGCATATCCTTTATTCGTGGGGCAATCTAAACCAGTGGCATCTCAACTTCAGCAACTTTAAGATGTGTGGATTCAACTCCCAGAATTCATCAGTTAGCATGGCTGGCTGGGGAATTTTGGAAGTTTAAGTCAACATATCTTAAAGTTGCAAGGGTTGAGAAACACAGACCTAAAAACATGAACAAAGCAACAGAGGAGAAAGTTGACTGAACATAGCTCCAATTGAGTAATAAGATGACAGTGATGATACTGTTTTGTATGGCAATGATGATTTTGTCTAAATAGAATAAAGATTTACCATATTTTTCGGAATATAAGATGCAACGGAGTATATAACGCACCAAGGTTTTGAAGAGGCAATTTTTTTTTAAGTAGGTAGGTAGAGGGATATAAAGGGAAAGAAAGAAAGAGAAATATAGTAGGTAGGTAGGTAGGTAGGGTAGTTAGGTAGTTAGGTATGTATGTATGTATGTATATATGTAGATAGGTAGGTAGGTAGGTAGATAGGTAGGTAGGTAGGTAGGTAGATAAAGGGATAGAGAGAGAGAGAGAAATATATATTGAGAGAAATACAGTAGGTAGTTGTGTGGGGGAGAGAGTATGTAGGTAGGTAGATGTTTCCAGGTGTATTTATAGCCTTATGGAGACTTATAGAGTGCTGCTGGGGGCTGGGTGGGGAACGGCCCATTTGTTGCTCATTTCTGCCCTCCCCAGCCCCCAGGAGCTCTCTGCAAAGCCTCCATGAGGCTCTGCACAGCCATTGTGGTGAGGGGGCAGGGCTTCAGGAGGCAAAAAATGCTGAATTCAGTGCATAAGATGCACCCAGATTATCAGCCTCTTTTTGGAGGAAAAAAGAGTGTTTCTTATACTCTGAAAAATATGGTAACTCTTTGTATCAAGAGATATAACCCTCAACACAAAATGTTATAAATTCAAAAAATGATAATTTACCATACCCAAATACTACCTCATATATCTCAATGGATGAAACATGGATATAAGGAGAAAATGGAAAAACGGAAAAGAAGCAGGTCATAGCCATAGTTTATTCAACCTTCTTGCGAAGGTTGTTGAGAGTGTGGTGGCGCGGCAGCTCCCTCAGCACCTGGAGGAAACTGTCTATCTGGACTCGTGCCAGTCTGGCTTCCGGTCTGGGTACAGCAAAGATGGCATTGGTCGCGTTGGTGGATGATATCTGGAGGGCTCGGGATAGAGGTTGTTCCTCTATTCTGGTCCTGTTAGATCTCTCAGCGGCTTTTGATACCATCGACCATGGTATCATGTTGCGCCGGCTGGAGGGGCTGGGGGTGGGGGGCACCGTGTTATGGTGGTTCTCCTCCTACCTCTCCAACCGGTCACAATTTGTGTTGGCAGGAGGGCAGAGGTCGACATCGAGGAGCCTCACCTGTGGGGTACCACAGGGGTTGGTCCTCTCACCTCTCCTGTTCAACATTTATATGAAGCCACTGGGTGAGATCATCCATGGTTTCGGGGTAGAGATCCATCAGTACGCTGACGATACTCAGCTGTACATCTATTTATTTCATGCGGCCGGCCTGGCGTAGTTTTTAATTTGTTTTACCAGGGGTTTTACCAGGGGTTTTAAGACAGGCCAACTATTTAATGTATTTTTAATTGAATTTTATGTTTTATATTATCGAATTTACCTGCCTGTACACTGCCCTGAGTCCTAGTAGGGAGAAGGTGCGGTATATAAATTTAATAAATTCTAATTCTAATTTGTAACAATGGGCAGTGATATTTATTTATATCAATGATAGCTTTTTCATTCTTTTTTGTATAAAAAAATATCATTATTTTGTCCTATTCCTGGAGTTAAAATGAATGATTTTAAATTCATATTTAAACTATATTGCATGGGTAAATAACAGTAATAATGATACATAGTAATAATGATACACTGTTCAATAGAAAAATATTAGAAAAATAAATCCTTTACATATTTTATATTCATTATGCTGACATTTCTAGGTAGCTACCTTAACATATTCTTGATTCATCACCATGTTTTGGTTCAGAAATTAGTTTGCTCAAGAAATTTCCTTGAACTTTATCTTAAAATCTCTATCAAAAATATGTTAATGTCATATAATTGAGGGGGAAGTATTTGAAGATAAATCTATTGAACTGAACCTTTACTCTAGGAGTGTTATTTCATCATTTAGTAGAGGTGGAAGGAAAATATATTCATAGCAAAATTGGTGAACTCCATGCCTTAAAATATTCAAGATCAAATTACACATAGTAGGAAAATTCACAATTTAGAGTATTGATTTCAGAACTTCTCTATTTTGTGAATATAGGAGGGTTATTACTATCAGACAAATAGTATTTTTGTTCCATCTTTTCAAGCAAATGTATTTTTGCCATAACGTCTAGATCAGTGCTGTAAAACTCATGGCCTGCAGGTTGGATGCATCACATGCTGGCTATGCCTCTGTCCGATTTAGCAAAGGGGAAAAAAAGTCATGATACGTTATGCGATACGGCCATGAGTCCACAGGTTTGACAACCCTGTTCTAGATAGTTTCATATAAGGCATTATTACAATCATGAAACATTAATGGGATTATTACCATTCTCTACTTATACACCCATATATGGAAGCAAAACCCAATGAATTTGAGATGAAAAACATAACATCTGCCTTGCTTGTGTCCCAAGATTATCAGGGTTACATGAAGGGAACTTTAGCAATGCACTTTTTTTCTTCACAAAGCCATACTCCACTCTCAGAATTCCTGATACTACTGTAAGATTGCCTAATATATTAGTTAGAACAATTAGTCAGTGGGACAGCTTGCCTCCAGAAGTTGTGAATGCCCCAATAATGGAAAGCTTTAAGAAGATGTTGGATAGCCATTTGTCTGAAATGGTATAAGGTTCCTGCCTAGGCAGGGGGTTGGAAGGGACCTTGGACCTCCAAGGTCCCTTCCAACTCTGCTATTGTATGTTGTATATGCTTGGAAATCTGACAGCAGAAACAAAGTCTTAAGGTTTGTCAGTGATTTTCTTCTCCAGGACATGGATAAATACAACTGGAAACATCAACCTACCTACCTACTCTCTCTTTCTCCCTACCTACTGTATTTCTCTCTCTCTTTCTATTTCTCTCTTTCTATCCCTCTACCTACCTATCTACACATTCTCTCTCTCCCTACATACCTACTGTATTTCTCTCTCTCTCTATATATATATATATCCCTTTACCTACCTACCTACTCTCTCTCTCTCCCTACCTACCTACTGTATTTCTCTCTATTTTTCTCTCTCTCTCTATCCCTTTATCTACCTACCTACTTTTTTTTGTAATTTGCCTCTTCAAAGCCGTGGTGCGTCTTATACTCCGGTATATCTTATACTCTGAAAAATATGGTAATTAGCGACTTGCCACAAAAAAAATCTTTTAAAATCAGATTGGACACAAGTAGTTTTACAATTGTTGTGACTTATAATGTATGACCATTATGGTCTTAATTTGAGGAGTACTTATACTTAATATTTTTTCTGATAGCCTATCCTATGCAATTCAGGTGGTACTTAGTAATAAAACAATGACATACCTGATTAACAAAGTGAAAAATGATTATAAAAAGTAGCAATTGGAATATCATGCATTATTAAAACCTATCAACATTGCAATTATGTTTTTTATAAATGCTTCAACTGCATTTTCTTTCTGGGAATAGGTGTTGCAGAAAGAGGTCTCCACACACACATCCTCCAGCTCTTGCAAATGGCTGTCAAATGGACATATAGAGTAGAACAGAACATAACAGAACAGAACAGGATTCTTTATTGTCAAACTGTGATTGGACACACAATGATTTTATCTTTGGTGCATATCTCTGTGTACATAAGGAGAATAAAATACTTATAGAATGGAGGACAAGCAATTAAGGTTATGAACTAGTATATTGCATATTAATTCTGCCTGGACATTTTGTATTAGTTTCTGTTTGTACACTACACATAAGAATAGCTAGTACCAACCTGCATTATCTTAACCAAGGTTATCAGTGCACGAGTCATTGTTCAGAAAAATTATAGTTGACATGTAACCAGAAGATGTGTAAAGGCACAGTGGTCTCCAGGTAACCTTTATGGTTTTATGAGTTTCGTTTTGCTATAACACTTTTTGGAACAACGAGCCAGTGGGTAATCTGCTACTCACAGCAGGTCTGGCTAAAAGCTTCTGCTCCTGGAAACAGCACTTATAGCCTATCCAGGTAATGTTAATGAGACCCTCAGTCTCCTGGGAAAACCTGCAAAAAATCTCTTAAAGTACTTCTAGTTTAAGAATGGTTTCCCTTATCTCAGGTGGCACAGAGACTGTCTTTTACTGCCAGAAAGGAGAGATGCTTGTGGATTTTCTGTTTCAGATGCCCCTAAGGTTGAGGACACTATTTACTTCACAAACCTAGCCCTCAGAATGCTTGAGAAAACTCTGATCATTCATAATAATGTTTCCAGTCACAGCTCAGTTCCCCTGGGGAACATGAATCTCTTGTGTAGAGTGTCTTGTAAATGCATCCTGGGAAGTTAAAATGCACTATTTATGGAAATGATGGGGAATCTTGAACACATTTTGGCAAATGAAATGGTGAAACAAGGTCGGTATCCTACCTCACCACAGAGGTGAAACAAAATATTTGAAGTATGGAGGAGTGTCTTTACCATTAAAACTATGTTCCTGTTGTCTGTCTCAAAATAACAGGAATGAGATTATTTTTTTAAAAAATTACTATGCTCGTTTGATATATTTATATATTGTCACTTACCAATTTTGTCAAACAGTACTCTGGTAACAGCAAATAAAAATAATTTAAGTACTCAAAAATCTCAGATGACTCTTTCCATCTATGGTATGCGGTTTAGATTATCAAATATACATACATAGATGCATGCATACACACACACACACACACACACACACACACACACACAAATACACACCAGTAGTGGGATTCAAAATTTTTTACTACTGGTTCTGTGGTTGTGGCTTGGTGGTCATGGTGTGGTTTGGTGGGTGTGGCAGGGAAAGGATACTGTAAAATCTCCATTCCCTCCCCACTCCAGGGAAGGTTACTGCAAAATCTCAATTTCTTCCCAATCAGCTACGACTCAGGAGGCAGAGAATAGATGGGAGCAGGGCTAATCAGAAGTGGTATTTACTGGTTCTCCAAATTGCTCAAAATTTAGTGAAATGCCATATACTGAATGTTTTCCTTTCGTCCCCCCCAAAAAAATATTTCCATAATTCCTATGTGCAGTTCTTCCCAGAAAAGGAAATGTGTTATTGGTTCCATGTGAAGTGTCTTAAAGTAGTAAATAGGTATTATATATCTTTTGATTGATCATCATCCTCAAGCTTCCTTATTTCATTTCATTTTTTAGACAGTTGATAGTTTCATGGCTGGTTTTTAATCTTTTTAAAATTTCCACTACTGGTTCTCCAGACCTGGTCAGAACCTGCTGAATACCATCTCTGATACAAACATACATTCAGACAGACAGTCAAACATGCAGTAGGATTCTGGTTCCATCACTAAGAAATTGATACCAAGAAAGGGATGTTATACCCTAGACAAAACCCTATTTTTCAGGATCCAATCTGAGTTGTTCACCGGGACCAGAGGTTTCATCTACTGAGCTTTCAGACTTTTTCTGGAGTTCCTATCAGAATTTGTGCTTTGGGCTATTCTGTGTATCATATTGGTGCCTGGTTGGGTGTAGCTTCCTATTGGTTGAATGGCATGTTGATGGCTTACTATTAACTGTAGTTTCCTTATGCTGCCAAGTCCTTGACTTCTAAGTACCTGATAAACTGGTTGTAAATTAGCATTCCAGGTGACTGACAAAGACCCCATTTCCAGGCTTCAATCATTTCTCTGGCTGTCTTTGTACCTGCTTGACCAACAATCTTAGTAGCTGTGAAATTGAATTTATGTTCCTGTTCATTGCAATGTGATGCTACCAATGAGTCTGAATCTTCTCATCTAATCACTCCTTTGTGTTCTTGTAGTCTGGTGGTTAGCTTCCACCTTGTCTGTCCTACAATTCTTGCAGGGGCTTCTATAGATTACATTAGATATATTTCCCATTTCCAAGTGATCTTTCAATGCATAATTTGTCCTTATATGGTAGCCTCTGGGCAGTGGGCAATGCCCACTTGCAGATCTCAGAAGCTGCATTCTACTGCATCTGAAATGTTTTTGATGTATGGCAGGGTTTGCCATGCAGTTGATCTTATACCTTCTTTCTTCATTTCTTTTCCTTGAGTATTATGCAGGCATCTTTTAATAACTGCTTGTGGGTACCCATTCTGTCTGATTTCTTTTTCATTTTAAACACCATATATTTGATATAAAACATATACCAGGCTTCAGCAAATAACAAAAACTCCTGTGGTGAATTGAAGATGTTTCTACAATGGCTAGAGTTGCTTCAAAAACTGAGGTAGCTAATAAACACAACAAACAAACACATTTGCATCTCTTTCTCAGCCTCAGTTGCTATGGAGCACAACCCATTTATGATACAATTCATTTGTTTGCATTTTAAAATGCCTCAAGACATTTTATTCTTTTAATTTTTTATTTTATTCAATTATTTTAATTTTTCTCCTTGGCTGGTTTTTCACAAAGGAAAAGCTGTCCAGAGATGTCTACATTTGCATGGTTTTGTGCTTCTTTTTTCTTACAGAAATAGTGTGAACGATGGTAGGTCACTGCAGTAAGTACACTTTGCTCATGGGGTACCAAGGGAAAACAGCAAGGGAAAACAGCAGCAAGTAAACGGTGTACAATTTGAATATACATAGATCATTGTTACCCTTCAGCATATTGTATCACTGAACTATGTAGTATTTAGTGCATGAAAATCCTTCCCTGCTTCCACCGAGGAAGGTCTACCAAAGTGAGAAAATAAAGTCTTATAAATCAAGCCCAACTGAACCCCTGTGCCATTCATTTTACCGTCATGACAGTCTGACGTAGGGTTCCTGTTTTCATCGTTGCTTGCAGCCGTGGTGTTAAATGACAGCTCGCCTTTTTTGATGGGCACATTGTGTGTGTGTGTGTGTGTGTGTGTGTGCGTGTGTGTGTGAATATCAAATGCATGTTTTATGAGCCAGGAATGAATGCTAAATGAAAAACGCTTGTGCTTTGTGGGGGTGTTTGCGTCTGTATGATGCACTTACTTTCACCTTCAAGACAATTCAGGGCATTTCAGACTATCTAATAATCATTTGTAAAAGGGGTTTAAGTAATCTCACTGTGAGGAGAACCAGAGCTCTCCATGCGATGGGAAAAATGGAAGGAGGGGGGAGGGAAATGAGCACCATGAGAAAAAGAGCAGAGATAGGAGAGTCCGCAGCAGCTCCCCTGAGGCCTGTATTAATCAGCAGACAAATGGGCTATACCCTAGCATGGATTCATTTTTCAGCAAGGAGCTGCCAGCAAAAGGTTTTCTGTTGGAAACGCAGAGCTGCCTTTCCTTCCTTCAGTCGATGGGGGCAGGGTGGAAAAACCTGCTGACAAACACTGCTTTGGGCATTTGACACAGCTTTTCGATCCAGTTACAGCGAGAGTAGAAACTGAACAAATTAGGAATCCAGGACAAAAGAGCCTCAGTTCCAGCCTGGTGAAGGATGGTTCCTACTGTGTAAAAAATAAGACTGGTCCTTTCTCTGCCCTCCTTCCTTCTGGAACATTAAAAAAAACAAAAACAAAAAGAAGATCTTCATCCCCTCCTTTTTTGTTTGTTTGTTTATTTGAACTCAGCAAATGTGATTCCACCCCCTTACCCCACATTGCTAATTGTACTGCTGGAAACCTCAGAGTAATTTCAATGAAATGTAATTCTACGTGTAAATAGGCAAATTTGTAGGCATTTACAGTCAATTCAGGATCTCAAAAAGACCTCTTTTACATGAATAAGCAGACCTCCCAATACAGTTATTTGGGAATGGTGGATCAGAAGTGGGTTGCTACCGGTTTGCACCAGTTTGGGTGAACCGGTAGTGGAAATTGTTGAGTCTTCGACTTGCAACCGGTCCTTGACTTACGACCAGCCGCAAGTCTTCCACTCTTCTCCTTAGAGTCATGGTAACTGCCTGTAACAAGTCCGTAACTGCCAGTCATGCCTGATTGGCTCAGACGCGACTGGCGGGAATTAGGTCCTAGAGCTTACTGATTGGTTCCCCGCTTGACAGCTCGCATATAAATAGCTGTCAAGCGGGAAGCCCCTGTCTACCGCACATTTGCTTTCCTTGCTATTCTGTGTATTTGCTTTCCTAATAAACGGCTGTTTCTTGACTAGCCTGAGTCTGGACTCCCTCCATCCCAGGATCTAACAGAAATTGTGACCAGGTCGCCGAACCACTAGGGACGGCAGGCTCACCATGCCCCTGAACCAGTTCCCCAGTCACCCATGCTATTGCCAGCATGTTTTTTAGTCATTGTATAATGTTCTCCATATGCACAGAACAATTTATAAGCAACTACGCTTGCGCCAACAAAGCCTGATGCATGCACGTGAAGCGAACTGGCAGTAATGCCGCCAGCAAACATCCCCCCTATGGTGGATGCATTGTTTGATAGTTTTGTCTGCTTCTATTTGACAGCTATTAAAAACACGACTAGCAGGAAATGCCTCCACCCCAAACTCATTCCTTCACCCTTTGGGGCAGCGTCCTTTAATGCTGTTTTACTAGGGACTACCAAGGGTGGGGAAAAGGGATATTTCATTAAAATTAGTTATTGTATTTCTGTGTTGTGATGGATTTCATGAAGTTTCAGGTGAGATGAGGGTGAATTTCATGAGGAGTCTGAAATTCCTCCCCCCCACCCATAATTTGATTACTACCTAAACCTATAGAATAGTATGGCGACCTTGCATTATTTGCCATTTATTTAAAATATATTTTACATAATTGATATAGTTTACACAGAGGATATGTTATTTTTTCTTAAAGATATAAACTACGTGCATTTACATATAGATACATTTCAAAACCAACTTTCCTCAACTTATAACAAGAATAAATTAAAATATTCAGCTTTTAGTCCTGCAAGAAATGCAAAGTTAATTTGAATTTGCAAAGAATGTTGCATATTGCTGAATTTTTCAAAGAAGTTCAAAGAAGTGTACATACCCTACCCACACCCTACATACTTCCAATTCCTCTGCAAGAATTTTCATGCAAGCTGGATTGGGCTGAGAGCCCAAAGTCATCCAGGAAAGTTCTATGGCTGAAAGTAGACTTGAGGCTAAGTCTCCCTGGTGATATTTCAAATCCTTAACAACTACAGACATTTTAATTTGGACATAATGTGTAGCATAGATGTGAGGAACCTAGATCCTCAGAAACATGCTCTGTAATACAGTGATTGCAGTTCCCCATGAAACAGATCTTATCTCAGTTGAGACAGGAAAATAAGGAAATAGAAATGTTAAGACTATCAAGAGTGTACATGCATATTTAACTTTTATTGATTTCATCATTCTTATTAATTCAAAAATGTAGTTATGTTCAATGTAATATCACCTGTGCATTTATTAGACCACAAATAAGTTGATACAAATTCAGTTGTCACCAGCATGCCATTCTCAGCTAAGTGATTCTTTTATCTAAGCTTTTCTTTTATCCAGCTGCACTAAAAGCTATTTGTCTTCTTTCTACAACAAAATTGCAGTCCTTTATTAAAGCCCTTCTGAATACATACTCTGGTTTAGATTTCCTTACATTATTAAACAACCAAAAGTATTTGAAAATAACTATCTAGAGATTGTAATACAACTTTGCTAGTGTCTAAACCTAGATTTTTAAATAGAAAGAAAAAAAATGTGGGGAGGGACAAAAGTAAAACTGCACTTAACTAATATCATTAGCATTTAATAGCATTTTCAAACTCAGGCTTACTTTGCAATAACATACAAGAGGACTAAATAAAATATATAATCAAGAAGATCAAGCAGAGCTTTATTTGCTTAGAGTCTAAAACTATATGAGGTAAAATTAAAAATGGAGACAAGACAGGAATTTAATTTAATAGAATTATAAAGTTATTTAACTTTTTCTCAATATAATAATATAAATTCTTCCAGCATTCTAGCACTATATTGGTTTCTCCAGTGCACATTTTCAAAAATGATGTCATGGGTAGTCCCATCAGATCCTGCAGAGAACAATTAAATAGCCATTGTCTCTTCCATATCTATTCGACTTGGGTTTAATTTGGACAATATAAATAGAATGAATAGGTTGTGTTCAAGATTGCTTGTCTTCCCACATGAGCCCATTTCCTTATTTCTCCATAGTGGGCAGTGCTTTGCAATAATTGTTTATAATAACTACATGGACACATGGTGGCCAACTCAACACCAGTGTGCTCTAATGTAGTTCAGACTAATCTTCTCTCCCAAAGTCAATACTGATTCAATACAATACAGGGTAGTTGAATCTTCTCTCAATATAGCACAGTCATAAAAATAAACACACAGCTGTTCAGCTAAGAAGCATAATACAGTATTATATCTCATCCAGAGAGCTAAAGCGTTTTCAAACAAAAGAATTTGGTTCTGCGACTATTGTCATATACCCAAGCTGTCCTGCATGCATCATTTATTCCAGACATGCTTTCATGGCAGCTGGAAGAGGCTTGACTATGGATGTTGATTGTGTAAAGGAGACTGGCATTTTAAGGTAAACACTGAGACTTTTCATCCATAAGATGCAACAGCTGCTACAACTGCGGATATAATTTCTGACATAGCTAGTGACGAGTAGAATATAATGTCTTTCAAAATGAGTGACTGTAGCATACTGAAAGCCCTCTATTGAACAGAAATCCTTTGGCATCCTAGCAGCTGATTCTCCTGTTTGGAAGAAGAAAAGCTTTTACTTCACAGTGGAATAAACTACTGACAAAAATAATAATAATTTAGAGTTGGCCTGTGACACTTTCCATGTTATAGTGAAGTGATGGTGAACATTTTTGTCAAAAATTTAGAAAATGCATGCCTTGACTGGTGGTGTGTCTGACCCAAACAAAAGAAGCCTTTCTGGAAAAGTCTCCTCTTCTCTCCTTTGGATTCTCCTCTCCAAACCCTCTGGAAGTAACACGAGAAAGCCCTGCTTTTGAGGGCCTCCCAAGCCTTGGAAAATCATACATGTAACATTGCTGTGATGTTTTTATTTTACACAGATGGCCATATAATATTTTTCAATGAAAAAGACAAAATACAAGAAGCAACACATTTTATCCTCCCTCTCTCCCTCCCTCCCTCCTTCCTTCCTTCCTTCCTTCCTTCCTTCCTTCCTTCCTTCCTTCCCCAAATGGAAATAAAAATCAAATGCAAGCAGAAAAGTGATCAATCCATCAGATGTTTAACATAAAATGTTCATAATTAATTTTGAACTTTGCGCAGACAGAAAATTTTTAAGGACCATATTCTGCATTAGTAGCCTTCCAGTCTTATGGATGCCATATAGAACATAGAATAATAATAGGATTGAAAGGGACCTTCCAATCCATTCCTCTGCCCATGGCAGGAGATCCTGTACTATTCCAGACTTTCATTGGATTTGATGGATGGATTCATGTGATCATAGAAAGAATAACAGGATAATAGAATATAATAATAGAGTCGGAAGAGACCTTGCAAGTCATCCAGTTTGCACACACACCAAGCAGGAGCACTTATAACATTTCAGATAAATAGCTGTCCAATTTTTTCTTTAAAATATCCAGTGATGGAACAACTACAAGTTGTGGAGGTAAGCCATTCCACTATTTGTTAATTGTTCTCACTGTCATGAAATTTCTCCTTAGTTTTAGGTTGCTTCTTTCCTTGATTGGTTTCCATCCATTGCTTCTTGGTTTGTTTTGTTTTCAAGTTCTCCCTAGATGAAAAATAGGATCAAGGGGACTGCCTCAGTACTTCCAGGCTGCAAATATTATGTCAACTCAGCAATAGATTCTACTGTTCTTGCCTGTATCCAACTTAAACTAGTGTCTGCTGCACCAAGTAGACACAGAAGAAAACCATCTCCACAAAAGCTAAAACTACTTTTATTGAGGTTAGCTATACTAACAGAAACTTCCAAGTTGACTGAGCTGTACCTCCTTTTCCTTTTTATGTTTCAGTGAATCAGGATGACATTTGCCTGATCCACTGCCAAATGTTATTTCTTTTATCTGAACTTGAAAAAATACTTCAGCCCCTTTTGCCTGGAAGTATTCCTGCATATTTTCATCAGTCACCTACTGTCTATACCACAGCCTTATGTTCCCTTGAGAATCCAATCATCTGAGGGTAAAGAGCCACAACCCAACATAAGAGAGAGTGAGATAACACCATGCCCAAGCATGCCAAGAGACTCCTGAACTAAGCTAGAACTTTTTTTTTTGACATAGCCTACAAAGACATCTCAGCAGCAAGAACAGTTGTGCTTAGATGGGTTCTTGGTTTTGGGTTCTTGGATGGTTTCTTGGTACTGAGGGGAAAGTAACTTAGCCTGAGAAAATGGAACTACATTGATCCCTGGAGGCCCTCTGTAACTACAAGCATAACATAATACTTCCTATAGAAATCCCTGGCATTTGATCTGGGCTCATTTCTTCACTTCCAAAACACATTTTTATCCCTTTCAATGCTGGTTCTTTGATTGCTTGCTTTTGTGTTTTGAACCAGGACTGGATTTACAGTTTGAGACTGATGGATTTACTGCAGTAATAAAAGAAATAATAAGCTGCCATTTGTTGAGACCAGGGCAGCAGTACATGTTCATTAGGACTTTGCCTCTTTAAAGAAAGAGGTTCTGGCATATCCTTTCCCCAAAGCAAAAGAATAAAATGCAACTACATTTGTAATTGTTTAACATTTATCAGTTAAAGATTTCAATATGTCCCACATTAAATCATTAATTAAATAAAGATCTCCAGTATTTGGGGCTCGTAAAGGACATGCTGACATGGCTATCCTATTAAATTAAAAGATAGCATAAAATGTGGGTATTCATAAAATACTACAGTAGGTAGCATTGAAGCTATATATCCATTTGTTAGAAATAAATCTATTCCACTGAATTCACATTTTTTTGCTCCACAAAATGTCTAGTTTATAAAAGACAAAACACATGCCACAAATCATCTATAAATCAAGTATTCTAAACTTAAATCTGAAATGTAGTTTCCTCAAGATCATCTAAAAAAAAAAAAAAGTTTTCTCCAAACACACAACATAATCACAAACACACAGCTGTCACATAATAAATCCCACACATAAAAATAGTTCAGTCAGGATTATTTCACCCCCCTCAAAGCCCCCACATTGTCTTTCTTCATTTAGATTACCTTCTAAACCCTTCATTTTATCTATCTTTCTCTCCCTCCCCAATCTCTTTTACTCAAACAAACACATAGAAACATTCCATTTTTTTATTTTTCTTGGAATTTAATGATCCAAACATAGTAATGGCTGAGCCTCAGCCTCCCTAACTTTTTTTTTTTTACAAAATTTAAATAAGCAGAATATAATTATCAGATTGAGGATGCTAATGAGGCACCAAGCAGTTTTTTCAGATGGTACTTATACAATACAATACAATAGCAGAGTTGGAAGGGACCTTGGAGGTCATCTAGTCCAACTCCCTGCCTAGGCAGGAAACCCTATACCATTTCAGACTTGTCACAGGAGCTGTATATGAGGAATTCCAAGATATACACCACAGGGACAAATACCAGTGAAGACGTTTGCATAGGGTGCAGTAGCTGAATTCAGAAAGGCACATATCCATAAAACAAAACTGTAAGTTTACCATATGTGTTAGTGCCAAAATTATTGAGTGCTATATACCAGAAGACAAAACACAAACTCTGACTTCATTAGCAACTCTGACATTGCTTCTATCAGTTCTTCATGGTAAAATGTAGTTTGTGTATGTATTGTAAATATAGATGGTGTGAGGGTATGATAGACATATGTAACTCCCTAATTGGTCACAAATGGAAGTAGGCCCCAAAGTCAAGCTGGTGTCCACAGATAAATACAATACAATACAATACAATAGCAGAGTTGGAAGGGACCTTGTAGGTCTTCTAGTCCAACCCCCTGCGTGGGCAGGAACCTTATACCATTTCAGACAAATGGCTATCTAACATCTTTTTAAAGACTTCCAGGGTTGGGGCATTCACAACTTCTGGAGGCAAGCTGTTCCAGAGGTTAATTGTTCTAACTGTCAGGAAATTTCTCCTTAGTTCTAAGTTGCTTCTCTCCTTGATTAGTTTCCACCCGTTGCTTCTTGTCCTGCCCCCAGGTGCCTTGGAGAATAGTTTGACTCCCTCTTCTTTGTGGCACCCTCTGAGATATCGGAACACTGCTATCATGTCTCCCCTGGTCCTTCTCTTCATCAAACTAGACATACCCAGCTTCTGCAACCGTTCTTCATATGTTTTAGTCTCCAGTCCCCTAATCATCTTGGTTGCTCTTCTCTGCACTCTTTCCAGAGTCTCCACGTCTTTTCTACATCGTGGCAACCAAAACTGTATGCAGTATTCCAAGTGTGGCCTTACCAAGGCACTATACAGTGGCATTAACACTTAACGTGATCTAGATTCTATCCCTCTGTTTATGCAGCCTAGAACTGTGTTGGCTTTTTTGGCAGCTGCTGCACACTGCTGGCTCATATTTAAATGGTTGTCCACTAGGATTCCAAGATCCCTCTCACAGTTGCTACTATTGAGCAAGGTACCACCTATGCTGTACCTGTGCATTTTGTTTTTCTTGCCTAAATGTAGAACTTTACTTTTTTCACAATTGAATTTCATTTTATTAGATAGTGCCCAATGTTCAAGTGGGAATGGGAAAACCTCTTCAGGATGGAATCCTGAATTTAATCTTTGATAAAGGTGAACAAAGATATGAAGACCTCATATTAATTAAATATCCATTACACTGGATAAATAACATATACAAAATTTCAGAGGTGACATTATTGACATAATGCTTTTAGTCATATAATATTTGTATGTGTGAAATATATTAGAATTACTTGAATTCTGTACTGAACATTGAATAAAGTACAAGAAACCTACCTGGTTTAGAATTACTAATTTTTTGTACAATAGGGTAAATTGTATTTTAGCATGTTTTATTAATTTGATTTCAACAACGTTTGGAATTTTCCCATAGATAAAATATAATACAGTTACATGCACATGAGTTCAATTATTTGGACAATGGAAAATGATTGCTTGGGATATATAGAGGTATATAATGGGCAATTTTATTATTGTATAATATTTTGATATGTAAATTAAAAGAATTACTTTTGATTAATACAATGGAACTGACATTTGCTAAGGAAGGGGAAAATAACCAGAGATCTTTCTTTATTATATAAGGTTAAATAAAACAGGGGTCCCCAACCCCCGGTCCGTGGACCGGTGCTGGTCCGTGGCTTGATAGGAACCAGGTCGCAGGGCCGGAGAAGAGGAGGAGGGACGACGGGGCAGCCCCCTGGGCAGATCGTGCACCGGGGGCAGGAGGGTGCAGGTGCGGCTACTCACACCATTGGGGGCCCTAGAGGGGCGAGTGAGCCGACTGACCCCCCCGCATGCACATGTGCTGCCTATTCCCCCTCCCCCCCCCGCTCCCCCTCTTCACCGGCCAGTCCGCGGAATTTTCTTTAAAATGAAACCGGTCCCTGGTGCAAAAAAGGTTGGGGACCCCTGAAGTAAAATACCATTATTCCTTTAAAGTTATTTTAAATATATTATTATTTAACATTATGTAAATGTTTTACAAATGAATGGATGAGCTGAATTTAAATTATGCTAAATTAATAACTAGTCTAAAGGATGTGTCCTTAATGGGAATTTCTGGCTGCCATCTAAAGCATGCCTCACTAGGACTAACGTAATGTCTATTAATAATAAACTATATATTGAAACTCAAATGATCCTAGTTAAAGACACTGAAATGTTAGATCTAAGCAAAATAATTTTAGCACACAGTTATAGTCTAAACATAGGAAGCTTAGAAGAAGTATGGAATGAGCATGGGCTGGGGGAAAAATTCAGTGGGACTGGGAGAGATTTTCATCATCCTATCATCATCCCCACTGAGTTTTCTTGAGGGAAGCTGGCAGTGAGAGAGAGAGATCTTCCTTCCTCTTCCTCTTCCCTTCCCTTCCTTTCTCTGGTGGGGGAGAGAGAGTGGGAGTTTGATGTAAGAGCAGTAAAAAAAAAGGAGTCTTGAATAGAAATAAAATATAGATGTGGGGTGCTTTTCCAGTAGATTGAGGGGAGGGAATGAGAGGATGTAGTCAGTTCCTGCACTCATTGTGCAATGGGACAGGTAGAAAATGCAGATCTGCCCTTTGTAGAAAACCCACTTGGTATTAATAAAAGGACTGTCAGATCATTAGCCTGTAATAATGCCAATGCAGATCTGTAACCTAAATAGGGTTTGAGGGGAGAGATTTTGTCAACTTTTGTACAAGTGAATTGATATAAGCATTAAAAGCCAATGGTTTAAACATGTAAGCACACCTCACCCCTTTAAGGTTGTGAAATGCAAGTGAAAGATGATCTTCAGAGTGTTATTTTCAAGAAATATTGATCAATGCATGTAGCAGCCAATTTCTTCCAGTGAATATCCTTGGGGATACAGTCAAATGACACGTTTAAATCAATACAGGCAACATAAAGGTATTCCATTGATAGCTAGAGTATTTTCCTATTCAATAATGTAAAATAAGACACTGAACAAGGGTCAAATATTCTTCTCCAAAATTGGTGTACTATTCCTCTAAAGTGTTATCCCATACCTGCCAGTCAATATTTTTCCAAGAAGGCGTCGAGCACAGACCTTGCTAACTACACTAAATGGGTTGATGGGACAGACTTTTTGCCAGATTCTTCCTATCTCATTTTTATATTGGGATTTCAATATATTTAATTTAGCCTTTATGAATATATGTGTGAACAGTGATGCAAAACTGAAGTCCACAAATCCATGCTCACAATTCTACAAATATTAAAACAGGTCCAGCTGCTTTACCATTTTTGATTTGTGTGCAATTAATTTAATGATCCCCAAGTAAGACTGTGATGGCTAATTTGGGATGGCATCAGGACAAAAATCCAACATTGTTGGAGACTTGGGCTAAACATGGAACAAACAAAATTCAGCTCATATTAGGATCTATGAAGATTGCAACATGCCAGAGACATAAGGGTAAAAGTTTCTAGTCGTGTCTTACTCTAGTAGAGGGAGTGCTCATCTCTGTTTTCTTTCTGAGGAAGCCAGCAATGTCTAAAGACAGTTCCATGGTCATGGGACTGGTATGGCTATACACAGACATGCCTGGAATGCTGTTACCTTCTCACCAAAGTAGTACCTATTCACTTGCATTTGCATGCGTTTGAATAGCTAGGTTGGCAGGTGCTGGAGCCAGAATTGGAAGTCATCCCATCACACAGTGTTTGAATCTCAAATCTGCTCAAATCTGGTGACAAACCCAAGAGACATAGGAAGCCACCAAAACAAAAATAAAGTAATAATTGTGTAGTTGACTCCTAGAAAATGTACATTTATATCAGGGGTGTAAAATTCAAGGCCCATGGGGCCACCCTGGAAACAACCCATTTTTGCTGGCAGATCTCTGGGGCCACCACAGGCACCCCTGACATGAGTGATGTATAGTTGGCCATCCCCACCCCACCTCCCAAGGTCAAACACAATGTTGATGCCGCCCTCAATGAAATTGAGTTTGACACCCTTGCTTTAGATTAGAGAAACAATTTGGTGTAGTGGCTAAGGGATCAGGCCAGAAGCCAGGAAAGTGTGAGTTCTAGTTCTGTTTTAGGCACAAAGCGAGCTAGGTGAACTCAGGCCAGTCATTCTTCTCAGTCCTAGGAAGCAGGCAATGGCAAACTACTGAAATCCTGGCATGAAAATTGCAGGAACTCGTTCAAGAATCAACAGTGAGTTGAAAACACAAAATATACATCGTAGCTGTAGAAAATAATAGTTTAATATAGTTGACAATGGATTTGAGTGTTCCAGTTCCACATGGAAATGTCTGGCTTATGGAAAACCTGGAGCAGGGAACAGCATGGTCCCAGTGGACTCTAATATGTCCAATGTTACATGTTAGCAATAAAGGTGTTTTCACTCCCATCATCAACTGCTGGTTTTAGAAAGTTTACCTGTATATATTACTTGGGTTCCAAACTCTGGAAATAGCCAGAATGTATCATCTTGGCTGAACCATTGCTTTCTTGCTTGTATGATCTTTGCACATTCAAGAGCCATGAACAAATTTCAAACAGCTAAATAAAATGATGAAGTATCAGCTGCATGATGAAATTCACTTGTTAGATGGTCATTTTTTGTAGATGACCAGTGTTCCGTACATTGGTCACTTAACCTTGACAGCTATTGTATGAAAAGCAAAACATTTGTCCAATAAAGTTCTAACTGAATGCATTTATCTGAAGAGAAAATGCTGAATGTAGAAGAATAAAGTACTGTTTTTCAGGTAAATAGCATCTACTGCATTTTCTTAGCATTTCTTTTAACTCATCAGTTCATTTTTTTATTATTTTTTATTTTTTTATTTTATTAAATTTATACCCCGCCCTTCTCCTTGTTAGGACCCAGGGCGGCGCACAGGGATGTTAAAATACATACAAAATATATAAAATATATGAAATTTAAGATTATTATTCTAATAAATAAACCCTGCGCTAAAATCCGAATTAAAATCCCAAGTTTAAAAACTATCTAATAGTCAGTATGGAGGTTACGCTAGGCCGGCTAGATGAAATAGGTGTGTCTTCAGACACTTGCGGAAGAGGCGGAGGTCGGAGATGGTGCGGAGTTCAGGGGGTAAGTCGTTCCAGAGGGCTGGGCCCGCCACAGAGAAGGCTCTCCCCCTGGGTGTCGCCAGTTGGCATTGTCCAGCCGACGGCACCCTGAGGAGGCCCTCTCTGTGGGAGCGTATCGGTCTGAGGGATGTATGGGGCAGGAGGCGGTCTCGCATATAACTAGGCCCCGAGCCATGGAGCGCTTTAAAGATGGTCGTTAAAACCTTGAAGCGCACCCGAAAGACCACAGGAAGCCAGTGCAGCTCGCGCAGGATAGGTGTTATGTGGGAGTGTCTAGGCGCTCCCGTAATCACCCGCGCGGCTGCATTCTGGACCAGCTGCACCTCAAGGGAAGCCCCATGTAGAGAGCATTACAGTAGTCGAGTCGAGAGGTGACGAGTGCTTGAGTGACTGTGCGTAAGGCACCCCGGTCCAGTAAGGGGCGCAATTGGCGCATCAGGCGAACCTGATGAAACGCCCCCCTGGCCACGGCTGCCACATGATCTTCCATAGACAGCCGGGAATCCAGGAGGACACCCAAATTACGCGCCCTCTCCACGGGGGCCGGTGTTTCGCCCCCAATGGCCAGAGTTGGAATAA
Source organism: Rhabdophis nuchalis (assembly GCA_039707465.1). Lineage (NCBI taxonomy): Eukaryota > Metazoa > Chordata > Lepidosauria > Squamata > Natricidae > Rhabdophis > Rhabdophis nuchalis. Next base: position 189,479,669 of record CM077644.1, read on the forward strand.
TCTGGCTGAACCGAGGCGCCAGAAGCCACAGCCACTCAGTCTTGGACGGGTTGAGCCTGAGTTTGTTACCACCCATCCAGATCCGTACGGCTTCCAAGCACCGGGACATAACCTCGACGGCATCGTTGGGGTGGTCCCGCGCCCTCCAGAGATCATCAACCAACGCGACCAATGCCGTCTCGGTGCTGTGCCCGGGTCGGAAGCCGGACTGGCGCGGGTCTAGATAATCAACTTCCTCCAAGTGTCGCGGAAACTGTTGAGCCACCACACTCTCAACAACCTTCACTAGAAAGTGGAGGTTGGAGACGGGACGATAGTTCTCTAATAATGCTGGATCCAGGGACGGCTTCTTGAGGAGGGGCCTTACTACCGCCTCTTTCAAGATGGCAGGCAAGGACTCCTCACTCAAAGATACGTTGACAATGCCCTGGGGCCAGCCTCGTGTCATCTCCCAGGATGCCAGTACAAGCCAGGAGGGACACGGGTCCAATAAACATATGGTAGCCCTAAGTCTCTTTGACAACTTGTCCATATCCTCGGTGGTAACAAAATCAAACTCCTCCCAAGATGGTGTCACAAGAACAGCCTCGGCCCGCTCGACTGGGCCACTGTCGATGGAGGGTAGCTCGTTCCGAATCCGAGTGATTTTCTCCTGCAGATAAATCCCAAATTCCTCTGCTCGACCCTGTAAAGGGGCTTCCCGCGGCCTCTGTTGAAGGAGGGAGAGGGTCACCCCAAACAGGGCAGCAGGGCGGTTATCTGCGGATGCAATAAGAGTGGCACAATACTCACGTTTGGCCACTCTTATCGCCACTAAGTAAGTCCTAATATGGTCTCTCACTAGTGTTCGGTCGGCTTCGGAGCGAGAAGATCTCCAGCTGCTCTCTAGGCGTCTCTTGTGGCGCTTCATCCCCCTAAGCCCCTCGGTAAACCAAGGAGCCCAGGTGGTTCGTCGCCGCAAGAGAGGCCGCAAGGGCGCGACTCGGTCCAAGGCCCCCATGGCCGCACTTAACCATGCGGCCACTAGGTCCTCAGTCGAGTCGCGGGGCAAGTCCACAGGAATTGGCCCAAGCTCCCTTTGGAACCTTATCAGGTCCATCAGGAGCCTGGGGCGGAACCATATAGGAATATCCGGTTCCGCCTCCCCGCAGTGAGGTGCGGCAATCGGAAAGTCGAGCCGAAGGAGAGCGTTCAGATGGTTATTTGTTGTCCTTTTCTAAACACTGCACAATTGTGCCAGTTTGTTCAAATAACTTCACTTACAGTTCTATTATAAATAAGTAATAGTACAGCAATATAAAAATGAACACAGTTATAGGGTTTATTTCAGAGCAGAGCATCAGGAAATATTATTTTGTGTATCCTGTAATTAAAGCATTCAAATTTTACTTAAAAATAATTAACATGCAGAAAATCAAAGAATGTTGACAATGATGCAATGAAATATGGATATTTAGTTTTTCTAATTTATAATAATTATTTGATACTATGTGTATTTTCCATTAAAAGTAAATGTTTTATTTCAGTTGTCTGTTTAAATCGATTAAAGGATCTTCTTCAATCAGATGTAACCACTTGAATTCAGCTGAACTATCTTATCAGTTACCATTAGTGGTGGGATTCAAATAATTTAACAAACCAGTTCTCTGCCCTAATGATTTATTCCAACAACCAGTTCACCAAACTTCTCAGAAAGTTAACAAGCGGTGCAAACTGGCTGAATTCCACCCCTGGTTACCATACAGTGAATTATAATCATACTAAGTACATGTTTTAAGGAACGATTTTGTTAATTGTTATAACGCTTTCATTCATTAGCTTATTTTGAAAAATAACATATATTTCTTGGAGATCTGACTGTTGGGTAAGGGAGGTAGTATAGTGAGATCTTGAACTTCAAAGTGATAATGATAGTATAATAAATAAGATTGCATATATCTAATGGTGATTTTGAGAAATATTCAGACTGAAACTGTGAATTGTAGTCAACAAAACTTTTGTTAGTTAAATAAAAATGACTAAACAATCCCACTTAGATTTTTTTTAAACATTTCAGTATTTATTTTATTGTTCCTTACCGTTCATTTTTTCCACATAATATAATAGATAAACCCAACAGTGAAATGGATATTCTCATCCTCCTGATCCAGATGATTAATCACCTCATCCCTAGGAATGTAAAAAATTGAAGTGCACCAAAATAAACTACCCAAAAACTCACATTTTTCAAATATATGTACAATGTGTGTGCATGTGTGTGTGTGTGTGTATGTATGTATGTATGTATTTATATATATGTATGTATGTATGTATATGTATATGTGTGTGTATATACACATACATATATACACACACAAACATAGATACATACATACATATGTGAATATTTTATTGAATAAATAAGAAATTATGAGAAAATTATGGTGGTTGGAAATTAAAAGTCAAATTGAATATTTATTTATTTAATATTGAACTTCCTCTTTTATGAACAAGATGCTGTATTAAGAGCTATACAATGTTATGTCCAATTTTGCAGTAATTAAGAATAACAAAATTGATATTGAGCATCTTTTCAAGTCATAAAAATAGGGTTATCTTGTATGTTCTATAGACTATTTCTGATCTAATCTGAGAAGAGGTGATCTCTCTAAAAATAGCTATGAATACTACTTGGTGCAAATGGTAGAGACCATTTCAGAGGAAAAATACTTAAGTATCTATAAGAATAGCTGGTCACTCTTGGAATTCTGCCAGCCAAATTACATTAGAAGGAATCAGACATCTTAAATTACTGACCTATGTAATCCTTTCCTTAAAGGCTTTTGGAGATTCTATCATCACAAACAGATGATGTGATAACAAAAAGAGAACTTCAATGATTTTTTTCCCCAGTTATGCTGCCAGTTCTTGTTCACAACAGTACTGACAGGCAAATACAATACCAAACCGAGTGCTTGTTTATACTGTCAGTCTTGGTTTTCCCACTTACTTCTTTCTTATCAATCCATGCTTCTACTCCATATGGGCAAAAAATTAAAACAGCACTAAGAAATTCTGGACAGTGTCTCAAACTTCTAGTCTCCAGTCACATGTACAAGGAGTTTTATTCCCTTTCATCCAGATGGTGAGGGAATTAGAAGAAGATAAACTAAGGTACTATGAATATTGAGATTTCTGTGCTACTCACACATACTATGTTAATAGAGTAGCATAGAATTGTATAAATACATTATAGCTGCCCTTTACCATATTTTAAAAAGATGAGATTTTCACTTTTATTTGCTTAAACCAATGTAAATCAATCTCAGCAACTCCCAGAATTTCCCAGCCAGCATGTTTAAACTAATGGACATTGCATTCATTATGTGTCATATTTAAAAAAAGTGATCTGAGATTACAATTTTGTGCTGATTGAAGTAAATTATTCTTACATATTTATCTCAATCAACCCAAAACAAAATAATGTATGTTAAAGCACTTCTACTTGCCATTCCATCTATCGTATAGTCTTATTGCGGTAGGATTCATACAGAGGGAAATGAAGTATGGAACTATTATAAAATCCATTGCCTGATTACTTCCACCAATGGAATATAGATTTTCAGGGACAGTTTCTTTGTATAAAATCAAAAGACAATGAACACTCATCATCCAATAAAGAGCCTATCAAGATTTAGAACATGAGAACTTCAAGAGACATGACAGGTTATAACACCAAATACTTGTAGATCAATTAATTACTTGTAAATAATTTTAGGTGTCAAAATACAGACCCCAAAATTGGTTTGACTTACCCATGGATGTCATTATCTATGAGTAAAGAGAGTAACAATTTTTTAAATTACCCATATAACTTGTATTTACTCATGGATAAGCCCATCTGCAGATAAAATGATCTTCAAATTTTTAACCAAAATATAGTACCATGAAATATATATGATCTATGATTTAGCCATTCTAAGCCAATTATGAAAATAAAAATATATGTAAACACTTATCTGCAAAAAGCACATTTTTCATGGTATTTTGATTCAAAATTCAGCTTATCCATGGATAGGCCATGAGAGACTTTATAGGTCAAAAGCAGCATTTTTCATTGTACCTAGAAGATAATAGAAAGCCAATGTAGGGTCTGCAAACTGGTGTACCATGTGCCTACCAACAAGCATCTGTAAATATCCAGGTGATTGTGTATTACACCTATTAAATTCCTTGTACCATATTTTAATCTATAGGGTTTTAAAACTCCCTCATTTTGGAACCACTTGGCGTCATAATTAGATAACATAATTACATCCAATTAAGGAACTGACCTAGAAATCAGAAGACTTGGAGTTCTAGACCACCTCAGGGACAAAATCCCACCTGGGTTGTTGTATGAAAAATAGGAGATGGGACTATTAAGTATATTAGACACTCTCTCTTTGTCTTTCCCCCTAAAATAAGAACAATAACAACAGCAGAAATAAACTTAATTTGTCTTTAGTATGTCTATACAGTGTGCAAAACGTAACAATATTCATTATCCTCCCCCCAAGAAGTGTGACTGAAAATGTTTCAAAGGTACAATAATGTATTTTAAATTGTCATTAAACAAATGAAGCAGTCTGCATAAGATCATTAGCAACTTAGAGGCTTGGTCCATAATTATTTTGATTTCATCAGAGGCAGGCCTGAATGTATTGTTAACTGCCATTTTCACCACAAAAGCTTGTCAGAAGCACTCTGGATCTGGGATTAAAAACACAAAACCAATTTTGTTTCTGAGCTCTTACAATGGAATTAGGTTTATTTGGGGGGGGGGGAGGTAAAATCCACCAAAATGGACATCTTCACATCAAAGGCAAGCAGGAATAAATAAAGATTGGTTGAATTTGTTATTCCCATTCAAAAACTCATACAAAGAAGGATATACTTCAGAAACATGAATCTAACAGTATATGTTGGACAAAACAAGTTTCTTTTTTTCTTTTTAACAAAACAGACATTGCTTTAAAAAAAATATACACTAGTAACAGTTGCAGATAAAATAGCACTTTATATGTACAGCTTTTCAGAATGGAATAATATTAATTTGCAATATTGACTGGCTTTAGATTAATCTATACATCCCAATATTTTAACCTTGCAACCTGAAAGGCAATATATTATCTTTTCAAAGATTACTTGCGACCCAACATATTCTAATACTGGACTTGTGCTACAGACTTGGTCTGTAACACAATAATGGAAAATGAGTGTTGTAATTCACTGTAGGTGAGTTAAGGCACACTCTCTTCACAGATTTATTTCAAATATTTGATATAGCAGAGGACCAATGCAGGTTAAAACTTGCTCAAGCAATGTATGGAGTTATACTGTATATGATGGGATTGAAGGGATTTCTGGAAGAGATGAGAGGGAGGGAGGGAAGATGATGAGTTTGTCAATATTATGAAGAGAAGGTCAGAAGTTATTAAGTATTTAAAGGTATTTCATACCTTTCAATTTCTTTTTTCTTTCTTGCCTTGCAAGGTTTTTTTCTTTTCTATCTTTTTCTTTACATTTGTCTTTTACTTTATGTAAAATCCTCAATAAATATATATTAAAAACCCATTCAACATCTTCTCTCAAACTGCTTAGAAGCAGGAGTTATCCCTGTTCAGCGCTGTCTAGATAAGACTCATATGTTACCAGAGGTGGGTTGCTGCCAGTTCAGCCCAGTTCGGCCAAACCAATAGTTGAATTCAGGTTTGTGTCGCAGATCTGGCAGCAACCCAAGCTTGCCAGACCCCCAAATTAGATTCCTCGCTGCCGCTTGGCCACCGCCATTTTGGATTTTAGTGACTGTGCATGCACAGTTCACTGTAAATTGTTCTGCGCATGCACGCAGAACAATTTACATTGAACAGCGCATGCGCATGTGTGTGGGTTGCAAACTAGCAGTAATGCTGGCAGCAACCCACTCCTGTACATTACCGTTATCATCCTGTCTTTTTTCAGATACCTTTCCCCCCAATCCCATTTTCCAAATCCAAGGCAAACTTTTAAAACACCATCAAAATCTAGCCCCTAACCTCTGCAACAAAGAGGAGACACCCTCAACCCACACCCATTATAAATCAGGTGGCTAAAAATAAACCGTGCAAAGCTTTTCGGAATAAAAGACTTCTCCTGACTCCCATTCAACTCAGGAAAAGCAAGCCACATAAGAGTGAATTAACGATGCGGAGACAAAGGCACTGTGAGAGGAAACTTAGGGATGTAGAGCTTGACAATTGGAGTGCCGTGGGAGCTGGGAGATGTGTACTCTGCATATTGCCTACCTCATTACCCGTGAGAGAAAGGTCAACAAAATCAATTTGCAGCCTGGTGTACAAAGGTCATTATCAGACGCAGATTTTCTGTGCCTATTTAAAACACAATAAAAACACCTAGAGCTCCCTTTAATAACTGTGATTAGTAAAAGAAAACAACAGATTATGGAGCCATTTATTTCAACATTTGTGCTGCCTCCGTTTTTATTAAAGACATCAGAAATAATGAGTGTGTGTGGGGGGGTATTTTTTAAAAAGCTGTTCAGTGTTATTGCACTTTGGATTTAATAAAATACCGTAGACAGAAGCTGGGTCTTGTCTGCCAAACAACAAAAATTTAACGAAATATATATTTTAAAAAAAGAGCTTGAAAGGAGTTTGTTTTTTTAGGAACCATTTAATGAGACTTCATGATTATTCATGTGATTAGTTATGGGATTAAGTAAATAAGGGTTTTCCCCCCCCCAATTTCATTATTTTGTTCTTTGCCAGAATATTATCTAAAAAGCTTCTAAATGAAATCCTGAAATACAAACCAATATAAGTCAACAGGAAATTATTTTTAAGAAGGGGGAAAAAACCCTTTAACAAGTATAAGGAAAAGCAAACAATAGTTATTTATTCTGAAAACACCGATGGTGTGCAGTGAAGCGGAAAGGCTGATGGAAAAAAAATTGGCAGCAGGGAAAATCTCTGCTAGGTACGGTTCCCAGGTTTTTCTAAGGAAGAATGAATCCATTTGCAGTAACTAGCACATGGGAGGAATGTTTCTAGCTTGAATAAGCTGTTACTTCATTGTTAGTCAATAAAAGGAAAACATTTGATTCAGGGGATATCACCGCTTCTGTATATTGAAAATGGATACTGTCCATTAGTACGTGTTGTGGATTCAGTGCAGGGGTGAAATTTCTATTTTACTTGCTACTCTTTGATCTTCCATGATATAATCCTCTACCAATATATCTTCCATTACAAATATTAAAAAAAAAACAGGAAGGGAAAGTTAAATGAAGTACAGTTAGAAGGTAATGAGCTAAGGCTTTTTCTCCACCCTATTCTGTTATTTGAACTTTTAGCTTTTGAGATTGTCTCTCTTAAGAAAGATGGGGGAGGGGGGGAGGGAGGGAGGGGCAGAAGGAAAATACATGAAGATGCTTGTAGATGATCTAATAGCCAAAAAGATGTCTGTGTTGACACTGATTTTCTACCTGCCTCATATTTCATATTTAAGAATATATAACTGGTATGGGATCTGTTAGAAACTGAACCACACAGCTGGAGGTGAGCAACCGGTGAGTGTGCAAAATCGAAGCCACCACATATACATGGTCGATGGAAAAAACTGTGCTTTATGAACCTGTGTGTGTGTGTGTGTGTGTGTTCTAAATTCCTTGCATAACAATGCTTTGCATAATAATAATGACAGCTCATATGAGTACCAAGGGGAATTAATTAATTGAATGAATGAATGAATGAATGAATGAATGAATGAATGAATGAATGAATGATGCAATAGATGAAGTGAAGAGGTGAAAACATGTAATAAATGATCATAATCATTTATTTTTTTTCATATTCATAACTGTATAGTTGTTTTCCTCTTATGGAACTGGCTGGAGTTCAGTGCTTTCTTAAAGTAAGTTGCAACTCCATTTTCTTTTTGACTACTGCATTGTAAACGTATCATATAATTGGAATTGAGCAGTTAATAAATTCACACAATCAAATAAATAAATAACAATAACTTCAATAGACATTTTACTCCACATATGATATAAAGCCTTGGTTTGTACACTGCAATGCCACTGTTTATACTCGGAATCACTTAATATTGCCAGAATGGTGTTTTTATTTCAGTGTAGGGATTTTATTATATACGTTTTATATTGTATTGTTTGTATTGCTGTTAAAAGTTGTAATATGCAAAAAGGAGAGGGGGGCAAAGCTTATTTGCTGGAATAAATTGCACCCAATGTGTAGTTTTTCCTCATTAAACCTGGACTGGAGGGGAGGGCAGAATCCTGAATCCCCAAATAAGCCTCCTTACAATACTTTGAAATAAACAAATAAAATGTGTTACAGTACATAAAGCTCATTAAATCCAGAGTCTCCAATTACCTAATTGCACCACTGTTTTCTTCTTTGCTGTGCTATGTACCATCTCCACATGCAAGAAATAGCCTAGCATATTCATTTTTCTGCAAGAACACTTCATTATAATCACAAGACATCTGAGATATAGTTAGTTCTGTCCAAAATGAGCCATTCTGTGAATAATGTATTGCACTACTAAATATATATTTTCCTGTTCCAAATTCCAGCATACTTGTGGTAAGCAGCCTTAAATTAAAGCTAATTTAGCTGGCTCGCTGCCTTGCAGCAAAGGTCAGCATGTCACTTCCTGCTTCCTTTTTTGAGATCAGTTCAAGCTTTCCTATCAGTTGTTGACATGTCGTTTACTGATGAATGAGTCCTGGGAGGATCATAAAACAATCTAGGGAGCAAATGAGTAGAAATGTCATACAAAGCTCCTTCCGTATCACAGCGTAGATCCTTACCTGCTATATAATATGCACAAAAGATGAAGGAAGCTAATAATAACCCTTTATGTACTTCGCAAGCCTCTTCTGCCCTTTCTCCATTGGACTTTTCATAGGACTAGTTCAACAGAAGGATAAAGGACCCTATTCACTCGAAAACAGCTATTTGGAAACAATCATTTGTACTTTGTCATAATATAATGGAGAGTGTAAATTTGTCTTTGAAGCATGTTTCATTAACTTTTTTCTCTCTCTCCCTCTCCACAGAGTTACATCAAAAGAGTCTATAAATAAGTGATGTGTTCAGTCTGCCAACTCTTACATGCATACCAATTACCTCTATTGGTTTCAGGGCACGTAGTTAGTATTTTAACCAACTCAGATAATATTGCCAACTGAAATATTCAACATCTCCATCTTGGTATGCTGTCACCAAGCATAGAATGATTATAATTGTTAATCAGTTTCTCTGCTGGTAAGTTGAGTGGCATCATGCATTTTATATCCATGCTTGTGTCAAACTCAATTAACATTCTAACACAGTATGTTTCAGAGACACAAATCTAATCTGAGTGAACAACTCATTTATTTTCCCTCCCTTTTTTAAGGTTGGGATTTCTTCTCTTCCATGAAGAGATCCTGAAATGCAAATATGTTTGTTAATACAATCATATTTTTCCTCTTTTTGGGGGTGCTTTCCAGGAAGAAATGGATTTCATGTCTTCTATCTGTATTCTGTGCAGTGCATGGTAATGATATGACAAAAGGTAGAGTTGAGACACAGAGATTTCTGGGGGAAAGAAAATAGCCTTTGTAATAGCAACTAAGCCGATGCACTTGAATCTGACTTTTCCTGTGATTCAGCCACTTTTATATTTTTGTTCCTGATTTTTTCCCTTTTTTAAAATTAAGCTTTTAGATGCTTTTTAGAAAGCTAAAGATAAGACAAAATAAGAAAAGGAAAGCAACTACAGAAAAAGACAGTAGAACCTTTTAGTGATACTTTCTCTCGAATCCTTTCATTTGTTTCTTAAGCACTAAGCCAAACATTTGTACTTTGCACTGAAGATTGAAAACCATGGCTAATATATTTTTATTGGTCTCATAAATATTTTCCTAGAAACCATACTCCAACTGTCTAAATTTGCAATGTTGTGAGATGTGCAGTATATAAAAGGGCCATGCCTGCTTAAATTTGGCTAGACTTCTGCTTGGAATGTATGCTGTCAGTTGTGGCCAGTGCTGCCATACTCTTGAGTTTTGATCTCCCGATCTTGTGTTATTTGCAAAGTTTCTATTTTCCAATGCTGAGCCCCATATGATCTTAGAGCTGCCAGCATATATCTCAGTAAATTGTCAGATTTTTCATTTACATTTTACAGAGTTGTCTCTAACAGAAATATTGGTAGATCCAGTTCAAGTTTCTTTTGAATTTTCTCAATTTTTGATGGATTTCCCTTTAGTATTGTTTCGGGTGTCTTTTTTTTACACAACCACCACATATTATAAAATGTTCCTCTTGTGTTGTGCATGTACAGTGTTTTCTGTTATATGATTTGCCTATCTTGGTATAGACTGCTGAAGTTACACACCATCAGTGAAAGATTTTATATACCAATTTTCTCTTAAATTGTAGTTTGCAGTAAATTAATCAGTTTTTTTCCCCATAGCTCTTCCTAGTCTTCTTTTGTAATACTTTAGGGATACTTTGCATCTGCTTTATCACAAAGTTTTGATTTGTTTGACCTCTGTGTCATATATCCATTATGATAGTTTTCTATGAGTATATTGTCATTCTTCTCAGGAATCTTCTCATTCCTCCTCCTTTCTTGAAATCACTCCTTATTCTTCCAGCAGTTTGTTAATAAGCAGCAATTCTTGTTGTGCATATTTTCAGACTCTGGATGTATCATATTAGCATACAGTATCTGATTAAATCTTCTTTCTTCTTATTGCTCCTGAACTAAAAGTATTTGATACTGATAACACAGAGATCACTGGACTTATCCTTTAGAAGATTCCATAAAAAAAAAATCTTTATCTTATACTATGTCTGCACAAAATAAATGTCAAGTAATTTATGTGTATAAACTCCTTACTATTGCTGGTCTATAAATATAAATAATTCTTTTAAGATAAAGAATCATACCAGTGTAAGGTTGACTAGAAATTTCGTGCAAAGTATTTATTTATTTATTTATTATTTATTTATTTATTTGGATTTATTGACCGCCCCCTCTCTCCAAAGAGACTCGGGGCGGTGTACAGGAATTTAAGAACATATACATATAACAAATTATAAATAATTAAAACTAAATTAAATGTTTTACCCTGTGTTAAAAAGTACCTTGTTTAAATTTATATCGTAAAAACCCGATTGGTAATATTTACTAAAACTAGGCTGGTATGGTAGGTTAGGCCAGGCCGGCCTGCTGGAAAAGATGGGTCTTTAATTGTTGACGGAAGGAGCGGAGATCAATGATAGATCTAAGTTCGGGGGGTAGGTCATTCCAGAGGGTTGGGCCCTGGATGCCGCCTGTTGGCATTGCCAGGTGGATGGCACCCGGAGAAGTCCCTCTCTGTGTGAGCGAATCGGTCGAAGGGATGTGTGGGGTAGGATACGATCATGCAGATAGCTAGGACCCATGCCATGGAGCGCTTTAAAGATGGTAATCAACACCTTGAAGCGCACCCAAAAGGCCACAGGTAGCCAGTGTAGCTTGCGCAGGAGCGGTGTTACGTGGGAGTACCTGGTGGTACCCATAATTGCCCGCGCGGTCGCATTCTGGACTAGCTGTAGTCGTCGGGTGCACCTCAAGGAGAGCCCCATGTAGAGAGCGTTACAGTAGTCCAGTCGGGATGTCACGAGCGCATTAGTGACTGTGCGAAGGGCGTCCCGGTCCAATAGGGGCCGCAACTGGTGTACCAGGCGAACCTGGCAGAAAGCCCCCCTGGCCACGGCTGTCACATGATCTTCCATAGACAGCTGAGTATCCAGGAGGACGCCCAAGTTGCGAGCCCGATTCACGGGGGCTAGATGATCACCCCCTACGGCCAGTGATGGGATCAACTGGCTGTATTCTTTTAAGCAATACAAAAGGATAGAACTGTTTTATTCCTCAACTATTTTTTTGTCTAAATCCAGAGTTAGGTCACAAAAATCAAAGAAAGTTTACAATCATAAACCAATATTCAAAATGTTAGTGTTTATTTCTTCAGCACAGCGCTGTTGTCATTTGTTTGTAGGACATCCAATCCACTTAAAGCACATTTTTCTTTGGAAAATAATGTAAGTAATGAACCACATAGCCAGTGTTTATTATGACTCCCTACTTCTTCCAGGAGAAAAAGAAATGTTCAAAGTATTTCTTTCAGCATTTTAGAATAATTACACAATTAATGGAGAGCAGAAACACTGAATAGAACAAAGTATCTTTTAAGCTTTGTCAAACAAAAAAACCAACCATACAATACAAGAGTTATTATTACCACCTGAACTGACACAAATTTTGCAGAATGATTGGAAGAGGTATTGCTTCAGTTGTCAAGGTCCTAAAACAGTATAAGTTATTAATAGAACAATTAATCAGTGGAACAACTTGCCTCCAGAAGTTGTGGGTGCTCCAATACTGGAGGATTTTAAGAAGAGATTGGACATTTGTTTGAAATGGTATTTTTCCTGCCTGAGCAGGAAACGGTTTCTTGTTTGAACAGGGGGTTGAACTAGACCTCCAAGGTGCCTTCCAACTCTGTTGATTAATTGATTGATTGATTGATTGATTGATTGATTGATTGGTTGATTGCTTGATTGCTTGATTATGTGCCTTCAAGCCACTTTTAACTCCTGGTGACCAAATAGATAGATTTATTTTTCCATTATGATCTCCTTCTAAACCCATTCTTTACATAATGAGTCCAAAATAGAATAATTTGAATCTAATCATTGGCCTTTGTAAGAACTCTGGTTTGATTTGTTTCATGATTCAGTTGCTTCTTGATTGTCCACAGTATTTTCAGGAATCTTCTCCAACACCAAGGTTGTATCAATATCCCTATCCTCCTCCTCCTCCTCCTCCTCTGTCAATGTTTACTGAGAGTAGTATATTATTTAGGTCAGTTTGAGGGCAAATGGATAGCTTGCACTAGAAAAAAATTCTGGAGGCAGGTTTGTTATGCAAATGAAAAATTGACCATATATGTCCTGGGAAGAGAAAATTGGCAACAAAGGGAACTTGTGGTTTCTTTGAGTATAACTTTAACATGTGGCATAACTTGCTTTATCCATTTGCCTCCAAAGTTCCCAAACATTATCTAGTATTTTGGATTTCTACACTAGGAGTTACAGTGACCCCCCAACCAGAATCTGGAACAAAATATCCTTTCCTTGGCCTAAACACATGGGAACTAGGAAATGTAGATGTATTTCTAGTCCAACATCAACATCTGCCCTGAATATGTCTGGTTTTTTTGTTTTTTGTTTTTTTTGTGAGACTGAGTCTATATAGGAACAGAACAAAAAAGAATTATTGATTGATTGACTGATCAATTGGCTTTATTTATTGGCCAATTGGGATTGGACTCACAATGAATCTGTTTCCAGTATAAAGGCTCTTAGTGTACATACAAGCAACAAGTTCTAAATCATGATCATAATCATAACTACAATCATCATAAATCATAAGATACAACAGTCAGTGATAGTCATAGGATACTAAATAGCAATCAACATAAATCATAAAAGGATACTAAATGGAAACAATCAACATAATCATAAAATACAAACAACAAAGGTATATGAGTGATGCTTTGCCATTTGTTTGTCTCTGAGCAGATGGGTTTTTTCTATCAAAATTGCTTTAGAAAAAGATCAATTTTTATAATTTTTTAAAGATTATTTTTAATCCCACCTTTATTATTTTTTTATGAGTAACTCAAGGTGGCGAACATACCTAATACTCCTTCCTACTTCTATTATCCCCACAACAAGCTTAAGAGGTGAGTTGCACTGAGAGAGAGTGACTGGCATAAAATCACCCATTTGACACATTAATGTCACAAGGGTGAGGAAGCACTACCTCGCTGGTATTTTAGCCAGTAGAATAACAGAATTTAATTGCAGAAAATAGTTCCATAATCTCCTCCACCTATAAGAAAAACAAGCAAATTGACACCCTGCCAAGAGTAGCCAGAGGAGATCTTAGAAGAGAGTTCTTAATGATACTATTGCCATATTGCATGTTTGTAAATAATTCATTAAGTCAACCATCCCTTTGTTTTAAGCAAACTTGAACATATGCCTTTTGAAATGAAATCCAGGCACCTTTTCATAGCAAAACATGAACATAAAATGTTACTTGAAGATAATGTAGTTTAGATATTTATTTTTGGTCTCTCATAATTAACAAAGGTTATTATCTGACACCTAACAAATCCTTCCTTCCTTCCTTCCTTCCTTCCTTCCTTCCTTCCTTCCTTCCTTCCTTCCTTCCTTCCTTCCTTCCTGTAAATTTTGAAATATTACTTTACTGGAAAGTAATTTGCTTAACAAATGACTAAAACAGTAATTGTTAAGATTTTAATTTGTGGCTTCATGTTTTCATTAAATAGAAACAAGGCAGGTGTATATCAATATACAAACTCCCAACAAGCAGGCACCTTGCTCCTGATTGACATGTGGAATTTGGAGAAGGCCAAGGCATTTGATAAAATGCTTCCTGTGACATCTTTTTCCACATATCAGCCCCAAGTGTGAAAACTCCTTGATTTATTGGGAGAAGCACAATGCTTGTAAAAATGGCTGGAATATGCACCTAAGATCAAAAGTGAATACAACTGAGCAGTAAGCTTCCTTCAGAAAGAGATCCACTTTTCCTGGATAGGCAGCTGATAGAAGGCAGAAGCCATGGTCATCTTCACCCAGCTCTGGCTCCTATTTTATACCTACATGAAACTGGGTGAGATCATCTGGGGTTAAATATGTTCAGTATGCTTTTCCATTCTAGGCTATCTAAGTAATGCCATTAAGGTGCTATCTGAGTGCGTAATAGCTATATGGACCTGGATCAGGGGTGGGTTCTGGCTGGCATTACTGCCAATGCACTCGTGTGTGCACTTCACAAACATGTGCAGTGCAATTAAAATTGTTTTGTGCATGCGCAGAACTGGAAAAACAAGATGGTATAGTCAATTGCGCCAAATGGGGAACTGGTTTGGGGGCGTGGCAGGCCTGGGTTACTGCTGGTTCCAATGACCCAGGCCACCAAACCAGTACTGGTTCGGCCGAACTGGTCTAAGCTGGTAGAAACCACCACTGACCTGGATGCAAAAGAACTAGCTTCAGTCAACCCAGACAAGGTTGAGTAGCTATAGGTTTTAGTTCCTACCACAGCTTTCTGGTATATAGTAATTTTTCACTGTTAACTTTGCACAAAGTTCAATCTGGGGATTTTTCTAGGATTGACCTCCTGCTCAAGCCCAGGAAGCTTGCACATCTGTGTCTAGGAAAAAGTTGACATAAATAACTTGTGTGGAAATAATGCCTATTCCTAGTTTGAAGACATCATTCCTCGAACTATTGCAATATGCTATACATAATGCTTCCTGGAAGAACATTCAGAAGTTGAAACTGGCACAGAATCCAGCAGTACATTTCTGGTGCAATTCAAGATGTTTCTTCATGTCCACTTATCCCTGATTTCTGCTTATCCCACTAGATTTGGCAAAGAGGGCATGTCATGAATCCTGACAATGAAGCAGTGCCATTTAGCAGGCGCTAGGAAACTTGCTTTTTCTATCATGATGCCTCACCTATGGAACCGCCTCCTTATAAAGATACAGAAAGTCCCAATCCTTTTGGCTGTTTGAAGGGCCATGAATACTAGGTATTTTTTCCAGGCATTGGGGCTAGAAAACTAATGTATTAGAATTCTGATGAGAGGAACATGAAGAGTGGGGAAATGAAGCCTTTGTAATGAATTGGGATTTGTTTTTTGTTCACTGCTTAGAGGTTGTTTTGTTTTTTGATAGATGGGAAGCCACAGAAATTAGACAGACAGACAGACAGATGTCATGTTTAAGTTTGGCGTGCAGTTCAAAGTGCTGGTTATGTATCATTATACGTTGAACCACTAAGATATAAGAAAGACTACCTTGTCACATCTGACTTTTTGTGTCAATTGAACATCTAAGAGGTGCCTACAGAGGATGCCATCTCCTTGAGAGGTCCATGAGATTTAATCTAGATGAAGAATTCAGTGGCACACTTTTCCTGGATATTTGGCCCTGTCATTCTTTGCAATTCACAAGATCTTTCAAACAGTTCTATTTCATTGGCCTTAAATGATAGTGACTGACCATTGTTTTGTCATCATGTTATATATCATGTTTTGTTCATCACATTGACTGTTCTTCTATGCTGCACTTCATTACATATCACCTAGAGTTTGATTGCTGTTGTTTACAAAAAATGTAAATAAATAAATAAGCACTGTCACTTTAATGTTAAGATTATCTAGACTAGCATTTCGGTTTCATAAATATTTTTTAAATTCTTGTTATTTGGAAATAATATCTGCAATTTGTAATCAAAGCCACAAAGCATAAATCGATTTGAAATATTAAATTCAACTTATGCAAAATATTTTTAGTATTAAATTAAGAAAATGTAATATGAAATGTCATTGTATGAAAACATCAATAGAGGAGCAGTGTAGCTGAGGAACTCTGGGAATTGAAGTCCACAAAATTTAACTGTGAGTGCTGAGATTGCAGTCATTGTGTGAACCAGCCACATGATATCTCACTTAATTATTTCTTTACTCAATGATGAAGACTCTAGTTCCAATTGTGGTAGTAAGTCCAGATCTATTCTTCTTCATAAATTTTAAGCAAAAACGTGTTTGCATGAGGAATTTATTCTGCAAATTCCCTATGATCATCCTTCCATGGTGTAGTTATATACAAGATGCACCTTTTTCCCTCAAAAAATAGGCTGAAAATCTGGGTGAGTCTTATACACTGAATACAGCATTTTCTGCCTCCCGAAACCCTGCCCCTTCACCACAATGGCCGTGCATAGCTTTTAGAAAGCTTTCAGAGCGCTCCTGGCGGCTGGGGAGGGCAGAAATGAGTGAAAGATGGCTGGGTTTTTTTGAAAAAAAACAGGCCAATTTTCGTGGAAAATGGGCCATTTTTGGGGGGGTTGCAGAGTGCGAAAACTTTTTTTTAAAATGTTCCCCTTCAAAACCTTGCTGTGTCTTATACTCTGGTACGTCTTATACTCCCAAAAATATGGTAAACAATTTTTTTTCATCTCAAAGTTGCATAGTGTTATTCCTTAGGGATGTACAAAATGTTTTGAGTTTGAAATATGAGCTCAAAACACTCTGTTCCTGTTAGCATCCTTATCTACCTCTTTTCCTGCAGAGTCAGACACTTCAGTGTGCATTTCATCTACATCTGGTGCTTTCTTATTTGACAACTGGTCAATAGCTTGTCATACTTCACTTTCCAGTAAAATTGGCTCCTGAATAAATTCTCTGTCTGCAAATATTTCTGTCATTCTATAATCTTGTTTCTAAATGGTTTCAATGTAGTCTATCTTCTTTAAACTTTATTTTTACTATTAGGTTTTTACCTCCACAATTTTTCTTAAGAATTCTTATCTACATCTAAATTTTCCTGTTATTTTTCTGATCAAAACTATTTCAGAACTCCCTTGTTTTCTTTTTATTATTTTGCTATGTTTGTTGACATTCTTCATTGAAATTTCATTTCATTTCATTGCTTTTTTCTTTGTGATTAGTCAAGTAGTGCCGTTATTAAATTTATTTATACTTGTGATAAAAGTTGAAGTTACTTCCTTATATATTTCTTTTTTCTTTTTCTTTATTATATTCTTTCTTTTCTTTTTCTTCTTTCTTTTATTTTTTCCTGCATTTTCTTCTTTCTTTCCATTCTCTATTTCTAAGTTTAGTTTGTATAGATTTTTACTACAGTAATTAAAATTCTTAATAAAAAATTAATTGCCTAGAGAGACAGAGAGAAACAAAGAGATGCCATCCCTGCCTTACAACCAGACCTGTTTTGGGATATAGCCAGTTTGCACGTATTCAGGAAAACCGGTTGTTCACTTTCTAAGCAGTGCAAAGAACTGGTTGTTGGAAGAAATCTCATTTTGCTTTTTTCCACTTTACAGGGCTAATCCTGTAAGAAAGACAGGAAGGAAACATTATGGTGTTGTTTCTAGCCTAATCTTTTTGCCCTGCTTACAGAAACTGCCTCTCCAGTTCACCCTTATTACATTGTAAGAGCTAAGGCAAAGCGCCCATCGACATGAGTGATGTTGAGTTGGCTACGCCCACCCAGCCACATGACCACCAAGTCACACGTACCCAGCTGGTCATTAGGGCAGAGAACCAGATGTTAAATTATTTGTATCCCACCACTGAACCAGACCTCCATCTTTTGTGGATCTCAAAAGAAAAAGAAGTGACAATAGAAATCCATCAAACTAGAGCAAAAGGCTAAAACTGTGGCAAACCTTGCTTAATGCTGAGCTAATACTCTTATGAGCTTGTTAGCATTCAGCTCAAGAGAATCATTTTGTTCTGGCCATCGTATTTACAAAATGTCTTTGTGTGTATGTATGCTTGAAAAAAGAATCTTTTCTTTAGCCTTGTTCTCTCTCTCTTTTTCCCCTCAGACTAAACATAATGTTTTTAGTCAAAAAAATGTCATAAACCTGTTTATGAAATATGACCTGAACATAATTGCTATTTGGATGTGGGGGGGGGGGGGTTTCTTTTTTCACTGATGTCATTTTCAAGCTTCACTACATTTTACATATGCCTTTTTAAAAACTTTTTAAAACAAAGGTTGCTACGTGCCTTTTTTTTAAAAACCAAAGTATTCCTAGGATTATAAACAAGAGGCTTTACCACTATTTCTCAACCTTGGTAACTTTAAATTTTGTGGACTTCAATTCCCAGAGGTCCTATAGCTATGCCAGGTATGGCTGTCTGGGGGACTCTAGGAGTTCAAGTCTACAAAGCTTAAAGTTGCTAAGGTTGAGAAACACTGGTCTGCTCCAGGGGTTTCCAACTCCTGTGGCCGTAGCTCACTACTGGCCTGTGTCCTGTTCAGAACCTGGCTGCAGAAACAGTGGGCAAGCGTGCGTTCATGCAAACATATCTGATTTAATTTAATTTAATTTAATTTATTCAAATTTGTATACCGCCCTTTCTCCCTTTCGGGACTCAGGACGGCACCCTGAGGAGGCCCTCTCTGTGGGAGCGGACTGGTCGGAGGGAGGCATTTGGTAGGAGGCAGTCTTGCAAATACCCAGGTCCATTTCAATCCATTCTAATTAAAATATTATAGGAACATCCAAAGGTATTGCATATTTCCCTTCGGATCTTAGTATTTTGGGAACTACAGCTTTTGTGACACATGTTACTATTAAAACTTCCTGTCATACAGTGGCAGCTGACAGATGTCTTGAGTTGTTTTCCAATCTATTATAAATAGATTTTCCAATCTATTATTATAAAATGGAGTGCAGAAGAATGCTTTATTAGACCAGTTTAATAAATTACTGTTACTGAACATTATACCCTTTTGCTTTTTAATATTTAGCAGTAGGATGAGTTTACCCAAGATAAATTTTTTGTGTAGGAATTAACTTTTATGCAGTACTTCAAAGCTCGATTAAATGATTTGTTGTTAAATGGTTATGGTTGCTTGGGGTTGCATCCCTACATTATTATGATGTTCCAATGAATCAAATGAACTTCTGTGACTGACAATAGACTAAAACCTGAGCCTCCCAGTATTGTTCAAATGTCTTAAGCCAATATAACTTTTTTGCCCCCACACCACTCCTCTTTTTTTATATCATAATCACAGTGTGCAGAATGACTTTGTCTTATGATACAAGCTTGGGTAGAAAATGCATGATGCCCTATCTATTTATTGTTCTCTACGCTTGAGATTTAATTGAAATTAATTCAATAATATCCTGATTGCAGAAGGCAAATTATCTTCATAATGGTTGATTCCTATCCTACTTTTAGGGAAGATTTCCTAATAACAATTTATATTATGTTAAAAATAAAATAATCATACAATAATTTGCTCCTTATAAGGTTAAATAAAATGAATGGCATTATTTTCTCTTTCCCTTCCTCCATTCCGAATGAGGAATACAGTACATTTAATTTCTCTTTAATTTGGATATATATATTTGTTCCACAACACCCTGTTAGGGCCCCAATTAAGGGAGGAGACATACTGTTTCCTTTTCTGCCTTTTCTGCCTTTTGGCAGAAACATATATATATGTTAGGTTTTTGAGCTGATCAATAAATATAGTTATAGTTTATATATATATATATATATATATATATATATATATAGTTGTGTCACAACACCCTGTTAAGCCCCAATTAAGGGAGGAAGCATACTGCTTTCCTTTTCTGCCTTTCGGCTCATCACCAGAGACCATCTAGACAGAAAGCTATATATATATGTTAGTTTTTATGAGCTGATCAATAAATTAAATTAGAGAGAGACCAGGATAGATCTATTTCGAGCTTATTAGCTCTCATCAGCTGGCCATACCCCTTACTGGGATTCGAACCGGGGCTATGTTGCATGCTAAGCAAGGAACCTAGCACTTTAGCCAAGCCGGTTCCCCTTATTGCATCAGCAGACAGGGTATATTAGTATAGGTAATTGTTTCTCAACAACCTGTTATTAGGCCCCAATTAAGGGAGGAGACATACTGTTTCCTTTCCTGCCTTTCGACTCATCACCAGAGATCATCTAGACAGCAAGCCAAGAAATATATATATATATGTTAAATTTCTTTAAGGGATGATTAATAATAATTAATTAAGAGACCAGGATGGATCCATTTCGGGCTCCTTAGCCCTCGTCAGCTGGCCATACTTCCCTACAGGGATTTGAACTGGTGCTCTCCAGCATTCGAAGCAGGCTTCTCTATGCCTTGAGCTAACCAGTTTCCCTGATTACATCATCCTTTCTACAGGACTTTATTGATGAAGTGGATATATTGTTACAGCTTCCTGTTAGGTCTATTTAAGGGAGGAGACAAACTTGTCATCCTTCTCTGTCCTTCGACTCAACCTAGAGACCATCCAGACAGAGACCTATTAAAGATTATTATTAATCATCCCTTAAAGAAATTTAACACATATCTAAAAAGACAGCAGTAATTTAATAGGTCTCTGTCTGGATGGTCTCTAGGTTGAGTCGAAGGACAGAGAAGGATGACAAGTTTGTCTCCTCCCTTAAATAGGCCTAACAGGAAGCTGTAACAATATATCCACTTCATATATATATATGCTTTTATATGTATAAATATGCTTGTGTCACAAATCCCAGTAAGGGTATGGCTAGCTGAACATGGCCCCGGTTTGAATCCCAGTAAGGGGTATGGCCAGCTGATGAAAGCTAATAAGCTCGAAATAGATCTATCCTGGTCTCTCTCTAATTTAATTTATTCATCAGCTCATAAAACTAACACACATATCTAAAATATTATACAACGTAATTCTTGGCTTGCTGTCTGGATGGTCTCTAGTGATGAGCCAATAGGCAGTAAGGGAAACAGTATGTCTCCTCCCTTAATTGGGGCCTAATAATAACAGGTTGTTGTGAAACAATTACCTATACTAATATACTCTGTCTAAACTGATGCAATAAGGGGAACTGGCTTGGCTCAAGTGCTAGGCTTCTTGCCTTGCATGCAACATAGCCCCGGTTCGAATCCCAGTAAGGGGTATGGCCAGCTGATGAGAGCTAATAAGCTCGAAATAGATCTATCCTGGTCTCTCTCTAATTTAATTTATTGATCAGCTCATAAAACTAACACACATATCTAAAATATTATACAACGTAATACTTGGCTTGCTGTCTGGATGATCTCTAGTGATGAGCCGATAGCAGTAAGGGTATCCTTCCTTAATTGGGGCCTAATAATAACAGGTTGTTGTGAAACAATTACACACACACACACACACACATATATGTGTATATATATATGCGTGTGTTAGTTTTAAGAGCTGATCAATAAATTAAATTAGAGAGAGACCAGGATAGATCTATTTCGAGCTTATTAGCTCTCATAAGCTGGCCATACCCCTTCAGCTGGCCATACCCCATATATATGTGTGTGTGTGTGTGTGTGTGTGTGTGTGAGTTTTATGAGCTGATCAATAAATTAAATTAGAAGAGACCAGGATAGATCTATTTCAAGCTTAATTGGGGCCTAATAATAACAGGTTGTTGTGAAACAATTACATATATATATATATATAGGAGAGATAATTATCACAGCTCCTGTTCAGAGGTCCCTTTAAGGGGAGGAGACTCAACGTCATCCCTCTCTGCCCTTCAACTCATCCTAGAGATCATCCAGACAGAGAACCTAATTAGATTACTGCTGTGTAACATTTTTTAGACATGTGTTAGATTTTTAAGGGCTGAAAATAAAGAGACCAGGATGGATCCATTTCAGGCTTATTAGCCTTCTTCAGCTGGCCATACTCCTTCTACTGGGATTTGAACTGATGACGTTGAGTCTCCTCCCCTTAAAGGGACCTCTGAACAGGAGCTGTGATAATTATCTCTCTCATTTAAGAGTCCTGTAAATTGGCTGATATATCAGGGATACTGGATAGCTCAAGGCATAGAGAAGCCTGTCTCATATGCTGGAAAGCACCAGTTCAAATCCCAGTAGAAGGAGTATGGCCAGCTGAAGAAGGCTAATAAGCCTGAGACCATCACCAGAGACCATCGAGAGAAAGCCAAGAATTCCGTTGTGTAATTTTTTATATGTGTGTTACGTTTTTGAGCTGATCAATAAATAAAAAATGTAAAACGTAACACACATATAAAAAAATTAAAGAACCGAATTATTGGCTTTCTGTCTAGATGGTCTCTGGTGATGAGCCGAAAGGCAGAAAAGGAAAAGCAGTGTGCTTCCTCCCTTAATTGGGGCCTTAACAGGGTGTTGTGGAAACAATTATATATAACTATCGTCCTGTCTCAGCTGACAAGAACAGAACCTAGCTGGCTTAATGGCAAGGCTTTCGCCTGGCATGTAATACAGCCCTGGTTCGAATCCCAGTAAGGGTATGGCTATCTGATGAGAGCTAATAAGCTCGAAATAGATCTATCCTAGTCTCCCTGACTTATTTATTGATCAGCTCAAAAATGTAACACACACACACACACACACATAATTTACGGTCACAAACCAAAACACAAGTACTACAAAAAGAAACATAAGAAAATTGATCACAGCATCATAGCAATCCGTTGCCAAAAACTTAACTAAGGGAAGTTACAGCGTTATCCTCTAATGGTTACAGCTCTTAATAAGAATTTTGAGACCTGAAAGGTGATGTATGGGGAGCCATCTCCTAGGCAATATACCATCAAATTACAGCCATTGGATCTAGTAAGGATAGTTTCAAGGAGAGACTGTAACTTAGATCTATCTGCATTGTACATGGGGCCAGATAAAAGGATATGCTCCACAGTTTCAACCTCAGCTCTGTCACAAGGGCATAGCCACTCATTAATTGGAAGCCTCTTGAAACGACCATCCAAAAGTGCTGAGGGCAAGACATTAAAGCGAGCTAGGGAGAAAACGCTTCTATGCTTAGGAGTGGTTAAAGTATAGAAATAGGAAGCCATTCTCAGTCCGCAATCCTACGAGATCGTCTTCTACCACTGAGAGCCTCCCACTGGCCCATACGCTCCCATAGAGAGGGTCTCCTCATGGTGCCGTTGGCTAGACAATGTCGACTGGCGACACCCAGGGGGAGAGCCTTTTCCGTGGGAGCACCTACCCTCTGGAACGAATTGCCCCTGAATTAAGAACTATCCCTGACTTATGCACCTTCCTCCGCGGTCTCAAAACCTTTCTCTTTCAACAAGCCGGGCTGGCATAAAGCATGTTTTTTAAATTTTAAATTTAAATTTTTAAATTTAAATTTTTATTATTTTAATTAGGGTTAGTTTGGGTTTTTTCCACGTTTCGGCCAATATTTTAATGATGTCTTTTTATTATGCCTTTTAAAAGTTTTTCAAAAACTTTTATATATTTGTTTTTATTTTGGCTGTACACCGCCCTGAGTCCTTCAGGAGTAGGGCAGTATAAAAAAACCAATAAATCTAAACCTAAACCTAATTATTGAATTGGTTGAAGGTCATGGGGGAGCAAGTTTGTTGGCTCTGGCTCATAAATATTGTAGATCAATGTCCACAAGTTGTTAGACTACTCTAAATTGGGCGTCCTTAAGGCCATAGTTTCCCAAGTCGTCCCCCGTAAAGCCTAGCACATGTGGTTTCTTCAGCAGCTCTTTTTTCCCAACAAGAAATATGGGAGTCTGCTAAAAAAAAAAAAAAAAGCATTTGCAGTATGCCTAACTACATTAAGGTCACAGACTTCATGCAATTCCCTATACATTTTTTAAAATTATGGATTAAAATGTAACTTGATCATGAAATACAGTCCTATGCATCTAGGCTTTTGAGGATTCAATAAGATTTTCAAAGTCTAGACTGTTATTTTCAGCCTCTATTTCGAACTACACTTCATATTGGCTAGAGTCTCTAAGTAGTCTTATTATCTCTACTTTGGCACTAACTCAATGTTCTGCAGCTATTCTCATTAATAAGGCTAAATCCTCCAGGCTCATGTTTTGACATTCACAATAGCTCCAAAGGGAAGTAATAGGAAATACAGAGACCAGTACAAACTTGGAAGAAATTATATATAACTTTTGTTCAAATATACTACTGGCAAAACAAAAACTTATTAATAGAAAGGCATCAGAAAAGATAAACTCATGATACTCCCTCATTTCTTAAATCATTTTCCAGGCAGAAAGTGTTGTAGACTAATATAACCCATATTCATTCTTAAGGATAAACCATACTTTCTTCTTCATGAAACATTTCAAATGAATATTCCATTACATTTGTGGATTCAAAAAAAGTGCTGCCTTGAAGAAAACACTGTAAGAAGTACCTGACTTCCAGAAACTGCATTAGAACTACTATGCTATAGTGACTTGACCCCTGTGCTGGTTGTTTCCATCAAAGTACTCAAGATATTTCTCTCAGGAATTTCAGGGGAAGAAAAAGTGAAGCAGCATGTCACCAACTGGTTCAACATGTTGACTGAAAAAAGATAATAACTGTGTCTGTGATCTGGATGGCTGGTCCTCACTAGGAGATTACAGGGTTGCAGTTTTCCTTGGGCCTGAGCACCACGAGATGAAGAGAAGCCACCATACTCACAACCACATCTTTTAAAGGATACTGGGTTGGCTAACTTGTCTTTCCAAACACTTTCAGAAATTACATATTTTAGTATCATAAGGGTAATAATGATCTTAAAATGACAAACTTGAAAAGCCACCTTGTATTTGGGAAAGGTAGTTCTGCTCTATGTCCCATCATAAAATCTCTATAAATTGTACTCCCTGAATATAATCACTTGATATGGAAGTTTGGAGACACACAAATCCAGCAAATAAAATTATTTTTTGGTGTCTTTTTGAAAAAAGAGAAGTGATCTTCAATTATTGTCAACACTTCACAATATCAAAATGAAGTGCATATTCCTGAATATCACAGATATTAATATTTGTAATTTTTCTATTATGGCTATGTTAGCTACTTACAAAAAATTGCCAAATTTAGCTTTATGCAGAACTGATACTTACATATTACAAATCACAGCACTGATCTTATTATCTCACATGGTATTATTATGAACTATAATTCAGTTGACTGTTCGGATATCATGTATTAAACTAGTTTTACAATTAATCAGTTAATTTATGACTTTTGGCCATGTACAAAGTATAAGGCTTTTAGCAGGGTCTTATTAGTGCAAACTGAAATCCAGAACATAACCAGAAATGTAGGGAAGTTTTGCACTCTAAAATAGATGGAGCTGTCTAACTTGCTACATCTCTGATTCAAAAATATATTGCAGGTCTGTTTCTGATATGTAATTCAGAGGGTGAGAAGATGAAAGTACTGGCTTTGTAGATTAATACATCCAAAGTAAAATAATGTAAAATCAAAGCTAAATAGTAAAATAAGAAATAAATTCACCCTCAATAAGTTATGCCAATCACAGTCTTTTGAGTCAATGGTAAGTTCATGGAGAGATAAGAGTCTTTTATATTTATATCCACGGCATTTGCAGTACAGTGTTGATTAGATAACACTGTTTATATAATGTGTGTGTGGTAGCACTGTACAGTAATCCCTCGTTTTCCGCGGTTAATGGGGACCACAACCTTCCGCGAAAACCGGAAATCCGCGAAGTAGGATTCGCTAGGAAACTTGAATTGGTGGACATGTTTAAAGCAACCACTAGGGAGCGCTTGCCTCCTACCAATGCATTTTTTTTCTGTATTTTTTACAAATCCGCGAAGCACTGAAGCCGCGGAAAACAAAGCCGCGGAAAACGAGGGATTACTGTACACTGCAAATGGCCAATTGATTTAATTTCATTTTATCATTCTTAAATGGGATTTATTCATTTAGATTTAACCCATTCCTAGATATTTTACAATCTTATTCTCTCTCTCTCTTATCTATGTTATGAGCCGCTCTGGCACAGTGGTTAGCGTGCAGTACTTGCAGGCTACTCCTGCTGACTGCTGGCTGACAGCAATTTGGCAGTTCAAATCACACAAGATTCAAGGTTGACTCAGCCTTCCATCCTTTTGAGGTAGGTAAAATGAGGACCCAAACGGTTGGGGGCAATAGTCTGACACCATAAACCGCTTAGAGAAGACTATAAAGCACTTTAAAGTAGTATATAAGTATAAGGTATGTAAGTGCTATTGCTATTGCTATCTATTATCTATCTATCTATTAATCATCTTCACACACATATCTAGCTTTTCCCATCCAATTCAATTTCATTAGTTTCTACTTCTTTACAACTGTGTAAACCATTGTAAAATGAATATTGTTATTTTATATGTGTGTTTGTTCTGATATGTAATATCCCAGTCCCCCATTCCATTTTTACTCGTAGATACATGGATTGATTTTATGACATTGATTCTACCTCATCTCTTCAGAGTTCTAGTTGTCCTATGTTTCATATGAATCTGATAAACTGTCCTCCCTATTCCTCCACCCAAAAAAGTTGATGCTATTTCATAACCTGTCTAAAGAACACATGTCACTCAAAACACCTAGTATTTAATGGTCAGAAATGTGTTGAGTTCATTCAATGATAAGGCTCTAATGTTCCTTCACGTTATTTTCATTATCATTTGAAAAAAACAATATTTGGAATATGCAGGAAACATATATAGCTCTTTTTAAATCAAACACTTCTTTCCATGGATTTGACACCAACTGCAGATAGCAGCTATTTGGAGGCACAGGTTTAAAGGTTGCTGTTACTCATTGAGGAAAATTCTGTTGGCTTCTTCTCTACTGTTCTCAAAGGGAACTTAATTCTGAGGAAATTAAGTTAGAGTTGCTTTACCAATAGTTTTGAACAAGAAAGGGAAAACTTTGTTGACCTAAAGTTAGTATAAGTGAAAATGTATACATATTTACAAATTTGTAGACAGACAGACAAACACACACACACACACACACACACACACAGAATACGTATGTATATTTGTGTGTGTGTGTGCATATACATATATATTTCAGTAGGGTGCTTTCATATTAAAGATTTATTCCTGAAAACTGCTTCTTTTGTCACTTTCTTTTGAGGCCGCTTTAAGGCAGGGTGGTAAATTTCTTCATCTTCATTCTACCCATTACACTTTTTCATGTTTCTGCTTCTTCAACCTGTTTTTTCTGTAAGATCTTACTTTAAACTTTCCCTTCTTTTTGTATCCCAATAACAAAAGATCCATACTTCTCCCCCCCCCCCCCCCATATTTATAATTAAATGTCACAGACATATCAATCTGGCTGGGTGCTTTGTGTCCCTGAGTTTTTTCTTTTCTCTTGGAAATCTCCTTCTTTCCAACTTTACTTTGGCTTTTCTCTAACACACAGAAGCATAGCATGAGAGATGAAGAAAAACAATAGCTAGAGAAAATGAAAAAACTATGGTGGGAGGTAGACCAGAAAGGAATTTGGGAAGTGGACAGTATATGTAAGGCCCTAACCCACTGAAGAATTTGGAGTACTGCCCAATAAGAAGACTACACCATGAAAAATAGAGTGCAGAAAAGTAACATTTTATTATTTTTATAATTTCTTAGCTGAAAAAGATATATCCAATAGCAAAGCTATACCAAAATCGTATCATAACTACACACACACACACACACACACCCCACACACACATACACACACACACACACACAGAGTAGTTCGCAGAACTGGTAAATACCACTTCTGACTGCCCCTGCCCCCATCTATTCTCTACTTCCTGAGTCCCAGCTGATCAGGAGGGGATGGGGATTTTGCAGTAACCTTCCCCTGGAGTGGGGAGGGAATGGAGATTTTACTGCCCCACTGTATATCGAGGAGGGTTGTGTGGAGAGGGTTTCCTCTTTTAAATTCTTGGGAGTGCTTATTAGTCAAGATCTCATTTGCAAAAACAACACATCTCTGGTGATTGGAAAGGTCCAACAGAGACTTCATTTCCTTAGAGTCCTGCAAAAAAATCAGGTGGAACAATGGCTGATGGCCTATTTCTATCTGTCCACCACCGAAAGTGTTCATACATATTGCATTACAGTATGGTATGCTGGTTTAAACTGTGTGCACAGGAAGGCACTACAGAGAGTGATCAATTCGGCACAAGAAACCATTGGTTGCCCTCTGACACCACTGGATGACATTGCCAGATCTCGTTGCTTTCACAGAGTAAGGAAGATACTGAGAGACAATTCACACCCTGGTAGATTTCTTCTACCATTGGGCAGAAGAAATCAAAATACAGCCAGCCGAACAAATAGGTTTAAAGATAGTTTCTATCCTTGGGCTATCATAAGTTTACATACAACCATAATCACTCCATGCACATGCTAGTTTTTTTCTCTTTCTTTTTTCATTTCTGGTAGAAGATCTCTGTTGAGTGGCGGGGAGCGGTTGGGCGGCCTGAAATGGCCCCGGCACCGGCGTTTGTCCCGGCACGGGCCGGAGTGGAACCAAGCCGACAGCTGGAGAGGAGCCTGGAGTGGTGTGCCAGAGACAGAGATATGGACTCATGGAGGGCTTTTGGACCATTCTCCCTCCTTATGAACAACTAGGCACAAATCCACTAACTTTTACCATCTATGCGTACTATGATTCATCTTTATGCCCCCCTCCCTTCCCCCTGGAAAAGATCTCTCCATCCCATGTGTTTTTAAATATCTTTCCTACCCGTCCGTCCTGTATATATTTTCGATCTGCACTGTCGCCACTTTAGTCGGGCTTGCTGTTGTATAATTTTATGCATTTTACCATCTTAAGCATGTTTACCATCTTTAGCGTTCCTCCTTTTATAGCCAGTGTGGCCTGGGAATGCTAGCGTATTCAAGGTTAGACCTTCTTTGCCTGCGGGAGTCTCCCCTCTCGCAGGCCTGGCCCCCGGGTCTAACACGGGCCCACCTCGAGGATGGATTGATTGATCCAGAGAGGTGGGCGCAGCGCAAACTTAGGGGGTTTTTAAACAAATTTTTAATTCGGCTTTTAAGGGGTTCTGGGGCGGGGGGAGGGCTCATTCAGTCAGGGGGGGGGTCAAGATATAGGGCCGGCTGGCGGAAGTAGGATAAAGGAGGGGTCCATTAGGGAGGGGGGATTGGGGGTTGTCTCTGTTGAGGGCCGTCCCATTCGATTGGTCTTGGGGAGGGGCAGGGGCGGTGGGAGGCAGGATGTCCATCGTGGGTTGGAGGCTCGTGGTCGCTGGTTACGAGCGGTCGCTTGCCCCAACCCCCTGTACTCCACTCGTGGGCTAGGCGGTCAGGGATTACAGAGCCGGGGGCCCAGGCTGATGTTCTGCAACGCCAGGTCCGTGGTGAACAAAGCCCCCCTCATAAATGACCTTGTGTCAGAGGGGGACCCGGACCTGGTGGGAATTACGGAAACCTGGTTGGGCCCCGAGGGGGGTTTACCCCTCGTGGAAATGTGCCCACCAGGCTACCGTGCATTTCATCGGCCTAGGGCCCTAGGCAGGGGTGGGGGGTGGCGGTTATTGTTAAGGAAAGTCTGGAGCCGAAGGAGACCACTATGCCTCAGACGACCGGCTGTGAGTCCCTCTTCGTGAAATGGGGCCTAGGGAGGCAGTTGGGCTTGCTGCTTGTATACCTGGCTCCCCGCTATGTAACAGCAGCCCTGCCCGAGCTACTCGAGGTGATCGCCGCGATGGCGGTGGAGACCCCCAGACTTATAGTCATGGGGGACTTTAACCTGCCATCGGCGGGCGAAACATCCGAGGTAGCTCGGGAGTTCATGGCTTCCATGACGGCCATGGACCTGACCCAAGTAGTTCAGGGCCCCACTCACGAGGGAGGACACACGCTGGATCTGATTTTTGTCTCTGGACACTGGATTAGTGATCTCGGAACAGGGGATTTAGTCATCTTACCCTTGTCATGGACAGATCACTCTCTCCTTCGGATAGACTTTCCAACCGTCACACCTCACCGCGGGGAGGCGGAACCGGAAACACCAAGTTGGTTCCGCCCCAGGCGCCTGATGGACCCGGAAAGGTTCCAGAGGGAGCTTGGGCCAGTACCTGTATCCCTGCCCCGCGGCTCGACTGAGGACCTAGTGGCCGCGTGGTATAGTGCGGCCACGGGGGCCTTGGACCGAGTCGCGCCCTTGGGGCCTCTCATGCGGCGTCGAGTCACCCAGGCTCCTTGGTTTACCGAGGAGCTTCGGGAGATGAAACGCCGCAAGAGACGCCTAGAGAGTAGGTGGAGATCTTCTCGATCCGAAGCTGACCGAACACTAGTGAGAGACCATATTAGGACTTACTTAGTGGCGCTAAGAGTGGCCAAACGTGAGTATTGTGCCACCCTTATCGCGTCCGCGGAAAACCGCCCTGCCGCCCTGTTTGGGGTGACCCGCTCCCTCCTTCATTTGAGGCCGCGGGAAGCCCCTCTGCAGGGTCGAGCAGAGGAATTTGGAGTATTTCTGCAGGACAAAATCACTCAGATTCGGAACGAGTTGCCCTCCACTAGTGGCCCAGTCGGGGCGTCCGGTGCTGGTCTTGAGATAACACCTTGGGAGGAGTTCGACTTTGTTACTACCGAGGATATGGACAGGTTGCGGAGGAACCTTAGAGCCACCACATGTTTATTGGACCCGTGCCCCTCCTGGCTTGTACTGGCATCCTGGGAGGTGACACGAGGCTGGCTCCAGGGCATTGTGAATTCATCTCTGAGTGAGGGGTACTTGCCCACCGTTTTGAAAGAGGCGGTGGTGAGGCCCCTCCTCAAGAAGCCATCCCTGGATCCGGCTTTATTAGAGAACTATCGTCCCGTCTCCAACCTTCACTTTTTAGTGAAGGTTGTTGAGAGTGTGGTGGCTCAACAGTTTCCCCGACATCTGGAGGAAGTTGATTATCTAGACCCGCGCCAGTCCGGCTTCCGGCCCGGTCACAGCACCGAGACGGCATTGGTCGCGTTGGTTGATGATCTCTGGAGGGCACGGGATAGAGGTTGTTCCTCTATCCTTGTCCTATTAGACCTCTCAGCGGCTTTTGATACCATCGACCATGGTATCTTATTGCACCGATTGGGGGGGTTGGGGTTGGGAGGCACCGTTCTACGGTGGTTCTCATCCTACCTCTCTGGTCGGTCGCAATGGGTGTTGGCAGGAGGGCAGAGGTCGTCCCCGAGGCCCCTCATATGTGGGGTCCCTCAGGGGTCGGTCCTCTCTCCCCTTCTGTTCAACACCTATATGAAGCCGCTGGGCGAGATCATCCGTGGTTTTGGGGTGGAATACCATCTGTACGCTGATGACACTCAGTTGTACATATCCACCCCAAACCACCCCAACGATGCCGTCGAAGTGCTGTCCCGGTGTCTAGAGGCCGTACGGATCTGGATGGGTAGTAACAAACTCAAACTCAACCCGTCCAAGACCGAGTGGCTGTGGTTTCCGGCACCCCGGTTCAGCCAGTTAAGTCCAACACTGGCCATTGTGGGCGAACAACTGGCCCCCGTGGAGAGGGCGCGCAACTTGGGTGTCCTCCTGGATTCCCGGCTGTCCATGGAGGACCATGTGGCGGCCGTGGCCAGGGGGGCGTTCTATCAGGTACGCCTGATACGCCAGTTGCGCCCCTTACTGGACCGGGGAGCCCTTCGCACAGTCACTCAAGCGCTTGTGACATCCCGGCTGGATTACTGCAACGCTCTCTACATGGGGCTCCCCTTGAGGTGCACTCGAAAGCTACAGTTAGTGCAGAATGCGGCCGCGCGGGTGATTATGGGTGCCTCAAGGCAAACCCACGTAACACCTCTCCTGCGCGAGCTGCACTGGCTGCCTGTGGCCTTTCGAGTGCGCTTCAAGGTGTTGACAACCATCTTTAAATCGCTCCATGGCTCGGGGCCTAGCTATATACGAGACCGCCTCCTGCCCCATACATCCCTTCGTCCGATCCGCTCCCACAGAGAGGGCCTTCTCCGGGTGCCGTCGACGGGGCAATGCCGGTTGGCGACACCCAGGGGAAGGGCCTTCTCTGTGGCGGGCCCGGCCCTCTGGAACGACCTACCCCCCGACCTTCGCACTATCTCGGACCTCCGTCTCTTCCGCCAACGTCTTAAGACGTATTTATTTCAACAAGCCGGCCTAGGATAGCCCCCTGTTCCTGACTTTTTTTTTAAAAAAATAAATAAATTATAATTTGGGAAGGTTTTTTAACATGGGTTTTAGCACGGGTTAATCTAATTTAATATATTTTAAATTGATATTTATTGTATTTTTGTGGTTTTAATAATGCCTGTGCGCCGCCCTGGGTCCTAACAAGGAGAAGGGCGGGGTATAAATTTAATAAAATAAAATAAAAAAATAAATTTCTGCTATAATTTTGCACCAGTGAGGTTAAAACCAATATTGTTGTATTTAAGTACAATGACAATAAAGATTATACTTACTTATACAGTATTCTTCCCCTGGAGTAGGGAGGGAATGGAGATTTTACAGTATCCTTTCCATGCCACACCCACCAAGCCACACCTACAGAACTGGTAGTAAAAAAAATTGAATCCCACCACTGACATAGGCATACACATACACATTCACATACACATACACATAAACATACACATACACATATACATACACATACAAACAATAGAGCAGTTCCTATAAGAGATACACCCATGTATCTCTTATATCTACGTAATAGATTGAATCTCTTTCCCTGTGTACCATACTATCTTCCTCTTCAGCAAAGAGGCAAAAAGCTCTGACAATAATAACAATAACAATTAGTGACTTGAAGCAAGAAACAGGGTCAAGAAGGTTTCCAATTACTTGTTATTGTAGTTGTACAGAATAACAGAATCTCATAAGCCAGTCCATGTTTCTGTGCCATTTTGTTTTACTAAACAAAACAAATAAGGGGTTTGTTTTAATTTCTCATGCTTTCATCTTTTTCAGGACTGAGTAATCTTGTCTCCATCCATCCATAATGATTCACCTTCTCTCCTTATTCCCAAGGTTGCATCGGTATTCCCTCACATGGTGCTAGAAATATTAAGTCTAGAAGCAGCATTTTAATTAGCAATGTCCTCATTTATGAGCCTAAATGAGGTGAACTGGATATCCCTCAGTGAGCCTCTTTGCACTGTAGAGGTGATGTAATTCTCCTGACTGAGATGAAGAGGCAATAGGATGTGACTCCATGAGGTGTTTCGTGTCACCTTGTTTGTCGCTTGCAACAATCTGGAGGAGGATTCCAGGCGTGGGCAGAACCCCTTCCTGCTATTATAATTACTAATGGAAGTCCCAGAAGACAAGCAAGGTGAAATCGTACAGCCACTTTGCTCTTAAAAGCAAGTACTGCATTAGGCTTTACAAATCACCTTTGAGAAGGTCTTTCTCTCACGCAGTCATTCTGTATGTAGCTAGTTGACTAGTGGCACACTTCATTGTAACTAAATTATATTCCTTACAGTTTGGTGAAGCTGAAGAAGATTCCTTACATCCCAACTGGTACAATTAGTGTCCCCAAAGTTGAGGTAATGCCTTTTGAATTTCCTTGGTGGATATATTTTGAGATTAGCCTTGATATTATCTCTTTATTATAGCTGCGCAATAGGTACATTTGTCCTCTGAGGATCGGGATTATTCCTCCCCTCTCCTTTTAAGGATATATTTAAAAACAAGACTAATTGACACATTTATGGTTTTTTCTATTAAAAATACTTACCTTATGTTAAATAAAATCAACATAATGTCACTCATGGAATAAGCAATTACAAAGAGCAGAGACAGTGTGCTCAATTGGAGTTTTTTGTTCTTAGGCAAGTAACAGATGCAATGATCATGATGCACAAGGGTTAAAATGTTTGTAATTTTTCTTCTTATCAAGTGGTACCCATCTTTCTCTGTACTGATCCATCTAGCTTATTATTGTTCAGTCTTCTCAATTGCATGCCCTTCAGATCTATTGGATTTCAAATGCAATGTTCACTTACAAGATGGGCTAGAAATGCTGATATAAAAAATATCTGTATTTTAATACAGTGATCAACAAAATTAATGACAAGGAAAAAAAAGAAATGTAAGAAAAAGTGCATAGGAAATTGTACAAAAGTAAGTCAATAAGACATTCATAATTTGGGAACATTCAAATTCAATATTTTTATCACAGTTAATATGCATCCTTACATATAAGTAGTTACATTTCACTTAGTTTGAACTTCCAACAGCACTGAAAAAGTGATTTATGACCAAATTTTCCATTCATGAACTTGCAGCATCCCTGTGATTTGCATTTGGATGCTTGACAAGTGACTCATATTTATGATGTTGCAGTGTCCTGGGGTCATGTGACCC
This sequence comes from Rhabdophis nuchalis, assembly GCA_039707465.1. NCBI lineage: Eukaryota > Metazoa > Chordata > Lepidosauria > Squamata > Natricidae > Rhabdophis > Rhabdophis nuchalis. The sequence continues at coordinate 189,514,541 of CM077644.1, forward strand.
TTTTTTTTTTGATTGAAAAAAGTTTTATTGGTTTTAACATTTTTAAGAAGGAAAGGAGTAGATAAGATATTAGATAATATTTTAGAGCTTCCACGTCGGGTTTGGTGACCGCCTCCGAATCTTCATACATGTTCCATTAGGAAATAATAAAAGGAAGGGGTACATACATTTTAAATCATAAATTTTCATATTATTTTATACATTCAACTAGTTTGTTCTAACATCCGTACAGGAATTACCGTCATAAAAAAAGAGATAAAAAGTTATGTTTGCGATCTGAGCCTCTTTGCTATAGTCTCTTCCTCCTCCATCCCACCAGCAGGCGGACCCGTGGCCCCTCAGGTTCCCATCTCACCATCATCCAGGATTGAGGAACGTTTTTTAAGAAAATTCTCCGCCTCTTCTACTGTTTTAATTCTAACTCTTCCTCCCTCCCAGAATACCAGCATCCCTTCAGGCATCAGCCACTTGAACCACACCCCCTTTTTAAATAATTTTTTAGTTACGAAGGAATAATTCCTTCTTATATCTCGTATTTTCTTTGGGATCTGCTTCAATATGGCCACCTCGTTTTGCTGATACATCAGAGGGCCCCTCTTTGTGCTCTCAGTATCTCGTCCCTCGTTGACCTTCTTATAAATTTAATATGTATCTCTCTGGGTACCTCATTTATTCTGGCAAATGCTGAATTAATTCTATAAATCAAATCAATGTCCCCCCAAATAAATTCCTTATCTTTCTTAATGTAATTCGCTAACATAGTAGCCATCAACTCTTTTAAATTCTCATTAGGTGATTCTGGAACATTCTGAAATCTTAAAAAGAAAGTCATACGTTCAAAATCAATTTTAGACATTTGACCAGTAATATCTGTAATTTCTTTCTTAAAGTCTTTTATCCCCTCCTTCATCTCAACCGCCCCCCCTTCCAGCCCCTCAATTTTTTGTTTATTATTTGTTATTTCTCTTTGCGCCTCCAATAGTTCCAATCTTGTACTTAAATTGTCTTTCCGAATTTGTTGCATTTCATTCATTATTTTTTGAAACATCTCCTCTACGTTTAATGGCTTAGGATCCTCTACTTCTGTTTCCCTCTGTAACAAGGCTGAAATCTTAGGTTGTGAGGATGGACTAGGCTTTGCAGATGTTGGAGCAGAGCTTGATTTTCCAGATGGAGGTTTCTTCGATGCCATAATTAAAGTTTTTAATGTTGGTGTAAAGAGAAGAAAGGGGGGGAAATGGTGCTGTTGGGTGGGCAGTCCGTGAAGTCTGAGACAAAAGCAGCTGTAGTTCAACTTAAATTCCAACGTCCAGAGAGAAAGTTACAAAAAAGGAAAAAACTTTCCAAACAAAGCAGAAGGTTTCCCAAGGGAGGAGAGCACCGAAAGACACCAAAGCAGGTCCTTTTTTATATATTTTAAAGTTAGTCTGATTTTGTTAAAAGGAAGGAATGCTTATTTCCAAAGAAAAAAAAGTTCCATCCTGGGAACAAAGAGAACGCCATCTTTCCGCCTTGCCGGCAGGGTGAACAAACCAAAAGTGAAAACAATCAATTTAAAATGTAGCAAGGCTCAGGATACATTGTCTGACAGCAATCCCTTATTTGGCAATAAATTTCCATTTTCAATAAATCCAACGGATGTCACTTTCACTCACTCCGAATCACGGGACTGTTTCTTTAATGCCGCTTTGGTTCCAGGGGGTTGTTTCCAACTCCCCCCTATCTTCTCTTCCCTTAAAATTGAATGCAAAAAGTCCAAATAAGGCACATACCATTTTTCTATTCTGGAGCCTCGGCGCAGCCATTCAGCCCCGGCGTTTCAGCTCCTTATAAAAATCCTCCATGTTCCAGCTCCTTCTGCGAAAGGGAAACTCCCCCCACGAACGTTCCTCAGCCCCTAGGCCGAAGCGGGAGAAGCCCCCCGATCGCCGTCGGGATGGGGGCCCTCACCGCAAGCCGCCCGTATGGAGGGGGGGATTATGCCCGTCCCCCCCTGCCCCCGAAGGCGCAGCTAAGGCAACACAGCGGCGGACGTGGAATCCACGTCCGTCCACGTCCGAAGCCGGAAACGATCTCCCAGGTCATGTGACCCTTTTGTGACCTTCTGGCAAGCCAGAGTCACTTAACAACTGTGTTACTAATTTAACAACTGCAGTGATTCACTTAACAAATTTCTCATTTAGCAGCATGAATTTTGAGCTCAATAGTGGTCTGAAATTGAGGACTGCCTGTAACAGATTGATAGAGATTACTTGGTTGAAATAACTAAAAATAAGTATCATGTCAATAAAATAGTATTTAATTTCTTTTAGACTAATTGCTGAAGTATTTGCTTTAGTAAATCTGACAGTTATCAACCAAAAGAAACAAAAACAAATTTGTATACCCCACAAAAAGTGGGCAATAAAACTACCCTAAAATTATCCATTGGAGACCATTATATTTTTTTACTTTATAGTGTCCTCACATTTTGAAAAAAAAGAGCAATCAAATAGACATTGGCATCAATCATTGGCTTTAATTATAGATACTTTAGTACTTTGATTAATATACAGTATTGCAATGTTAAAAAGTGCATTTGTGCATTTTTAAATCATCACTTCAGGGTTACAAGCCAACATTTAAATTTAGCTTTCTACCATGAAGATTTCTAATGTCAGTCATCAAGTTCAATTTTCAAGTTCTCTTTCTATTTATTTTAAGACTTACAAGAGAGCCTGGCTTGTATTTCATATAAGACTTTGTACAATTTAAATGATGTAGATGAACAGAATTTATCAAATATTGCAGTTGGCTTTGATTGATATGCTCATAAAGAAGATTTAGAAGGTGAAAATTAAGTCATAAAATTCAATCTCCTCTCAGTACTGGAATCTAGATTAAAGCACCTTGAATGGATGTCTCTCTAACTGCTTGAACATATCAATTTATTTTTTAATTTATTTATATCCTATCTTTATTATTTGTATGAATAATTCAAGGTGATGAAAATACCTAATACCCCTTCCTCCTCTTATTTTCCCCACCACCACAACAACTCTGTGAGGTGAGTTGGGTTGAGACAGGGTAAGTGGTCCAAAGTCACCCAGCTGGCCCTCATACCTCATACATCACAAGAATTCTCCTGGTTTCTAGTTTGGTGCCTTAACTATTCAGCCAATTGAAAGAGAGACCATCAAAAATGTTTCCACTATTGAATTGCTCTTATTGTTAAGAATCTGTCTTCTTGAAGCTTAAAGTAATTGTTCTGTGTTTTGTTCCCTGGCGTTATGGACCACAAATCTCAACTCCTTTTTATGGCCAGAGAATAAAACTGGGATCTTTTCTTTGAAGCAGTGAGGGTGTTTCCTTAAAATAATTTCCTTAAACATTATTTAAACATGAATCATAATCCTGTTGTTTAGATCTGTTAAGACCCACACTTTTCACAATTCCTAGCTAGCATTGCATCAGTTGAGGCACATTTAATTATGCTTTATATAATTAAAATATTGATGAATAAGAATTAATACATTGTCACTTTTTTAACTCATTAAGATATTTGACGGGTATAATTTGGCATTGATGTTATTAGATTTTTTTTTAAAAAAAATCTCTTTTCAAATATAATGCAATCTTTGAGATGAATGATGGTTGGTCTAAATATACGAACGAATAAATTAGACCGTAAAAAAAGCAGAAGTTCCATCAACCCATCAACAGCGTTTCTGTCTTCACAGTCTAATTACAATAATCTGGGAAGAAGTTCTGACAGTTATATTAAAAAGAGTTCTCATTGAACCTTGTGATCTCTTTTCTTTCTAAGCCTTGCCAATGTTACATCTATCCAATCATTCTGTTTGTTAAATCATTCCTCATTAGGTTTCCTCAGAGCGCTCGGAGACAGCAGTATTGAGCGTTGCCATAGCAGTAGGTTATTACTTCCTAAGGACAAGAAAACATTGTTGACATTTTTGCTTCCTGCTTCTTTACAACAATAAAAGCTCAGCTGATTTCCTCTAAAAGAGGGAAGCACTCTCACCCCAAATGAGAAGGAAAAAGATTGCAAAAAGGACTAAGAGAATCTCTTCCATTATTATTTTTTTGCCTCCATTTATTTACTCTGATATAGTCACAAGTTCCTAATGAGGTCGAAGGCTATTTTCAAGCTACCTGCATCTTGTAGAACAAGCAAAGGAAAGCTAGTGCCTTCCAGATATTTGGGCTTTGAATTCTCAGTAGTAAACAGGCATCACAGTCAATAGTAAGGAACTATAAATCAAAACATCTGGGGACACTGAGTTGCCTATTCATTTTATTACACCATGTGATGGATTAAAAACAATACTTGTTTCCTTATTCAGATCTGCAGTGTAGTGATTCTCACCCTCCCTGTTAGAAATGAAACATGGAGATTTGTAACAAGGTGATAAAGTATATTCTATTGAAGCTTTTAGTGATTCATCTTCATAAGACCTCCCTGACTCCAGTTCTTGAAGTGGCATTTTGGAAATGAAGGAAGTTCAAGGTAGTTGTTCTGATCTAGGCTTCCCAAAAGCATGAAGCAAACTCCTTGTCCCAACAAATTTACTGTGAATTCTGCTCATTCACATCCAGCAAAGTCTTTTAAGGGAGGATTTATAGTCACAGACCTTAACTGGCTTGGAGAGCTGACAGGCCGATATCTGCAAAACTTGGCAAGGAGTCTTGGAGAGTCATGAACCAATTAAGCGAACTAATTGTCTCTTGCAAACTCCTCTCCCTTTCACTCCTCTTTTATTTCCTCTGGGAGGGGCCATTCATCATCCACCTGTGGCCTTACTTCCAAGTCAACTCTTGTTCTTTAGCTGTTCCCTTCATCTGGAAACTGTGCATGTGCACACTGGAAACAGGCTCCAGCTGTTCATCTGCCTCACTGATGTCTGATTCTGAAGACAGCTGATAACTGGCATATGGCTCTGCCCCCCCTTCTGCCTCTGTGCCCTCATCAGAGCCTTCCCCAGACTCCAGGATTGGCCCATGTTCCTCCCCAACCTCCTCACTGTCTGAATCTGCTGCCAGCTCTGCTAGAGACTGGCAGGCCACAGTAGTAATTCTTTACTTACAGCAGTTCATATAATGACTGTTCAGTTACAATGGCACTGAAAAAAGTGACTTACGACCATTTTCACCCTTATGACCATTGTAGCATTGCTCACATGATCAAATTTCAAATGATTGGCAACTGCCTCATATTGATGATGGTATCAGTGTCCTAGGGTCATATAATCACTTTTTGCCATCTGCTGAAGCAAAGTCAATGGGGAAGTCAGATTCATTTAACAACCATGTTATTAACCTAACAACTGTGGCAGGAAAATGTTGTAAAATAATACAAAAGTCACTTAACAAATGCCTCATTTAGCAACACAAATTTTGGGCTCAATTGTGGTCATAAATCAAGGATTATCTGTAATGATCAAATTGAGCTTCAGGTAGTCCTTGTCTTATGGCTGGTTGTTTTGAAATTATGATGGCTCTAGCATGGGCCCATAACGCATGGCCACCTGTTGTAAATGGTTGCACGGTCCCTCCTTGCAGTCATGACCCGTTATGGCATTTCACAGTCACAAGAATTGAATTTGCAATGGCTTTTGCTGATTTTTGGCATTTTTAGCTGGTTTTCCACAAAAATCACCCATTCAAATGAATGGGTTCACTTGATGATCCTGGCCGGAAAATGTGGGTGCCTCAACTTACTACCATAATGACTTACAAACAGATCTTCGGTCCCAATTATGGACATTGGTAGAGGTAGAAGACAATCTATGTTTTAAATTAGCAAAATTATTTAAATAAAAAAGATTTTTAACCAAACTTCTCTTTTTGTAGCTTATGAATTAATCTGATAACTGGAAACTTTACAGAGGGAGAGCTAAACTTGAAATACTGAGGAATTTCTTGACTGTGAGAGCTATTAAGCAATAGAAGTGCTTGCCTCCTAAAGCTGTGGATGCCCCCAAATTTTCTAGTGATGGAAAAGATTGAACAATTGTTTGTCCAGAATGGGGCAGAGATACCACCATGGCAAGGGGGATAGGCTCAGCTAAAGCAAGACTTCTAAGGTCATTTCAACTGTATGATTTTATGATCTAGAGAAAAGGAGAATAATTGCTGACACACATCTAACTGTCTTTTCAAAATCACACCAGTAAAACTCAATAGTAAAATGACAATTTTCAGCTTCTGATGTTTCTTTTGTTGTATTATTATGACAACAATGAAAACAAGCACTAAGTCCTAAACATCCAAAATGAACTTCAGAAGTTGCTTCATCAATGCATGTTTTTAAGAAAAGAGTAGACAGCCATCTATCTGAAATGGCATAGACTTGATTGAACTTCAAGCAACACGGATACTTAATCCTATTTCCTCTTTATTTTGTAAGATATTCTTTACAAACTTTTTAGTGCTTCAAATGTGTTTGTGCTACTGAACCCCAAATCTCAAACCTTCTTTTTATGGTTACTTCCCCCCCTTTTTTTTTTAGGCAAGAAGCACCCACATCTGCTTTGGAGGGTGCTGTTGATCAACATCCCCCAAGACAGACCATTAATTTGGAGAGACCAGGCCAGCATCTTCAGGAGCAAAAATCTCTTTTGAACAGTAAGCGAAGCTAGCTAGTCAATGGACACAGACCACTTAATCGTATTTATATATAACTTTCATATTAAAAAGCAATATCCAGTGTCAATGGCTTTGATATAAAAATATCTTAATAGTCAGTAAGTGACTAATGAATACTACAGTAATAACAGTTTAATTTGAAGAATTCTGGCAGCTGGTTGCCTTGATGAGTGCTGTAACCAAGGAGCTTCTGCCACATGCTGGGAACATCCGTAGCCTGCTGATTTATAGCAGCAGTGCAGAACTGTTTAATGTCAGCGCCTCTCGGCTAAAGCAATAATAAACAGGAATGTTATGCTTTATTTTTCTGTATGGATTGTTCAGGATCTGAATGGTTAAGTACCAACTCAATAGGGGATAATAGCTGGATACCCAAGAGAGATGTAGTGGAGGCTGAAGCATTTTTATTATCCAAGTTTGTTTAGAAAAATTAATCTAGTGCAGATGGTGTTTGGGTTTTTTTGTTTTTTTTTTAGCGTCCCTTTTAAGAGAAGAAAAAGAAAATGGGGGGAAAAAATGTCACCGACTGAGGGAACTTCTCTGGCAGACGTTCAAGGATTTTGCTTTCACACCCCAATTATTCAGGGCAGGAGTACCAGTGGTGGTGGGGGCATGAAAAGAGTCAAGAGAGGGGCCACAACTGCACAATTAAAGCCTGACCCTTTTTACATGAGGCAATCCTTTGGTGCAATTGCAGCTTTGATTGTGCGATCACAGCTTCCATCTTGACTTGCCTGATATGCATACAGTCAGTCCCCACATTGTGCTCCCTCTGAGAAAGAACGTTTGCTTGAAAATCAATCTTTAATGCAAGAAGAAGAAAAAGGCGACATTTAGATGCAAAGCCAGTAGGAAGTAATTTGTATTCCAATTAGCAACCTCTGAGAGTAACTTTGAAACCACAAATATGCATCAGCTTTTTTGCTAGTAGGAGACTTCTTTGCCAGTACAATTTAAATGAACTGTAGATCACTGAATATATATGGAAGGGTAAGGACGTTGCACATTTTATTACACAAAAATGAGGTATTTTTCCAGCTTTTGTATGAAAATGTGCTTAATACTTGCTTATAAGATCTGAAAACAGGAAATAGCTTTATAGAAATTGCAGTACGAGATATGAGGCATGAGATTCAGTCCACAGGCCTCCATGATCAGAATTTTTTTTAATGCAAATCTGCTAGTAAGCATAATCAATCCCCAGTATTTTTCTATGGAATTTGAATTGCCTTGTTTAGGCCTTCAAAATCCACAAAACATAAAAACTAAGAATGGACTGTACAACTGCAATAGCAAAAACTCAATAGCAGAGTAACGATGTACGTATATCATATTATCATTATACAGTAAATAATTTTTTTGTCTGCAGACCATAATAATTCTTGACTTTTATACTGACATTTTTATATTAAGAATACCAAGATATAAGAATGCTTCCTGGAACATAAAGTAATCAAACTGTGTATCATAGTATTGACTTAGGTTCATTAATATTACAGTCTTGTTTCCTCAAAAACAATGTAAATCTTTCTTTAGATTCATTTTCCATTCTAAAGATGTCTTATTCACAGCACTGGCATATTACAACTGTGAAATATAGCTCCTTTTCAGTACCATTCCCACAAAAAGCATGGCATACAGTCTCCTATACCTTAGCTAACATCAAGATAAAAATAATAAGAACCACATAGCTGGGATCAATGGTAGTATTCACTTACTTTCCCTACCTGTTCGCAAATATGTGTGCACGCCATGTCTGCGCATGCACACTGCCTTCTGCACATGTGCAGTGGGCGGAGCCTCCAGCAGCTGCTACCAGTTTGCCTGAACCAGAGAGAACTGGCTGAATACCACCTCTGGCTGGGATGAATTAGAAGGTGCAAAAAGTGTTCCAGGTTATTTATTCACAGGTGCAACTAAAGTGCTATAACTGAATTATTTTAGAAATTATTAATCATCCATCTATTTTGATACATTTGAAAATTAGTTTTAAAATTCAGTGTTTTTTTTAAAAAAAAAATGCCTTGCAGTAAACTCTTATATTTATCAACTTAAAAATGAAGCCCATTTTTGAATTCAGTGTTTTTTAATCAATCCACATCTCACTAAATACTGCCAAATTATTGTTTAAATGTCCAGATTAGTTTGCACCCAGCACATTTTTAGACAATCCTTCTATCCAGATGAGAATAAGTACATGGGCCAGCCACTCAGTTCAGCTAGCCAAAAAATATAGCTTAATTGTTAAACATCAGCAGACAACAAAAGAATTCACTGATAAAATGAGACAAAGGCAAGGAAAAGCAGAGAGAGAGAGAGAGAGAGAGATGAACAATGGGCAAGAGATAAAGGGACAGAGGATTTAATAACAACAATCTAGATGATGGTGATGATGATTTATTAAACTTCTATGCCATCTAACTCTTAACAACATTGAAAGGCTACAGCTCTATAAATCTACCTCTCTACTAAGTTCCAAAGCCACTGGAAACAATTTTGTGGGTAATTAGCATGGACTTTTCCAAAGAGTGCATTAACAGCCGCAGAATAGAAAAAGAAAATAGAACACCAGGTGATCTCCGTTCTTTTCTGCAGTATAAAAGAAACAATTTGGTAGATGGGAATTATAACAACACTATGCACAAATACACTTATGCACACATAGGCACACGCTTATGCACATGCATAAATATTGTTCAAGGCATTGAACTCAGTAAGAGAGACTCTCAGGTACGTCTGTCTACGAATATAATTATTTATATTTGTTTCTTCCTTTTACATTCTGCCAATAAAACTCATGACCAGTAAAAGCACCACCACAGAGACAGTTGGGTAAAGAGAAGTGAGCTCTCAATTTGAAACTGCAACCATCCAATTAAACAAAGACTGCCAATAATTAAAAGATAATAATAAAATACCATTAAACATCTGACAAAATGAGCAGTCTGTTTAATTACCCCCCCAAAAAAAGTACAGAAATCACCTGGGAAACAAATGTAAGCACCACGATTACATATAACACCAGTGAAAAGGCTCTTTTTCTAAAAAGTACAAGTCATGATGCAAAGGAGTAGTTAATCAAAATATGTCCCAATGGTTAGTCTAGACCAGGGGTGTGAAACTCAAAGCATCACGGCATCATCCAGTGATGTATCGGGACTTTATCCCCCTTCAATAAATGGGGATGGGCGTAGCCAGTGAATGACACATCCAGCCCATTATATAGATGTTTTTCATGCATATGTGCCTGTTGATGGTTAACTTGTCAAAGTGTCTGGCTTTCATGAATACTCTGACATTTTTGGACTTGGCTTGGTCTAGTTTGGTCACAGTTTCCTAGTTGAAACTATGGTTAAATCTGACTTTAGATTGACCGTCTCCGGGGGGGAGATATCCCCAACCTGGTCTTTCAATCTTCCAATGATGCACCCATTCCCACTATACCTAAGTTCATTCAATTTGCTGATAATCATTCTCTTTCTCTCTTTCCTTGCACTTTTCCCACCCTCCAGAGATCTAGGCCTTTTCATAACGTGCATAAAGCAGGATTATATAAATCTGGTCATTTGTACCTTGGGAGAACTCTGTGTTCATTTATTCAATTATCTGTTTGGGGTTTTTTTCTCCCTGTCCACTATATTCTTAGGTGTTTGTTCCAATACCAAAGTTCAAAGGTATCAGTTCTCTTTCTGTTTTGAATCTATCACACAAGCAACTATAAAAGTAATGTGGAGGAATTAGACCAGGATTGTCAAATTCACAGCCCCTCGGCCGGATGAATCACATGCTGGCCTTACCCACCCCCATTTTAACAAAAGTCATGATATATCATGTGACCACAATGTGACACCGCGAGTTTGACACCCTGAGCTAGAAGGAGAAGCTTGTATGCTACCTTGAATTTCTTAAAGGAAAGTGGCTAACATTAAAAGCATCAAATAATAAAATTGATTCTGCATCTATTCTCACTTTAAAAAATGCTGCTTGGGCTTATTTATATGGACATTGCTTTTGGTGCAGTATTTTGGCTGACTATGTTCTTTCTTTGCCTCTCTCTCTCTCTCCCTCCCTCTCCCTCCCTCTGCCTCCTTCCTAAATAACCTTAGAGTTAAAGAGTTAAAGGAGAAGATTGAAAATTAGAAATCCTTGTTGGTGTTCCTGGCTGGACTGCTGATTCACTACCTTACTTTACAGATCATTTCTATTCTTTGTGCTTGAATTTACTGTTCCCTAAAGAGAGATTTAACTGTGTATTGAGAATACAGAAACATGAATAACTATGAAGTGTTTTGAGAAATGTAGCTTTAATATACTATGGGAAAGCATCACTCATTATTTATGGCCACTTGAGCATTACATTATACTGGTATGTTTAGCTTTCAGCTATATGAAATATTTGAATATATGGTTGGAATCGTTGGAATGTGTAGTACATGAAACGTTGATAGCAAGTCATGTTATTGAAATGTTGGCTACCATGGAGTGTCCACACTAATGGGTCTACTTTAATAAAATACCCTTCATGCCTTTAAAATCTGTACGTATTTATTTAAATATTTTAACCCATTCTATGCAATAAATTTCATGGATACAATGAATGTAAATAAGTGAAACCACAATAATTATCTAAATCATTGCAAATACTGAGTGAACCAATGTCACTGAGATGTAAAACTAATCTGGGACTATCTAGCTTAATCAAGGGCAATAGCCAAGAATTGCTGTGGTATTGGCTGTGGTATTCTTTACTGTATTTATTTATTTATTTATTTAAATTTATATCCCGCCCTTCTCCACAGAGGACCCAGGAAAACTTAAATTATATACAGGAAATTTAAAACATACCAATACAAAGATAAATATATAATTTAAAATAAATATTAAACAATCCTATCCTGTACTAAAACCAAATTTAAAATACCCAATTTAAAAACTTCCTAAAAGTCCCCATGGGAGGTTAGGCTAGGCCGGCTTGTTGGAACAAATATGTCTTTAGACATTGGCGGAAGAGGCGGAGGTCGGTGATGGTGCGTAATTGGTGCATGGTATACTGCTTTCACTTGAAGATAAAACAAAGCTCCCTTCTGATGTTTTAATATTCTGGAAATGTATGCATGCAAAAACACATACCAAATATGAATGTTCTTTTAATGCAAACTTACAAACTTCCTTTGAACTAAGAGCCACAGTTGGTTTTCCAGTGGATTCATTCAAAAAATTTGAGAGAGTACAGATAAAAGACCTGGGTAGATTAAAGTACAAACTACATATATTTTTATTTAATGAAACACTTAATGTGACTACTACTTTGTATTTAAAATATTTATTCTGTCACATTAAATATTGGTGAGACTAATGAAAAGGCCTCTTCGGTATTCTTCTTGGGGTTATGGAGGGTTAGAGATTGAGATCTAGATTGAGACATTTGAAAGTCATTCCTAATACTTTGGATTTTAACAAGCAGTATTTTGACAGCTGGTGTGGTTTGCTCATCTTTATCTTAGAATAGTAGCCTTTTTGAAAATAATCAGCCCAATAGCTATTCCAATCTAAAATATTAAATAATAATATCCATGTGAGTGTACATGAGAAAATATCATTCTCACAAACAGTATAAAACTAATGGTAAAACAACATTTAAAACTTAAAGTTTAAACAATTTGATTTTGAATTTTTGAAAAAACAACAATTAAAAGAAATCCTAAGGAATAAAAATAAATGTATCTACGCTCCTTTTCTTTGATAAGGAGATTTCTTTGAACTACATTCCTTTGAACTTGAAAGATGTGTGTAATGGACAAACAGAGCCAGCTAGGACCAACATCAGAAGACATTCCTAAAACTCTAGAGGGACCGTGAATGGTATTTACACCCGAAATATGCTGTTACTTTAAGTGGTTTTAATGCAGAAACTTAAAAGCAATTGATTTTTTAAAACAGGTTTGAGAGCCATTTGAAAAGCTGACGTTGAGAATAGCTCATGGGTAAATGAACACCCTGGAACAACAACAAAAACATCAGGTATAAGAAGTAGAGGCTGTCTAAGTAAAGTTGAAAAGAATTAGAGAGAGAGGAAGAGACTAAAAGTTCAAATTCCTTTATGAGAAACAAAAGAAACATATCTAATAGTTCAGTACTGGCTTACTGCAAAGCAGTCATACTGAATAATTATCTGAAGCTTTCCTAAACCATGGTTTAGATTTATTTATTAATTAAAGAGAGACATGCAGTGCAGAATAGTGCAAATTTTTATTAGAGCCCAGTCTTAATGCACTTAAAAAACAAGAAACTTCCAATGGTGTATTTCAAGATGGAATACTCAAATTGCGTTATTTTGATTAGCTTAACTGTACTACATCAATGTATTTCAAATATATGTATCCAGGTGAAACCTAAACCATGGCATTTGTTTGTTTGTTTAGTGTATGGCATATCATTCATGGAGTAGCAATTTAAATTAACATTTCAACTCAATTAGATTAGTGTAGCACTGATAATTTATTTGGAATAAGGCAAGTAACACTGAAAGAGTTCAGATAAACTGTGTTGTAGATCAAAGGGTACTACAGAAATAGACAGCAAACTGAAACTGAAAATTGAGTAGTGCTGGAAGTGGAGAAGAGAAAGAAAAGAAGCAAAGCAAGGCATGCAAGATGAAAACAGAATGGCTGGAACAAATATGGGGAGCCTAGGTGCTCCTTGTTAGACTGCATGCATTGTGCCTATGAACCCAGCAACTTACAATATTGAATTAAAGAGCTTGATCATTAGGAGCTCTGAGAAGCGGTATAACATCCCCTTTCATAAACATTAGGAAGGAAAAGTGTATTTTATTTACAATTATATTTTATGAATCTAAATGAAAGCTGACAGTAATGAGGAGCAGGTGTCACTAAATCTATTTTTATGTTAATTACCACAGTTAAAATATTCCAAGAGCTGTGAGGACAGTTTAATGAACCCTGTTTGAAATGTTTGCTTCAGACCTTGATCTTCTCTTGAAGCCATGATAATGATTATCCCTTCATAGCTGAATATGTTTATTGTTTTTCTTCATGACACTGCAATTAGAGCACTTTATCTTACATTTTCTCTCTTATTACTGGGCACGTAACCAATAATGACTGATTAAATATGAAGAATTATTAGGGTGTTACACATCAATTTAAAAATCAAGACTCTTGTTAGTTGCTTGTCCTGAAAGGGGAAAAAGAAAGAGAACTGGTCTCAGCGTAAAAGTAAGATCGTATGAACTGGGATTGAGAAAAGAAAGTTCATGTTCTCTTCAATATAGCTGCAAGCTGTTTTCCTTTTTCCAGTGGTCTTATCCACACTGCTAGATTGTCCATGGCTAGTTCTAGTGAAGAGCATTTCTAGAGAGAAGGATTGGATAATATTGTTCTGTACTCAGCCCTTACAACTCACCTTCAGTTGCATTTCCCCAAGTACTGCTTTCCTGTTTTGTCTTTGGCTGGGTAACATTAAACTAAGTTAATTGTGGTTGCCCTACAGGTCTCAAGTGTCTAGTGGCATGGCTGTTGTAACATCATAATGCTTATGTGCTTAGCATAAATATACTCTAGATGGTTGTTTGTTTGAAACCAAGGCAGAAAAACATGTTTAAAAAGTACTATTTTTCTTTCTCTTGGCTATTTACTTTTCTCTTGGCATTTCGCTTTTTTCTCCTAACTCTATACATAACTTCATGCACTGTTTCATTCTTCAAATAATTGAATTTCAATTGGCAATGGCAGTGACAAGTTACAGAAACTTTGTCCAATATTTTCTCTTCCTTATTAATTATTCCCCTACTTCACTTCATAGTGATTTGAAATCTTCTATCATACTTAATTCATCTTTCCTGCCCAATTGTGATTTTTGCCATCCTTTTGTTTAATTAGTATTGCGTTTTTTTTAAAACATGATTAGTTATTGCAAGGGCTTAGAAAATGAGTATAAGTAATATAATAAGACTAAACTAGAACCAAATAATTCACAGAATACAAAATTTCTTTATCTGAATATTCAATATTTCTTTTATTCTGAGCTGATATTCATCCACCAATGTTCAAATGATGAACAATTCCATTCTCTTTAAGAAGGGAAAAATATTATACTATATGCTATCTCATCTTTATGTTTCAAAGCAAAAGAAAGAAAGAAAGAAAGAAAGAAAGAAAGAAAGAAAGAAAGAAAGAAAGAAAGAAAGAAAGAAAGAAAGAAAGAAAGAAAGAAAGAAAGATTATATACTGTATGCCTCCAGCTTTAACAAATCTTTAGCTTAGCAATGTTTTTTTTTAATCAAGCATTTAGTATCATTTCTCAGACTAATTGAAGATAAGAGACTAGAGTTGACATGTGCATTGACTTGGTTAAGAGTATATTTATTAAACTGATTCAAGATCTCTTGGACTATAACCAAACAGGAAAATTGTGCTTGCATGATTAGAAGTGAAAAAAGATGCACTGAACTGAATCAAATGTTTCATACAATACGATGTGATTTAAGAGTGAAAGGTAGAAACTGTCTCTGTGTTTTTCCAGATTTTGGTTTCTTGTTTGGTTTCTCATTCTGGTGAACTTTGCAAAGTCGGGAATCTTTGAGAAAAATAAATCAAACAAACAAGCAAACAAACAAACAAAATGCATTTATCATGCCTGAACCATTTAGGCTGCCCAATGTTTGAGATCCGCTACCCTGGCAATAGAAGATTCTGCCAAGAGTCAGAACTGTAGCAAAGCAACCTGGCTCTCATCTTCCAAAATCTTTTGACATTTTATGGAGATGTTGATTATGAACCAAAGAGTCCATTGGAATGAATTTATTTCTGTATGAAATGCCAAGTGTCAAATGTCATATTCAGTATATCATAAAGCTGGATTGATCTTTTTAAAGTGAATATTCTGATAGATTTTCTTTTTCCAAGTTCACTAAGACAATGTCATTAGTCTCTTTCAAAATATTGATAAAATGGTCTTTGCAATTCTCCCATCTATGAATAGACCAAAAAATGTGGTCTTTGAAGAAGAAATGTGGTCATCTGGGTTCAGTTCCAAGTGGGGGAAAAGACACTGGATTCATGGAAGTTGCTTGGAAAGAAGGTTTATGGATGAACAGGATCACAAGCTGGGCAAAAAGGGAAAAAATGCTGATAATGCCTGGGTTTTATGCCTTCTTTTGGGCTTTGAATTTGAGCTTGTGTTCTGATTGGTTGTCAGACTCCAATGGGAACATGCAAGGGTAACTTTGTAGGTTGTCTTTTGAGTCCCAGGCTTGGTTGAATCTTGCTGGGTGATGTAATCTTCCCAGGTGCCATGTGGTGAGTTGTGTTGCTACCTTTGTTGGATCTTGGATGTGGGCATTTGCTTATGAATAGACTTAGTTATCTCTTAAGTGCTCACATCTGCTGTGGGCTATTGAGGAGGGTGGGGGCTATTAAAAGCGAGTCTGCTTTCTGCCTAAATGTTTCTCCATTTCTCATCCAGGGAAATATAATATTCTGCCTTTTTAATATTTCCTAGAATATTTCATTCTTCTAGGAGAGGTGTGGGTACTAACTTCCTACAATGGATATCATTCTGTATTCTTTTTAAATAGTAGCATGCCTGGTTAGTTCAATTCAACAAATTTTGCTACTCTTATTTTGTTAATATGAATTTACAATTTTTAAAGTCTCATCACATCTGGTAAACTAAGACACTTATCTACAAAACTCATGTTATAAAATATGTCTAAAGGTTCCTGTGGCTTTCTCATCTAAGACACTATTTTGAAATATTAAACAGGTAGCAGAAGAAAACCAATTTTAAGATTTAAACAAAGAATAAAGAACCAATTATTTCCTTTAGGCTTGGATGCAGGAAATGCAAATACCATTTAGTGAAAATGTTCTGAGAAGAAGGAAGTTGCTTATCAAAGTGTAGATCTCTGGAGTAATACTATTCTGTCTTCCTTTCTCTTGCTCCTTAAATAAATATAATCATTCAAAAAATTATGTTATTCTCATCCAAAAAGTATTGGACATATTGAAGCATATAATTCCATGTTTGCATACAGACAGGTATTTATATCTAAATTATCTCCTGAAGATATGAGTCAATTATTCCAGCAAAAGCTTTTAACTGGGAAATGCATTCCAGTTTATCCCCGTAATTCCCTGTGAACTCCTTTCTCAAGATAATGCATATACAAATATATGTTTAGAAGGTTTTGTCTTTGTTCAGCAAAATTTATGTTTTCTTTAAAAAAAATTTTTGCTCCAAGATGTGGCTAAGATGGTATGTTTGAATGAACATTTCACTAAAGATATATATCACAGAGAAAGAGAGAAAGAGATTGAAAGAGACAGAGAGGATAAACTGATAAATGTTGATTCGGTCAGCAATACTGACTGAAAAGGTATTCTTAACATGCTTGAGTCTTAGTGAATTTGTCAATTTGTCATTTTAAAGATAAAGATGAAAAACATTTAATTTATTTCATCATATGATAAGAGTATTTTACCAATAGACAATTAAATACATCATAAGAAATATAGCAAACCTGATATTATGCTTCTCCGAAAATATAACTAAGTACTAAACAGTGTAGAGTTGTGAATTAGAATCAAAGACATTTGTATGACTAAAAACCTTTTTCTGCTCTTCAACCCATTAACAGGATATGTGAACTTGTTTAAAAATTCACTTTAAATACCTGCTTGAGTAAACATTTTAAAAGAGACCATTTTAAAATTTTGTTAAATGGCCAGAAAATGCAAGTAATCCAGGCCACTTAGTTTTAGAAGATCAAGTTGAAATAAACATCAAATGGTAACTGGACAATGGGGCTGAAAAGTCCTGAAAATGTTATGTCAACTTGCAGAGTAAATAGATTCCTATCTGGTCATGGTTCACTGCCTTTAATGAGACATCAGAATTCAGAATTCAGCTTTTATGTAGAAATCATTGCCAATGTCTTGGCTTGACACATAATTCTTTATAAAGTCTTTAAAATGCATTTCATTTAAAATGGGATAATAATTGTAGGACACAAGGAGATGTTATTAAAAGTTGTTATTTAAAATACTATTTTTAAAAAAAGACTAAAATGGGGAAAAAATCCATAAGGCTCAGAGCTTCTCCTTTTCTCTGATTTCCTTCCAAAAGTTCTTTTTGAAGTAAAGATGAAAGTAGCCAGCCTAGAAAAAGTGTAAGGCTTACACAGACATGAGCTTAAAGAATGGTCATTCTTTTTTGCAAGACAACACTGAATAAAGAATTCAATATTGCTCTGAATGGGCTCCAATTTAGTCAGTTAAACTAAACTTTGTCACAATTCAAAATTATATTTTGCTCCAGCATACATTATAAAAAAAATTAAAAATCCCTTCTCATAGGAGGTCTGTTTCTTCCTCAAACTTGGGTCCTCCACCAGAGGTCTGGGAGTTTGAAGGTTATGCATAGTATCTTAGCTGTTCTTAGCACTGCATTCTTCTGAACAAAGACCTTGGATGCTATTCCTGGGATCTATTGAAGCCAGTTTAGCAGTTACAGCTTTGTTCCTACCACTACTAAGACCACTTTGGCCTTTACTTTCCACACCTTCTCTAGTTCCCCCTTCAGGCCCTGGTACTAGTCAAGTTTCTCATACTCCTTCTTCCTAATGTTTCTTTCATTTAGTACTGCTACATCCATCACTACTATTATCTTCTGGTCTTTATCTTATATCCTAATACCTGGTTGTTTGTCTAGTATCTGCCTGCTATCTGGATATGAAAATCCTATAGGATCTTATCCCTTTTATTTTCCACAATCTTCTGTGGGATCTCCCATCTAGACTTAGAAGGATCTACTGCATATTCTGAACCAATTTTCCTGTGCATAATGCCAAAGTCTTTTACCACTTTGGAGGCAATTTTAAAGGAACAGGACTGGCTATGTGGGAACAAAGTCCAATTATCCAACATAGATTCGTGACTAAGAATGTAATTAGTAAGAGTTAGTAAGGCAATCAAGCCACCCAGAATCCCCTTGTGGAGGAAATGGGCAGCATAAAAGTGAAGTAAATAAATAAATAAATAAAATAAAGAGGTGATAGGACAATCAAAATGCATGATATGACAGTGTGGGGAGAGTGGTTGGTGTAGGTGGTCTTTCTCTGCATATTTTTCTCATTTCTTGGCCTTTTGTTAAAATCAAATGTAATAATAGAATATTAAGAATCCAAGTAAATAAGTATCATTGTACTGAAATAACATACTGTTATCAAAATAGAACAATGGATGGTCTGGAGGGTTAAATACATTAAATGATTGAGGATCAAGTTAATTCCATATTAGCTCATTATGAATATATATTTTAGTTTCCTCAAATGTCCCCCATTTAATCACTAGTCTGTATAGTGATTAAATGAGTGACATTTGTTTTTATTAACACTGCTACATTTTGGTTATACTTCGTTGTGTCTTCTGTTTAATAATGTGTGCATGCGTATGTTGTCTTTGTATTTATTACAGTTTTCACATTCTTGTTCACAAATAAAACCCACATTCTTTAGTTAAAGGAATGACTTTAAGTGATAATGCTTTAAAATGGCCAATATCAAATAAACGTAGGGAGCAAATATCATTGCAACATGGTAAACAAGCTATGAAGTGCAGTTGAGTGTGAAGATGATTATCAAGGGAAAGGAGCTTGTGAGTACAGGGCAAGTAAACCAATCTGCTTTCAGATAATAATGTAATTTTGTCATACAATGCCAGATTACTTCTCCCTCAGCTCCTCTTGTGCTGCTCTCTACTTCAATAACATCATCCATTTGGTGCACTCCACTCCTGAGCTGCAGCTCACAAGGCCAATGCTGATGAGGCAATGTGAGAGATAAAAGGATGTGTGTGTGTGTGCGTGTGTGTGTGTGTGTGTATTCATGCACGTGTTGTATGCATATACAAACTACTGTTACAATAACGTATTCAGCTACTGTAAGACATTTACAGCTTCCAAAATGCTCACTGATTTGTTTCAATGAGCATTTCAAATAGAAACCACTGAAGTACTTGTAAACCAAAGCACATGAAATATAATTAATCTGTCCTCTCCCAGTAGAATTTTTTTTTTTTTAAATCCATGATTCAAAACAGCTTTAATTGTACTTGGCTGATTGTTTAACTTGTGGGGTTTTTTTCTTCCAAAAAAAAAAAAGGACTACGCTTAATTAGATGGATAAAGAAAAATTCAACATTACCATTTTGCAACTTGTTAATGTAGTTGCATCGCCTACAGTCCCCTGCTTATTCTCTGCCTGTCATTGTTGCATGATGGACGTATGTCGAACTACATAGAGCTGAGCGTTCACTTTGAAATTAAACATGAAGCTTGAAAGCAGCCATGCAAATCATACTGATATCAAAAAGACAAAATCATAATGCAGCCCAGAGGTCGAAGGATGTGTGTGTGTGTGCGCGCGCGCATTTGTGTGTGTGCTTGCTTTGTTTTTCATTGTACCATCATGTGGTTTGCAGTTTCCCACACAACTATTCAGTTTGCAAGGGAATACATTGTATGAGGGATTGTATGAAGACATTGTATGAAAGAAAAAGAGGGCTTCTTTTAATTCAGGCACAGTGGGCAACCATGAAGATTGCAGAAGTTTGTAAAGACACAGAATATATTTATATGCATTTAGGTGTCTGTATATATAATAGTATTCTCAGTATTATATACTACTAGCACACACATGTATATACTCACATTTATATCCTCCATGTATAACACAGTTACAGAAAACACTTATTTTCAAGAACAAAAGGTGAACAGGGGACAAAGGGTTGAAACCATTGTACCATGAAATGTCTCAGCAATTATTTTCTGAATTTGCAATGCTATGTGCAGGTTTTTTTTTTTACTTCTGCTGATTGTTTTTAAAAATCATTTTATCATTTTCATATACTGTATGTCTAAAAATTGAATGTTTTCATGTACTAAGGAAAGATTCTAGGTCTTTTTATTGCTTGATGGAAAAGTGTATCCATATCTAGTCCAATCTCTCTCTCTTCATGACCATTTTGGGTATAATTTAAAAAGAAAAGAGAGATATTCCATATCATTTTTTTTTAATTGTCAGGACAAAATGCCTTGGTGTTACTGCCCCATACATCCTGCCCCATACATCCTCACGGCCGATTCGCTCCCACAGAGAGGGACTTCTCCGGGTGCCGTCCACTAGACTTTGTCAGCGGGCGACGCCCAGGGGAAGGGCCTTCTCTGTGGCGGGCCCAGCCCTCTGGAATGACCTTCCCCCCGATATCAGGACAACCACGGACCTCCGCTCCTTCCGCTTAAAATTAAAGACACACTTTTTTCGTCTGGCCGGCCTTGGGTAGTCTCTTTTTAGGTTAAGGGTTTTTAGGGGTAATTTTTAGTTTAGTTTATGGGTTTTAGCGCAGGATCAATTTAATCTATTTTTAATTTTGTATTTTGTATTTGTCTGTGGTTTTATTTGTATTTTTAATTGCCTGTGCCCCGCCTCGAGTCCCCTTGGGGAGAGAGAGCGGGATATAAAATTAAATTATTATTATTATTATTATTATTACCCTCCTTCCACATAACATCCTTAAGTTTCATGATGATGAAGTAAGCCCAAAAATCCCACAAAACCATAAACAAAAATCTGAAGTGTCTGAAATGAGATAGAAGAGCAGATGCTTATTTTGCAGAGGGAGAACAATGAAGGGGAAAGTTAAAGGCAGATTTTAAGACAATTTTATCACACATATGCCACTGAGTCAGTGATCTCTTCTAGAGATAGTAGAGGGAAAGCTCGGGTGGGAATTAATATAACTGAAGAACTTGAGCCATCCTTCAGTCAATCCGATTCAGTAAGCTAAATAAAATGGCTTATTTGATAATGGATTCATCCCTTTACAGCAATAATATTTTAATATTGGAGGACAAGTGATGCATATAGCATAGGGAGAATACCATTTACAGAATTTGCAGCAAAAATCCATTACTGTTCTCATACAGTGTCATTTAAAATAAACAAAATCACCAATTACACTGAAGAATCCATTATGTTAAAGAAGACTTCACAGATGATGATTTAATTAATTTCTCTAGCTCTCTATTTTATTGTATGTTGTCCTTAAAGCTCTTGCCACTGGATGACTAATTCAATTTAAAAGAAGAAAGAACAGCAAATGATATAAAAGTTTCATTAAAAAAATATCCAAATGAAATTTGCTTCAAACACACTGAATTGGAAATGTTTGCATGTTGGCTGAAAGAAACTAAGATAGAGCTCATGTGTATTTGGTGGGAATTTCAGAAGCAACATTCCTATCAAACTGTGGTACAAAGCCAGAGAAGCTTCTTCCCAAAAAGCTATAATCTGAAGACATTATTATTGTTTGATATGAAGGATAAGAAATCCCTTCTTCTCATATCCGTGTGCAGAAACTTAGTGGACTCGAGATTTAACTTTATTTCAGTATTGGCAGTGAAAAAATAAACACCAATGGTTTATGCAACCAATTATCGATAGGTGCCAACCTGACTTCTGACAGAGAGGAAAACTGAAAAGATCTTGCGGGTTTTAATATGATCTCATTCCAAGTTATTTATGAATAGGGGCTCGTCATCAGGAGTTGGAGTAATGTTGGAAATATTTCTTCTTGTGGAGCTCATGAGGATATTTCGAAGCAGTACTCCTTCTTGTTTCTCTGAGCAGCCACTGGAGAGAACAACTGACCCAGAATTATCCAGGAAACTTCCATTGGGTTTCTCCAGCCTTAGTCCAATATCTTAACCACTACAACATGCTGACTCTTGAAACAGAATACAATTAAGGCATGTGAAGTCATGACCAAATTAGGCTTCTCCAGGAATAGATGCTGTTGGCTCACCAGCTTAGTGTGGAAATGCATTGCTGACCATTTCTGTGTACATTGATAGGGCTGTATAAATAGCACCATCTTCCTTTGTGTGTAGGGTGTCTGACACACTGCCTCAAGGGACTTTAGGTCACTGCCAAACCAATTCCATCAGAATGTAACTATGTGACTGATTTGGTGCCACAAGTATTAATAATGCTTTGGACACGCCACATAGGAAGACTTAATACTTCTAAATCCAAATGGTGACCACTTTAGCTGGCATCTTTCCTATGAGCTAAGCAAATTTAGACACATTTAAACCCTTGCTTTGTAAAAACAACAACAACAACAACAACAACTTAAATGGCTCAAAACATAATATGTTCCTCCAGTTCATATGCTTTCTGAGCTCCATTTATAGCTTGAATGGCTTTGTGATTGTTTTTGTATAAATATCATGACTGTATTGCCTTTAGTTAATCATGGGAGCTGAAGGACCAAAAACGCACAGCAGTCAATACTTAATAGCAAAGAATTGTAACCGGGAAGATATAAATGGGAAACAAATATTTCTAGTACTTCCTAGTATTTTCTGTAACACACAAAAGCCACAATAGTCCCCTTCCTTTTCTGGATAAGACTTACCTTTTGTCGGTCTGCTAAGAAGGTGAAGCAGTAAGTACTATTAATGCAAACAGACAGCCATGCATGCTGTAACCAGATTGGAGATGCAGAACAAATACCAGCTATGGAAGAGGGTAATTTCTTTTACTCTCACAGTTCATTTCGGTAAATAGCCTTGTACTTTCACAGGTCTCTGGAGAGGTCTGCTCAGTAGGTTAAAGCATACACCCACCCCCAGCACAGAAGCTACTCCTGTGAAATAAACTGATTGCTCCATTATATAAAACAATATCAGAAAAGCACTTCTAACATTTATTTATTTAGCCAGCAGTTCCCTGGCACTTATCGTGTATGGATCAACAGTTATTTCTGAAATCTCTCTAGATATTTTAACTTTATTTCCAAGTGGGTTTAAATTTTATAGCTGTACAAAACAGTTAATGCAGTAGTTGTGTAAGGCCGTACATTTAAAAAAAAACAACTTTCAGGTTATTATTATTATTATTATATTTCATGTTATTAGAATTCAGATACTAATTAACTTAGAAAGCTATTAGTTTCATTGTGACTTGTCTTTTTTTTATTTATCAGCTCAAAACCTAACATACATATATATATGTACACACACATATATGTGTGTGTGTGTGTGTGTGTGTTAGTTTTATGAGCTGATCAATAAATAAATGAATCAGACTAACTAACACACATATTAAAAAAATCACACAACAGAATTCATGACTTTCTGTCTAGATGGTCTCTGGTGATGAGCCGAAAGGCAGAAAAGGAAACAGTATGTCTCCTCCCTTAATTGGGGCCTAACAGGGTGTTAGGCACCAACAGGGTGTTGTATACTGTTTCCTTTATTTATTGATCAGCTCAAAAACGTAACATGTGTGTGTGTGTGTGTGTTAGGTTTTTGAGCTGATAAATAAATAAATCAGGGAGACTAGGATAGATCTATTTTGAGCTATTTAGCTCTCATCAGCTAGCCATACCCTTACTGGGATTTGAACCGGAGCTGTATTACATGTTAGGCAGAAGCCTTAGCCACTAAGCATATATATATGCTTGTGTCATAACATCCAGTTAAGCCCCAATTAAGGGAGGAAGCATACTGCTTTCCTTTTCTGCCTTTCGGCTCATCATCAGAGACCATCTAGAAAGCTATTAGTTTCGTTGTGTACTTTTTTTTAATATGTGTGTTAGGTTTTTGAGCTGATAAATCAATCAATCAGGGAGACTAGGATAGATCTAGCTGATGAGAGCTAAATAGCTCGAAATAGATCTCCCTGATTTATTTATTTATCAGCTCAAAAACCTAACACACATATTAAAAAAGTACACAACGGAACTCATAGCTTTCTGTCTAGATGGTCTCTGGTGATGGGCCGAAAGGCAGAAAAGGAAAGCAGTATGCTTCCTCCCATAATTGGGGCGTAACAGGGTGTTGTGACACAAGCATATATATATAGATGTATATATGTACACACACACACACACACACACACACCTAAGATAGTTAGCAAATGTTGGTTTGTTTTCCTTGTTTGAGGTCAGACAGAGCCTTTCCTTGTCATTCGATGCAGGCTTTGGAATTGAAACAGTGCAGTGAGAGGCACCTCCAAAATTGATTTCCTTGGATGGATAGTTACAATAATAAAGGAAGCTGTTATGGAGGTAGGTGGCCTTGAAATGCATGCTTGGGAAGCCAAATTTTGGGGTAGATTGCAGGCACAGCAGTAAGCTCATCCTCATATTTACCACGCCCAAGGAAGATTACAAAACTTCAATCTTTTCTGAAAAGACTCTCCTTATGAGAAAAGCAGACTTCAGCCGTTGAAGTAATCATTCCATAATTATTAGCTACCAGCTTGCAGAGCGAATGCCAGTTACCTCTTCAGCAGATTAAAACAGTTATACAAAATGACTGGCTGGCATCATTTGTCAGTTTGCTCTTCTGTAACATTCTAACACTGTTCTTTTTGCAAAAGGATTCCTCCCCTTCCTCTCTCATTTGTAGGTATATGTATTTGTGTGTATACTTTGTTGTTGTAGTAATGTTCAGTTGCTATGTCATGTCCGATTCTTCACAACCTCATGAATAAGGAGAATATTCACGGTCACTGGGAGTTTGCCCAGATTCATGTTCATTGCTTCGATGACACCATCTAACTATCGCATCCTTTGCAATTCCCTTCTCCTTTTGCTTTCAAACTTTTCCAACATTGGTTTCTTTCTCAATGAGCTCTCTCTTTTCATTTAGTGGCCAAAGTATTTGTCTTCATGTATTTTTCGGAGTATAAGACGCACCGGAATATAAGACGCACCCAGGTTTTGAAGAGGCATTTTTTTTAAGTAGGTAGGTAGATAGAGGAATAGAGAGGGAGAGAAAGAGAGAGAAATACAGTAGGTAGGTAGGGAGAGAGAGAAAGAGTAGGTAGGTAGGTAGGTAGGTAGGTAGGTAGGTAGAGGGGGGAGAAAGAGAAATACAGTAGGTAGGTAGGGAGACAGAGTGTGTAGTTAGGTAGGTAGGTAGATAAAGGGAGAGAGAGAGAGATAAATTCAGTAGGTAGGTAAGTAGGGAAAGAGAGTGTCTGTAGATAGATAGGTAGGTAAAGGGATAGAGAGAGAGAAATAGAGAGAGGGAGAGAGAAATACAGTAGATAGGTAGGAAGAGAGAGAGTGTAGACAGGTAGGTAGAGGGATAGAGAGAAAGAAAGAAAGAGAGAGAGAGAGAGAGAGAGAGAGAGAGAGAGAGAGAGAGAGAGAGAGAGAGAGAGAAATACAGTAGATAGGTAGGGAGAGAGGGTAGGTAGGTAGGTAGGTAGGTAGGTAGGTAGGTAGGTAGATGTTTCCAGGTGTATTTACCCATGTGCCGGAGAAGGAAATCACTGACCACCTTTGGAACAAATCTTTGTTTCTGCAGGCACAGCCCTTGACCAACGTAATTCTCATCAATCACTCTAACTAAACAGCTTTCCGAAGGGGGGGGGAAGCCCTTTTTGCACTGTGCAAACCTCCCCCAAAATGGGCCCATTTGTTTTTTTCAAATAAAAATATCCTTAGATATAAGACAGTATTGTGAGAATTCAGTGTTCCACAGAGTGATTGCAGGAAGAAAAAATACCATACCTCTTTGTTTTGGCATGCAATGCCCTGCAACAGTGTCTTGAGGGGAGGAATTGAAACAGTTTATGTCCAGGATGTGAAGGGTCTGTAGATATTTTATCAGCCCTCCTTCTGACCTATCCAATATACAGATCCTCTATGGAAGCTGGTTACAATTGTTTTTTCTACAGTCCTAATTATCCATTGGAGTCTGTACCTGTCCTTCTTTGGTTACTGTATCAAACCAGACAATTAAAGAAGTACAAATGAGAGACTCAATATTTGCCCTGTAGAACTGTATCAAGAGTTTCTAAGAGTGTGAAAAATAAGTCAGTTGGAAACACAGCAATGTAATTGACTCAATGGAACAACTGTCATACAGGATTTACTATAAGAAATCATATACCTTTCCTTTTTAAAGTTGCTGAAAGTAATAAGTCATCCTTGACATTCACAAGTCATTCAGTAAAATGTCTCTTTTTCCAGGAACCCAATATGTGTGGCATGTAATGAAGATCAGAGTTATAAAGAGCAGTGTAGGCTCTTTTAAAGGCAACTTGGAAAGCTTTCAAAATAGGATACAGCTTGTATACCAGCTTATTTTTATCTCTGAAAAATGTAACAATGTCCTTAAAATATTTAATATGGAACATGCTAAAACGAGCATAGAGATTAGCCGGGTGACAATCCCTACCATACTGGGATGTAATAATCTGAAAGACCACTAAGTAGCAGCAAAGAGTACAGAAGATTTCAATTCATTATTGCCATCTAGTGTTTTTCCAGATAATTACAAGCTAGATATGATAGTCCTGGTTAAACTGCTTGCAAAAGACACTATAGGGAACCTTTAGCCTACTTGGTAGAATGGCTTTTAGTAAACCATTCACATAACCACATAAGCAGGCCACCAAAAGTTTATAGAACTAGCATTTCTCTTCAGGCTATTCTTGGTGGAAAATAACTCATGCTACTGCTTTATATACTTGTGGAGCCTATTCAACTAATTCAGACAAACAAGAAGCTGCCAACAACATGTTCTTTTGCTCTTTATGTCAGGTCATTCTAAGTATTTACACAGGCCACTCATTCAAAGAAATGTTTCCCCAGAATGAAATCAGCCAGGAATTTCAGTTGATCTTAAAAATTCTCATTGTAACACAACATTTAAGAAATTAATAAATTGCATATTTACATTGTGTTAGTCAATAGATGTAAAATGCCAAAATCCATTTCCTGTCAATTATGTGTCAAGTGCCTTACATTTCTGTCATTATTTTTTACATTACAAAACTCCTGCTTGTTAAAACTAACACAATTTTTTTGCTTATAATATTAAGCTGCTGCTAAGCTGAAAAATGCCAAAATAATAGAAATGTGTCAATCAAAGACCTCTTAATTTTACTAATTATAAACCTGCCTCCTGCTTTAGACAGCATTCCATTGATTGATTGATTGATTGATTGATTGATTGATTGGTTATGTGCCATCAAGTCAGTGTCAGTGCTTAGTGACCCTAAAGATAGATTCCCCCCCCGATCTTCTCCAGATAGATTTATCCAGAGAAACCTAGTCTTTCAGATCTTCCAATAGTGTACCTGTTGCTGCTTTAATTGCATCCATCCATTTTACTGCTAATCACTTGTCTCTTTTCTTTCACTTTTATAAAACTCTCCAGATAGCTAGGTCTTTGCATAGTATATCCAAAGTATAATTTGAGCATGGTTATTTGTATGTTAAGCAGAAGTGGTATTCTACTGGTTTGGATCAGTTCACTTGAACTGGTAGCTCTGACTTCAAGCTGAGAGCAAACCGGTTCTCTGTGTCCATGAAGGTGGGCCTGTCCGCCTGTCCCTGCATTATTCAAATCCTTATTTCTGCTTCTGAAGCCCAGCTGATCAGAGTTGGCAGATTGAATTGCCACTCCTCAGCTGTTTTCCTTGCTCCTTTCCTTGTTTTCAATGCGGAAGTTCAATTTTCACTTAACTGCACATGCGCGCTCAGCGAACCGAGAGTGAAGCCGGTAGGATCCCACCCCTGGTTTTAAGTGATAATTCTGGATTAATTTACACAATGAGCCTTTTGTTCTTTACATAGCTATCTACAATATTCTCTGGAGTGCAAAAGTCCAAAAACACTGATACTCTTAATAACTTGCTACTCAAAAACCAACTTTTTCTTCCATCTTTCCCAAAGTCTTCATGGCTACTCTGTCAAATGCTAATCTGCAGCCTACTTCTTAACTGCTGGTTCCTTTACTCTTGATAGTTCATTCTAAAAGGCAGAAGCTATCTACCACTTTAATATTTTATTGTCAGTCCTAAGGCTGATTGTTTTGGCTATTGTTGTTAGTTTGCTATGTTTAATCTTAACCCTATTTGTTTGCTATGTTCCTTGACTTCACTAGCATTTACAAATCAACTACATTTTCAGTCACCAGAGTAGTGTCATGAGTGTAGCATATTATAGGTTATTGATACTTCTTGTTCTAGTTTTGAAGCCAAACTGATCTTGTTTTACAATATATATTCAAATAAAGGGCAAATAAATAAGTAGATAGCATACAGCCTTGTTTCACTCTTTTACCAACTAGGAGCCACTTTCTTTTGCCATGTACCGTCTCTTACTATTGCCTATAGTTTTTCACGAGGGCAAGAAAATGTTCTGGGATTTCTAATTTTTTCTAAAGGCATCCCACAGCTTAATATTCAGCATCCATATTGACTTCTTGGGGCTGTTCTTTGGCTTTCTCAATTATTCAACAGACATCAGCAATGGGCTTTTTAAAAGCCATCTTGTACATCTGCCATTTCTGTTTGGCCAAGGGGCTCTGCTTACAGAGAGAGATGATGGATGAATTTAACCATTATTTTGCTTGCATGTGAAATTAAGGATATGATACGATAGCTTGTACACTCTGTTAATCTCTTTTCTTTGATATACATTGACCTCTTCTAGTGATCAATCTATATACAGGATTTAGCCAATGTGCATTCTACAAATTTGGTGGTTTAGCTTGATTAGAATCTTTACTTATTCTTCTTCTATGGCTTGACGTATTTCTGTAGCTATTCCATACGTCTGTAGTTGTTCTGACTTGGTAATGACCAGAGGGTTAAGTCTCACTTTATTTTCCAGTACTAGAGGTTCTTCTGAATCAGGCGTATCAAGCGCAAGGCCCCTTGGGTCACATTTGGCCTGTGGAGTGCTCAGATCTGGCCTGGGGAGCTGCCCTGGAAACAGTGAAGGACCAGCCTGCCACAGCCCTCCCGAGCTCAGTTTTCACTGGCAGAGCTCTCAGGCCACCAAAGGTGCCCCCAACATGAGTGGTGTCAAGCTGCCCATGCCCACCCTGGCCATGCCCACCCCGTACCCCCAAGGTCAAACAACCTTGATCGGCCCTCAATGAAATCAAGTTTGACACCCTTGTTCTAAGTAATGTGAAGCTTCATTAGATGTGTTACTGAAATTGTAGTACCATGTTTCACTGAAAATAAGACAGCATCTTATTTTCTTTTGACCCTCGAAATAAGCACTTGGCTTTATTTTCATGAAGGTCTTAATATTTTTGAGGTGCAGGAGGCGGCGAGCATGGTCACTTCATGGCTGCTGCTGTGTTGCAATATTTTCAGGGAGGGCTTAATTTTTGGGGAGGACTTATATTCGGCGAAACAGGGTATTATCTTATAACCTTCAGATTACTGCTGGGTGACTTCTGCAGAAGAGGAATTATCAATGCATTAAATTTGAATTAGCTGTGAGAAATCATGCAGATGTATGCTCAGTACAGCAAGCAATGTTTTCTCCACAGCACAACTGAATTGCTTTTATACAGTTTTAAGGGATCACTTGAGCAATCCTTAAGCTGCACTGCCCAGATGATGAGGCTGAACCAGCATCTTTCATTTTTTCACACATACATGCATGCACACGCAGAGCAGATGTAGAATTCAGAACTGCCTTTCAGAGAAACCTGATCACAAAGTGACTACTGCTGAGTGTGCCATTTCAACTCAAATCTGCCGTCTTGAAAAACAGTGGTGCATATGCTGCAGAAGTGTCACTTTAGACTAATGATTATGAATTATGTAGAGGGTCACATCCTCTTAGTTACAAGTCATTTCCACAGTTTCTCCCCAGAGTGCCTAACCTAGTTCCATTTTTATCCTTTTAGCTCTTAGCAACAATGG